>CAWUFW010004951.1:716379-1432759 GCA_963921515.1 Calotriton arnoldi | reverse complement strand
TCGAGTAAGATGTTGATCGTCGATGATGCAGACCAGCAAGGTCTGGGGAACTCACCCAGCAAAGGTAAGTGAGGGCAGGCCTGGAGCAACCAGACTGCCAAGTAAAGAAAAGATTGGCCTTCGGTAAGGGCTACTAGCCAACGGGCTAGCGACCGCAAAGGAGCCTCGTGACGCCGCACGTGGAGCTGGCTTACAGGACACTCGTGGAGTGGGGGCCAGTGATCTTCGGCGCAGGTGGTGCTGGAGGCTAGGGCTACTCGGAGCCCAAAGCACGACTTCTTGGGAGACCCAGAAGATGGTGCACTTGCAAATGTGCTCGGTGTCCAGGGGTCACGGTCTCACGTTACCCACGATAGCCACGGGCCTCAGCTTTGCTGGGGACTCAGGGTAGCCTCGGGGAAGTCTGAGAATCCACCTCTGGTGATGCGATGACTTCGGCGTCCGACGGGAGCTTCAGTGATGCGAACCAGACAGATGCTTCTTTGGTGCCTGCCAAGCAGGGGAGTCACTCCTTGACCCCAAGGGAGATTCTTCGGTCCTCTAATCTTGTCGTAGAGCGTCGAAGGTCCAGGATTCCATGTCAGAGTTTCGTCCAGGTATAATCTAAAGTCCTAAGGACTGGGTTCCTACCTTTATTCCAAAAATAGGGGATGGACTACTCTGTGGCCCCACCTATGGGTGGGTCAGGGCAGAGGGGTGGCTACACCCCTTTCCCTTTGTCCAGTTCGCGCCAAAGCAGGGGCTGCAAGCCCCTGATCCGGTTTGAACTGGGGTATGCACAGGGACACCAAATGTGCCCCCAGTGCAGGACTTCAAAGCACCCAAAGTGCTCCCGCCCAGCCCCAATACACATTGTCCTGTCTGGGGAGGTGGTCACACCTCCCTGGGACAGGAAACCTATTGTCCAGGCCTCCACTGCCGGAGTTTCGTCCAGCAGCAGGAGGCCAGACTCGTGTCTGTGGCAGCAGCATCCATTTTGTGATGCCAGGGCTCTGGAAAGAAGTTACCGGACTCGTCAGAGTTAACATGCCTTTCCCTCTAGAAGGGTGGAATGCTACCCCCGCCGCCAGAATTGGCGGGGGGTAGTATTCCAAGATGTTTGACACCAAACACGACATGTTTAGGTGCAGCCATTCCAAAGTTAGCATTTTACCGCGAGGATATAATGCGCTTAAGAGTATATGGTCAGGCTGCACTACAAACAGCATCAGAGATGGTCTCCGAACGCTGCAGAGGGGCCCTGCTCATGCAGGGCACCCTCTCACATAGGAACCATGCACTCTGCCTTTAGGATTGATAAGGCCTGCCTTAGGAGTGACTTATAGGTTTATATGTGTGTATGTATTTAGTGATATAGGTAACCTATATCACAGTAAGGGGTGCATGCACCACCTTACCCAGGCTGCAGTAGCAGACCTGTGGTGTCAGTTTGGATGGCCTTCCAGGGGTGGCATAATACATGCTGCAGCCCCTGGCAGGCTCTCTGAGGTACCTATGCCCTTGGTACATAGTATACCATATACTAGGGACTTATAAGGGCACTCCAGATTCCAATCAGAGATGTGCCTAAGGCACATGGAAACCTTTTACAGAGAAAGCAGATAGACTGGGGCCCTGAATAGCAGGATCCCAGTCCAACTAAGTCATAAACCAGCAAAACACCATAAAAAAAGTGGGGGCAACCATATAGTCAGATTCCACCTTCCTACATAACCCCCCAAACGAAAGGAGATAAGGCTAACCTTGGCCAGTTGAGCCTATATTGACTAAGTGGCCATATAAGGAAGCACCTGCACTAGCATGGTTGCCCCCTATGTTATGGTCCACTAAGCAATCCCTCACCCTAAGGGTATGAGAGGGTCTCCACCATGGGGAATCACTACCTCTGGTGTGCTTAGGTAAAGTACAAGGCTGGTGGGGTGTCTGGGTAGGGAAGTGAGGCCCTAGGAATGTTGGCCTCAGCTTCCTCAGATCACTGGTCACCATGTATGCCTGTCTTTCCATGACTGAGTTGCACTTTGCTCTAAGGGTCAACCTTTGGCTGCCTACAGCTGTGGGTTGGGTCCCTTTGGATGGACTACTGGAGGGACATGGCAGGTTTGGAACCTTCTGGTCCCAGGTTTGCCCTTGCCTACCAGAGTCCTTCTGGGGGAGGTCCCTACATAAAGGTATGGGGGATCCCTCAGTGTGTAGAGGAATTTTCACCTGGCTAGGGCTACTAGACTGGGTGCCCCTAATCTGCTGATGGGGGCTTCCTCTGGACGGGGGGCCCTGGGGGTCCACTGACCTCCCTGACCTCTGCAGCCCTGGGCTGACTGAGGCAGGGTAGAGAGGGGCAGGTTACCTGCTCCAGACGGGGTACCACCTTGGAAGGGTCCTCTGCCATCAGGGGTGTGGCCAGGCCAGGCCTGACTACCTCTGTGGCAGTTCCTTCACTGGGGTAGGGTCAGTTCCCTGAGGAGGCTGACCCTTACCTACTGTCTGGGGGAAGAAGACTTTTCTTCAACCCTTGTGCTCTCTTTTGGGGGAGAGTGGGCCATTCTTTCAGGCTCCATCTCTCCAAATTCTTGGGCTGGGTCTGTGGCCATCACAGCCCCACTAACCTTTACAGGGACGCCCAACATCCTAAGATGGGTTTGGTGTTCCACTTCAGCCCAGGCTGAAATTTCCAGATCATTGCCCATCAGGCAATCTACAGGTAGGGTTGGGGACACTGCCACTCTTTTGGGCCTGTGACCCCTCCCAGCTGAGATTGACTATGGCCATGGGGTGATCTGTTCTGACACCATCAATGTTGGTCACCTGGTATTTAAACTCAGGTAAAAGCTGGTGAGGGGGACTAGTTTCCCTGCCACCATGGTGACACTAGCCCCTGTGTCCCTAAATGCCACAGCTTTCTGACCATTAGTTATTGGCTCCAATCTGTACCTGCCCAATGCTATGGGACCCATGGTAAAGGTGGCAAATCCTATACCACCATCAGAGTCAGAGGAGTCTGTTGAGGGGTCCCTGTCTAAACTAGGGCCCACCTCTGTTCCTCTTGCAAAAGCACCTAACTTTTGGGTGCACTACTCCCAACTGGAGGATTACTACTGGTAGTACCAGGAGGGGTGGTAGTAGTTGTGGGAGGAACAGTTTCTTTATTGCCAATCCTGGGGCAACTGGGATCAGTTTTCCAGTGCCCAGGCTTTTTACAGACATGGCAATAGGGTTTCTTTTCAGGAGAGGAAGGAGTTTGGGACCCACCCCCAGAAGAGGAATTTTGGGGCCCTGTAGGGGACTTATCCTTAGATTTATCCCCACCTTTCTCTTGGGACTTAGTAGAATCTTTCTTCTGGTCACCACCCTGATTTCTAGTTTTTACTCTGGTTCTGACCCATTTGTCTGCCTTCTTTCCCAATTCTTGGGGAGAGGTCAGATCAGAGTCCACCAGATACTGGTGCAAAAGCTGGTTTTGACAATTATTAAGGATCTGCTCCCTCATAATCAAATTGTACAATCCTAAAAAGTCATGCACTTTGTTGCCATGTATCCAACCTTCCAGAGCCTTTGTAGCACAATCTACAAAATCCACCCAGTCTTGAGTCTGAGCTTTTTGGGTGTCTCTGAACTTCAACCTATACTGTTCAGTGGTTAGGCCAAACCCATCTATCAGAGCACTCTTCAAGACTGTGTAATTGTCAGCAACCTCTTCTCTTACAGTGAGGAGCTTGTCTCTACCTTTGTCTGCAAAGGAGAGCCACAAGATTGCTGCCCACTGCCTCTGGGGGACCTTCTGAACTTTACAGGCCCTCTCCAGTGCAGTTATCCATTTGTGGATGTCATCCCCACTCTGGTAGGGAGGGACAATCTTGTTTAGGTTTCTATGGTCATAAGACCTGTCCCTATCTCTAGGGATATTGTTGCCACCATGGGACTCTAGTCCCAACTTTCTTCTCTCTTTAAGGAGATCTAGGGATTCTCTATCTAAAGCCAATTGCTTCTTCCTGATCTCTAGTTGAGTTTCCTCATACTGGACCAGTCTCTTTCTTCTCTCATGAGAGGATTCCCTCCTGTGAGAAGAAACAGAGCTCCCTATTGAGGTGCCAGAGTGGTTAGACTCCTGAGAAGGAGACCTAGACTTTCTGAGCACACTCATAATCCTTCCTGGGGGACAAAGGTGTGGTTCTCTAGATCCTCATCTTCATCTTCCCCAGAAGGGATTGGGTTTTCCAGGTCAGGGTCACTGTCACCCTCCTGGTCAGTTTCAGAGGGGGGCTGGGGGTAGTAGTACCCCTGGCCCCTTCCTCATCTGCTGGCCCACCCTCTGCTCCTACCCCTTCAGTCTCTGAGGACTTACTAAGATCATAAGCCACCAACATCTCCTGGAGGTGTTGGGTGGTGGGACTTTGGCCTGTCCTTAATTTCCTCACGTTACACAAAGCTCTCAGTTCCAAGAATGGGAGTGTGTCATACTTGGAGGGGGAAGCTCAATGGCTTCCTGCAGGGCATCTCTAGATCCTGCTTTTAAAGACATTACTAGTGTGGTGTGGTGTATGCACTACCTACTCTAGTGTGGCCTACTAAACTCTCTTGAGTTGTAGAAAGGGTTGTGCTATCCCTTAACACACAACTCTAAGTTCAGTAGAACTTACTGATATTCTAAGCTTAAATTATATGTACCTTAGGTACCTTTAGTGGTTTTCAGTTGATCAATTCAATTGAGATTATCTGGTAAAACAATAGCAAGCTGGAATCCCACACGCTGCACACCAATGTCAGAAGTTGGCCTGGCATATGCTGTCCACTAATTATAGTGGGCACCTTGCACCAGTCCAAATCGACTCTTATGGTAGGTAGGTTAAAGACAACCTTATTGAAAGCTATCCTAGTGGTAGCTGTGGAGAGCAGCCTTCAGGCTAAGTCTTGAAGGAATGTAAAGCAGCTTGTTTTACCAGTCTATAATCTCTTGAGTGACCAAATGAAAGAGCACCACACCAGGTATATATTCAAAATATATGTATTTATTACTAAACACACCCCTCTAGTCTCTTTATGAGGCTAGAGTTCGAAGTACATAGGTTATAAGATCTTAAATCACAGTAATAGCACAAATACACGTTTGGGCCCTAGGGGCGTACCAAACCATATACCAATAAAATGGTATGCGAACCACGACTGAACTAGACACTAGGCCTAGAGCCTCTAGAAGTGCTTGGACCACAAGGAACCACCCAAGGTAGTGACACAGGGGACCCACGGGAGACGCGTGCAGTGTAAATACACAACCGCGATACGCCGTTAACTTCTATGGAGAAAGTCGGGATCGGGAAAATAGAGGAAAGGGACACTTAGAAGAGGACTAGGACAAAACCCTTTGAGATCTAGGACTTTGAAGAGTCTCTACCCACGGGAGCACCGGAGTACTCGTGTTACCTCACCCAGGGAAGCCGGGTGCATAGGTGCCTTTCGGGGTCGGGTTTCGTCGTCGGTTCTTATGGCGATCTGCTGCAAAGTGCTGCTGGCGACCAGGAGAAAAGTGTCCGGGTGGATCCAAGAGTGGATCGGAGTTCTGAAGAACCTGAAAGCAGAGGGGACAGAGTCTGGGTCACTAGCCAGTGACCAGGAGGGCGATGGACAGATGCCCACCGATGTCGAGTGCTTCAAGTTCGTTGACGGTCGTCTTGACTCTTCAGCCACGAGGTCCGGGAGGCGTTGTCGGCGACCAGGAGCAGGATTCGGGCTGCTGCTCGATGTCTGTCGAGTGCAGAGGTGTCGGCGACCAGATTGGACCCAACAGGCCTTGGCAACGGCAAGTCTCGAGTAAGATGTTGATCGTCGATGATGCAGACCAGCAAGGTCTGGGGAACTCACCCAGCAAGGGTAAGTGAGGGCAGGCCTGGAGCAACCAGACTGCCAAGTAAAGAAAAGATTGGCCTTCGGTAAGGGCTACTAGCCAACGGGCTAGCGACCGCGAAGGAGCCTCGTGACGCCGCACGTGGAGCTGGCTTACAGGACACTCGTGGAGTGGGGGCCAGTGATCTTCGGCGCAGGTGGTGCTGGAGGCTAGGGCTACTCGGAGCCCAAAGCACGACTTCTTGGGAGACCCAGAAGATGGTGCACTTGCAAATGTGCTCGGTGTCCAGGGGTCACGGTCTCACGTTACCCACGATAGCCACGGGCCTCAGCTTTGCTGGGGACTCAGGGTAGCCTCGGGGAAGTCTGAGAATCCACCTCTGGTGATGCGATGACTTCGGCGTCCGACGGGAGCTTCAGTGATGCGAACCGGACAGATGCTTCTTTGGTGCCTGCCAAGCAGGGGAGTCACTCCTTGACCCCAAGGGAGATTCTTCGGTCCTCTAATCTTGTCGTAGAGCGTCGAAGGTCCAGGATTCCGTGTCAGAGTTTCGTCCAGGTATAATCTAAAGTCCTAAGGACTGGGTTCCTACCTTTATTCCAAAAATAGGGGATGGACTACTCTGTGGCCCCACCTATGGGTGGGTCAGGGCAGAGGGGTGGCTACACCCCTTTCCCTTTGTCCAGTTCGCGCCAAAGCAGGGGCTGCAAGCCCCTGATCCGGTTTGAACTGGGGTATGCACAGGGACACCAAATGTGCCCCCAGTGCAGGACTTCAAAGCACCCGAAAGTGCTCCCGCCCAGCCCCAATACACATTGTCCTGTCTGGGGAGGTGGTCACACCTCCCTGGGACAGGAAACCTATTGTCCAGGCCTCCCCTGCCGGAGTTTCGTCCAGCAGCAGGAGGCCAGACTCGTGTCTGTGGCAGCAGCATCCATTTTGTGATGCCAGGGCTCTGGAAAGAAGTTACCGGACTCGCCAGAGTTAACATGCCTTTCCCTCTAGAAGGGTGGAATGCTACCCCCGCCGCCAGAATTGGCGGGGGGTAGTATTCCAAGATGTTTGACACCAAACACGACATGTTTAGGTGCAGCCATTCCAAAGTTAGCATTTTACCGCGAGGATATAATGCGCTTAAGAGTATATGGTCAGGCTGCACTACAAACAGCATCAGAGATGGTCTCCGAACGCTGCAGAGGGGCCCTGCTCATGCAGGGGCACCCTCTCACATAGGAACCATGCACTCTGCCTTTAGGATTGATAAGGCCTGCCTTAGGAGTGACTTATAGGTTTATATGTGTGTATGTATTTAGTGATATAGGTAACCTATATCACAGTAAGGGGTGCATGCACCACCTTACCCAGGCTGCAGTAGCAGACCTGTGGTGTCAGTTTGGATGGCCTTCCAGGGGTGGCATAATACATGCTGCAGCCCCTGGCAGGCCTCTGAGGTACCTATGCCCTTGGTACATAGTATACCATATACTAGGGACTTATAAGGGCACTCCAGATTCCAATCAGAGATGTGCCTAAGGCACATGGAAACCTTTTACAGAGAAAGCAGATAGACTGGGGCCCTGAATAGCAGGATCCCAGTCCAACTAAGTCATAAACCAGCAAAACACCATAAAAAAAAGTGGGGGCAACCATATAGTCAGATTCCACCTTCCTACATAACCCCCCCAAACGAAAGGAGATAAGGCTAACCTTGGCCAGTTGAGCCTATATTGACTAAGTGGCCATATAAGGAAGCACCTGCACTAGCATGGTTGCCCCCTATGTTATGGTCCACTAAGCAATCCCTCACCCTAAGGGTATGAGAGGGTCTCCACCATGGGGAATCACTACCTCTGGTGTGCTTAGGTAAAGTACAAGGCTGGTGGGGTGTCTGGGTAGGGAAGTGAGGCCCTAGGAATGTTGGCCTCAGCTTCCTCAGATCACTGGTCACCATGTATGCCTGTCTTTCCATGACTGAGTTGCACTTTGCTCTAAGGGTCAACCTTTGGCTGCCTACAGCTGTGGGTTGGGTCCCTTTGGATGGACTACTGGAGGGACATGGCAGGTTTGGAACCTTCTGGTCCCAGGTTTGCCCTTGCCTACCAGAGTCCTTCTGGGGGAGGTCCCTACATAAAGGTATGGGGGATCCCTCAGTGTGTAGAGGAATTTTCACCTGGCTAGGGCTACTAGACTGGGTGCCCCTAATCTGCTGATGGGGGCTTCCTCTGGACAGGGGGCCCTGGGGGTCCACTGACCTCCCTGACCTCTGCAGCCCTGGGCTGACTGAGGCAGGGTAGAGAGGGGCAGGTTACCTGCTCCAGACGGGGTACCACCTTGGAAGGGTCCTCTGCCATCAGGGGTGTGGCCAGGCCAGGCCTGACTACCTCTGTGGCAGTTCCTTCACTGGGGTAGGGTCAGTTCCCTGAGGAGGCTGACCCTTACCTACTGTCTGGGGGAAGAAGACTTTTCTTCAACCCTTGTGCTCTCTTTTGGGGAGAGTGGGCCATTCTTTCAGGCTCCATCTCTCCAAATTCTTGGGCTGGGTCTGTGGCCATCACAGCCCCACTAACCTTTACAGGGACGCCCAACATCCTAAGATGGGTTTGGTGTTCCACTTCAGCCCAGGCTGAAATTTCCAGATCATTGCCCATCAGGCAATCTACAGGTAGGGTTGGGGACACTGCCACTCTTTTTGGGCCTGTGACCCCCTCCCAGCTGAGATTGACTATGGCCATGGGGTGATCTGTTCTGACACCATCAATGTTGGTCACCTGGTATTTAAACTCAGGTAAAAGCTGGTGAGGGGGGACTAGTTTCCCTGCCACCATGGTGACACTAGCCCCTGTGTCCCTAAATGCCACAGCTTTCTGACCATTAGTTATTGGCTCCAATCTGTACCTGCCCAATGCTATGGGACCCATGGTAAAGGTGGCAAATCCTATACCACCATCAGAGTCAGAGGAGTCTGTTGAGGGGTCCCTGTCTAAACTAGGGCCCACCTCTGTTCCTCTTGCAAAAGCACCTAACTTTTTGGGTGCACTACTCCCAACTGGAGGATTACTACTGGTAGTACCAGGAGGGGTGGTAGTAGTTGTGGGAGGAACAGTTTCTTTATTGCCAATCCTGGGGCAACTGGGATCAGTTTTCCAGTGCCCAGGCTTTTTACAGACATGGCAATAGGGTTTCTTTTCAGGAGAGGAAGGAGTTTGGGACCCACCCCCAGAAGAGGAATTTTGGGGCCCTGTAGGGGACTTATCCTTAGATTTATCCCCACCTTTCTCTTGGGACTTAGTAGAATCTTTCTTCTGGTCACCACCCTGATTTCTAGTTTTTACTCTGGTTCTGACCCATTTGTCTGCCTTCTTTCCCAATTCTTGGGGAGAGGTCAGATCAGAGTCCACCAGATACTGGTGCAAAAGCTGGTTTTGACAATTATTAAGGATCTGCTCCCTCATAATCAAATTGTACAATCCTAAAAAGTCATGCACTTTGTTGCCATGTATCCAACCTTCCAGAGCCTTTGTAGCACAATCTACAAAATCCACCCAGTCTTGAGTCTGAGCTTTTTGGGTGTCTCTGAACTTCAACCTATACTGTTCAGTGGTTAGGCCAAACCCATCTATCAGAGCACTCTTCAAGACTGTGTAATTGTCAGCAACCTCTTCTCTTACAGTGAGGAGCTTGTCTCTACCTTTGTCTGCAAAGGAGAGCCACAAGATTGCTGCCCACTGCCTCTGGGGGACCTTCTGAACTTTACAGGCCCTCTCCAGTGCAGTTATCCATTTGTGGATGTCATCCCCACTCTGGTAGGGAGGGACAATCTTGTTTAGGTTTCTATGGTCATAAGACCTGTCCCTATCTCTAGGATATTGCTGCCACCATGGGACTCTAGTCCCAACTTTCTTCTCTCTTTAAGGAGATCTAGGGATTCTCTATCTAAAGCCAATTGCTTCTTCCTGATCTCTAGTTGAGTTTCCTCATACTGGACCAGTCTCTTTCTTCTCTCATGAGAGGATTCCCTCCTGTGAGAAGAAACAGAGCTCCCTATTGAGGTGCCAGAGTGGTTAGACTCCTGAGAAGGAGACCTAGACTTTCTGAGCACACTCATAATCCTTCCTGGGGGACAAAGGTGTGGTTCTCTAGATCCTCATCTTCATCTTCCCCAGAAGGGATTGGGTTTTCCAGGTCAGGGTCACTGTCACCCTCCTGGTCAGTTTCAGAGGGGGCTGGGGGTAGTAGTACCCCTGGCCCCTTCCTCATCTGCTGGCCCACCCTCTGCTCCTACCCCTTCAGTCTCTGAGGACTTACTAAGATCATAAGCCACCAACATCTCCTGGAGGTGTTGGGTGGTGGGACTTTGGCCTGTCCTTAATTTCCTCACGTTACACAAAGCTCTCAGTTCCAAGAATGGGAGTGTGTCATACTTGGAGGGGGAAGCTCAATGGCTTCCTGCAGGGCATCTCTAGATCCTGCTTTTAAAGACATTACTAGTGTGGTGTGGTGTATGCACTACCTACTCTAGTGTGGCCTACTAAACTCTCTTGAGTTGTAGAAAGGGTTGTGCTATCCCTTAACACACAACTCTAAGTTCAGTAGAACTTACTGATATTCTAAGCTTAAATTATATGTACCTTAGGTACCTTTAGTGGTTTTCAGTTGATCAATTCAATTGAGATTATCTGGTAAAACAATAGCAAGCTGGAATCCCACACGCTGCACACCAATGTCAGAAGTTGGCCTGGCATATGCTGTCCACTAATTATAGTGGGCACCTTGCACCAGTCCAAATCGACTCTTATGGTAGGTAGGTTAAAGACAACCTTATTGAAAGCTATCCTAGTGGTAGCTGTGGAGAGCAGCCTTCAGGCTAAGTCTTGAAGGAATGTAAAGCAGCTTGTTTTACCAGTCTATAATCTCTTGAGTGACCAAATGAAAGAGCACCACACCAGGTATATATTCAAAATATATGTATTTATTACTAAACACACCCCTCTAGTCTCTTTATGAGGCTAGAGTTCGAAGTACATAGGTTATAAGATCTTAAATCACAGTAATAGCACAAATACACGTTTGGGCCCTAGGGCGTACCAAACCATATACCAATAAAATGGTATGCGAACCACGACTGAACTAGACACTAGGCCTAGAGCCTCTAGAAGTGCTTGGACCACAAGGAACCACCCAAGGTAGTGACACAGGGGACCCACGGGAGACGCGTGCAGTGTAAATACACAACCGCGATACGCCGTTAACTTCTATGGAGAAAGTCGGGATCGGGAAAATAGAGGAAAGGGACACTTAGAAGAGGACTAGGACAAAACCCTTTGAGATCTAGGACTTTGAAGAGTCTCTACCCACGGGAGCACCGGAGTACTCGTGTTACCTCACCCAGGGAAGCCGGGTGCATAGGTGCCTTTCGGGGTCGGGTTTCGTCGTCGGTTCTTATGGCGATCTGCTGCAAAGTGCTGCTGGCGACCAGGAGAAAAGTGTCCGGGTGGATCCAAGAGTGGATCGGAGTTCTGAAGAACCTGAAAGCAGAGGGGACAGAGTCTGGGTCACTAGCCAGTGACCAGGAGGGCGATGGACAGATGCCCACCGATGTCGAGTGCTTCAAGTTCGTTGACGGTCGTCTTGACTCTTCAGCCACGAGGTCCGGGAGGCGTTGTCGGCGACCAGGAGCAGGATTCGGGCTGCTGCTCGATGTCTGTCGAGTGCAGAGGTGTCGGCGACCAGATTGGACCCAACAGGCCTTGGCAACGGCAAGTCTCGAGTAAGATGTTGATCGTCGATGATGCAGACCAGCAAGGTCTGGGGAACTCACCCAGCAAGGGTAAGTGAGGGCAGGCCTGGAGCAACCAGACTGCCAAGTAAAGAAAAGATTGGCCTTCGGTAAGGGCTACTAGCCAACGGGCTAGCGACCGCGAAGGAGCCTCGTGACGCCGCACGTGGAGCTGGCTTACAGGACACTCGTGGAGTGGGGGCCAGTGATCTTCGGCGCAGGTGGTGCTGGAGGCTAGGGCTACTCGGAGCCCAAAGCACGACTTCTTGGAAGACCCAGAAGATGGTGCACTTGCAAATGTGCTCGGTGTCCAGGGGTCACGGTCTCACGTTACCCACGATAGCCACGGGCCTCAGCTTTGCTGGGGACTCAGGGTAGCCTCGGGAAGTCTGAGAATCCACCTCTGGTGATGCGATGACTTCGGCGTCCGACGGGAGCTTCAGTGATGCGAACCGGACAGATGCTTCTTTGGTGCCTGCCAAGCAGGGGAGTCACTCCTTGACCCCAAGGGAGATTCTTCGGTCCTCTAATCTTGTCGTAGAGCGTCGAAGGTCCAGGATTCCGTGTCAGAGTTTCGTCCAGGTATAATCTAAAGTCCTAAGGACTGGGTTCCTACCTTTATTCCAAAAATAGGGGATGGACTACTCTGTGGCCCCACCTATGGGTGGGTCAGGGCAGAGGGGTGGCTACACCCCTTTCCCTTTGTCCAGTTCGCGCCAAAGCAGGGGCTGCAAGCCCCTGATCCGGTTTGAACTGGGGTATGCACAGGGACACCAAATGTGCCCCCAGTGCAGGACTTCAAAGCACCCGAAAGTGCTCCCGCCCAGCCCCAATACACATTGTCCTGTCTGGGGAGGTGGTCACACCTCCCTGGGACAGGAAACCTATTGTCCAGGCCTCCCCTGCCGGAGTTTCGTCCAGCAGCAGGAGGCCAGACTCGTGTCTGTGGCAGCAGCATCCATTTTGTGATGCCAGGGCTCTGGAAAGAAGTTACCGGACTCGTCAGAGTTAACATGCCTTTCCCTCTAGAAGGGTGGAATGCTACCCCCGCCGCCAGAATTGGCGGGGGGTAGTATTCCAAGATGTTTGACACCAAACACGACATGTTTAGGTGCAGCCATTCCAAAGTTAGCATTTTACCGCGAGGATATAATGCGCTTAAGAGTATATGGTCAGGCTGCACTACAAACAGCATCAGAGATGGTCTCCGAACGCTGCAGAGGGGCCCTGCTCATGCAGGGGCACCCTCTCACATAGGAACCATGCACTCTGCCTTTAGGATTGATAAGGCCTGCCTTAGGAGTGACTTATAGGTTTATATGTGTGTATGTATTTAGTGATATAGGTAACCTATATCACAGTAAGGGGTGCATGCACCACCTTACCCAGGCTGCAGTAGCAGACCTGTGGTGTCAGTTTGGATGGCCTTCCAGGGGTGGCATAATACATGCTGCAGCCCCTGGCAGGCCTCTGAGGTACCTATGCCCTTGGTACATAGTATACCATATACTAGGGACTTATAAGGGCACTCCAGATTCCAATCAGAGATGTGCCTAAGGCACATGGAAACCTTTTACAGAGAAAGCAGATAGACTGGGGCCCTGAATAGCAGGATCCCAGTCCAACTAAGTCATAAACCAGCAAAACACCATAAAAAAAAGTGGGGGCAACCATATAGTCAGATTCCACCTTCCTACAGCCGCTATATTGCAGACTATTGGTCAGAGGTGGGGAAGGCTCTGGGTGACATGCTAGAGATGCAGCTGGATCTTACACCAGAAATGGGTCTCCTGGGTTACCTCCCAAACCACAAAGGCCATGCTAAAAGGCTTTTGGCGCTGGGCCTGCTGATAGCCAAGCGGAGAATTGCTTGCAGATGGGGACGGTGCAGAGCGCCAAAGTTCAAAGAATGGTTGACAGACCTCACCTATTGTCAGGAACAAAGCAATACTTACGCTGAACTACTACCCCTTCGTTCACGACCCTGTGACATCTGGGGACCGCTTACTCTGTATATGCTTAAACTGCCCGGGCCAGACACAGACAGTGGGGCCACACCATCACAAATCACTCATCACACTGAGACTGACGGGGCGCATGGTCGTGCGACCGATACCTGAGGAGAATGACGTGACATTCCTCTTGCCACGCATACTTAAGCTGCTTGTCCTGTGATGAAATTGCTATGCCCAAACTCGAATCGAGAACTGACTTGCTGTATTCAGGATTGTCCAATGCAGCATCTATCACAACTAGCGATTGTAAAACTGTTATAATGCAACAGGCTGAGATAATGGTTACAAAGCTTGTCAACTAGTAGACCCAATGTAAAATGTCTTTTGCGTTTCTCACCCATACTGTGGGCCGAATGTTGGGACCTGTATATTTAAATTTAAAGCTATGCATTGACCTGAGCTACCTCGCGATTACCACAGAGATAGCTGCTGCGCTTTGACAATTGTAGCTGTGCTGGGTTGAACCAGGCTGCGCCATATGTTCAAGAGGATGCCAAATTACAAGATTATTATTCGGCATTGTCCACTGCTCATGATCCTGCTGTCTGCTATATACTGAGACTTAAATTTCAGAAATGCACTGGTCTGATAAATCTACGAGCTGTCAACGTAATGTGTACCTCTTCTTGCACTTGTTATATTGATGTAATGGAAAGATGCTAATAAACAAAGTTTAAAAAAAAAAAAGTAACTACTGGACATGAGGACCCACTCCAAAATGGCCGCCATGCATCCAACATGGACTTACTAGTCTCTTTTCTATTTCTGAAATTGATGCCTGTTTGCCACTCTTAAATGGCCGCCATGCATCCAACATGGACTTACTAGTCTTTTCTATTTCTAAAATCGATGCCTGTTTGCCATTTTTTACTTCAAAATAACTGAGAGAATAATTGATATAGGTCTTTCTGGAAATTTTACACTAATATCCCTCCTTAGTGTTACGTTTAAGTTCCTTATAGTAACTATAGGCATGGGGACCCACTTCAAAATGGCGGCCATGCACCCAACATGGACTCACTAGACTCTTCTCTATTTTTAAGATAAATGCCTGTCTGCCATTTTTTACTGCCTGGGTCGGATGACCCATCACACTTGCTGCGTACCTTTAAATATGAAGGATTCACTTGCACCTGGCTCCTTACTTGGACCAGTGTGCCACGAGACAGCGGACTCATCTGAATCATTACGGGTAAGTGTTTGTGCTGCCATTAGGGGAAACACTTTCCCCTGAAATGTTTTATGTAACTTTAGCTCAAACAGTCCGACTTTGGGGACGGTTTTGTAACTATATTCAGGTATTTCATCTTTATTTACAGGGGCATACTTCAGCCCAGAGTTGACAAACAATAGACTTATAAGTATTATTTATTTCAGACCTTTTACCTTCTTCTCTTCTACCTCTTAAATGGGTTGGCAGCCCTCTGGGACTCAGCTTAACATAGTATGATCGACCTTATCTTACTTGGCAAACTCTTCTAATGTTCACTATAGATACTTGGGCGCTTCATATTTTGGTACAGGCTCTCAAACCGTATTAAACAGATAACAATTGTACCTTATTTGGTAAATTCTCTTAAATGTTACTACAGATACTGGGGCATTTATACTTTGGTACTGGCGTCTGATATACTGCATTAAATAGATAATGAAGTAATATATCTATTCAATCTAAAATCTACGCATCTAATTTACGGAATTTCCTTTTATCTAGAAGGACTTATCACTGCCCTTCAGTTGCACATTGCGTGTACCTCTACTTTTTTAATCACGCAACTTACAGGCATACAACATATTTTGACGTAAGTGACACATTAGCACTAATGTCTTTTCGAACACACACAAGCGCAAACTTCGATATATCACTTTCCATATATGTCTTATATTTTGATTACCAGGACAACCTTGCACAGATTAGGAATGGAGGACTACCTATTTGGAGAATTGATTCATGAATTGTGACGAGTTCATGCCCATATCGTACGCTCTCTCTGACTAGCACTTTAATGCGTGAGTGACTTTTCACAGTTTTTTAAATCGGACCATACTAAATAGAAGAATGCCTGCAGCTTCTTTTGTTCTTCTTTTACTCACGGTTTTATTTTACTTATGTGTTTGCAATCTCAGTTGAGAAGTCTAGACTACATGAACTGATTAAATATTTTCTCCCTGTGGCTCTTCCACGACGTTTGAAAACATCAACAGATTTCAAACATCACATATAAGGTGCTTATTTATACCTTATCTTCTCTTAACTAGTCATTAAGGATATACCGGCTACATATAACTATTTACCTTTATGTCTTAGGACTTATTTCTTGGCTACTCTTTTTCGTTATAAAGACAACACAGCACTGGTGGATTCTCTATGAACATTTGAGGATCGCCCCCCCTTACGTAGCTGAGGTTAGAACCCTCCTTACCATATGATATTGGGCTTGGGTTCCAGCACGCTCTATTCAAAAAATTGTGTTTTACCATGAATAGTACTCACTTTCGGGTGTTGCTTGCTCAGCATGTTGCCTTCTGAGTATATCTACCTTTCCTTACCAGATTTTACTACACTTAAGTCCTATTTTCCCACCTGTCCTACTATCCCTATTGAGAATGATATAATGGCCCATCCATTGATATGCACACGTCTCACTAATGCTACAGCTTTTTTGTACTCTCTCACATCACTCTGAGATTTTCTTCACTTGGGCCTTCGCCTTTACTTTCTGTGTATAAAACGGTACTGGGTTGATTCATATGTATTTACTAAATGTCCCTTAAATCAATTATTCATACATGCTATTACTATTATTGCAGCCTTGAAGAATTTACGAATGTAACAAAACATGTGTTGGCTGTCATGTCTCTATTTCACCGTGCTATTCTGTTCTTCCAGCAACAAGAACTGGACCTTGAAAAAATAACTGTATAAACATGAAATGCTTTTGAAAAAATCTTTTTCTTGTATGAATGTATGTACAGTATGTATTGACTAAATGTCACACTGATTATTAAATTTGAGAGAACCCCAGTACAAATCCAGATATTGTCGTATCCTGTGATTTGAGCGATCAATAGAATACATAGATTTTGTGTTTCAATTTTAAAAAGTCAATGTTGTAGTAATATTGTTGAGTGCTGGGGTACATCTGTCTTTCTAAAGTTTAGCACAGCAATCTTTTCGGAGAACCTTGCATCAACACCCAAGGTAGAGGGGTGTTTCTGTTACCCTGATTGGCACCTAAACTAATTCTTACTCATACTTGGAATTTGCGAACACGCTGCCCACCTTTACACTTCTTTGTTCTTCTGATGTGAGACTGTCTGTGCCACCACTACCCCCTGTCTATTTTATAAAGCTCTCAATAGATTAGTCCCTTGCTCAACCCAGGATAGCTGTTAATGTTAATGTTAATGTTATTGACATTTCTAGAGCGCAACTGCTACCCGAAGGTGTCCTGGCGCTGTATTTGATGTCCTGCGGTGGCCTGAGCGCGGAGGGGGTGTAACTAGTCATTAGGCAATGAACAACCATGTTTTCAAGGCCTTCCTAAAGTCCAAAAGTTTTGTCATGCATCTGATAGGCAAAGGAAGGTCATTCCATGCTTTGGCTGCACTGACCAAAAAGCTTTTGCCACCCCAGTTAGCTTTTTTTACGAAGGGTACTGAGACTAATTTTGCGTCTGAGGAGCGCAGTGTTCTTCTTGGTACATACCAGCGGAAGCGTTGAATCAGGTGAAGGGGTCCGTTTCCATGAAGAGACTTATGGACCACACACAGAGCTTTAAACAAAACTCGCTTTTTGACAGGCAGCCAGTGGAGACTTTTAATCTCCGCCGAGATTGAGGCATATTTTGGGATGCCAGTAAGCAGTCTGGCAGCTGCATTCTGCAGGAGTTGGAGTTTTTTCATAAGCCCCTCCTGGATATTTAAATATAAGCTGTTACAATAATCCAGTCTGGACATGGCTAAGGCAGTAACAACTGTTTTTTGGCTGTCTTTGGGTAGGAAAGGCAAAAGATTTTTGCAGGATTTCAGAGTGTACGATGTGGCTGAGACCACTGCATTCACTTGATCCTTAAAAGAGAGTTTATTGTCTATATAGACTCCTAGATTTTTAACCTTCCTAGTGGGAGTTGGAAGAGGACCAAGTGAGTCCGGCCACCATGCCGGGGTCCAGAAATTTGGATCATTGCCGAAAAGTACCACCTCCGTTTTACTGGAGTTAAGTTTAAGGCAATTTTGGGCCATCCAACTGCCCACCGCTGTCATGCAGTCGTGGAAGCAGGACGCTGTCTCCTGTACTCCATCTGGAAGCAGAGATACTACAATCTGGGTGTCATCAGCGTAAGAAGTCAGATTGAACCCAAAGGATTCAATCAGAGGAGCCAGCTGCGACACATATATATTAAAAAGAGTTGGACTCATGGAAGACCCCTGAGGGACTCCACAAGGAAGTGAGAAAGATTTGGCAGTGAAGTCTCCAAGGGTGACTGTCTGTACTCTGTTGGCTAGGAACGATTTGACTAGTTTCCAGGCCGTGACCTTTACTCCGATCTCTTGCAGCCGGTCCATCAGTAAAACATGATGGACCATATCAAAGGCCGCAGAGAGGTCCAGCATAATCATGGCAGCTTTTCCTCCCTGATCCAGTGTAGTCCTGATTTCTTAAATGGATTTAAGGAGAGCAGACTCAGTGCTGTGTCCCCCCCGGAAGCCATACTGGGTAGGGTCCAGCACCCGTCCCTCTTCCAAAAACCGACTGAGTTGTGTATTCATTATTTTTTTTGAGATTTTAGCAGGGAGTGGAAGCCTAGATATGGGTCTAAAATTATTGGAGTCGTTACGCTCTAGATTCGTTTTTTTCAGCAGAGGAAGTATGGATGCTGATTTCCATGCTTTGGGGAAATAACCTTCCAGAAACATAGCATTTATGATGGCCATCAAAGTTAGTGTGACTGGTTCAGGTGCTAGTTTTAACCGAGAAGTCAGTCCTAACTTAGGAGACAGGTATGTAAAGCGTTCAAAAACACCAATACATCAAGTAAGTAAGACACACACTAAAAATCCCACACCAATTTATAAAAATAGGAAACATTTGTATGAACAAATAGACACTAAAATGACAAAAATCCAATGTAGGGAACCGGAGACATGAATTTTTAAAGATTAACCATTTTCTCAAGCTTAAAGATCTATAGCGCCACTCTAGGACATCTGGTCGCGCTTGACAGGGACAAAGCAAAAGTTTTAGGCCAGCCACGATGGAGCCCTGGTCGGATACACTAAGCGGGAGGCCCCGATCAAAATTTTACCTTCACACTTAGAAACGTTTCTGGAGCTTTTTCTTCCAATCGCCCTCGACCCTCCACAGCAGGCTGGATTCGGAGCGGGTTCGCCGGCTTGACTTTCCACGAGGCACCGGTCAAATCCTGGAAGTCCAGAGCTCTGAAGCCTTCTGCGGGACAAACCTGAAATCTTGGCCAGGTCGCGGTTAAAGGGGGCTGGCTTGACTCTGGCGGTTGTGAAGGTCACCTTATGCAGCTTTTTCCCAAAAGTTCTCCAAAATTCCGGAATGGTTCCTTAAGTCCAAAACTCAAACCCGAAGGTCTGTAATCTCCTGGATGGTCTCTGGAAGGTCCAGACCACAGTCCCCTCAAAACACCTGGCCAAATCCTTAAAAGTCTACTGGACGCACTCCAGGATGGGGACTTTTGGTGGATTTGATGAAGGTGGGCTCTGCTAACCTCTAGATGCAGGGAGTCTACTCCTTAATCCGTCTTTCAGCAAGGCATAGTTCCCAGGGCTGTAGTACCAAATTGTGCAGCAGGCGTAGTCATTCAGAGTGTGAGTCTTTGGGTGCAAAATCAGATTCCAGCAGGACAGTCCTTATTTTCCTTGTAGTTTCAGGCAGCATAACTGAGAGGCTATGCACCTCTCACATATTTAATCTCAGCCTCTGGGCATCAAGAGGGGGGCACCCCTGACCATTGGTATGCAGGGTGCCACCCAGGCGCATGACCACTTCCTCCAAAGTGTGGCATCTTCTTGTCCCAGAAAGCACTTTTCCTCCAAAACCAATCATGGCTGAAATCTAGCATAGCTGTAAGAGGTAGCAAGTGCGGCTGCTCCATTGGAGCATTGCCCCACTTGTGTGCCCCCCAAATCCCAAGAGATAAAAAATAAAATGGCCATTGATTACAATTTTTTTTTTATCGTCTTGTCCTGAACCAAGCGTCAGGACGGGGCGGACCTGCAGAGTGAGCAGGAAGGAGTGGTGGGTAGAAGCCTGCCTTTGCACTTGTTTAAAGTGCGCATGTGTCTTTGGCCAGCCGTCTTGAGGCGGCCAGCCACACATGCACACTTTAAACGTCTCAACCCAGCTGTCTTAAGACAGCTAGTTTGAGAGCAAGTGCAGGCATCCAGTGTCCTCAGGAGCACCGAGAGAGGCTGCTCCCATCAATCAGGGCACTGCTCACATGCTGGTTAACAGCACGTGAGCAGGCCTGGATTGGTTGAGGGAGTTTGCTGGGGCCTGCACTACAGTCGCACCAGACGAAGTCGGAGTGAGGAGGATGTTGTCAGGATCCGGTAAGTGCTTTTCTTTCTGTTTTTCTTTTGTTTACCTGCCCCCCCACCCTCAGTAGATGCCAGCCGCCACTGAGAGCTAGCTAAACCAACTCACGGTGCGGCTCATTTCCATAGGCTCCCCCTCCTCACATCTGCAAATTCCTCTCCTAAGCCTGCTATCTGGCAGGAAAAGGGGGTGGGCCTGTTTGGCAATGTAGGCTGTCCGGTTCTTCTTTGAAGCTTATGCTATATGGTCCATCCCCCTGCTCGGGTATTTCTTTGCAGCTGCAGAGCTCCCTCCATCAGATAACCTCTGCTCAGCCAAGGCACTTATCACCTAGAGCTTTTAAAATGACCCCAGGGACTCAGCAGTGCAAGCATGCAAGTGCAGAAAGCTGCTGGCCTCAAGACTTCCATGCTCTTTGGTATACTAGAGTCTTATAGGTAGTTTCAATCCCCCTGCCCTATTATCTACCAGGGACTTATAGGGTAGGTCATGTGAATTGTAAGAATTTACTTTTAAAGGCAGTCTGCAAGGCTGCATTTAAAATGACAGACAGACACTCAGCAGGCTCTGTTATCTACTAGGGCTTATAGGTAGATTAATCCCCCTTACCCTATTACCTACTAGGGACTTATAGGGTCTGTCAAGCCAATTGTAAGTGTACCCTAATACATAGTGTACCCTATACATGTGTTGTGTTTTAAACATAGCACAGGCCTGGGCCTGCCAGCAGAGCCCAGGGCAAAGTCAGAGTCAGTTACCACCAGTATCATTCAGAAAAAAATGGGGGTGAACAGGGCAAAAGGATGACTTTCTAACACCCATACCTTTTGAATATATCTCTGCATGCACCAACTCCTCATTGACAATCATTCCACTTGCAATAATTGGAAATCCAGTGTTCATTGAAGCATTAGTAATGTTTTGGCGAGTTAACATCTCCAAGTTCATCTTGTTCGATGTTGATGACCAGAATTTATCAAGTTACACAGGTATAGGTGTTGAATTTTTGATGCATGCATGGTCAATTGTTCCACTTGTCAACATTCATCTGATTCCCTCCCATTCTGTGACAGGTAGTTTAAGGTAACTGTAAAGGACAATGTGCAGTTCTTGCAAGGTGCACACTGACTTTGATATCTGTAGAACAGTCTGAATAACCTCTCCAAAGTTTGGCATGGATGAAATCTTGACCATTTGCAATTGTGAAATATAGTCCAGAACAACAGCAGTTTTCAATGAGGACACCTTTTCAAATTGAAATTCTTCAGGTGAAAGGTTTTATTTGAGCTCTTGTGCGAGTTTCTGCTTCACTAGTTAGGTTGTAGCATCTCCATCAAAAAATGCATTTATTGGAAGAAGATCATGTGACAGAATATCCTTGATAAATTCACCCCTTTCTTTAGCTACATCCATCTCTCTATGTGCTTACGAAAGTTGTGTTTTTGTAACCTGTTTTGTAGTGTCTGGTTGGACGAAACTCTTACTATGGCAATTAAAGTGTAGAAGTTTAGCTTTAGTGATTTTGTCGTACAGCTTTTTCTCTTACAATACAATTCTCTCCTACTTCAGCTCTGCGTATAGTTTCGTTCCTTATTCCAGAACATCTAGTAGATGTGTGTTTATATCATTATCCACATATGGTTTGGTCACGAAGTTGTGTAGTCGCACAGGCTCAGTCATTTTAAAGGGGTTTCCTTGCTGCTACATTAAATGAAGAAGGCTGTCAACATGTTTATTTAACGTTACCCTCTCTTTCCCACAAGTTCGTGGTGAGGAACCGCTTCACAATGGTCCATTAATTTTGAGTTTGTTATCTCTCTGAAAAAATTGCAAATAGAAAGGACTTCATGGTAAACTAGATGCCATTGAGAAACGTATTCAGCTTTATGTGTCCGACCAACAATTACCTTGGAGCTTTTCTGTGATCTCTGGATTATCTGTTCCAGTTTCATATCTGAAGCCACAGCATTAAACCTTCCCTCTCTGTCTTTCACCAAAAAATGTATTTGGATGAATTTTCTGTGGAGGTATGGTTTTCACATCTTTAGCTTTCTCACTCTTTTCAAATACCAAGACCCATATCTCAGTTAGTTTATGCAATTGAATTCACGAAACACAGTAATCAGTGACTTCACAGTCTTCATGTGCAGCTCCCAATCACCTTCCTGATCAGCATGTATCAAGTGTTTCACTAGAGCTATCATGTGTAAAATATTTCCCCAGTACTTGCAAAGTTCTGATTTTTCTTCATATTCTTTGATAAAATCTACAAACTTGGTTTTCAGGTTTTCTGATTTTGAACTGAGTGTATTAAATTTTGCCTGGCTTTGCATTTTGTCTTTTGAATGAAGTGCACCCTGTGCCTTGTTCACTTCTGAGATAGGATATGCAAAACCTAATTTGTCATTCTTGTTCCAGAAAGCATTCCAAAACAATGTTTCTATAGCCTCAGATATGATGAGCATACCTTGTAACAAATTAACATAATGAGTTCTGCTCAATTCTGACTGGACAGTTTTGCTTCCAAAGATTTCAACCTCAATAAGTGCATCGCCTATGCCACATCCACCGAGATAACTTTCTGCACACCACACCACAACTATTGTCATGTGGAAAAGGCCCATCATTAGATAAAGCTCATCAAATTCTACTGGATTGCACATAAAAAAGTCAGCTACAATATGGAAAACACCTTCATTGCTGAAAATTGACAGTATAGACTGGTCTTCAAGAGGTGCACGCACATTTTGAAAATGATTTAGAACTGTGTATACTGTTGCGTAGTTTGTGAATGGAGATGGTATTACTGGTAAAAACCCAACCTTCTTCAGTGGGATTTTGTTCTGGGAGATCAGAGCATGAATTTCAGCCAACGGAGGAGGCTTTTCTTCATCCTCAAGTCCAGACCGAATAGGTAATATGATAAATTCAGATAAATCTGCTTTGTGGACCGCAGCATCAGGTAGAAGATCCATGTCCTTAGCCACTTTGAAACTTTCTGGAGACTGGGACATGTGGATGGCTTATAGTGATTTTGCACACGTTGGCATGGCAGTTGGGTTATAAGTTTGCAGCTTTGTTTGTTTATGCCTACAGCTGACACAGCTTATTTTCCAGCACCTACCTCATTGGTACACTCTTGAAAAGGCACCATGGCAGTATCATGTGTGCTGGATGTTCCAGACAAAGGCGAGCTGTCTTCAAAATCAAAATTATTAAGAGCAGCAATTGAAAATCCTTTCCTGGTAAAGTGACTTGGAAGTGGTGTGCTGTCAGATTCACAAGATTTTACAGCATGAGCTGCTAACAAGTTTCTGCCCCGTACTATGTCATCATAACATGTTGATACACCAATCATATTCATTGAAGTGAGTAACTCTCTACTTTTGCACATGTCAGAGATTGCGTGGGTAGTCATCATGTGTAGCAGAGCTTTCTTTTTGCCATGATGTAGTTCATAAAACATGATTTGGAAAAGACTGTACATTTGCGCAGCATAAGCCTGTCAGTTTATTGGATTGTCTACCACTTCTTCGCTTATATCTTCAATGCCATCATCAATGTTTTTGGCTTCTGTTCTAAACTCAAGAACTTTAGTTTGTAACAGTTTTGCTTTGCTGATATTAAACCATGATGTAAAAAATGTTAAGACAACATCAGGCATTCTTGTTGACTCCAATGATTTGCAGAGTTCTGGGTCATCACAAAAATTGTAATTTAAGTCCAAAATCTAAATCTTCCATGACATTTTTTAAATGGTTCCTGCTGATTTTACTGCATCCTGTGATCTTATTTTGGAAGCAAGAACTCCAGGAGTCAAATCAGTTGACAACACTATAAGTCTCTCATTCTTTTAGTTAGACTGACAAAAATGAATTCTGTCATTGTACATTCTCACCAGAAAAATCTTAATTTCATTATTATGGATGAATACAGTTTCATCAATGTTGATCAGTAATTCTCTGATCTCACTGAGTGTGAACCCGGAGCCAGCACTCAAGAGTGGCTTTAAAACTTAATTCTCAAAGAGTGCAAACTTAACTGAAGGTTGGCAGTTACGTTGCTGCTGGGAGCTCATTGTACATTCATATTTTCGAATGTATTCATGCATGCAGTTCTTGTGGGCATACAAGTATGCTGCAAATACATTCACCCCGCTGTTTAGATCAGCTACTCGGATGAAAACCTCATCTTGGAAGAAACTAACTGCAGATATAAACATGTTGCCCTTTGAGACTGGCATACTCTGTACTTCGTTTTTCGACAATCCGTTTGGCCCTTGTTCTGGCTAAATCACAGATTACACATTGAAGATACTCTGCTTTCTAATCAGTTGTTGGAGGTGGACGAAGGTTATCCATCGATCTTCTAAGTGGATGGGCATTGGGTTTGGTTGTCATCGCTTTCTCAGAAGTGTCGGATTCTGGTTGTGATTCACTGGTTTCTGCTATTTTTTTACCAATTTTTTTCCAGGTTTTTTTCTACTGTATACGACTTGTAGCACTTGTTGTTACAAGGATAAAATATTTGATCCTCTTCACCCATCAGTTACAATCATTTGTGAACTTCGCCTTGATGTATTTCTGCAGCATCTCAAAATCTCTTCTGAGCCCCAGTTGATGTTAGCTTTTCTTTCTGATTAGTTTGACAAATGACACATTTTTCTTTGTTGAAGGAGTCCTCAGATTTTGTAGTTAGCAACACTCTGTCAACCTGCGTCTCTCATGTTTACAAATTTGAATCAACAGAAACCTGAAACAAAAACAATATTAAAATAAACTACCAATATGGTGGCTAAAACACATCATTATGGAGCCGCCATTTGGAAAATGGTGGCAGGGTTGCTCTGAGGAGTTATTTTCTGTCTCTACAAGACTACTTGACCCCCAAAACCTATGTTTTTCACCCAAAATTAAGTATATAGGTCTCATGGTTCCTGAAATATTACATCATCACTGCAAAACATCCTCCATTTTTAAAAATGTCGTTCAGACAAATTTTAACCAGATTAGCAATGTCTACCCAAGCTAAATTACTTTTCTAATGATACAAAAAGACAAATCATAAACAAAAGTCTCTCAACAACAATTTTTTGACAGAGCTATATCTAGGGGCCAGGACTATTTTTACAAAATTACCAACAACAGCTTAGAAGGGGGATGAAACTAATGTACTTTTTCAAAAGAAAGTTTGCACTGACCTTCATTATGCACTTCAGATTGTAATAGTGGACTACTCCTCTGACACACAGGCTAATGATTCAGGACAGTGTTTATTACAAAAACTCAATCTTCATGCCTTACGCCTGTGAGCTGACCTCAGACTGTAAACTCCTTTCTTCCAGAAGCATAGTACATTGCAAGCGGCGGCCTTATTGGATATGTAGACTAAACTTCCTGGACCGTAATTTTACACAGCCATGTTTATGTACCATTTACGCCCCAAAGGGTTTTTCTCCTAAGTGTCTCCTATGCACTTCCACAGCTTTATGCCATCTCAACATGCCCTTCATTGCCCATCGGAGTTTATGGAATGTGTTCACTCTACAGTATACCTTTCAGAACCCATCTGACTCTACAAAGGATGGTGATGAGTCGTGTAAGGATTGCGAAGTGTCCTGTGAAACATGAGAATGAATATGATCCTTATAATCCAAAACCACTAGTACCAATTTAGTATGGGTACCACAATCACGAATTGCCCCTTTAGAAAATGATAAAGGAATTCAGGTGACACAAATTGTTGGCACACAAATTCGTCATTCATTTGCTTCCCAGGTGCATGTCAACTACTCGGACCGGGAGTGGTGTAGTCCCTGTACGGACTTTGGTGCTCCCCTATTTGACCCGTCCCTAGTTTTTTAAAGCAGTGACATTGTCAATAAGAATGACAGACATGGGCCAAAGTAAAAAAAAAAGTACTCAAAGAATATAGGAGCAGAAATACATAGGGTGGACAATCAATCAGTTAGTATAATGGCACATAAATCATAAGTACAAAGAACTTAGTAAAGTTCTGCAGAAAATCCAGCATAGAGTCACCTTCTAAAGAGGGGAAAATAGTGTCTCTGAAAACAGAGGAAGAGCATGCCCTTTTATAAGACTTTAGACAAAAGATGTCATTCATTCACCAGTACATTGTTTCCAGGATATGCACCAATGGGGAACAAGCAAGAAGAAACATTTTACTACAGAATACATTTAAATGTTCTCTCAGAATACAATTACATTAGATTCAGTTGTTGTCAGAGCCTATTCAACTATAATGATTTGATAAATGGTATGCAGTGCAGTCTGTGACCGCCTGGTTGTCCTTGATTAGGTACATCGCATTCAGTGTATCTGGGAAAGCTTCAGTTTTTCAGTGTGATGCTCACAATTCTTCACTGCAGCAAAGAAAACAGCAGCAGTAGTCACATGGAGTATCTCGCTGTCACATTAAAAAAATCAAAAATAAACCATACAATTGGCTTATGTTAGCATAGGCTTGATTTATAGTACATTAAACACTACTGTGAGAAATTGGATTACTTGTTGAGGGGGTGAAACCCCACTCAAGCAGTAACCACAATCCTTGTCAGGGTGAGGCACAAGCAAACTCCAAATTAACCTGTGCTCAAGCCTCTGGTAGCTTCGTACAGAGCAGTCAGGCTTAACATAGAGACAATGAGTAAAGTATTTATGCACCACTTCAAACAGAAACAAAGTGAAAACACAACACAAGAAAAATCCCACACCAAATTAGAAAAGTAGAGCAAAATGTAATAAATAAATCAAGACCAAAACATCAAAAATCCAATCAGTAGTACTGGAGCTATACAATTTTAAACATTTAAGCGAAATTAGCACCAAAAATGTCAAAAGCGCCCCTTGTGACTATCTGGTTGTGCGAGACCGGTAGAAAGTCACAAGTTCAGGCCAACCGTGATAAAGCATGGGTCAGATACAGGGACCAGGTTAGTCCCACTGACAAGTTGTCTTTACAGACCAGCGTAGAGTCCCATTCCCCATGGAGGGGACCGTGAGGAGCAGGGAAGTGTGTCGGATGGTCGGTATTGTAGCGCTAAGAGCGGGCCAGGAGTTGTGAACAGATGTCGCTGGAGCGTGAAGATCCTGTTGTTGTTGGGAATATTCAGGCCGGAGCTTTGCCGTGATGCTCCCTGAGAGCGATCGATGGTGTAGCACAAAGGGTCTGGCTGTCGGATCTTCACATTGGCTGACAATGCGAGTGGCAAGGTTTTGGTGCCAATGGGCCCGTTCATGGCTGTGAAGAGCCCAACAACTTCAATTCAGCTCCACTGAGGCCACACCATGGGTCCAGGACCTGAGGGTCACCACTTGGGTGCCAGGGGCTTGCCCCAGCTGGAGCTGGGTGTTAGTTCAAGTGTTTGGAAGCCTTTTATGTCCCTATGGCTCTAAACAGGAGGCTAGCAGACTAGCCTTTGAAGTCACTCTGGGAGTCCTTGGTTCAGGTCCCAATCCCTCTGACTCAGGCAGGAGGGCAACAGGGAAGCAATCCAGCAAGGCAGTAGTCCAGCAAGGCAGCAGTCCAGTAAAGTGGTAGTCTTTTCAGCAGCACTACAGTCCTTCTTCCTGACAATGCATCTACTGGTCCAGAAATATACTGAAGAGTTGGTGTCTGAGGTCCAAGTTTATAGCAGGTGGGAGAAGCTTCTAGCGGTTTCCCTTTGACGTGCGGAGGTTTCCTGCCTCCCCCTACCCTTGCTCCAGACTAACTAAAGGGGGTATGCAGCCCATTGTGTGGAGACAGGACACACCCTATTTAAGTATAAGTAGGGCTACGGCCAGCTCCGCCCTCTCATCCGGCCAGTGATGGCCCATCCAGGCACACCTAAGCTCTCAATTCTGTTTGGCTGTCTAGGAGGAATATAAAAAAGCCCAACTGCCAACTACACCCAGTCATGTAACCCAGTGATATGCTGCAGGGACTATTTGTCTAAGACAGGAAAATGCCAAATTTCTAAAAGTGACATTTTCAAAATTGTAATTTACAATCCGACTTTACCATAAGTAAGGATATTTCATTACATTTCCAAAAATACCAAACATGAACTGCTTACCTGTTCCCATTTGGAAGTTACAGCTTATTGAATGCAATAAGGTAACTCCAATGTTATCCTATGGGAGAGGTAGGCCTTGCAGTAGTGAAAAATGAATTTAAGAGTTTTTCACAACCCGGACATGAACATTTTGAAAGTACATGCCAACTATTTAAATACAATGCACCCTGCCCTCTGGGCTGCTCAGGGACTAACCTAGGGGGTGACTTATATGTATTAAAAAGGGAGCTTTGGGGCCTGGCAAAATGTTTATTTTGGCAGGTTGAAATGGCAGTTTAAAACTGCACACACCAGCTGTGAGGGCAGACATGAGACATGTTTAAAGGGCTACTTATGTGGGTGGCATAATTGGTGCTGCAGGACCACTAGTAGCATTTATTTACAGGCCCTGGGCACAGGTAGGGTTACACTACTGGGGACTTATGAGTAAATCAAATATGCCATTTCGGTATAAGCCAATTCTGCAAATTTTTAAGGAGAGAGCACAATCACTTTAGCACTGGTTAGCAGTGGTAAAGTGTGCAGAGCCCTGACTCCAGCAAATAACGAAGTCAGCAAAACAGGAGGGTTGAAGACAAAAAGTTTGGGGAAACCATGCCAAGGATGCCAAGTCTAATAACTATGATTCAAAAACTAAATTCCACAACACTGATGTCTTTCTAAATGTGAAATTAGAACTTTTACTGTTACATTGAAAAAAAGACTTACAAAGGGGGTAGTCTTTTCTTTTATTTCACGAATGGTTTTTTAAATGTATTTCTGGTGAGTGGGCACCCAGGTTCGACCAAGGCAGTCATGCTGAAACACATCACAGTACAGTAAACATGATTGGTATGACCCTGTTGGAATGCTGGCATTCTTTCTCACAAGTGAGTGGGGCATAGTGTGCATATGTTACCAGGTTCCAACGCCCATAGCCAGCATCGGCACTGCAGGCAAGGGAGCCCCGTTGTTGGATGTATGAGAAAACATATGAAGAGAGTGCTTCCCGACACCCCCTGGAAACACAGAAGGCCTATGTCAGAAAAGAAGGTAAGATGAGCTGTTTGAGCATTTCCGGCGAGGAGTTGAAGGATGCTGAGGTCAAAGCCGACTCCTGCCCATACTATTCACCCGAGTGAAAAACTGTGAAGTAGAGACTACAAAAGTGCAGGTGCATGACAAATGGATGATCCATGCAGATGACCTGCACTCCTTTCAGGATATTTCACAGGTCTATGGGTGTGGCGGCAGCTTGAAAACAGCATCTACAAAGATGTAAACAATCATAAACAAATGCAAACTGGAAGCCAAAACTCAAATTTGAAGAGACAGAGGACATCAAGAACGTATCTGGCAGCAAAGACAGTAGTAATTACAGCAAAGGTCTTGAACAGAAATTGAACAGTTTTGAAATACTTTCAAAAAAGAAAATCAGCAAATGGTGGGAGGTTAGCTCATTGGAAAAATGCATCGATGCCAATTTTTAGTTATGTATTCCGATTTCTTTTCCTTCAACTTATTTTTATACTCAGGTATTGCCAAATGAAGATGCTCCATTGTTACCTTATCCTGTCTTTTTCTAAGCAGTCTTTCCCATTTCTGTACCCTCGATTTTAGGCTCCTACACTCATTATTAAACCAACCAGGGGTTTACACAGGGATCAGAAAATTCCGACCAACTCATAATCCGAGACTAACAGTGGTAAAGTGTACAATATTTTCCTTATCTTACGGATTTTGGTGCGGCAAGCACCAAAATCCACATGTTAAATTTCTGATTTTTTATCAGGTGCTATAAATAGTACGTTCATTCCCACCAACTCTAAATCAGGGACTGTGTGTTTTGAAGCTTCCCAAAAGCTGCAAAGTGTCTTGAAGATATGAAAAAAGTGCCTTCTATTATTGCCAAAATATTTAGCTTCATATACCCATTGGTCCCCCAAACTCCACTTCTCCACCCTACATATGTTGATGGTTCATCACTTGTGGTGAGAACTCAACTACTTGGAAAGACTCACGGTGTCAAAGGATGGCAGAGTGGAATTTGAGGTTTAGGTATGCAAAGTCCTGGAAGTAAAAGGCTATTTTTGGAAATTGACAGGATTAATTAATGGATCTGGTTGCCAAAAATCTGTAATAGAGCAAGAGGGAGCAAGAATGCAGTACACTGAGATGCTGCAGGGTCGCTTTGCACGAGGAGCTAGCTAAGTACAGTGCAAACTGTTGTATTCTCCTTCAAATGGACATTGTGTCTCTGATGCAGGAATTAAAACTTTTTGAGACCTGATTTTGAAAAAAGTATTGAGCATAGGCAGAAACATCTGGTGCTGTGGTCTATGTTGGCATGTATACTTTCAAGCACTATACCTCCTAGGCTTGAAAAACATGATGGGACTTTGGCAGATTGGTACTCCCTGCACTTCAGTTACTCAAGCAACTAGATACCCATGTCCTCGCTTGTTATGAAAGGTCTTGTTAGGTCATGCCATGTTATCTTGTGTTGTGTTATATTCATCATCCACAAGTTATTTTCAGAGTGCTAAAAATCATGGTTAGGGAATGAGGTACCACGAATGGCACTAGATAAATCCAGCCGCGGTCGGTGGTAGGAGTGCTGCCGGGCGGTGACGTGGGGAGGGGGAGGGGCAGGGTGGGGGGTAGTAAACTATGGAATACGGAGGTTTACAGGTAAGTAAACATATACATAAATAAAACGAATTTCGTTGTGAGCGCTGCATCGCATTTGGGGATGCAGTGCGCGCAACGAAATTCGTTTTATTTATTTATATGTTTACTTACCTGTAAACCTCGGTATTCCATAGTTTACTACCCCCACCCTGCCCCTCCCCCTCCCCACGTCACCGCCCGGCAGCACTCCTACCACCGACCGCGGCTGGATAAATCAGAACAACATTGACATTATTGATTTCTTGAATGTTTGAATGCATGACTGGAACCTCTTGACTCTCCTTGACTCTAATGGGAGGTTCCCTTACCTCTCTTTTTCTGTTATATAGTCAGAACTGTTTTTTTTACAATATAATGGGCCCTACATGAGGATTCTTGTGCCTGAGTCAGTGTCTTAAATTAATCTCTTCACAGAATTGGGAGGCAATGGAGCCATTTCCAAGACAAATATCTTGTGTATATGTTTCTTCTCTATTTAATATTTCAAGTGATTGCAGTCTGAAGTACTTCCAGCTATGAACATTTGTTTTCTAGTGCCAGTCATTGACGCTTTGGTTTTCATTCCTATAATTGCTCTGGCAGACCTGCCTCAATTATATTGCATTTAAATGGATTTTAGTTAATATTTGAAGTTTGTAATACTGGGAATTACCTATTTTGTGACGATCATCACAGAATAGCATTTAAAATGTTACATGCATGACAATTCTGAGATTTGTTCATGCGTGTAGTAGAAATTCGGCTTTTACTTTCGGTTATGCTGAACTAGATACTGGTAATCTGATTTGAGATTCTTGAAAAGCAAACAGTGGCCTCTCCCCAAAGAATAACGAGTCATAAAAAAACAACCCGGTCTTGTTAAATGTAACACCAAGGCTCTAAAAACATTTATAGGGTGATATGTATAAAGATTAATTATGATAGGGGACAAACAGAACCACAAACGTTTCAGTGGCTGAAGGGAAAAGCATGACACGTATGAGCACGCAAGTTTTTTTCTTTCAAGTAAACATAAGTTAACGGAACCTTAACTCCGTATGACTCAGCCAGTATGTTTCTATATACTTGAAAGCAGCAGCAGCCTATCCATATGGGATGAGTGGCCACGACCCCCAACTTTTTCCAGGCAAGAAGAGTGTCTGTCAGACTGTACAAAAGTCAGCCTGACAGACACTCTTCTTATTCAGGTTAGGCAGCCAGGAGTTGTACTTGCACTAAATGTGCATGCTCCTCAGCTCCTGGCTGCTGAGCTGAACTTTGCCAGGTTGAGGATTTCACAGGCCTATGGGCGTGACCTCCTTAGACTGGTAAAGTGCCACCAGGCCCTCCCCCTTGTGACCAGGGCCGGACTGGCCGCCAGGGTGGGGGCCGTTTTTGTTAGAGGGACGTTTTTGCAGCATAGCCCTGTAACAAAAATCGGCCGAAACCGGCCCTCGCAAACAGCTCGGCCGTCCCTCCCAACCCCCCCCCCCCCACCCCTCCCCAGGGGGCCGGCTGAGCACTTTGCCAGGGCCGGTTTTGGTTCCCAGTCCGGCCCTGCTTGTGACGAGGGGAAGTGTCACTGATTGCCTCGGACCTGGGCACTTCAGTTTTAAACCCTGAAGGGTCCAGGGCCGAATGTCAATCAGTGACACCTCGTCACAGAGTGTGATGAGGTCAGAAGTCTCACTGGCCCCACCCCACTCTGTGACGAATGAGTGACTGCTGCCTTGCCTGATTGGCTGACCTAAGGTCAACCAGTGAGGGAAGGCAGCAGTCCCAACCCTCCTCGGACCTCTGAGGTTTCCCTCTCTGAGAGCTGCTGTTGAGGTAAGTTTTATGTTTTTTTTATGTTTGGTATGTGCGTGCATGCATGTATGAATGTATGTGTATTTGTGAGTGAGTGTTGTGAATGGGTATGTGTGTGTGAATGCATGGGTGTGAGTGAATGTCTATGTGTGCCAGTGGGGCTCACTCTCTGGTGAAATTACTGGCCGCCACTGATTGAAAGCAAAAGAGAATAGCTGATAGGGTAGAAAAATATATATATATTAGAGTTTGAAAGCACAGCACTGGCATACCCCACAGCCTCTTAGCACTGGAAAGAAGCAGATTTATTAAAAGTGCCTTTGACTTGCATTGATGACACAGAATCATATTGAAGACCCACACTGTGAAAGGACAGGGTTTGCGGAAAGGTGGGTGTTAAGTATTTTGTTCTGGGGTGATTTTAGACCCTAGCAGCAAAGTTTCTAATTAATTATTTACCTAATTATGTACTTATTTATAGTGTGTTACTGTAAACTAGGCTTAATGGTGCTAGCTGCATATAGGAAATTAATCTGCTGGTGGCATCAAATTAAGGCGCGCAGTAAATGGCTAATTAAAAACGCGTTGGCAAAGCTGGTTTAATAACTGTGATTTATGAGGAAACATTAATATTAGGTTTCAACAAACAATTGCTATTGCCCTTAATCATGCTTACTCAAGGAGCTTCAAATAATAGCTCTGTATATTCCCATGTCTCGTTAGAAACTGTTATACAATGACAGTTGCTGGTCACCTATGCCTGCTACAGAGTGAATTCGCGAGCAAGGTTTTCTATACCGCCCACGTTCCTATATCTATATGTCAAATCATCATGAATTCCTAGCATGTCTATTTCTGTACCTAATTGCATTTGAATGTATTGTCTGAACGTGGTATCAGCTCCAGTTCGAGCAGAGGCCTTGTGATTGGCAGCAATGAGAGTCAATCAAAATGGCGACTGGTAAAACGGCTGCAGATCCCCCCTTAAACATCGGGTGTGCTGCAGGTCATACATCTGAGTCGCAGCTAGGGAGGCGAGGTGTGTGTTTGATGCCTACCAAGGCGTAGGTCACCATAGGTTGCTACAATGAGTATAGTCCAGTTATGCTAGGCTCTAGCACAGACAGAACACATGAGTTTCTTAAAGGTAAAATGCGATGTCACTGCCTCTGGAATTAGAGGTAATAGATGCTGAAACAAGAGAAAAACATAAGTGTCAGAAAAAAAGTGGTCCTCAGCTGTCTCAGACTGGAAGTGCAGCAACACCCCCTCGGGCTCGGAATCCCATCTCCAGTGCAAAATCACAGTTCACATGGTTTTGTGGTTGTAGATTCACAGACATGGCCCAAGGAAATTAGAGCGCATTACATGAGCACGAAATTACATTGCCATACACATGATCAGATTCATTTATTCTAGGCACAGGAAGATTATGTGGTGAGACCAGAGTCACACACGACGTTGAGCCGATGCTGGGACTCGAACCTGGTTCCTCAGTTACAAGATCATCTGCTCTGGCACATCTTCTTCCTGCCGCCCCCACCATCTACCTATATTTCTAGAAATTACACAGTTAATAGATCTGTTTTTTACTCTCCTGTATTCTGTTTAGCATGTCACCACCAGGGTTCGTAATTAACTCTGCATTTATTTAACAAAACCAGGAGTTCGTTGTCCCGTTGATTCCTCTTGGTGCGTCAGATCTATTGAGGTGAACCAGTAAATATTGATTTTGAATGGAAAATAAGGCTTCTACGTTTTCACATCCTCATATTACTTGCCATCTCAAAATGCCTCCTCTGCATTCCTGCGCAACACTACCAATCATCTTGCCTTTAAGAAGGCCAAGAAATAATGGCTGTTTTGATGTACGACCTGATCTTTTGGCCAAGAATCAGGCTGTTAGTTTATGGTGTAGTGCCAGGATGCCTCCTTTGGGTAGTTTAGCCCTTTATAAAGCAACTTACTACTATTTAGTACTTTACTAATTAAGTAACAGTTTAATCAATGTATGAAAAACATGTATTCTTATTACTAATTTGTTTGTTTGAAGGACACTGTACTAAATGGAGTCTGATAATTGTTAATAGGTTCATATAATTGAAATTATGCTACTTTATTTTTCATTCATAATTGTCCTTTTTGTGCTCAGTTTTCAAACATTGCATTTTTTTTGAGGTACGAGTAAAATTATTAATTCAAAATGAGTCGTTATTGAAGCTACAGCAGAACTGTGCATGGATTGGTGGACATATAAAACAACGAAGGATAAAAATAAACATCTTTAATATACCGTCAAGAAGTCCCTCGGAGTGAACATGCACTTCAGAAGAGCTGTATTAGTGTGTTGTATTGTAATATTTTGTGTTGTATTATGTTGTGTTGTGTTATCTCTGTGTTGTGGTAATGTGTTGCATTTTGGGGTTCTGGTGTTGTAGAGTTAAAGTATTGTGTTATTGTATTATGTTGTTATGATGTTGTGTAATTATGTGTTATCGTATTTTGTTGTGGTGTGGTGGTGTTAAGGTGTTGTATTGTTATGGTGTGTCTTACGGTGCATGGTGTTGTTTTATGTCTTAAACATTGTAAACATGCAGAATCGGAGGATCAGAGCTGTTCAAGGGGTGAATGATAACATTCCTGCGTAGACAGAAAAACATTGCCGAAAACAATGTTTTTGTAAAATCAAATGTCATTTTTCTCATTGCACGAGAAAGAACTGTAACTCCTTGATGTTTGCTATGACAGAATAATGCATGTGTTGCTTGCAAGATGAAATGTATTTATTGAATAGGAATGGAGAAAACAGGTTTTATTATCTTCATCTTCACATCAAATGTATCCCCTGCAGGGGGCTGACAGTGCCTACTTATGTAGAATACGACTTCGTTTTGAGTAGACTGCGCTTACAGGGCTTTTCCCTCGTCACGCAGGCGGTATTGACACGGTGCGATGAAACATGCATGGCTCCAAGGATAGGATTTGCACATTGACTTATTCTCAGACGTGTTCTTTGTATCAAGTGCCTTAGTACTCATAATGTTAAGATCTGAAGTGACAAAATATTCCTTGAACAGCTGAGGAATTAATTCATGTGTTCAGACGTATCCTGAAATTCGATGCAAAGACAGTGAACTCTCTGCATTGCAGCAATATCTGCACAACATGTCCCCCACGTCAGTCATTCAGTCTCTGGGCACAAAAAGCAGACCTTTAAACGTTTGGAGGCCTGTGATACCAGCCTCTTTTGCGAAATGCGAAAAAGAAGTAATGTTGTGTAGAGCGGTGTAAAAAGAAGGTGGGAAAGAGATTATTCTAAGAGGTCTCTCAAATTAGTGGGACTCTTCTTGGATTTTACCGCATATTTTCACAAATGTATTTACTAAAATAGTGTAAGTGTTCGAAGCTGTTCTGCTGAGGTGCTCATTAAAATATCGAATCCTTCAAAGTTTGTCACCCCAGAGGAGTGGGCCTGGGCACGGCCGCACTGGGACCAGCAACCAACCCTGGCAGATTGCTGCTCGACTGCTGGCCCTGGAAGCAGGGGGAGGGGGGCGCTGTGGTGCTAGTGAGAAGCACCGCTCCCGCTTTTGTTACAGGGGGCCGATATTGCAGCACTGCTGCAAAACCTGCCCCCACGGGTACAAGACTGCCCCCCATCCCTCCGGCCCACCGGGGAAACACCCGGTGCCCGCTACGGTCAGTCCGGCCCTGGGTCTCGGCAACTTCTTGAAAAGTGACCAGCAAACCCACCTGGGTTCGTTTGAGTGTTTAGGAACCCAATGTTCATTCCAGGCACGAGCCTCTTGTCCTACCTCAGGAATGGTTTAGGCGTTTGTAGGAGTTCAGACCTTCAATTAAATTTAAGACAAGTTTGGGAGCATGGGGTTGTGGATTGGGTATCTAAGTAATTCATCAAATTCTTGATGCCATAGTGTGTTCTGTTTGGCTGCAGAAAATCGTGGCAGGCGTGGTGGACATCTGTACATCACAGCTCAGGGATCCCTCCAGGCCCAAGATCACCACCCGTGAGTGCAACAACACCCTGAAGGCCGGGATGAAAGCAAGAACCCCAGCAATGGCGAGAAGATCATGCTGTGTAAATGTGTAATATATATTTGTCCAAACTGAATCGCTTCAACTTTTCTTAAAATGTCAACTTGAGTGAATTTGCAACTTGTAGATATGTAACTCTAACCACTAGTATCTGTAGTTGACTTATGTACTTACTACCATTCTCATGTGAATTTAGAGTTTTTTCTGTTTGTATCTTTTATGTAATTCATGTACTTTGAAGTCCTTATGTAATGTAACTGGTTCTATTGTAAAGCACTCTGACACCTTCGGGTAAAGATCGCGCTATATAAAAACGCATAAATAAATAAATAAGCATTTTCAAGGCTCAAAGCACTGTAAACATTAAAGGGTCCTAACTGCAGTTTATCATTGGCTTATAGTGAACCTTCTCTCTCCCAACTTTATCCCTGCTATAATTATGCAAAATGAACAGACTCCACTTTTTCACTGTTACGTCAATGCATCCAAAAATAAATGTTGCCTTCAATTTGACAATCTTATCACTTGAATGCACTACAGTACTAAGACTAGCGACACAAATGTTGTGCCTGCATCTGCCTGCATGCCGGCACACTCCTGTCTCTCCATCTCTGTTGGGATGTTTCGAGCTAGTTCCATTGTGCACCATGGCACATTACAATGGAAATGAGGTTTGAGACGGGTGTCAGTTGGTACTAGCTGGTGTTCCATACAAGACCTGCTGCTCTGCTCTGTGGGTCACCTGGAAGACCTTACTTTAAAAATTGTTTGTAGATAGGGATTTGCGTCAAAATGCATAGGCACTTGCATGGGAATGCCCATGCACCACCCAGGGAATGCCCCTGGATTAAAAGTAACTCAAGGCACAGCTTTGCACAAATTTCATTACTTCAGGAAACTATCTAATGCAAATCCTGATTTACATTGGATAATAAATCCCACTTTAATACTTTGCATTTACATTACAAAAGTAAAACAAATTGATGCAAAACTTTAGTAAATCTGGGCATCAATCATGTTGCAAACTCTGTAGAATACAATTTTAAATATTAACTTACATATTCACAGTGGGTTTTGTTACAGGCTGAGACCATATAGAACTATTAATACACAAGTCACTATTCCCTACTGCACCAAACAGGATTTAATTATGTGACCCTCTGGTCACACACACAGACATCTGCATTAACCCATGGGATTTCACAGTGTGAAAGAGTGCACTTCCAACTATTAGTTTACATTCAATCAACAAATCAATCAAGGGTTTGTTAGCACAACTACTCACCCGAAAGGTAAACATCGTTTACCACGAAAGGTTTTCCCCGCAGGGAATTGCAACCACGCATACCATTACTCCGCAAGTCGGAACAAAGACTTGCGGAGGGGGCAGAAGGTGTTGGATTTAAAATCCAACACCTTCCCTACTGTCCGCACAGACTGGAGTTGGAATAGTAAATTATACTATTCCAACATCCAGCGCCCCCTCCGCAAGTCGTTGTTATGACTTGCGGGGTAATGGTATGCGTGGTTACAACGCGGTCGTTGTAACGACCGCGTTGTAATTCCCTGCGGGGAAAAATAATATGTAAAAAAAGAGGTATATTCCACCTGAAAGGGTCTCAAGGCGCTGGTGGGGGGGGGGAAGGGAGGCACAGCTCCTTTATGTTCATGGTCATTCGTCGAAGAGCCAGGTCTTGAGGTCCCTCAAGACCTTGGAGAGTGTTGGTGTCTCTCGGAGGTGGAGAGGGAGGGTATTCCATGCCTTGGTCGCGAGGAAGGAGAAGGAGCAACCTCCTGTTCTGGTCTTCTTGATGTACGGCACCGTAGCAAGGGAGAGCTGGGCTGAGCGGAGGGATCTTTGGGGTGTGTGGAACGCAATGCAGTGGTTCATGTAGGCAGGTCTGGTGTTGTGGAGGGCTTTGTGGGCGTGGGTGAGAAGCTTGAAGGTGATTCTCTTCTGATGGGGAGCCATTGTAGTATCCGCAGGTGTCGGGAGATGTGGCAGTGGCACAGTAGGTTGAGGACTAGTCTGGCGGAGGCATTCTGGACATTCTGGAGTTTGTGGGTGAGGTTCTTGTTGATCCCGGTGATCCAGCAGTATACTAACAACAGATACTCCGCTACCATATACTCACCTGGGCCCATAAACACAGCACACTCTGAATCGAGTAGACGGCTGGGGTTTAGTTTTATAATTTCATATTTCTCAAGATTAGTTATTTAACATTCCTAACTAACCTTTCACTGATCAAAAAGTTCTTTCCTCTGGTCGATGGACCATTAGTTGAACTAATTGATGGTGATAATGAACATAACCCTTAACTATTCTTTTAATTCTTAAATTAAATAACCACAGGCTCGGGAAGTTTTAAAATCTTTATCTAAATTAAATGCATGTGAACCGTCTCAAAATTACAGTGCATTCACCATCATCTAGGAAAAAGTAATTCAATCAGTTAAGCATCAAACATATATTTCGGACTCATTCAATGACAAATGCACAGAAAGGAGAGGACAGATAGAAAAGAACATCTACAAATGGACAAGAAATTATAATTACCAAGGATGGTGTGAAGACCAAGCCCCCTGGCCAAAGGGCTGGTAAGGGTCCCCTGGGATAGATCAGGAGACAAAGACTTCAGGACACGATTCAGGACAGGATAGTTGACCTCTCTAAATACCGACGACTGCGTCGCAGCCCTCTCTGACACTCTCTTCCTCCTCAAGATTCTTCCGTGATCTTCTTATCTAACCCAATTAAATTAGGATAGAAGGTTCTGCATTCGCTTCTTCATCAGCATCTCACAGCGTCTCTCCCAGCATCAGCACCACCCACAGCATCGACAGCATCCCGAGCTCTGCATGCAAGCATCAACGTATCTTTCTTCTAACTAACTAAAGCTACCTCAATTATACCTTTTGTTCATCATGTACCACCCACTAAAGTTTCAATATCGTAAAAATACGAAATCTAATTGGTCAGGCAAGGGGGATGATCATCACACCATGCTTACATATTACTTTTATTCTATCAATCCATTGTTTGCAAAACCCACCCCCTTAAACTTTATTTATTTATTTCGTTCCCATACATGTCCAAACTTTATTTGTAACAAATTATAAAAAGCATGAATAGAAATCTTCATAGTTGAACTCTTCACCCTCCGTTCTCAGGGCACATCATTCTCGTCCTTGGCTTGTGTTCAAAAGCTTGGTCATCCTTCCCGGTTAACTCTTATGTAGGCATGCGCAGACTAGAATCAGTCAACTCAATTCAGTTAAATGTGAAAGGCCCAAATGCGCACTAATAATAAAGTCATAAGAAAAAATATTAATTTCACAAAAAAAATGATCACACTGTATACCACCCATCTCTACTCTAACCCCCTTTACTTATTAATACTTTCCCCGCATTAGCATTAGTAAAATAGCTTGCTTTCATTCCAGCTAAGCAGGTGCCATGCATGTGGGTCTTAAAGACGCCATTTTAGTGCTTTTTGCTCATGCGCAAGAATTTCCCTCCAAGCCTTATTCCGTCATACTGCGTAGATGCAGCTGACGCATTTGCGGTAAAGATTTCCTGTTAAAGCTGTTTTAGTACTTTATCCATGTTAATAGCATTAGTAAAATACATACGCAAGCTTCACTAACCCACGTGTTTCTGTGGTGCATGTTATTATTTACGAAACATTGTTAGTAATTCGTTAATAAGGTAAACAAGAGGATTACTTCAGAGCAAGTCTCTTTCTTTACGAGTCCTTGCTCCATCAATCCCCTCTCTGATGGCATTTTGAGCCATCACAAAATTACCCATCCCATTCCAGATGCCAACTTTTTATTATAACTACTGGCAATATTATTTGAGATAGAAAACTCTTCCCAAATTCAGTAAACCAATTCCCTATTGATGTTGTACTCTTTGTTAGTTTTCCCCATACACTGTCAACCTCCAGTTGGGTCAAGTCATTATGCATTCTTGTAATATTTCCAATGTACCCCTTAATTTCCTTGCTTTTGTCCGGAATATAAGTGCAGCAATGTTGAATTTTCAACATACCACAGACTCCGCCTTCTTTTGCCAATAAAATATCAAGAGCAAGACGATTTTGTAAGACCATAGACCTTATTGCAACCATCTCTGTGTTAATCATTAAGAATCCTCCTGCAGTATCTGTAGAAAGACGATCAACTATGGTTGATAATTTACAAATTTTCTGCGAATTTAGAATGACTCCAACTGAGGGAATCAATGTAATAAATATATCACCTACTATTTCAGAAAAACTAGCTCTTCTTCTACGTGTTAGTCCATTAGTCTTTCTATTGATTCCATTGATTCTGTCCACATGGTATATCTTTGGAAAAACTATTCCAAAATAACAGCTCCTGTACCATCTTGCGGGTAACCTATATTAGGCATTGTTCCCACAAACATAATAGATACCTGGAAATACAGGATCAGTTCCCCCTTTTAGTCCCCACCCTCCTAAAATTAGGAAGTTGTGTTCACATTCACTGGAACCAATGAAAATGTTATTGTAATCTGTCTTTAATTTATGGAGGCAGAATTTTCCCTTTTTCACAAAGTCTAGGGACATCGCAGCATGAGCTTCGCCCTTTGCATAAATTCCCTCTTTCTCAGCCCATGGAGGTACATGGGTTTTCTGTTCAGCAGCTTTCCTTATTAAATCCTGTCTCCTTTCCTCTACTAAATTCAAAAACTCTTTTTCTTCTCAGCGTAATGTACAAGTTAAATTATTTTCGTGTGCCTGAGCTATATCTATTGAACTCATTGTTAAAAAGAATTCACCCATAAACTGTGCATTCCTACTACTAGCTACTGGATTCATATTCTTTCTAATAGGCAATTCTGAAAATACTACATCTAGATTTGAATAAAAATACTGAAGTCTCCCTGTTGCATAAAATAAACTTGATAAAACACTACATGACACACCATATGTTAGAGGTATATGGTGATATGTCACCCCTTCTGATACTGATGAGGGTAACTTCATACAAACATAACAATTACTAATCTCCATTGTATTAACATACTGAAATAACAATTTAGTAAACACATTTAAAGAAGAATCATTGTTTGATTCATTATGATAGTTTGTTTCATCTTCTATCCCTATTTCTATTCTAGTTTCTTTTATTCCATCTACTTTCTCCTTATTTATCGTATTATTTTTGTTACTTATTTCTATCAACAAAGGTACTCCTCTTGTTAAAAATAACCATACTAATATTACTAATGAAATACTACATAAGCAAAATCTTAAACATTCTCTTTTCAAATTTTGTTTTGGTCTTCCAGTGTCTCCAACTTCTGCCATTTTAATCTGAGAAAATTTATTTTCTCTTTTTCTTGCTTTGTCTGTTTAATTTTTTTCTTTTATTTTAAGGAGGTCTTAATTTGCTTTCATCAACCTGTGCAACATGAACGTGTTCTGATTCTTCACTTAAATCTAAGTTTTCAAATTCTTCTAGTATGACGTAGGTCCACTCAGGGGCCTTGTATTTTCTGTTCAGATTTCTCAATCTCGGGCTTCTTCGTGTAACTTTTATTAAGGTCTGTTTAGATTGCGTCTGACTCGTAACTTCATTCACTTGCTCTGGTTTCTTTTCTGATTATCTCAGATAATACCCTAATTTCTTCCCTCCTTCTGGCCAATTGTCTCCTTTTCTAACTCTTTTGACCTGAACCGCACTTTCACCTTCTCTGTCTCTTTCTAAAGTTCTTTTATTTTCACTTAATCTAGGCACAATCTGTCCTTGTTCTCTATTCTCTGTGCTTGGACCTTCCTCTATTTGTACCTGTTCAGGTCTTATTAAAATTTGTTCTTCTTCTTCTGCCTGAACTTGTTCTTCTAGTTCTACCTGATCCTGTTCAGGTCTTATTTCAATTTGTTCTTCTTCTGCCTGAACTTGTTCTTCTAGATCTGTCTTTCCCTGCTCAGGTTCATCAGTGTCTTTGTTTATTTCTACCTGAGTGTGTTCTTCTTTCCCTGTCTTTTCCTCTCTACCTTCCTGTCTCTTCAATTTGGTTATTCTTCTTGTTTCAACAGTATCATCAGGTATTTCAATTATTGGTATCCACTCTTCCTGACTTGTACTTGGCTGTTCGTCATATAGTTGTCTTTCAGAATCTATCACTCTAGATTCTTCAATTTCACAGTTTTCAACTTCTGACGTTTCAGCCTGCTCAGTCAGTGGCTTCTCTTGTTTTTCAGATGGGCTCGGAACTCTTCTGGTATGGCTAGCATGAATCCAATTGGGTAAACCTGCACACTTCACTGCTGTGGTAGTGACTAGTATGACGACGTGGTTTATCCCACCTGGGTGCTAGGCACGATTTCCTTGCGTGTTTCTTCACTAACACCCAATCTCCAGGATTCAAATCATGTGCTTGGTCTGGCTGTCTTTCAACTGCATCTTCTCCAACCTGGTGAGAGACAGAACGCACCATTTCAGCCAATCGTTTGCAATAGTCCAATACCAGATCATCAGGTATATTCATTAATTTGTTTCCAGGAATAAATGCTTGTCTCATTGCCCTTCCCATGAGTACCTCATGAGGACTCATTCCTCTCTTTCTGTCAGGAATACTTCTGAGACCCATCAGTACAAGAGGTAATGCATCTGGCCATTTCAGCATTGTGGGTGCACACACTTTCCCTAATCTTGACTTGATTGTGCCATTTAGCTGTTCAACTATTCCAGAAGCCTCTGGACGATAAGCACAGTGCAGTTTTTGTTCAATGTTAAATGCAGCACATATTAATCGAATTATCTCATTATTAAAATGAGGTCCTCTATCTGATTCCAAAGTGACTGGAAAACCAAAACGAGGAATCAACTCCCTCAACAATAGTTTAGCAACTGTAAGACTGTCATTTCTTCTGGTGGGGTATGCCTCCACCCATCTCGAAAACAGGCACATGGTGGGCCTGATTCACAGAACTAACTTACGTCAAAAACATAAAGTTAGTACTTTTTGGTATTCACAGAATACACTTACTCATTTTGGTATTCACAGAATGAACTTATTCATTTCGGTATTCACAGAAGTTAGTAGTCCTAACTTTAGGACTCCTAAATGCCTTCTGTGAATACCGAAAGTCTTAAAGTTAGGATTTTTCTCAGTTTATGAGTAGTAAAGTTAGGACCCCTAACTTTAGGACTCATAAATGCCTTCTGTGAATACCGAAAGTCTTAAAGTTAGGATTTTTCTCAGTTTAGGAGTAGTAAGTTAGGAGTCCTAACTTTACTACTCCTAAACTGAGAAAATCCTAACTTTAAGAGTTTTGGTATTCACAGAAGGCATTTAGGAGTCCTAAAGTTAGGAGTCCTAACTTTACTACTCCTAAACTCTAAACTGAGAAAAATCCTAACTTTAAGACTTTCGGTATTCACAGAAGGCATTTAGGAGTCCTAAAGTTAGGAGTCCTAACTTTACTACTCCTAAACTGAGAAAAATCCTAACTTTAAGACTTTCGGTATTCACAGAAGGCATTTAGGGGTCCTAAAGTTAGGAGTCCTAACTTTACTACTCCTAAACTGAGAAAAATCCTAACTTTAAGACTTTCGGTATTCACAGAAGGCATTTAGGAGTCCTAAAGTTAGGACTACTAACTTCTGTGAATACCGAAATGAGTAAGTTCATTCTGTGAATACCAAAATGAGTAAGTGTATTCTGTGAATACTAAAATTACTAACTTTACGTTTTTGACGTAAGTTAGTTCTGTGAATCAGGCCCTATGACAAGTACATATTTTAGTCCATTACAAGGAGGCAACTCAATGAAATCTAACTGCAACCTGGTGAAGGGTCCTTCTGCTTTTCCAATCTTTCCCCAACTGACCACAGTCTTCCTACCTGGATTTTGCTGCTGACATATTAAACATCTTTGGCAAAGGCTCTCTGCGACTACCCTAAATTTTGGATTATACCAACTCTGTCTGAATAATCTGATCATCGAATCCCTGCCTATGTGAGTTGTCCCATAGTATACTCTTGCCATTTGAGAGAGCAGACAATCTGGCATGACTGGTCTGCCATCTAAGTACACCCACACTTCATCTTCTGCTCTTTTTGTACAAGCTGATTTTATCCAAATTTCTTTTTCTTTTACCTCAGCTTCTTCCTGTAACTGTCTAACCTCATCCCATGTTTCTGGAACTGAGAAAAACATAAGTTGGCAGCTGGTTTCACCCGTTTCAATGTTTCTGTTAATTGCCATTGTATTTCTTGCGCAGTATCGAGCAATTTGGTCAGCATATCTATTGCCAGCTGCCACATAGTAATTTCCTGACTGATGTGCAGCGCATTTAACAACTGGTACTTCTTTTGGCAATTGTAATGCTTCCAATAAATCCTTTACATTTTTACTGTTTCTGATAGGAGATCCTGAAGAAGTCATGAACCCCCTTTACATCCAGAGTTGGCCAAAATCGTGCACAACCTCAAAACCATATTGAGTGTCCGTAAATATGGTTATTCTCCAATTTTTCCCATTTTTGCATACCTTTGTTAAGGCCACCAATTCGGCTACTTGTGCAGATTTGACTCCCGGTAAACAGGATGCTTCAACCACCCCTGTTATTTTACATACAGCATATGCAGCACTTAACCCCCCTCCTTCATTTCTTAGACAAGATCCATCCTCAAATAATTTGTGATCAGCTTCTTTCAATGGTGTTTCTCTTATATCAGGACGGGGCTTAGTGCACAATTCAGTCACATCCAGAGAATCATGATCAATTTCATCTTTCACTTCTTCATTATATGGATCTGGTAATAATGTGGCAGGGTTCATGATCGTACATCTTATCACTGTCACATTTTCTGCTCCCAAAATCACTCTTTCATACTTTGCATTCTTGTTCTTGTCAGAAGAATTTCAACTGAGTGTGGAACGTAAACTTTTACAGAATGTCCCATCACTATTGACTCACTTTGCTCCAGTATCATACAAGTAGCAGCTACTGCTTTTAAGCAGCCAGGTAAAGCGGAAGCCACTGGATCCAAGGTGGCAGAAAAATACGCCACTGGACGACGGCTCAGTCCATGTCTCTGTGTTAAAACTGAAAGTGCACAATTTTCTCACTCACAGCAAAACAACGCAAATTCTTTTGAATAATCAGCCATGCCTAAGGCAGGGGCCTCACACAAACAATTTCGTAATTTTACAAAAGCTTCCAAACATTCATCATTCCAATCTATTGGGTCTTTCGCTCTTTTCCGGGTCAATTGTATCGATGGCTTCGCTAGCATGGAGAAGTCATTAATCCATTGCCTACAATATCCAACCACTCCCAGAAACATTCTCCTTTCTCTTTGTGTCTGAGGTAGTTGCATCTCTTTGATTATTTTTATTCTTTCCGGTGTCACTTTTCTAACTCCTCTTTCTATTTTATGCCCTAAATACTTAACTTCTTGTTGACAGAATTGCAATTTTTCTGGAGACACTTTGTGTCCTCCTTCGGCCAAATGGTTCAGTAATGCAATTGTATCGGTGACACAATCTTCTCGTGTTTTTGATGCCACCAATAAGTCATCAATGTACTGAACCAGAACTGATTTCTTGGGCATGACTAATGGCTCCAGACACTTTTTCAGTATTTGATTGAAAATTGAGGGACTTTCTGTGTACCCTTGAGGAACTCGGCACCATGCCAAAATACGGTCCTCAAACTTAAAGGCAAAAAGAAACTGGCTATCTGGGTGCAATGGAATAGAAAAGAATGCTTGGCATATATCAATTACTGTAAACCAACCAGCATTCCAGGGTATCTGATAAAGGATCACTGCTGGATTTGGCACTATTGGACAACAAGGCACTACAATTTTGTTAATCTTTCTTAAATCCTGCACTATTCTGTATTTTCCGCTAGGTTTTTTAAGTCCTATTATTGGCGAATTACAAGGACTACTCATTATTTCTTTTAAAATGCCTTGTTTAATCATCCGATCAATTTCTGGAGCAATTCCTGATTTTACTTCTGGACTCATTTTGTATTGTCGTGTGTTTGGATAAACTGCACCTTCTTTCACCGTCACTTTAACTGGATCTACATTCGCCATTAGCCCAATATCTTTTCCTGTAAAATCCCACATTTCTGGGTTCACTGTGTTTCTCAACTCTTCTGGCAAATCACCTTCAGTCACTAATGAAAACATCCCATCTACTTCTGTACCTTGCTTGGCTAGCATCATTTTGTATATAACATCTTCATCAGGGGTTTGGAAAGCGACACCATCTGGTGTACAATAGATTGTGCAATTCATTTTGCACAGTAGATCTCTTCCCAACAGATTTACTGGACTGGAGTCACAAACCACAAACCGATGCATTTCTTTAAAATTTCCAATATGCACCTCCATTGGTTTTGTGATTGGGGTTCTAATCTGTTGATTTGATACTCCTACAACTTGGATGGATTCTCCCGACAGGGGTAGGTTAGGGATGTCTGCTGTTCTCACAGTAGACCGGGTAGCACCAGTATCCAATAGAAAAGTGATATCTTTACCTTCCACTTTCCCATCAACAAATGGACCTGACTGATCTACCGGCAAGGATGCGCCAAGTACGCACTCCTCTTCCTCCCCCCTCAGGCACCGTTATTGCACACAGTCCGAATTTTCTTCATCATTCTGCAAAAAATATTGTGTAACTGCTCTATTATTCTTACCACTTTCTCCTTGGAATCCGGCGTTCGCACTGTATTTTTGTACTTTCACAAAATTTGGTATTGGAGCTGGTGGCACCTGATATTGTGGAGTAACTACCTGCTGCTGCTGATTCATAAGTACTTCATTCTGCATCTGTGGAATTAAATTTTGATTTGGCCCATTATTACTCTGAATACTCTTACACTCGTTCTTCCAATGTCCAAGCTTTCCACACGCATGACAAGGAAACTTCTTCTTCGCTTCTTCTCTATTCATTCGTCCTCTAATTTTGTTACCATTCGCTACTTGATCATTCTGACTCTGCTCTTTCACTTGATTATCAGTCTGAATATTTGTTTTATTCTCCTGCTGTTCTGCCAATTTTACCTGTGCCCACATCATTTTCTCCTTTAACTTTCTACGCCTCGCCTCAATGTCATCTTCGCAATATTTTGCATACTTTAAAATTTCATCCACTGTCTTGCTTTGCCAGCACAACATGTGCTGCTGTATCATCTGACTAATCTCCGGTTTCAAACCATATACAAACTAATACACAAAATGTCCCATATCCTTATCACCAATGTTCTCAAATCCACTATACTGCTTAAACACCTGTAGCAGCCGTTCATAATATGCATGTATGGATTCATTTGTTTCTTGTGTTGTCCTATCTATCTTTACCCAATCTGTCTCTTTAGGAGGAATGTTCCCTTTCAGGAAAGTAATTACTTGCTGATATTTCTTAATCACCTCCTCTGAGGGTGCTCCTGTCTTCGAATCTCTAGCATACTCCTCACTTGGCCAATCAATTGTGATCTTACACTCTGTCCATAAATCAGCAGGTACCACAATGTCAAATAAACCATCCAGGTCTTTCAACAAAACCTTAGAAACCTTCACAAATCTTTCCACTTGTTTATACCATTCAACTGGCTTTTCTCTCAATTTGGGGAAATCATTCGTAAATGATAAAATATCCTGTCTACTCCAAGGAAGATGAACATATCCACCTCCAGGAACTTCTCTCATTGGGCAAATTTTCTCAACTTTATCTGATTCTCTCACTGGGAATGCAGCTGCTGCTTCTCTTGCTTGCACCTTTTCTTTCTTTCTTATCCACCTAATTCTCCATTTGTCAATATCTCCCCATTTCCTCAAAATATTCATCAACTTCTTTATCTGTAGTCTCTTTCCAGACGCATTAACACTTTCTAAATCTTTGTCAGTAAAATCCACTCGATATGGTTTCTGCAACAATTTCGATTTCCCTATATCTATTCCAATCTCTGAAGCGACTTCTGTTAATTTCTCATGAAATACTCTTGCTCTCCTGGTTATACTCTTACATAAGAATAATAACTCTTCATCATTATAAACGTTCAATCTTTCTATGCTCACACTTCCCACTATCATTTCTTCCAATTCCTCTTTCAATCTGCTGATATCTAAAATCTTTGGTGGTGGGTTTCGATTATCTATTTCCTGTGCCCATCTTTCTATATATTCAGAGGTAACTACTGTTGCACCTCCAGTTCCTATAGGTACCAAGGATCTCTTCTCTCTCAAATTTGTAGGTGTAACTCTTTTCGGAGTTTCAGTTGAAGGTTCTACATTCGGGAGATCCATTAATGAAATAACTGATTCACTTTCACTGACCTGATCATCTGTAATTATTACTTCTTTTCTGGGACTATTCAACGGAATTGTTACAGTTTGTGGTTTCTGACAAGTCTTTTTATCTCCATACAATGGGATTACCGGACCAATGGTCACTGGTACTGTCAAAGCTTCAGCATTTAAATTCAACTGACTTACTTTATTAACTAATTCTTCTCTTGTTTTATTCAAAACATCTCTCTCATTATCCTGCAGCGCCCTATTAAATGACGTATCATGTAAAATGTGTGGGGTCAAAGGCATTCCCATCACTGGTGCACTTGGGGTAATCTTACTAGTTGCTTCTTGATACGGTGGTGGATTTTTAATTAAAATATCTTCTAATAACTCATCATCTGATTCACCATATCCTGTTGTATTCATGTGTTTCGTTTTCTCTTTACACTTTCCTCCAGACTGTTCCTCAGCCATTATCACTGGATATAAACCTTCTGATACCATAGCACTTCTCATTGTTTCATCTGACCTTCACGTGTCTCATGCAAATATCTGGGGAAAAATCCTTTATATCTCCCACTTCTGCATTTCTCGCTTCATATGACTCAGTCTCCCATTCTTCTAAAGCCTCGTATTGAGTTAACCTAGGTCTTGGTTCTAAATCATTCATTCTCATACTCAAATTCTGAAGAATTCTCCTGTTAAACGTACCATTTTCAGGAAAAGCTAGCACTCCATCACCTTTCGTATATTCTATCCAATTTTCCAACCACACACAAGTATGATATCCTCTTTCCATCATCATAAAAGAAGCAGGTGTCTTCGGTGGCGGAATAGGAATTCCCTCCCTAGTCAGCACAGGCTTATCTTTCTTAAAGAAATTCTTAATTTTCTTTATTAATGACATTTTTCTCTTTTCTCCATACATCCTAGATGAACGATATATAAAATTATATTCTGAAAACCCTTGAAATCTTCTATCTGCGCGTCTCACACTGGCAGTCAAATCAGAATCCTGCATACAATTTCTCTTTCTACCAATCCTAGCGCGGCTTCTAACTAATTATTCAATCAAAATCAGACTCACGCTCGTGGTCTGACCAATGCTAGCGCAGCCTTTTTGTTGACATCAGTTCTGCTCCTTAGTACTGACCCCTCCTTTACAAGCTGCTTCTGTCACATGCCCGCTGTTTCTACCAATCCCAGCGCGGCTCACAGTGACGTCAGTACAACTCCGGCGACTGACCCTCCCTTCACAAGGTAATACGAAAACTTATTTCTTAATACTTTTCATTAAATTCTTTGTTATTAACAACATAAAAACATTCGCTACTCTGTCTGTTCCACTAAACAAAAGGATAGATTTCAACTTATTCTTAAGTTGCAGCTACTGTGAGTAAAAGCCTCTGTTTACCCTTCACTTAAGCTCCGGAGAACCTGCTACTCCTCCAATGTCACCCATATTGGGAAATGAGACCAAAGTTTCACTAGCGAACCCCTTTTGCTATTATTCACACTCTACTTTTATACGAAATAGTCCCTAATTTAACACTGCCAGCCCTACCTAGCTTCTCAGAGTTATTCCAACAGACGAGTAACCTCACTGCAGTATGGCTTCTGTCACCACCCGCTATTCATTCCCCGGGAATTCTGGACAACATGTAACAAAGACGCTAACTCTTTTGGTAAAACATAAATAAATAATCAATAATCTATACTTATCACCAAACTAGTCAATATTAACCATCCTCTGCTACCAGAAAACTGATCCAGCGGTATACTAACAACAGATACTCCGCTACCATATACTCACCTGGGCCCATAAACACAACACACTCTGAATCGAGTAGACCACTGGGGTTTAGTTTTATAATTTCATATTTCTCAAGATTAGTTATTTAACATTCCTAACTAACCTTTCACTGATCAAAACGTTCTTTCCTCTGGTCGATGGACCATTAGTTGAACTAATTGATGGTGAAAATGAACATAACCCTTAACTATTCTTTTAATTCTTAAAATAAATAACCACAGACTCGGGAACTTTTAAAATCTTTATCTAAATTAAATGCATGTGAACCGTCTAGGAAAAAGTAAATCAATCGATTAAGCATCAAACATATATTTCGGACTCATTCAATGACAAATGCACAGAAAGGAGAGAACAGAGAGAAAAGAACATCTACAAACGGACAAGAAATTATAATTACCAAGGATGGTGTGAAGACCAAGCCCTCTGCCCAAAGGGCTGATAAGGGTCCCCTGGGATAGATCAGGAGACAAAGACTTCGGGACAGGATTCAGGACAGGATAGTTGACCTCTTTAAATACCGACGACTGCGTCGCACCCCTCTCTGACACTCTCTTCCTCCTCGAGATTCTTCCGCGATCTTCTTATCTAACCCAATTAAATTAGGATAGAAGGTTCTGCATTCGGCTTCTTCATCAGCATCTCACAGCATCTCTCGCAGCATCAGCACCACCCACAGCATCGACAGCATCCCGAGCTCTGCATGCAAGCATCAATGTCTCTTTCTTCTAACTAACTAACTAAAGCTACCTCAATTATATCTTTCGTTCATCATGTACCACCCACTAAAGTTTCAATATCGTAAAAATATGAAATCTAATTGGTCAGGCAAGGGGGATGATCATCACACCATGCTTACATATTACTTTTATTCTATCAATCCATTGTTTGCAAAACCCATCCCCTTAAACTTTATTTATTTATTTCGTTCCCATACTTGTCCAAACTTTATTTGTAACAAATTATAAAAAGCATGAATAGAAATCTTCATAGTTGAACTCTTCACTCTCCGTTCTCAGGGCACATCATTCTCATCCTTGGCTTGTTTTCAAAAGCTTGGTCATCCTTCCGGGTTAACTCTCATGTAGGCATGCGCAGACTTGAATCAGTCGACTCAATTCAGTTAAACGTGAAAGGCCCAAATGCGCCCTAATAATAAGGTCAAAAGAAGAAATATTAATTTCACAAAAAAATGATCACACTGTATACCACCCATCTCTACTCTAACCCCCTTTACTTATTAATACTTTCCCTGCATTAGCATTAGTAAAATAGCTTGCTTTCATTCCAGCTAAGCAGGTGCCATGCATGTGGGTCTTAAAGACGCCATTTTAGTGCTTTTTGCTCATGCGCAAGAATTTCCCTCCAAGCCTTATTCCGTCATACTGCGTAGATGCAGCTGATGCATGCGCGGTAAAGATTTCCCGTTAAAGCTGTTTTAGTCCCTTATCCATGTCAATAGCATTAGTAAAACACATACGCAAGCTTCACTAACCCACGTGTTTCTGTGGTGCATGTTATTATTTACGAAACATTGTTAGCAATTCGTTATTAAGTTAAACGAGAGGATTACTTCCGAGCAAGTCTCTTTCTTTACGAGTCCTTGCTCCATCACTGGCATAGAGTGCATTACCCTAGTCCAGTCTGCTGCTGATGAGGGCGTGGGTGACGGTTTTCCTGTGTTCGAGGGGAATCCAGTTGAAGGTCTTTCGTAGGAGACGGAGGGTGTGGAAACAGGAGGAAGTGACAGCATTGATTTGGCGGTCCATTTTGAGTTTGGAGTCCAGGATGATTCCGAGGTTACGTGCGTGGTCAGTGGGGGAGTGTGGGTTCCTGAGGGTGGGGGGCCAACAGGTGTCGTTCCAGGTGTTGGGGTGTGGGCCCATGATAAGTACTTCAGTTTTGTCCGTGTTTAGTTGTAGGCAGCTGTTCTTCATCCACCTGGCGACAGCTTCCATTCTTCTTGAAAGTTGTGTTTGGAGATGTTGGGTTAGTTGGATAGGGAGAGGATGAGTTGGGTGTCGGATTGCGTACGATACGATGTTGAGTATGTGGGATCTGACGATGGGTGAGCGGGGCCATGTAGACGTTGAACAGGGTGGGGCTGATGGAGGATCCTTGATGGACTCCGCAGGTGGTCGGTGTAGGATCCGAGAGGAAGGGTGGGAGTCTGACCCGCTGCGTTCTGCCGGAGAGAAATGAGTGGATCCAGTCGAGGGCCTTGTTCCGGATCCCTGCGTTGTGGAGTCTGTGGGCTAGGGTTGGGTGTGAGACTGTGTCGAAGGCTGCGGAGATGTCCAGGAGAATGAGGGCCACAGTCTTTCCTCTGTCGAGGAGGGAGCGTATGTCGTCTGTCGCAGCGAGAAGGGCGGTTTCGGTGCTGTGGTTTTTCCTGAAGCCTGATTGAGAGGAGTCGAGGATGTTGTTTTCTTCTATGAAGGAGGTGAGCTGACTGTTGATGGCTTTTTCAATTACTTTTGCCGGGTACGGGAGTAAGGAGATCGGTCTGACGTTCTTGAGGTTGGTGGGGCCCATCAAGGGTTTTTTCAGGCGAGGGTTGATCTCAGTGTGTTTCCACTCGTCGGGGAAGGAGGTGGTCTCGAAGGAGCGGTTGATGATTTGTCGAAGCTTGGGGGTGATGATGTCTGCGGCTCTGTGGTAGATGTGGTGGGGGCAGGGGTCACTTGGAGCCCGGGGAATGGGTTGACTTCATTGTCTTCAGGGTGTCTTCAATGGTGAGGGCGGTCCAGCTGTCAAGTGTCTGCTGCATGGTGTAGGGAACGGTGGGTGTAGGTTCCGCGTGTAGGTTGTCATAGTCGAAGTTGTAATAGATGGTATTGATTTTGTGGTGGAAGAAGGCGCTGAGTCTGTCGCAGAGGTCTAGAGAGGGTGGGATGTCGGTTGTCTCACTGTTGGGTTGTGCGAACTCTTTGATGATGCCAAAGAGTTCCTTGCTGTTGTGTGCGTGGGTGGAGATTCTGTCCTGGAGTGCTTTCTTCCTTGCATTTATTTTATATTTAAGGTTTGTGCATTATTTTATATGCAGATATCTGAAGATGAAAAAATAACGAGACAGGTACAGAATATTTTATTCCTTTAAGCCACGTTTTTTACACCACTACAATAGCATCCAGGATCACAGTTCCCAGTTTTTTTAAGCACTTCGATTGCTGCCTGTAAATGAACACAGACTGCAAATATGTCAACCAATTTTGTGCTTCCAGACCATCTTCATTGACAAGTGCTTGTTGATTCATTTGCACCCCTCTGAGAATATTGCTACGGACCACCAGGAGGGTGTGCCCCACAGTTTGAAGACCTCTCCTTTAATTCTTCTTTCTGCTACTTGTGCTCAACTTAATCACAAACTCATGCAACTTTTGAAAATTTGAGATGTACATTAGTTTTTCTTCCACATGGGTCATTTTTATTAATTAATGGTTATACTTACTCAATTAAATTAAAACATCAAGCAGAAATTAAAATGTGTGATTTAATACATGAGAAGTACGAACGTGTGACCTTCCCATTCTAAGCCAAATATGCAAGATGGAATAATCATCCCATACCCTCGCTTTTGTAAAATTTAAAATAAATTCTTAGGTGGGTGTGTTAATGTTAGGGTTATGAAGAATGACAACATTTGTGACCCGAGTTTAAAAATTTCACAACCTGCTTGTATTTAGCAAGAAATGCTCAATAAAAGCAGCAGAGTCAGAGTCCGAGGTGGGCACAGACCTTTTGATGACTTGTGAGAGCACTGGTGTGTGGATGTGCTAGATGAAGAGAAACAATTTTCCAATAACCATCAACAATCATTCTACTCCCAGCCATAGACATCTTTTAGGGATCCCCAGGGTCCCAGCTGCGACCCCTGACTTACCCCTTGCAACACCTGCCATTGTCTTTGTGACACTTGTCCTCAGAGGTGGCAAAACCAGTATCAATAGCACAGGGGTGGTTCCACATTCCTAATTCTTAGGTCTCGCCCTGAAAGCCAGCGCTTCAGCGTTGGCTCTGGGCGAGACATTTTGTAGTGTGGGCTTCAGAAATGCGACCACAACTTTTGGCTGGCCTAGAGCATGCGAGAATGCGCACAGTAACGCGCTTTCCTCGCATGCTCCAGGCCATCTGCCTTTGATGTCACTTGCTCCTCCCCCACCAGAGAGCGCTTCTCGGGGCCGCGCGGCCATACTCTCCCGCTCCTCCCCCTCCCCCACCATAGAGCGCGTCTCGCACGGCCGCGCGGCCAATGCTTGGTTTTTCATGGACGCGCTGCATTCTTTCAGAACCACGGGACAATCATGAAATGGGGTCTGAGCTCAAGGGGCTGTGGTTCTGCCGTGCTGTCTGTCATGTGTCAGCCTCAAAGTAATCCCTATCAAAATGACGTCCACTGGGGGGTATTTAAACTCAAAGCTGCTGGGCGAGAAGACTTTTTTTTTTTCTCTCCCGTCACACTAGCGGGCAGAGAGACCATGACACGCGTATTTACTAGTGTACTGCTCCCTCCTCGAGCGCGGTGTCATTCAGCCCTCGAGCCGCCTTGTCCCTCACCACTCGGGGCACACAGATGCCTCAGCCCACAGTGCTGGTCACCCCTCCTGTCCATCTGTTCCCGAGTGTGTCACTCAGCAGACAGCTCTATCGCTCCTCGCCTCACCCTTTGGGCTCTGGTTTTTACTCCTCTCTGGGGTCCAGGTGTCACTCGCACCTTTGGGCCCCAGTGTCACTGACTCCCTGGAGTCCACGGTCACTGACTCCTATGGGCCTCTGTGGCACTAGCCTTTCGGGCGAAGGATCACTCGTCTATTTTTCGCATAGGTTACTCTCACCTCTGACGCGTCTCATCTCTTTACGGTTCACAGGTCTGTTCACACCCCGTGCACCAGTATATGTCCTCACCTCTTGGTTCCTGCGTCTCTCTCTTCTTCAACCAGGGTGCAACATACCCCGCACCCTTTAAGTTCAGCTGCTACTCCCTCTCGGGCCCTAGTGCCACTCACTCACACAGGTTTTCACTTGTTTCCAGTCACAAGGGATGTCGCATTTCATGTCAGTCTTTATTCCACAAAACATTATTTCCTAGTGCGATAGTTAGCTTGGTTCCATTGTGAAGAAGCGAAACTACAACTCCCAGAATGCAGTCGACTGTAAAATGAAAGACCCTTACCATGAGATTCAGGGGTTGCACAACTCAGAGCCTGGGGCTCCGGTGTCACCCCTCAGGCTTCAGAGTTATTCCCCTTGCGTCCATCGGGTGTCACTTCTCCTCGAGGTTCCAGTGTCTCGGTCTCCTTTGTTGGTGGTCTCTCTTCGGGCACCTCGCGCTCATCGCTGAGGTGCAAATGTCTCTCCTGAACACCCCGAGCCTCACTGTCTCTCGCCTGTTCAGGTGTGCGGCGGTTCCAGTGACTCACTCTGCCCAGGAGGCTCTTGCCGGCTCTAGTAGCCCGTGTGCGGCTCCAGGCGCAGTCTCTGCCCTGCTAGAGCTATCACAGTCTGTACGCAGCTCCGGCAGTCTCTCCACGCCAGCTCAGGCACTCTGTACACTGTCCCGGCTGTCTCTCCCCGGATCCCACGGTCTATCCCGCACTCTGCGTCCTTCCTCTTCGCGATAGAGACACTCAGACTAAAAGTGGCAGCTCTGCACGGCTTCCCCTTCCTCCAAATCGCGTCTGTCTCATCCGACAGTCCTGCTTCCTCCTCTACCGGTGCCTGCTTCTAACTTATCCCCACCCCGACTCTTCCACGCTGCCTCCGGGATTCTCTCCTCTTTCTCTGACCTTTCTTAGTATTTCCCGCTTCTCCATTCCCATTCTCTGCTTCCACTCCTGCTCTTTCTCTGGCTCCCCTGCTCTTTCTCTGACTTCTCTCACTCTCTTCTTCGCTCCTTCACTCACCCTCGCTGACTTATCTCTCCCCTCTCACTATCTCTAGCTCCTCTTTCCCCCATTATAGCTCCCTTCCACTCTCCGCACTTTCCATAGCTGCAAAGTGTTGAGACTGTTTGTGTGACATTTCCATGTTTCGTGGGTGTTTGTGTGTGATATTCACATGCTTTAGCAGTGACACTTTAGCAAGAGTAGAGGCAACTAGTAGTAATGCTCAATTAATGAGATAAATTGCAGAAATGATTGGGTGACACCTTCAGACATTACTCGGGTTTTCAGCCAACATCAAAATTGCATTATGGGACACGTAGTTCCGTTCTTAAAGATTACTGGAGACTAAACAAGCGGCACGGGATTAAAGTGGTGCATATGCCACCCTGGCTACAGAGTTCCTTACTTTAAATCCATGCAGAAGCAAGTGTGTGTGTGTTAGGCGTTAAGGGGTTAAATGTACTTTACACATTCTATCTATTAAAAGAGCTAAATTGAGGGGTTCGGGGGTGTCATGTCAGACTGAATTATTTGTGTTCAACCTTCAAATCAAGTGTTGTTCAAGTCCCATGAAAGTGGTGCGGGGGTTTAGCTCCCACTGAAGAGATGTGTGTAAAACCTGCATGTTACAGGTTTCAACCTCAGTAACACAGATCTGGGGCTAATGTTCCTGCTTCCCAGATGTGTACATACCCTCTGGTCACAGGCTGCGACCCCAGTTAGAGAGTAAGTGCACCCGGTGTTGAGATGTACACATGTAACCTGCAGGTCACGGAGGTCAACCCAAGCAGTATCGGTCCAACATTTCATCTTTCTTGGGGTGACAAAAAAAGTACCTCTGATTTGGGTAATAGTTACAGAATAACTACTTCACCTGGAACCCGTGTCTTTTTAATGGGACAACGTACCAAAATACATATCAATGTGGCAACTAAGGGTCATATTTACAAGGGCATTGCGCCACCAGAGCATCACTTTTTACGACGCTCCAGTGGCGCAATGCCCTGCTCCATATTTACAATGCGGTGCTAAGCCACTTTGCGTGACTTAACGCTGCATTGTAAATCTTGTACCCTTTCACGCAGTTTTCTGTTCCACCGCAACACCCATTGCTTTTTGATGCTGCCCCACATTTACAAGGTGTAAATCTGAGGCAGCACCAAAAACGAACGCCATTGAAAAGCAGGCATTAAAGTGGCGCAATGAGAAGAAATACTTTTTTTTCTCCTTGTTTTTTGCTCCTTCTATGTGTGCTGCACTCTGACGCACACATAGAAGGAGCAAATCGCCTTTAATGATTGTTTATGTGCAGGAAGCTGTCCCTTCCTGCACATTAACAATCATCCCTGCAACGCAGGCACCCTTGCGGTGCTATGAAGCTTTTTTAGCGCCGGTGCAAGAGAAAACACAGGTGTGCACCATATTCTTGTGAATACAGCGCATCCCTGCATTTTTTAAATGAAGCAGTGCTGCTAAATTGCTTGCACCGCAGCACTGCACCATTTCTTTGTAAATATACAATTAGGGGCAGATTTATAAGCTTGTAAATGTGCCCCGAAGTATCTGAAAGTGTGGACTGTCCATACTAAAGAGGACCTATCGAAATGTATGGCTAAACATATGAAAGGCACATCTGCGTGACGCCACTAAAAACACAATGGATGAAGCACTGCATCTATTGTTCCTGCCCTCGTCGACACTCAAACTAAAATGAGTTCTATACCCCTTCAATACCTCCCTAAAAATGAAGATTTCAAAAGGAGTGTTGTTATTCTGAATGCTCAATCATGGTGGGTACGCTTTACATGTGGACAGAGTATGCACTCCGCCCTCCACCCATCAGCTACTGATAAAACAAGCATTTGCAATGCAATAGGTCTCACATTTACACGAGTTTAAACTATTGACATTGCAAATAACAATGCCTTTTATTTTGTTTTTTGTTTTGAAAACAGAAATAAAAGGCATTGTCATTTAGAATGCCAATAGGTTAAACTCTCGCAAATGCAAGACCTATTGCATTGCAAATGCTTGTTTGCCTGGTTATCAGTGTAATGATAAATGGAGCACACCTATTTGGAAATAGACCTTTGGTGGTAAGTAAAAATGGTTTTCACTGTATGTTGTGTGTTTTTATGTGAGAGAGAGTGTATGTATGTGTGAGCATGTGTGGCTGTATGTGTAGGTATGTGTGAATGAAAGTGAGTGAGAGTCAATGACAGGTAGTGAGTGAGATTGTGTGAGCCTCAGGCATAGATGTACTCTTCTTTGACGCAAGGCAATGCTTCAACAAAGTGTCTGGGCTGGCTTCCGTTACAGGGAAAGAGAAGCATTTGTCATATCTACTAAGATATGGTGCCTTTTTACTCTGCCCATGTGCTAGCACACTTTTTGCAGCCATGCGCCAATGCACACACCCTTGCGCCATAGTGCAAGGGAGAGTGCATTCTCTGAAAAAATGCTTTATGGCTTTTCCCACTTTGTATGTGTGCTGTACAATGCACCACACATCCATAGTTGAAAAAACGAGGAGAAATAAAATATTTCTCCTCATTACACCTGCCTCGAGGAGGCATAAGATTTTAGCGCAGGTTCACGTCTAGCAATTTTTTTTATTGCGATTTGCGGCAAAATCCATGGGTGGTTGCGTGAGAATGCCCATTTACCATTCATTGTACACCCCAAGACGCAAAGTAAAACAAAGTAGTGCATAGCACAACCTTGCGTTACTTTAGATGCTATCCAAAGCAAATCCTGATTTGTGTTTGATACTAAATCCCAACTTAACACTTTGTGCGGGGTTGACATCACAAAAGTGACAAATGCCCAGACAAAGCATTAGTAAGCTTAGTGTCTGTCAGTATGAGTGAGTGGGAATGAGTTGGATTAAGAGTGAATGCAAGTGAGTGAGTGAGAATAAGAATGAGTCTAAGGGTGCGTAAGAGAGTGAGTGTGAGTGAGAGAATAAATGTGAGTGAGTGAATTAATGTGAGTGAGAATGTGTTGTGATGTTCCAGGTTTGTCATTGGCTGTGGCATACTGAAGGTAAGTATTGTTTTATAGAGACACGCACAGCAAAATACTGGTGCTGGCGTATATGCAGCAATTCCTACCATGAAGGACATTCATGACAAATACTGGCACTGGCACACTGGCATTCATTCTTGATGTTAGAAATTGGATTTCTAGTTGGCAGAGGTTTGCAACCTGTCCAAGTAGGGATCACAATCCTAGTCAGGGTAAGTAATCACACAGTCAAAATAAACCTGTGCTCTCCCTCTGGTAGCTTGGCGCAGAGCAGTCAGGCTTAACATCAAAAGCAATGTGTAAAGTATTTGTTCACATTTTGATTACGGTAACACAGAGGAAACACCACAAAAAGACTCCACACCAGTTTAGAGAAATAGATAATATTTAAAATGAGAACAAAATGACAAAAATCCAATGAACACTGCTTAGTTATGAGCCCTTTTTTAAAGGCAGGAAAAGTACATTCATGCTTAGTAAGGGGCTTACGGTAATTTTTGTGGAAGAACAACAATCCTCTTTGGGAATTGACAAATGGACTTCTTAAACACTAAAGCAGGAACAGTTGTGCTCTGAAAAGTTCTTGTGAGCGTTCTGATTGTCACAAATGATTAACACACAGCGCTGCCATGAGAGGCCTCCCTTGGCCCCTCGCGACCATGAGCTTGTCAATTTCACTGCCCGCTAGAGCACAGTGCGAGTACACTCACCCACAGTACCTTGTTTTCTGCAGCTGCGGGGGTCGAGACCCCTGTCACTTGAGATTTCTCCAGCGGGACGGAGATGTGGCGATAGCTGCGCTGGTCTGTCCTGGGTGGGCTGAGGTGATACAGCATCAACTGCGGCAATCTCCCTCAGGCACACAGGTGTGACATTTTATTTATTTATTTATTTTTATTTTTTATTTATTTGAGTTTTATATTGCGCTGGCTAGACCCGGAGGTATCAGAGCGCTTTACATGAGGTTCCATAATGTTACAAAGTTACATCAGTTACAAGTTACATCTTGTTGCTAGAAACATTTAAAGAGCATAGAAGGCAAGAGAAGGGGAGAGTAGAAGGGTAAGGGGGTGAGGAAGAAGGGTAGGAGGGAGATAGGGCGGAGAGACGAAGGAAAGGGGAGGAAGGAGCCATAGCAGGGAGACGAAGAGGAAACTGTGCCCAATGTCCGGCTGGGTAGGTGACAGTCGAGGGGGAAACCCGGGACAATCTCCTCTATAGCTGTCTAGCAGCTCCACCGGGCATCAGCCATGTTGCTCAGGTCTCAGTGTTCAGAAAAGCAGATTAGAATCGAAACATGGGCTACAGTTGCAAAGTCAGGAAGCGGAGGAACATGTCCCCACTAGGGGGCATAGGTAAAAAGGAACGGGGAGGGGAGTAATCATGAGAAGGAGCAGGGGCTGTCTTTCGGCTGCCGAGGGAACGAAGGCAGAAGCGGCCGCCATATTAAAGTCAGGCACATCATGTCCAGGCCTCTGTGGAATCCTGTGTAGGCCCTGCTCGTGCCCACCTTGGATCAGATGTGGTGACTGTTGGAGCTTGCAGCGGTTGGAGACAGAGTCAGGGCCCTCATAGGGGTGCTGGGCAGAGAAGAGAGAACAGTCGCAGCTACTGAAGTGCATGGGGGATCGTGGACAATGGACAACGCCTGACATGGGTAGATCCCACATACCTCGACTCAGCGGCATGGCGGTCTGCAGCGTAGTCATGCTTCAACAGTCACTGAGGTATCCTCAAAGGACCACTGTTCCGGTGCTGGCCGCCAGGGCTCTGGTCGGGTCCTCCGGGATGTGGAAAGACTGCAGCAGGGAGCAGTGCTAGAGGTAGCATAATGGCACCAGAGGGTGGATGGGCCCAGTGAAAATTGCCCCCTTGCTGAGATAGGACGAGATGTCGGTCCTCCGGGAATAAGGCGGAGGAATGCCTAACAGGCCCACATCGGGCTGTCAGCTAACGGACCAGGTCTAGGAGTAGCAGAGAGAGAGGCTGTGAGGAGGGTTGCACTGAGTGGCGCCGGAAATCCAATGGCGCTGGCTACCACTGCCGGGCAGCCGGGCTCCATACACAATGCCAGAGACTGCAGAATGACGCCGGTGGACAAGTGGGGGCGGAGAGAACTTCCCCCCTGCTGAAATCAGGCGGCTCCGGTCAGGTCCTCCGGGATGCGGGATGAAGCCAGCAAAGAGGAGAGCAAATGGTGCCGGAGAGTTTTGCCCCCCTGATGAGAACGAGAAAGACCCACCGTTCAGGAGTTGGCCGCCTGTGTTCCGGTTGGGTCCTCCGGGATGCGGAACGACGGCGGCAGGCATCCGTGCCAGGGGCAGCAAAATGGCGCTGGGTAGCAAATGGACCCGGTGAAAATTGCCCCCCTAGCTGATATCGGATGAGACAATGATCCTCCGGGTGGGGGAGGGGAAGACCCACCCTTCAGGAGCAGGTCACCGGGGCTCCGGTCGGGTCTTCTGGGACGCGGATCAAAAGTAGCGGGCTGGGTCTCGTCGCCTAACTCCTCTGGCCAGCGGGAGAGACCTTACAAATGGCGCCTCCATACGGGGTCTCCACTGGCGCCAGGATACCTCGATCCTCGAACACCAGGAGGTCAGCAGGCACGGGATCAGAGGAGGCCCCAGCGTAGAATCCCACGGCTCTTCGCAGTGGATATCTGCCTTCCCGCAGCAGATTGGCCACGGAGCGGGCGATCAGCAGATTGGTGCCGGAATCTGTGACATTGGCGCACAACACTAGTTCAGTGGGTGTTTCAGCCCAGAGGATGCTTCCATCACCCAGGCAACACAAGAGTAATGTTCTGCGCTGTGAGGGCTTCCCTCAGTGCTGCAGCGCCTCCTCAGTGGCTGCATATTTGGCTTCAGGCAGTGCACAGATTGCATGTAGTTCACAAACAGCACAGATTTGTAGTGCGTGCCCTTGATGCAGCAAAGCACGGAGTGCAGAGCTCCCCTGCAGCTTGGGGCATGCACTGGTTGGCAAAAATAGAAAGTGCTGATCATAATAAGCATTCACTGCTGTGTAGACACAGGTGAAGTCTTTGATGGCCCTTAGACTTTGAAAACAGGGGGTAAGCCAACAAGCCCTTGGAGAAACTTGAGTGTAAAGGTTGTAGAGTAGGTTCAGTCCTTCTCACTGCAAGAGGCAGCAGGCAACACAGCACAGCAGAGCAAGTTGCAAAGTGGCAGTCCCTTCTGGCAGCACAGCAATCAGCAAACAACAGGCCAACACAGCAGAGCAGTTAGGAAAGTGGCAGTCCTTCCTGGCAGCACCGCTCCTCTTGGTCTTCTCATGACCCAAAAGTGAATTATTTTGAGGGTGTCAGGGTCCAGCACTTATACCCAAATGTGCCTTTGAAGTTGTGGAGACATCAAAAAGGCCTTTGAACCTTACAAGTTCCCTGCCCTTCCTAATCCTGGCTCCAGACTCCCTCCAGGGGGGCATGCAGCTCTTTTTGTGGGGTAATGCGCAGCCCTATTCAGGAGCAAGTGCCAGCTCCTCCCTACCACTCTAGCGCGGGGAGACCCATCCGCCTGGTGATGGGCCATCAGGATATGTATGACACACCACAGCTCCCTTTGCGTGAGACTGTCTAGAGGGAATGCACAAAGCCCAGCTGTCACCTAACCCAGACGTGTGTTCAGAGACAGGCAGAGGCACAGAATGGTTAAAGTAAGGAAATGCCAACTTTCTAAAAGTACAAACAGCTGTAGAAAAGGTGGTTGGTTTTGATTCAAAACATTTTACTAAAGGACCAGTATCACAAATCTGTTTATGAATTCACTGTCATCGTTTCTGTGGTACAGTTGATTTATGTTAAAGAAGAGTGTTTTTCCTTTTTATGATTTGTTAACAATGCGTTAATCGCATCTAACAATGAATTGTGATATGAAGACATAGGTCGAGTTTATTGATTAACTGGTCCTTTAGTAAAATGTTTTGAATCAAAACAAACCGCATTTTCTACATCTGTTTGTAGTTTGTCAGAGGCCCATGATGGTTGTTGTGAAGGGCCCAACCCCGTAGTATTTCTAACTTTCTAAAAGTGGCATTTTCAGACCTGCAATTTAAAAACCAACTTTACTAAAATATGTGTTTTTAAATTGTTAGTCCAGAGACACCATACTCAAGTTTTCCATCTGCTCCCAATAGGAAATTATACTTGAGAGATGTTTTAAGGAAATCTCCATGTTAACCTATGGGAGAGATAGGTCTTGCAGTAGTGAAAAACAAATTTAGCAGTTTTTCACCACCAGTGCATGTAAAACTCAAAAGTACATGCCCTACCTTTTAAATACACTGCACCTTGCCCTTTGGGTTGCCTATGGCCTACCTTAGGGGTGACATACATGTAATAAAAGGGAAGGTTTGGGCATGCAAGTAGTTTAACTTGCCAGGTCAAAATTGAAGTTTAAAACTACACACACAGGCTAAGAATGGCAGGCATGAGTCATATTTAAAGGGATACTGAGTGGATGGCAAAATCAGTGCTGCAGGCCCACTAGTAGCAATACATTTACAAGCCCTGGGTACACAGTTCACTTTACTAGGGACTTATAAGTAAAGTAAATATGCCAATTGTGGATAAGCCAATGTTACCATGTTTAGAGAACAGATAATATGCACTTTAGCACTGGTTAGCAGTGGTAAAGTGCCCAGAATCCTAATGCCAACAAAAACGAAATCAGCAAAAATGGGAGGAGGAAGGCAAAAAGTTTGGGGTGACCCTGCAGAAAGGGCCATTTCTAACACTTAACATAAATTGCACCAATACTAAAATACTGATGCTGGGATACTAGAGATAATTCATGGCATATGTAGGGCACATATGGAAAAATACTGGCAACTTGTGGAACTTCTGGGGATGTGGATACAAATTGCAAAATGCTGGTACTTGCACAATGGAGGAAATTTGCGGCATAAACGTGGATAACTGGCATATCGAAGGGTGGCAACCATGTCAAAATGCTGAACCTGACACACTAAGGAGCTATTTGACATAAGGGTCACCTATGGTATACGGACGGCATACATTGCAGAATTATGGCACTGGCACATATTATGTAATTTCTTTTCATAAAAGGGGCATCCATGACAAAATGCTGGCCTTGGCACAGTGAAGGAAAAGTTTGACATATGGGGGCACCAATACCACATTTTGAAAACTCTTATGGAACATCAGGTTTAATTGACTTGGCACACTATGAAAGGATTTGAATATTTCATGAGGGCCCTTTCAGCACCTTTGTCATTTGACCAAATGTATGTGAAAATTGTGGTTTTAAATGCACTATTTCACCACATTCTTTTCAAATATTTATCAAGGGGAGAAACCTCCTCAAAGAAGTCTGTCTTACTTGCTTTTCTTTCTCATTACAAAGCAGGTCGAGTATTATGCTCCAGAACTTTCAAATCTCAAGCCAGGAATATAATATAGGTGGTTTCTAAGATAGCCATTCTCTATTTTATGCTAATGTACTGATAAAGAAGTTATTATAGAACTTCAATGAAGGCAATGGTTGTGTTGTTAGTGTCATGTGATATTCCTTCATGGAACAAATTTGAGTCAAGGGTCATATGATGTCACTTCCTGTGATGTCATTAAGGTCAATCGTTATGTGATGTCATTTCCGTTACTACTAGCATTTTGGTGAATTGACACCCATATGCACGACTAGTGTACCTTGCCTACTTGAGAAAATGTCAAAAAACATTTAGTCATATTTTCAGTTAGGCACAATTTTATAAAACATGCACCACCCAAGGAAAAATGAAATACCTGCATTTGCGCTTATCACACACCAGGTCATGTGCACAACTTGAAGATTATGGGAAAATAACGTAAATGAGACGGCACATGTGGAAATACACGTGCACACACTAATGTCTACTCAGGCCTCAATATGTCATGACGCGGCCCCTAAGACTGGTTCTGAGCATGCGTTTTGTGCTGTACTGGATCATGATACGGCGTTTGTATTAAACCCTTCCAACATATATGTGCAAATATCACATACGTAAGAGAACAAATCCGATCACAAGTGTATCAATAACTGCATGTCCTTTGAGCAAAACATTAAGGGACTTATTTATAAGCCCCTTGCACTGCTGGTGAGTCACTTTTTATGACGCTCCGGTGGCGCAGAGTGCAGACTCATATCTATGAAGCCACACAAAGCCATTTTGCTTGGCTTTTCCTGGACTCTTAAATAAGGTGTAAGGCAACGCAGTGCAAGTTGCTGTGTTTCCTTACACTACATCAGGGGGGCATTCCATGAGCATTGCGGTGGGCAAAAGTGTACGCCTCCCAAGGGGACGTGTAAGCTAGTTTTTTTTCTCTTTCTATGTGTGCTGCATTTTGCAGCACACATAGAAAAAGGAAAAAGCGTCCATAAATTGTTTTTGAGGAGGAAGGTGCCCCTACCTGCACAAAAACAATCCTGCCAGCAATGCAGACACCCTTGCACCATGGTGCGAGGGTACCTGCGTTGGCACTAGGCACCACATTGTGCGCACTACAGAAAGAACAGGAATGCATGGTATCTTGTAAATACAGTGCATCCCTACCCTAGCGCAGCAAACAGACTTGCAGTGCTGCCCTATGCCAATTTATTGTAAAGGAGGCCCTTAGAATATAAAATCACAGGGCCTCCATATCAGATGTAACCTTTCTGTTAACTCTGAAAAAACCAGGACTGTTATTCTTCTCTTACAATTTGCCTTTCAGTGAGGCGACTGACCCTGCTTCTGTTTAAAACAGATAAGCTCCAAGGCCAACAAAACTGGCTTCCTAATTTGTGCTTTCTCTGAATTTTATCTAACTTTTCCTTCAGGGCAAAAACACATGCCTCGAGTAAACATGTCAGATTATAGCATCGGGGTAAAACGCAGGCCTTTTTAACAAAACATCCAAATTCGTTTAAGAGGAAGCTTGCAAAAATACATACAGCCCTGAACTGTGCTGCTAGTTATGTATTTCAAACAATGAGACTAGTGGACCCGCTGGTTGTTGTTCCAAAGCCTCTTTATTGCTTTTTCTACATTTAAACCCAAGGGGAACCTCACTCGTGAACTGAATAAGGAAATGTAAAGTATTGTTGCACAGTATTATGCCTAGAGAGAACATTTCTGAAACTATCGAGAAAGAGAAAAAAAAGTTCAAAAGGAGTGAGAATAGAAAAATTGGAGGAAGAGGATATGGACAAGCGAGAAGCAGGGGTCAAAGAAAGAAAAAGCAATAGGGAGGAGAGATGGTGAATGGAGGACAGAGAGAGGTGAGAGGGGAAGTCAGGCAGAATGAAGAACTGTAGCTTCCATTAGTGCAGCTGATGCAGTGGCATACAAACCGAAGGGTGTGTGGGTCCCTCTGTACCCTAATTATGGCTGTGTAAGTAGTGACCCAAAGTGCAGGGGTCCATTTCCCTTTCTCGTAATAGTGCTCTGGTAGCCTTTGCTATGTCACTGCTCAGGCAAGGTGCACTGTTATGCTGCTCTGAATGCAGTTAATGTGATATGCATCTCTCTGCCACAGTGGACCTGCAATGCTATTTTGAGGGTGGTTGTTGTGACCTCACTCGTCTGACAGAGTGAGGTACTGATCCTGCTCTCTCATTCACTTCTTGCTGTTCTGTTTTCTTCTAGTTGCAGCTCAAACGCTGAATGGCTGTTTTTGAGCCAGACCCTTACTGCAGCTGTAGCTGTGCTTTTAATTATTTTTAACTAATTCTGACTCCTCCTGTGTGGTGGACAGCAATCTTTGAATGTCCTGCTTGGCAGAGGGGTGCACTTAGAGCTCCACTCCAGTCTATTGTACCTTGAAGCTGTCCCAAAGAAGTTATTAATATTTCTGACAGAAGAATCAATGCTTTCATCTGTCACAGAGAAGGGCCTGTCGACATTTTCCATTCAAGAAGCTGCATTGCATAGCCCTAGATTATACCAGAACCGTAATATATGGTTATGCATTCCCTCTGCCTGCACTACTCAGCCTCCACCAGGCAGTGATCTCCGGTGCAGATCAAAAACTGTCATCTGATGCACAGCACAAGTTCAGCATGCCACCGTGCCCTGGTGTAGAACTCACTGCTATGACCATCTAGAACTGACATGACCATTGCCAGCCTGCAGTATATCAACTTCATCTCAACATTCATCAGCTGGCATGGGATAATCATTGCTGCAGACACCAAAGATTGGATCTTCACTAAAAAATCACCAACCAATCATCTAGCTTCCCATCCATCCTTGAACTCCTTCTTCGTTCAATGCACTCAATCACACACTCACTCTCACACCACCTACTGCCTGTTCTCTCATACTGACTCATACTGCTCTCAGCCTTACCACTCTACACTTGTCCCTACTCACTGACAATCCTCTTCATTCATTCATTCATTCATGCATTCCCTCATTTATCTCAACATTCACCCATAAACATACTCATACATGCCTCTATTTATCCATGTGTTCATTGTCAACATTAATCCATGAACTCATCTATAATATTTCACAGACTATCGACGAAGAAGCACTTTCGCTTATAAGTCAGGCCTATTGGTTTTGCTGATTTTTGTTATATTGCCTGTTAAAATTTACGCAGGATTAATATTGCCTTGTTTTAACAGAATCTCTTGTCAAATCATTAAGAATTACCTATAAAAAGATCTAAGCTTGATTTTAATTTCAATAAATAAACGAAACAATGACTATTTGGAGACAGATACTACACCATCTGGCATAAAACTGTGAGCATAAAGGGACATCAGTTAAATAGGTACACCTAATAGTCAGAATTTGCAAAGGGTGAGAAATATGCCACTGTCCTTGCTCCACATCTTGCGCACACTAGAACATTTGCTGGTGTCACTGAAAATGATTAACCTTGGGCATTCTAGTCTATTTAATGTGGGATGTCCTTCATTAAAACCATTTAAACAAATATTAAAAGAGATCAAACAATAAACTCAGTTAATGATGAGATGGGTGAAGTAATATTTGTTTAAAGTTTGAATTTATTAAGAACAGCAAAATTAACAATTCATGAAATTACATAAATTATGAAAACAAGAAATAGAAAAAGGGTAATAAGTATGGGATACTATAGATGATGGCAATAAAATTCTTAAAACTAGATATAAATACACATAATTATGCATTCTATGCTATATGAACTATGGAAATGCGAAAGGAAATTGAGGGGGGAGGAAGGGCAAGGAAGGATGCATAGCTATACTGTTCAAGTTCGAAAAAAATATACTAATAAAATTGTGGACATTGTAAAACGGAGAGAAAAGTAAAAACAAATACATGTGTATAACAATGACATTATTTACATCGTCTATTAATATAAAAAAAATATACAAAGGCAGTTGGATTAATTCATGGTGGTCCTCGCTTCATCAGACCCAGTAATTCTTTTATTGACAGGAGAGGAGGACAAATATTTTTTACTGGAAGCCATAAAAGATCCATCTTAATGGCTAAGGATATAAGAGAGACATTGGGCCTGATTCACAGAACTAACTTACGTCCAAAACGTAAAGTTAGTACTTTTTGGTATTCACAGAATACACTTACTCATTTTGGTATTCACAGAATGAACTTACTCATTTCGGTATTCACAGAAGTTAGTAGTCCTAACTTTAGGACTCCTAAATGCCTTCTGTGAATACCGAAAGTCTTAAAGTTAGGATTTTTCTCAGTTTAGGAGTAGTAAAGTTAGGACTCCTAACTTTAGGCCCCTAAATGCCTTCTGTGAATACCGAAAGTCTTAAAGTTAGGATTTTTCTCAGTTTAGGAGTAGTAAAGTAAAGTTAGGACTCCTAACTTTAGGACTCCTAAATGCCTTCTGTGAATACCGAAAGTCTTAAAGTTAGGATTATTCTCAGTTTAGGAGTAGTAAAGTTAGGACTCCTAACTTTAGGACTCCTAAATGCCTTCTGTGAATACCGAAAGTCTTAAAGTTAGGATTTTTCTCAGTTTAGGAGTAGTAAAGTTAGGACTCCTAACTTTACTACTCCTAAACTGAGAAAAATCCTAACTTTAAGACTTTCGGTATTCACAGAAGGCATTTAGGAGTCCTAAAGTTAGGGGTCCTAACTTTACTACTCCTAAACTGAAAAAATCCTAACTTTAAGACTTTCGGTATTCACAGAAGGCATTTAGGAGTCCTAAAGTTAGGACTACTAACTTCTGTGAATACCGAAATGAGTAAGTTCATTCTGTGAATACCAAAATGAGTAAGTGTATTCTGTGAATACCAAAAGTACTAACTTTACGTTTTTGACGTAAGTTAGTTCTGTGAATCAGGCCCACCGTTTGTATGTAGTCTATGATGAAAACAAATGGCATTCCACCAGGATCTAAAGTAACATTATGCGCTTGTTTACAATGGGATGTTATTAAGTGAAAAGCAACAGCTAACAACAAATCTTTCAGCTATAACTGAGGTTAAACGAAGCCATTGTGGAGGCAAACTACCCAGAAAAACATTAGTAAAGGAGAAAAGGATAGCAGTTTTAAATATCCTGTTAATTTGGTGACAAACCAATTTCCAAAACTGGAGAATAGAAGGACAGTCAAATAGCACATGTTTTAAATCAGCAGTTGAGCTTGAACAGGACCAGCAAGATGAATTTGCAGTTGGAGAAATAAAATGTTAAAGTCATAGGGGTAAACGATGGTAAACAAAATAAAGGGTTTGCGTAGTGTTTGCAGCTTGTGTAGTTTTATGAAGCTTAAGCCATAACTTGCCCCACAGGGCAATAATCTGTCATTCCATTAAATCTTTTTCCCAGGCCAACTCAATCTTTGATTTAATTCTATCTGAAACAACATGTAATGAGTCCATACCTGCCTTAGACCACCAGCCTGCGGGGAGCAAAGAGTGCTCGTGAACCCGCCACCGCCATCACGCTACCCGGGGCGCCTGGAGACGCTAGCCTACAGACCTAGCCTGGGAGCAGGAACCACAGCTCCCAGGTTGCCTTGCGGCAAGGACGGCGCTGACACACCCACCCCGCGCTAGGAGGCGCTTTTCAGCCGGCAAGGGCTCCCGCAGCGCGCGAGCCCATGCCTGCCTTAGACCACCAATCTGCGGGGAGCAAAGAGTGCTCCTGAACCCGCCACCGCCATCCCGCTACCCGGGGCACCTGGAGACGCCAGCCTACGGACCTAGCCTGGGAGCAGGAACCACAGCTCCCAGGTAGCCTTGCGGCAAGGATGCCGCTGACACACCCACCCTTGCCAGGAGGCGCTTTTAAGCTGGCAAGGGCACCCGCAGCGCGGGAGCCCATACCTGCCTTAGATTACCAGCCTGCGGGGAGCAAAGAGTGCTCGTGAACCCGCCACCGCCATCACGCTACCCAGAGCGCCTGGATACGCCAGCCTACGGCCTAGCCTGGGAGCAGGAACCACAGCTCCCAGGTAGCCTTGCGGCAAGTACGCCACTGACACACCCACTCCGCGCCAGGAGGCGCTTTTAAGCTGGCAAGGGCTCCCGCATCACGGGACGTGCGCGGGCGTGCCCAGGCTGTGCCCGGGCAAAGCCCGGGCCAAGGGCAGGCCCGTCTGCGCCCGTCAGAGCCAGGAGGAGGTTGGGATGGGCCCTTTCTCTTGGCTCTGTGACCTCCACGACCTGGGCCCAAAGTACCTCAACGACCGCATGTCCTTCTACACGCCCACACGCCAGCTACGATCAACCAGCCACGCCCTCGCCACCGTACCACGCATCCGCAGAACCACCGCCGGAGGAAGATCCTTCTCCTACCTGGCGGCCAAGACCTGGAACTCCCTCCCCACTCACCTTCGGCGAACCCAGGACCATCTCGCCTTCAGGAAGCAGCTCAAGACCTGGCTGTTCGAGCAGTAACTTACCCCCTCCCCCAGCGCCTTGAGACCCTCCCGGGTGAGTAGCGCGCTCTATAAATGCCGTGATTGATTGATTGTGCAACCGGCAGCTGGATTTGAGGTGGGAAATTAAGCCCTGAAGCTGACAGACCCTACATGTAACTCTATTTTATTGGATTATAAGGCACACAAGGGTTCCTTTTGCTACGTACTGCACCATGGGGAAGCGAAGGCCTATTCCTGACCCAAAAACCTCAAACACAACCCTGGATGGGTTTCTGCAAAAGGCAGTGGGAGCCATTAGTAAAGAAATAGAGCGAGCTGAACGGAGACTCTCTTTTGCACCTACACCTGAATTACCCTCCGTTTCAGTATTACCATCTCCCATTATTGATTCCCAAGTGGACATACCTGAAACTGCCATCATTGATAGTCACCAAGTTCCCATTTCCCCCACCGTGATAGTTTTGAGCCAGGGGGAATCACAAGGCAAACAGGACGGTGAAGTGAGCCCTATCAACAAGACTCTGACCTTGACGAAGTCCGGTTCACTGACCACAACAGGAGGAAATAGGAAACGAACTGAGAGAGTGGGGGAGAGAGCAGGAGCTGTACATAAGAATAACAGTCAGTTGCCGAAGATAAAAAGACCTAAACAAACCCACATATCAGGCAAAGTTGTTAACTCAGGTATAGGAGGGGTAACTAACGCCGGACAGGATGGGTTTGATATTTTAACCGAAAAATTCGGTAAGATAGTCCAGGAGGCCCTAGCACCCATTCTGGTAAGACTAATTAATATTGAGGAACAATTAACCCTTGTTCGTCAAGCCCTAGCGCCAGTAACAAAGTCCTCCATATACAATCCTAAAGAGAGAGAGGAAACAACAAGCAGTATAGCCGAAGGGCGGGGTGTTAACGTAGAGGACATTTCATCTAGTGGGGTGGACCTTGGGAAGGCTAGAACTACTCCTGGTGCTACTTCCCACCCTTGTGGGCGTACCCAGGATGCTCCAAAAAATAGCATATCGGTTAGGTTACCAGAGGACCTTGTTTCTCAGGGAAATCGCCCCCCACAAAGTCCACATTTGGGTCAGGATGTCCCGTTCCCCAGAACCCATAAACAAGGGGGTGGGGGTAGACACCTTTTGGGGGATCCAACGCCCCGCATCCACTTAGAGGGCCCATTAGGTGGGAGGGGGACTAGTGACTTATTAAACTCATTAAATTTGCCGCCAGAATGTACCCCCTATACTCTGATTTTAACCGGGGTTCCGACGTTATCTCCCGGCCAACCTGAAAGCTGCCAGAGCCTTATAAATAAATCTGCGCATTGGTGTTCCAGGAAAATCCCATCTCATTTTAACTGGTTCGAGTATCTCATCATGGCCAGCCGGGTGAGTTGGGTGGGTCACACCAAGAAAAGTATCCGGGGGACTGTGTTGTGCTCAATTTCAGTGATGAGAGGTGTGTGCACCTTGCCTTAAATCAGCTGAAAGATTCACCTAGTGAGCAAATAATGGGTCGACCCTTGGGTTTCTTTTATCCTCCTATCCAGTTTTTTTCTCTTGGTATGTGGCCCACCCAGCTCAGACCAAGCTCAGGCATTCCTAACCATCCTTCCTCCTTTCACCCTAACCACTATGAGGCCCTCCCAGACCTAACCGAGAATGACTGACTAATCAGACAGATTGGTTGCCAACCAGTTAACGATAGTAGGGGTCACATATCAGTTGAACCAGGGGTAATAGTAATCAAAGAGGAATTTGGCCATACAAAACCCTCTAAAAATATTGTCTAAAACCTCCCTGGTCCAACTGATAAGGAGAATATGGTTGATTTCAGAAACTGTTCTCCAGTCACGAATGCAGCCACTGAGGTCATTTGTCAGGATGAGGGGCCGTCTCAAATATTTGTGGGTAGTCCATCTGCCACAATGGCCATACCTCCGGAAACTGGCCAGGGCCACCCAACACTTCCAGTCAAACTAATTTCCTGGAATGTTGCAGGCATCCGCTCTAAACTACTGGATGAGGTTTGGCTGGAATATATCAGGGGATTTGACGTTATCTGTTTGCAGGAAACGTGGGCCAAAGAGAACATAGCGCTGGATGGCTATCACGCCTTTAAGGTGCCTGCCATACCTTCTTTGGCAGGGAGGGCTAAAGGAGCGCTGGTTACCCTACTCTCTGTCAAATTTGGTGCCATAAAAGCTGAATGTGTTGGTTGGTCACAGTGGTTTCAATTGATTATGATTGTTAATATGTTGCAGGTTAGAGTTTTACTTGTAAATTGGTACCACAATATTTTTGACCCAAAGAACTGTCATGCTATAGAAGCTTTGCAATTAGAAAATTCAAATGTCTCTGGGAAATGGCAGCCTTTATGCGTTTTGTGGGTGGGGGATTTTAATTGTACGATATGTGAGTATAGTAACGATAGAGTTTGTGGTCTCGTGGACACATCTGGACAGCCCCTGTCGCACTTCATCCACACCCGCATGGGGAGGCATTAAATTCCATCATTATTGAGAATGATCTGGATAGTTTGACCAATAGTTTTTCAACACAGTGCCCCACGTTTGCCGGAGGGGATAGGGAAAGTTTTATTGACTTTATGTTTATTTCAAGGGAGTGTTCTTCATTTGTATGTGTTTTTAAGGTGGAACCAAAACTTTCGAGTGACCATAACCCACTCATTGCTTCACTTATAGTACAGGCTAGGACAACGGTGGGGGATGGACGTCGGATTCATTACAATCGTAACAAAGGTGTAATAATAAATTGGGGTGAAGTAAATCCTATACTACTTGAGGGGGAAATAGTCAAAGCGAACCACGATTTGATTATGAACTGCCTCCAGCAGGATTCTCACTCAGAATCGATTGTACAAAATATTGAAAGAATCTGTACAAACGTAGCTAACAGTCTAACATGCCCGATCAGGCCCAAGCAGCGCCTAGAGTCGAGATGGTTCAATGCAGAATGTTCGAGAGCCCACAAGAATCTAAAAATTGCCCTCCATTCTATCCCCCGTAATAAAGAACTAATAAAAAGTGCTAGATGTCTATATAAAAGTACTATTGCTAAAAGAAAAGAGGAGTTGAGGCATCTAGCCTGGAAGGACCTGGAGAGGGCAAGTGCTCTCAAGGATATTAAAGGTTTTTGGGCCATCATCAACCGACCCCAATTTACTGAGAAAGTGACTAAAATGGATTCAATGATTTTGGGAGATAATTGGGAATCCCATTTCGCGACCATTTTCAACCCTAGTGGTAGGGTGCTGATGGCGAGCAATGAGCAGCATCCCGTAGACCTGGGACTAGCAGCTGTGCTTAGTGCTTCGATCACAGTGGCAGAAGTGGAAGAAGCCTTAGCGAAAGGAATATGTAAGAATGCCCCAGGTCCAGATGGAGTTCCTCTAGATCTGTTCAAACTAAATACTGGTCTTTGGGCACCCCTGCTGACCAATGTTTTTAAATCAGTGATAATTGGTCCAATTCCTGCTTCCTGGAAGGAGGCCATAGTTGTACCTGTGTTCAAAAAAGGGAATAGAAATGATCCCGTCTGCTATAGGCCTATTTCCCTTATTGACACCACTGTTAAGGTCCTGGGTAGCGTAATTCTGGCACGACTTGAGATCTGGGCATCTAATAAGGGGATTATCTCAAAAACCCAGTATGGTTTCCGTAGGGGGCTGGGAACCACAGAGCAATGCTTAAATTTATCCCTGATTATGGGCAAGTGCATGAAGGCAAAGGGTGGTTATATCCACCTTGCCTTCATGGACTTGTCCAGCGCATTCGACACCGTTAACAGGGAGAAATTGTGGGTGCTAAAGGGAGAAATGGGCTTTGAAAAGGCTCTGATCCTACTTCTGAAAAGACTCCACGCTAACACTTCCGTCTGCATAAGTGGAGAGAGGACGAAGGCTATTGCCTCCACCGAAAGAGTTCGGCAGGGGTGCATTTTAGCTCCTTTTCTTTTCCTTATTTACACAAATGGTTTGGAAGCGTTTTTATTGGGCAAGAAAATTGATTTTCCCCGTATTGGAGGTAACCCAGTCCCGCTACTTTCGTATGCGGACGATACCGTACTTATGGCCTTGACGGCCAACAGTCTGCAAACGTCATTGGATGCCTTTACGGATTTTATGTCGACCCTAGATTTGAAGGTTCATTTTTCAAAGTCGTATATAATGGCATGCGGTCCAAAAAAGACAAAAACCCGAAGTTATAATGTAAGGGGTAAGATCATAAAAAAGGTGGAAACCTTTACATATCTGGGAAATATGTTCAATAAGGAGTTGAAATGGGATTCCTTGGTTACGGCAAGGGCTCAGCAAACAAGTAGAGTTGTGGAGGGGTTGTTTAGGTTTGCCTGTAAGTTGGGTCATAAGCCAGTGCCAGAGATTGTGACTTTATATAAAGCAAAATGCCTATTGGTTGCTTCTTACGGGGCGGGAGTATGGGGTTACCAAAAAAAACGTGCACTACAAGTGGTTGAAAATAAGTTTATAAAACGCTTATTGATGATCCTAATAGCTCCGCCACTTCTTTCTCTCATCAAGAAGTGGGGATGGAATATGTAGAAGACCGTATAGGCTCTGCTCCCCTGCTCTTATGGTCTAAAATTTGGGTGTCCGAAGAGTTACAGTTTTCCAGGGAGATCATCGAAGACTGTATCAATTTGGACAAGTCATTGACGATCCCCTGGCTTAGTTTTGTGAGGGATAGGCTATTTGAGATTGGGCTGGGTGAGTACTTTGATACCCCGTTGAGTATTCCCATAAATGCCAAGGTAATAATCAAAGAGGCGCATAACATCTGGGCAACCCTGCGTCATTCTCAATTGGAGGCGGCTGGTTCTAGTTGCCCTTTTAAGCCTAAACAGCAATTTTACCTATCCTTTACTACTTATAGTCAGATATGTTTTTTACTAACAAGACTCCGCTTAGGCACCTTGCACTTTTTAGTGGCTTTCCCCAGACAATCTGGGTGGTTGGACTTCCTTACTCCTTGCCCTTGTGACAACATGGCACCCCAGAGCACCATGCACTTTATCCTTTTCTGTGCACTTTACAAGGAACCGAGGAGAAGATTTTTGGTACCCTTATTAAAGACCATTTGTCCCTGTACTCACGGGGAGGGGTTTAGATACTTGCAATCCCTGACCAGTCCCGTTATCTGTAGTGCAGTGACGAATTTTATTAAAACTGCAATGGACATTAGGAAACGTTATGAAGCTCAGTAACCGGTTGGGGAGATGATACACATGGTATAGCTCATTTTAAGAAACATGAATATCTATGACTAATGAGGTGCTTATTTTTATTAATTTTAACTGTGATTTTATCTCCTAAATAAGAATTTTAACTTTTTAACAATTGTATTGTTTGTCTGCTATACTTTTGTGGTCATGGTGTCGAATAAAGGTATTTTTGAATTGAATTGAGTTATAAATGATAGAAGCTGAGGGTTGGTACTTAATAATGGGAAAAGTGTAACAACTACGCGGGAGGTAGATGAAGGAGGTAATGCAGAAATATACAAATTGAGAGATGCACTCAAAAGGTCATATAGTGGTCGAGAAATAGACGGGAGGGAAAATTTAGCTTGAAGATCAGAGAAGGATAGGAGTTGATCATCAGTGAAGAGTTGTGACAGCCAACGCAATCCTTTGGTACGCCAAGTTTTTCAGTACATAGAACGCTTCCTAACTTGCAATAATCTGTTATGTCAAATAGGTTGTTGTTGAAAAGTAGCAACTGAGGGGTATGCTAATGGTAGAAGGGGTGACAGGATTTTGCAGGAATGGAAAATAACCGGAATTCGTGATTGTGAGATTTTTGTTATGAAAGCAATTATTTCCCTAAAATTAAAAGGGGAAATTTGAGATTTCTCTAGCTGCAGCCACAAAGGAGGGAGTGGCTGACAGTCTGGAGAAAGCCAATGAGGAGCTTGTTTCAAAGAAAATGCATAATGATACTTTTTAAAATCTGGAAATTTAGGGCCCCCGTTAGACTTATCGGGCCCGATTCACAGAACTAACTTACGACAAAATCCTAAACTTACTACCATTTTGGTATTCACAGAATGAACTTACTCATTTTGGTATTCACAGAATAAACTTACTCATTTTGGTATTCACAGAAGACACTTACACATACTTACTCATTGATGAGTAAGTGCCTTCTGTGAATACCAAAATGAGTAAGTTAATTCTGTGAATACCAAAATTGTTGTAAGTTCATTCTGTGAATACCCAAATGTGTAAGTTCATTCTGTGAATACCAAAATTGTTGTAAGTTCATTCTGTGAATACCCAAATGTGTAAGTTCATTCTGTGAATACCAAAATTGTTGTAAGTTTAGGATTTTGACGTAAGTTAGTTCTGTGAATCAGGCCCACCATTTTTTAAGGAGGACAAAGCTATATGAGGAGACTTATTTTTCCAAAGAAAGTTTGATAAAAGTTTCCTAAAAGAGAGTCTATTTTGTAAAAATTGTGATCAGGAATAAGACTGGGATCATGGCAATAACGTATAATATCACAGGTGTGAGCATCATCTTGATAGAGCTGATCCTCCCCACCAGAGAGAAAAGGTGGATGCCAATGCCAACAAGTAATTGTTAGAAATGGAGGTCTCTCTAGTTGGCAAGGGCTTGCACCTTTGTACAAGTAGGGACCCTTCTTCCTAGTTAGGATAAGGGAGTTACACTCCTAAAATAACCCCTGCTCACCCCCTTGGTAGCTTGGCACGAGCAGTCAGGCTTATCTCAGAGGCAGTGTGTAAAGCATTTGCACATAACCAGCAGTAATACAGTGTAAGCACTACAAACGGACACCACACCAGTTTAGAAAAATATCCAATATTTTTATATACTTAAAACAAGACCAATACGATAAAAATCCGCAGTACAATACTTTAAAAATCTTCAGTTATCACAGTGTCCTTAAAAATAGTTCCTTGATGTCGATAGCTACGTCCAGGGCTATCCCGGCGTCGTGAACAAACGAATCCAAACAGTTCTGGCTGACCGCGGCGTCGCGGGTCAGCTACGGTGTTGGGAAGACCCGCAAACAGTACCTTTCAGAAATGCAGGGCGTCAATGACCTCGCGGTGAGCTTCCGAAAACACGGCGTCCGCAGGCGTCGGCTCCGGAGGTCGGTGCAGGCGTCGTAGGGGCCCTCGAAGTCACTCGCGTTGCAGATCGATCTCTCTGTTGAAGTCAGGAGCGCTGGCGTCGGCCGGCGTCGGGTGCTGCGGTGCGAGGTGCAGCGGTGCGGCATGCGGTGCCCTCAGGTCGCGGTGCGAGCAGCGGCTCGGTGGCAGCGTCGGATGGCGTCGTCGGGGAGACCAGGGTCGTGGTGTGAGGTGAAGGCGGTGCTGGCAGGTCACGGTGCAGCAGCGGCGTCATCGTTGCTGAAGCGCTGTCGTCGGCTGACGAACTGGAGTCAATGGCACCGGCATCGGTGGGCCAAGGCTGCGGTGCGGGATGAGGGTGGTGCGTCGTATAACTTACGAGCGGTGCCCCCGAACCACGGTGCAAGCAGTGGCGTCGAGTCCGGCGTGGAGCGGCGTCGTTGGGGATACCAAGGCGTCGACATGAAGCGAGGCGGTGCGGAGTGCGGTGCCCACAGTTCGCGGTGCGAGCAGCGGCTCGGTGGCGGCGTCAGCAGGCGTCGTCGGTGAGACCAGGGTCGCGCTGCGGCGGGGCCCTCTGCGGTGCCTTCAGGACACGGAGTCGGCAGCGGCGTCATAGACGGCGTCGGGTTTGAAGTCTTTGCTGTTCCTGAGACTTCTTGAACAGGGGGCAAGCTCTACCTCAAGCCCTTGGAGACACTCACAAAGTAGATTGCAGAAAGTTCAGTTCCAGTTCTTTCACTGCCCAAGACAGAAGCAGCCACTGCAGGCCAACACAGCAAAGCACACAGCAAAGTGGTAGTTCCTCCTCACAGCTTCTCCAGCTCTTCTTCTTGGCAGTCTTCTTGATCCCAAAGAGTTCCCTGAAGTCTTTTCTATCCCTGAGACTTCCAACAGGAGGCAAGCTCTACTTCAAGCCCTTGGAGAAAACTCTAACAGCAGGATGATGAAAGCACAGTCCAGTCCTTTCCCTACCCAAGACAGAAGCAACCACTGCAGGCCAACCCCACAACACGCAGCATAGGGGCAGTACTCCTCCTCCAGCTTTCCCGGTCCTTCTTCCTGGCAGGTTCCTTAGTTCAGAAGTAATCTAAAGTTCTGGGGTTTGGGTCCCCCTTTTTATCCTCAGCTTCTCTTTGTTCTCTGAAGGCAGAGAGGCCTTTGCCTAGTCCAAACCAGTTCTGGTCAGTCCTGGAGCACTTTGTTGACAAGGCTCCTTCTTTCCTTTCACAGTGCAGGCCAGGGACGTCAGACGCACCACAGGAGGTGGAGCCAGCATTGTGGAGGGAAGGCCCAGCCCTATTCAGGTCCCAGGTGCAACTCCTCCCACCCATCTACATGTAGATCTGGCTATTCAGCCCTGTGCTGACTCACCCTGTATCCTGGCATCCCCCAGCCCCTGTCACTCACACTCCAGACAAGGAATACACAACCTAGCAGAGGCAGGCTTGGATGGTTAGACAAGAAAATACCCACTTTCTAAAAGTGGTATTTTCAAACACAGAGGGGCCGATTCCGATTCGGGCCGGAAATCTCTCCGACCGAGCCGGACCCGGAGAGATTTCCGACCGAATCGGACTCTGGCAGTCCGACCGAACGAGTACGATGCGCACGCATGCACCCGGACTCGATTCGGTCGGACTCCCATTGAAGTCAATGGGAGCCGGTCGTACAACGCGTACGCGGGCTCCTATTGACTCAATTGGTGCGAGGCGGACAAGGGCGCCCCCTACAGCAGGTACGTGTCGATGCGCATCGCGGCGTACATGCACAGGTAGAGGGGACCCATGGGTCCCCCCTGTGTGCGACTCGCGCGCCTACGCGTACAGGGGGGTCCGACGCGGACCCCCAAAGTCTGACTCCGACAGCTTTTTCGAGCCGGACGGCGCGAGTCGATCGGACTGCTCGTGGCGCGCATCGTACTTACCCGGCCGGGAAACGTCTCCATAGCGCGGTGCGAGTCGTGTCCATGCGAGTCGGTCGGAGCGTGTTGAAGCCGCGTTCGAGTCGGTCGGAGATTTTGCGGGTGCCTGCATCGTACTCGCTCGGCCGGACCCGCGTACGATTCGGTCGGGAAACAGGGCTCCTATTCGGATCCGGTAAATCCGAATCCGATTCGGAGCCCTACCGGGCGAGATCGGAATCGGCCCCAGAATGTTAAAACCAACTTCACTAAAAGATGCATTTTATCATTCTGAGTCCAGGCATACTAAACTCAAATTTCTACCATGTCCCCTGGGTCAGTTAGGATTATAAGCTGTAATAATCAAAACTGCCCATTCTGGCCTATGGGGAACAGGTAGCCTTGCAATAGTGAAAAACGAAATAGGCTGTAATTCACTATCAGGACATGCCACACACACCAGGGCATGTCCTACCTTTCACATACAATGCACCCTGCCCACAGGGGTACCTTGGGCCTACCTTAGGGGTGACTAACATGTAGAAAAGGGAAGGTTTAGGGACTTGCAGGTGTGTGCACTTGCCAAGTCGACATGGCAGCCCCAGGCTGCACACAGGCTCTGCAATGGCAGGCCAGAGTTACACTTTACGGGCTGTTTGCGTGGGTGGCACAATCCAGTGCTGCAGCCCACCAACAGCATTTGATTTATAGGCCCTGGCACTCGCAGTGCACTTTACTAGGGACTGACACATAAATCAAATAGGCCAATCATGGAAACACCAATCCATAACACAATTTACACAGAGAGCATATGCACTTTAGCACTGATTGGCAGTGGGAAAGTGCCCAGAGTCCTAAAACCAACACACACAGGGTCAAAAACAGGAGGCCAAAAAGCAAAAAGTCTGGGGGTAAACCCGCTGAAAAAGCCAAGTCTAACACAACCCCCTCCCAGCCTAAAGCCAGGGTAGACTAATCAATCCCTTGATGGACTTCCCTGCTTGGGGCGATAGAACATAGACCTGGCCCACAACAATCGGGGGCACGTTCTGGTTCTACGCCTTTCCAAACCCAGTTGGATCCCTCTATCCATACTCTCAGGGCCCACTAAGCTGACCCATGGGGTACCCTTCTCTTCACCTGTGAACCCCATCTGTGCAGCGCCTAAACTTACTTTGCTCACAGACGTGTCCCAACAGGCCGACAGTGCCCACATGGCCAACACAGTGGTGTGGCCCAGTCCACCCCCGGGGTGTGACTCCTGTCCCCCTCCCAGGGGCAACTCTGTCCACCAGGACAGTAAGCCACAGTGGCTACCGACAGTTGTCAGTGGGGAGACCCATGCCTTACGCCTCTCAGGGCTCTCTAACCTCTGTGGCGTCAGAGAGTGGGGGGTGGTAGCCCCAGGTGCCTGGCACCCTTTGTCCACTCTCCCCCTTGTCAGGCCAGGGATGACATCCTGGCACTGACCCATCAGCCTAGGGTCTGTACCTGGCGGCTGGACAGGAGACTGGGGTAGGCTCTCCCACCCCCGGTCTTCCTCCCAGGGGCTCCGTACCCTCCCACCTGGAGCGGTACCCCCTTCCAGAATTGTCAGGGCACCTGTGGCAAGTGCCTTGCACAATTCGCCCACCAGTTCAGGGGTGCTATCCTGCAACTGGTACGCCAGCCTAGGGTCTGTACTCGGCGGCTGGACAGGAGACTGGGGTAGGCTTTCCCACCCCTGGTCTTTCTCCCAGGGGCTCCGTACCCTCCCACCTGGAGCGGTACCCCCTTCCAGAATTGTCAGGGCACCTGTGGCAGGTGCCTTGCACAATTCGCCCACCAGTTCAGAGGTGCTATCCTGCAACTGGTACGCCAGCCTAAGGTCTGCACCCTGAGGCTGGACAAGGGACTGGGGTAGGCTCTCCCACACCCTGTCCTCCTCCCTGGGGCACTGCATCCCCCCACCGGGAGCAGTCCCCCTCAACTCCAGAATTGTCAGGCCACCTGTGGCAGGCGTTCTGCACAATTCACCCACCACTTCAGGGGTGCTATCCTGCAACTGGTACACCAGCCCAGGGTCTGTACCCTGAGGCTGAACAAGGCACTGGGGTAGGCTCTCCCACACCCGGTCCTCCTCCCTGGGGCACTGTACCCTCCCACCTGGAGCGGCACCCCCAGAAGACAAACTGGTAGTGGCACTGTTAGCAGTTGCCCCTTCCCCCAGGTCAGAGGGGACACCTTGAACCTGGTCCTCCAAAATTGTCAGGGCACCTGTGGCAGGTGTCCTGCCCAACTCACTCACCAGTTCAGGACCTCCCTCCAGCAACTGGTCTCCCAACCTAGGGTCTAAACCCTGAAGTTGAACCGGGGTCAGAGGCGAGGACTCCCTCCCTGCCTCTGCACCCCCTTCCAGAGTTCTGCACCCTCCCACCTGGAGTGGTACCCCTAGAAGACAAACCGGTCAGGACACTGCTTACAGTCGTCCTTCCCTCCAAGTCAGGCAGGACCTGAACCTGGCTTCCCAACCCAGGGACTAAACCCTGCAGCTGAGCACCTGCCCGGCGCACCAGGACTTCCTTGGGAGCACGCATGCCCCCTGAGGGTAACACATGACTCATGTGTTGTGTGACAGTCTGCCTGGCGCAGATCTCCTGACCTCTGTCCATCTGACAGTGCGCGAAGATACCCCAGGACAGAAGTGGTGTCACCATGGTCACTGCTAGGAGGCTCAGCCCTTCTGGCTGGCCCCTGACCCACTGGTTCTCCCACTGGGGAACACATCCCCCTCTCACCCCTCCCTCTGGACTTCTGCACCCTCCACTTAGGAGCAGCACCGCCAGACACCAGAACCACTGGAGCTCCGTTTACAGAGGCTCCAGGTTCTCCTGACTCTAGGAGATCCCCCTCAATGGACGGCCTATCAGTACAGACAAGGCTCCCCACCTGGTGTTCCCTCCTGGAACCACCCAGGCTCTGGGACCGGGTTTCGGGCACCTTGGGCCGCAGCCCCTTCCCACTCCTTCTCCGCGGAGACAGGACGTGAGTCCCTACACCCTTCCCATGACACCGGGACCTATCTGGGCTACCACGAACCTTTCCCACCACCCTTGGTTGGGAAATACCTAAGCCACTTCCTTCCGGGTCACCCCCAGATGCTTCTCCAGACCCTCTGGAATCCACCACAAGGTCTGCCTCCAGTGCAAGCTCCCTGGGGTGAGAAAACTCACACTCCACTGGGTGTTGGCATAGCTCTGGAAAACAGGGACTTAAAATATGCTCTCCAACAATTGAATCACACAGCCCCACACAGGTGTTAACCAAACTACCCTTCACCCAACCATCCAGTGCCTCAGAAAAGTACCCCACATCATTCTCACAAGACTGGTGAGACAGTGTCTGACTGTTGCTGTCTCTCCAACCATACTCTTCTGGCTGGTCTCCATACTCACTTACCAGGGCTTCTATCATGGGGGAACCCCTCTCCCTGCACCTCTCCTCTAGAGTCAGTAGAGTGTCCCTCCCACTACCAGGAATATGATCCCCTGTGCCAGTTTCCCAATCCACCTCAGGGACACTATGCACCACTGGAGTAACCTCACAATCCTGAACCCCCTGGTGTTTGTCAACCCCCTCCTTGAAGTAGGGCCCCAAATCTGTGTGTGTGTGTACCTCATCCTCAGTACTAGATACTACATTTTTGCTGCCACCATCTGGGCTGGACAAAGCCCTACCGGCTTCCCAATCCAGCTCCAGCTCTCTCATTTTAAGCTCATGATCCAAGATCATCTTCTTTTCCTCCATGGCTATCCTTTTGTCTTCCCTCTCACTTTCCATCCTGAGTTTCTCTAAATCGAATTTTCTTGTTTCCCGCCTGTCCTCCAGCTCCTCTGGGGACAAGCTACTGCTGCCTTGCCTAGAGGGTCCCCCCCCTCCCAAAAGCACATCCACCCTATGAACAGGCTCCTCCACCTCTCCATTGAGATCACCAGATTGCCCACTGGCATGTCTGGCTGCTACCCAGGCCCTCAGCGCCTTTTGTAGCTCATCCTTCCTGGTGAGGCCTCTGACCTGGACTTTCAGGTTCTTGCAAATCGATTTTAACTCCTTGACATTGTAGGCTTCCAATCGATCCTCCTCAAAGGCAATTTCTACTGATGCAATTGATGATACTATAGATTCAGGCATGTTAAAGTAGCAAGTTCAAACTGGCAAGATCAAAAATAGGCCAAAAAGAAAAAGAACCTGTATGTGGTACGTAATGGTCTGCGATATGGTAGTAGTGCACACCAATCACTGTAAGTCAAGTGCAAACACAAGTCCTATCCTCACCGCTGACAACCAATGTTAGAAATGGAGGTCTCTAGTTGGCAAGGGCTTGCACCTTTGTCCAAGTAGGGACCCTTCTTCCTAGTCAGGATAAGGGAGTTACACTCCTAAAATAACCCCTGCTCACCCCCTTGGTAGCTTGGCACGAGCAGTCAGGCTTATCTCAGAGGCAGTGTGTAAAGCATTTGCACATAACCAGCAGTGTAAGCACTACAAACGGACACCACACCAGTTTAGAAAAATATCCAATATTTTTATATACTTAAAACAAGACCAATACGATAAAAATCCACAGTACAGTACTTTAAAAATCTTCAGTTATCACAGTGTCCTTAAAAATAGTTCCTTGATGTCGATAGCTCCGTCCAGGGCTATCCCGGCGTCGTGAACAAACAAATCCAAACAGTTCTGGCTGACCGCGGCGTCGCGGGTCAGCTACGGTGTCGGGAAGACCCGCAAACAGTACCTTTCAGAAATGCAGGGCGTCGATGACCTCGCGGTGAGCTTCCGAAAACACGCCGTCCGCAGGCGTCGGTTTCGGAGGTCGGTGCAGGCGTCGTCGGGGCCCTCGAAGTTACTCGCGTTGCAGATCGATCTCCTCTCTGTTGAAGTCAGGAGCGCTGGCATCGGCCGGCGTCGGGTGCTGCGGTGCGAGGTGCAGCGGTGCGGCGTGCGGTGCCCTCAGGTCGCGGTGCGAGCAGCGGCTCGGTGGCGGCATCAGATGGCGTCGTCGGGGAGACCAGGGTCGCGGTGTGAGGTGAAGGCAGTGCTCGTCACGGTGCTGGCAGGTCACGGTGCAGCAGCGGCGTCGTCGTTGCTGAAGCGCTGTCGTCGGCTGACGAACTGGAGTCGATGGCACCGGCGTCGGTGGGCCAAGGCTGCGGTGCGGGATGAGGGCGGTGCGTCGTGTAACTTATGAGCGGTGCCCCCGAACCACCGTGCAAGCAGCGGCGTCGAGTCCGGCGTGGAGCGTCGTCGTCGGGGATACCAAGGCGTCGTCGTGAAGCGAGGCGGTGCGGAGTGCGGTGCCCACAGGTCGCGGTGCGAGCAGCGGCTCGGTGGCAGCGTCAGCAGGCGTCGTCGGTGAGACCAGGGTCGCGCTGCGGCGGGGCCCTCTGCTGTGCCTTCAGGACACGGAGTCGGCAGCGGCGTCGTAGACAACGTTGGTTTGAAGTCTTTGCTGTTCCTGAGACTTCTTAAACAGGGGGCAAGCTCTACCTCAAGCCCTTGGAGACACTCACAAAGTAGATTGCAGAAAGTTCAGTTCCAGTCCTTTCACTGCCCAAGACAGAAGCAGCCACTGCAGGCCAACACAGCAAAGCACACAGCAAAGTGGTAGTTCCTCCTCACAGCTTCTCCAGCTCTTCTTCTTGGCAGTCTTCTTGATCCCAAAGAGTTCCCTGAAGTCTTTTCTATCCCTGAGACTTCCAACAGGAGGCAAGCTCTACTTCAAGCCCTTGGAGAAAACTCTAACAGCAGGATGATGAAAGCACAGTCCAGTCCTTTCCCTACCCAAGACAGAAGCAACCACTGCAGGCCAACCCCACAACACGCAGCATAGCGGCAGTACTCCTCCTCCAGCTTTCCCGGTCCTTCTTCCTGGCAGGTTCCTTAGTTCAGAAGTAATCAAAAGTTCTGGGGTTTGGGTCCCCCTTTTTATCCTCAGCTTCTCTTTGTTCTCTGAAGGCAGAGAGGCCTTTGCCTAGTCCAAACCAGTTCTGGTCAGTCCTGGAGCACTTTGTTGACAAGGCTCCTTCTTTCCTTTCACAGTGCAGGCCAGGGACATCAGACGCACCACAGGAGGTGGAGCCAGCATTGTGGAGGGAAGGCCCAGCCCTATTCAGGTCCCAGGTGCAACTCCTCCCACCCATCTACATGTAGATCTGGCTATTCAGCCCTGTGCTGACTCACCCTGTCTCCTGGCATCCCCCAGCCCCTGTCACTCACACTCCAGACAAGGAATACACAACCTAGAAGAGGCAGGCTTGGATGGTTAGACAAGAAAATACCCACTTTCTAAAAGTGGTATTTTCAAACACAGAATGTTAAAACCAACTTCACTAAAAGATGCATTTTATCATTCTGAGTCCAGGCATACTAAACTCGAATTTTTACCATGTCCCCTGGGTCAGTTAGGATTATAAGCTGTAATAATCAAAACTGCCCATTCTGGCCTATGGGGAACAGGTAGCCTTGCAATAGTGAAAAACGAAATAGGCTGTAATTCACTATCAGGACATGCCACACACACCAGGGCATGTCCTACCTTTCACATACAATGCACCCTGCCCACAGGGGTACCTTGGGCCTACCTTAGGGGTGACTAACATGTAAAAAAGGGAAGGTTTAGGGACTTGCAAGTGTGTGCACTTGCCAAGTCGACATGGCAGCCCAAGGCTGCACACAGGCTCTGCAATGGCAGGCCAGAGTTACACTTTACGGGCTGTTTGCGTTGGTGGCACAATCCAGTGCTGCAGCCTACCAACAGCATTTGATTTATAGGCCCTGGCACTCGCTGTGCACTTTACTAGGGACTGACACATAAATCAAATAGGCCAATCATGGAAACACCAATCCATAACACAATTTACACAGAGAGCATATGCACTTTAGCACTGATTGGCAGTGGGAAAGTGCCCAGAGTCCTAAAACCAACACACACAGGGTCAAAAACAGGAGGCCAAAAAGCAAAAAGTCTGGGGGTAAACCCACTGAAAAAGCCAAGTCTAACAGTAATATTAACGTTTAATGTCTTGAAAATATAATCAAAGTTTAATTTTATAGTGTCCTTGATAGTCTGTGAGAAATACTGCCCCAAATATCTTATTTTAGTGGGCTGCCAATTGAAAATCGTTTGCTCAATCAGTTGCTTATTGCACAAGAATGTTAAAGGTAATACCTCACATTTATCAGTATTAAGGCAATATGCTGACACTTGGGAAAAAGTGGTAACTTGCTGAAAGAATGGAGGAAGGGAAGTGGTATGCTTAGTACAATAAAGGAGATTGTCATCAGCGTAGACTGACATCTTAATTTGTTGTGACCCAAATTGAAAGCCAGATATGTGTGCAGCTTGTCTGATTTTGGTTAGAAAGGATACCAGTGCAATAATAAACAAGAGAGGTGATAGCAGGCAACCTTGACGTACCCCTTTAAACAAGGGAAAATATTCTGAAAGTTTACCATTAACAGAAATTGCTGCCTTAATGCAATCAATTTAGGTGGACAACCAATCCATTTTAGTGCCCGAAACATAAAATACCACCCAATCCTATCAAAAGTTTTTCTGCACCTAATGCAATAGCAGCATGATGTTAAAAAGGCTTGAGCATTGTCAGAGGTCAATCTGCCCTTAATAAAAACGAGATTGCTCAGGGCCTATAAGGTCAGGTGAAATAGGGTCAATACATAATGCCAGATTTATTTTGCAAATATTCTATAGTCATTATTAACTAATGTAATGGGACGATAGTTCTTACACTGTGACAGATCTTTATTTTCCTATGGGTGTAAACAAATCATGGCATCCTTGAAGGAGCCCTCAGATTCCCCCTTAGTGATGAATGAGTTCAACAAAAGTAAAAGGCTGGGAAGGAGAATCTTTGTGAAATGATTTTAAAATTCAATAGTAAAACCATCAGGCCCAGGGGCTTTCCCTCTGTGCAATACAGAGACAAGATGAGTTATTTCTGAAAGGGAAATATCTTCCCCTAGTGAAGCGAAGTCAATATGTTGCGAAGTAATGAATTGAAAGTAATTGGTCAAATCCGACTGTAGTGGTTGCGTTTCTGGTGAATATATGAGGGTATATAGGTTATCAAATGTGCTTAAAATAGCCTTATCCCTAAATACAGTAGTCCCTGCAGTATTTCATGGAGATTCTATTCTAGTCCTTTCTTTCCTGATTTTCAAATAGTTTGCAAGCAATTTCCCCATTTTATTTTGACCCCATAATATCTTGCACTACTCTTCAATAGGTAAGAGGAAGCAGCATTTGTGGTCAATCTATTAAAGGTAATTTTGGCGTAAATATGGTGTTGCAATAAATTCTCACTCTTTGAGTGATAATAGCTATACTCCAATTTCTTTATCTTGTCCAGGAATTGATTTCACTGAGCTTCCATAGACTTTTTGTTTAGACAGAATATATTATGAACCCTCTTGCTGCAGCTTTAAAAGCATTACAAAAGAGGAGTCAGGCATATTGTTTAGATAAAAAAACTCAGGAGCAAAGATTTCAAAGTGAGATGTAAATTTAGCATTTAAAAGTAATGAATTATTAAAGCACCATCTACCTGTGTGTGGAGAGACAGGCATGGGATCAAAACCTGTATACACTGGTGCATGATCTGATACCAAAATTGATCCTTTATCCGAGTGAAGGACATGTTGAGTTAGAGATTTACTAAGAAAAAGGTAGAATAATCCATCAACCATCTAAATCAGATTCTTGGTTAAAAACTGTAATATGTAATTTTTTGAGACAAATAATTAATACTTAATTTGTCAGTGCAGGGGAAGCAAATTCAGTACCTACCCAACATCTTTTAAGTTTGGCAGCCTCTAAATAAGAAAGGTGTGACTCTTGTAGCAATACAATATCTGTTTTGAGTTTGGCTACATAGGTTAACACCTTTTGCCTCTTAATAGGATTACCTAACCCTTTAATTTTCCACAAAGTAACCCTGAAGGCAATATTAGAGCAATAGCATGCCAATGTCTACAGTAGCAAAAGTATTAGAGAAATGAAACAAATATTGAGGAGAGTAAAAGTGCCATTTAGTGAGAAAAGGATGGGAGAAAGGGGTAGTGATAAAGGAAACAGGGAAATAGAGAGGACAGAGTAGAACCATAAAAAGAATCACCAATAGGAATTTAGTGAGAGAAAGAACATAAAGACAGTACAAGTCATACAAATGATGACCGAGAAACATACCTACAAAATACAAAATGAGAGGGAGGGTGGCGACACCTGAAGACGACGATGACAACGTCTGAACTCTGCAGGACAGCAGGGCAGCGTTGATTTGGATGAAAACAGCACATAACAATGAGACCGTAAGGAAAACGAGTCGTGAAGACAAAAACCTGTATCATAAGAGGAGAAACATAAAAAAAATTAAGCCATGTTATATTACAAGAAAAAACATCTTAGCAATAAGGCATAAAAGAAATGTAAAAAGAAAACAGGCAAAAGAAAAAGTTAATATTCAAGTAATTCTTGAAGTGTCCATATCTTCTCTTCCATGCTGTTGAAGAAATTTCTTAAGTGTAGCAGGCTCCTCATAAGTGGTTGTCTTGTCTTTGTACATCACCTTAACAAGCACAGATGAAGTAGGTTAAATATAGCATGTATAGCCCTCAACTGAGGACGCATATCCAGGAATTGTTTCTAACGATCTGCAGTGACTTTAGCCACATCCTAACAGAAAAATCATCTATGGCTGGCCCAGATAATTTGCTTTTTAGCTTTGACAGCAGCCATTACTGGCAAAAGGTCTGCATATTGTAGGAAGAACAAGATAACTCCTTGGAGCTTGGCAGAAACTCCGAGACCTAGTCTATGGGCTCCTTGTATGTTGAGGAGAGTGGTGGTAGACATTCAGAAGTTTGGGGAGAAAAGATTGATAATAGACGGTCGGGTCAGAGCCTTCCGCATTTTCAGGGAGCCCATATATGCAATGGTTATTCCTGTAATTTCGGTTTTCAAAATCCTCAGTGCGCTTTTTAAGTAGATCTCCGATTCCAAATGGGAAATACATGTAGCTGCAAGTTGAAGGTTATCCATTTTTTGCTGTGCTAATAAAACTCGTGCTTCCAATAAGGACCATTTATCGTCTACATGCTGTAGCGTTTCGGTAGTCTCTTCCATATAGGGTTTCAGTGCACAAATGTCCTCAAGGATCATCTCCATGGAAGCTGGCAAGGATTTTACTGGAAAAGGGGGGTCCTTTTTTGGCCTGTTATTTGACCTCATCAGCACCTTACTTGATGAAGAAGTTTTCAGGGTGGTACCTGTATGGGATTCAGGTTTCTGTGAAGACACATCATCCATATTGTTATAGACAAAGTCTGAGTCTGAAAGTACAATGCTGTTGGAGGTACCAGAAAGTTTACGGTTCTTGTTTTCCCCTTATAAGAGTACTCCACACAAGCACATGAAGCCAAAAATTAGAGCACACTGGAGGCAGCGATGATGTATTAAAAATCTCACATGTAAGCACTGAGGTGGAGCAAATCTTAATTTAAAACAATATCAGCTATCTCCCTGTGAAAAAGATAGTTCTTTCATTTAAAAGAAGTCAGCAGTCCAGAGCCCTGAGAAACATGAAGAACGACTCATAAAAATATGTTGGGCATATGAGAAACATTAATTATATCATACGCTGAAAATTGTTAGTCCTGAAGGGGTTCCAAAGACCAACTGAGCAAAGTAAGATAAAATTCTGAGGAACAATAACTTGTTAATGCTCTGAAAACCGGCTGCAAATTGCCCAATATTTCTTTCCAGTTATGTGCAAAGTGCCTGTAAGGGAATTAGGAGACAAGCATACCTTCTTCATTAAAAGTGGCCTGCAGTGAATTCAGAGCGATACCAAAGGGGATGATGGACGGAGCGTTTGAGCTAATCAAACACTCACCCCCAGTCAACTGATCTGGGTTTAATCCATCATCATTCTTTAGCTCACTCCACCACCCCAGTTCAGACATGGCCATATGCAAATCAGTCTGACCCTGTGCCTCATGGGAACAGTCCAGCCCGAACTGCCAAGCCATGTCTTCCCTGGACCGGAAACAAGCATCCCGGGACCGGTTTCTGGCTATTCAGCCGTCATCAACCAGGCTAGCTTGAATCCAGTGGCAAAGTGAGCAAGGGACCCACGTCTGGTCATACCCTGCCAACTTGGGGCGAACAAAGCGATACCAAAGGGGATGATGGACGGAGCGTTTGAGCTAATCAAACACTCACCCCCAGTCAACTGATCTGCAGTGAATTCAGAAGCACAGGAGCTAAAACAATGTAGCGTCAGATGAGGAACACACTTACCCCCTCTGAAAATGGTGGGCACGACCTCTCATGAGACAAAATCCCCCAGGGCCAGCCACGAGCAGAGACAAGGAGAAACAGAGCATAAAAAAGTTCCAACGACTCACCAAACATGCCAGGGGAGACGCATCCTTGTCTCCTCTGTCAGGCAAGTTCCTGACCGGTCTCACAGGGCAAGAAGCTCCCCAAGTTCAATGGAGCCCAGCAAGGCGCCGCCATTTTGGTAGGCGCCCAAACCACACCCCCAGGGGAAGTAATAAAACTATGCAAGATTTCACACTACACATTTAGCATGCAGATTCAAGGTATTTTGTATGAGTTAAAAGAGTTTCAACAGTTTTAACTTCATGTTAAACCCAAGTATGGCATATCACCAATCAGATCTGTGTGATCCTCAACCGTGGCAATGGGGCCAAGCAACCTGTGTGTAACAGTCTGATATTCAATTAACAACTACATGTTATTTTAGTGCTGAACTGTGACCCTCAATACATTGCAAGACTCCTGCACATGTATAGGGCATTCTTTTGCCCATACTCCTACTTTTAGCATCAGGGGATGGCCTCATTCAGAGCCGATTGCTATGTAATTGCTTTTTGGAAATTATGAGCACATGATTTTTAAAAAGTTAATTTAATTTAAATTTTTTTGAATAAAAACAGCCCCTCCTTTAATCCTGCCTCTATTGAGTTTGCTCTCGTGCCAAGGGGGGTGACCTGTCAGGGGTTGTATGACAGAACCACAAATGCCTTAACCATGACTTACCTTTACAACGATTCCTTTACAACAACAATGCCTTTACCATGAAAGTGTTTACATCTACTTTTTCTTTACCATGACCATGCCTTTACCACGCATGCCTTTACCACTAAAATGTAAGTATTTTGCAGGTAAGTATAAACCATATATATATATATATATATATATATATATATATTCACTGAAAAAACCATAGGTTTTAGGGACAGTTATAGTTAGTTGGACATTGCACTCGTACAAAACCCGTGAAATTCCCCGTTATAGTTAGTTCAGCTAACTATAACTCGCGCCCGCAATGCACTGCTGATGACGTCACATATTACATCACTCATGACATGGTCAGTGACATCACTGATGACATCACTGATGACATCTCAAATGACATCACTGATGACATCACTGATGACATCATCCACGTGATAATCTGATGCACCTCCTCACACCCTAATATAACCTTTGATACACCCACTCTAAATTACAGACTGCCATTCGCAAAACCATAAACACTCCAACACCAATAACTACATACCCACTCACTGATTCTTAGGTCTACACACACACATCCACTCACTCACCCGTACAGTCACTCATACTTATGGTCACTCAGTACAGGACTATCATATGCACTCTTACTCCTATATAGACACTCAAACACCGCCACTCATCCATAGAGGTACTCACACACCTAGTCAGTCATGCAAATAATTAAACACACTGCCATTTACTCACCTATACAGTTATACACACACCAGCTCACTTAATCATACAAATACTAGCACATTGTTACGCTCTTATACAATCACTGATACAAGCACACACTCATCCATACAGCCACTATCACAATCACTCACTCTCGCTTATAGCTATTTATATACTCCAACACACATATATACTGCCTTTCACATATGTAGTTAGTCACACATGTACCACTGGGACATACATTCACTCACTAACACACTCTTACACACACTTACCCACCCATACAGTCTATCACAGATGCACTCTTGAAACCATCCACCCAGTGAATCACCCACTCACACATCTATGCACAGAGTCGCACACACCCCTCCCACACACACACTCAGGCACCCATACAGATACTCAGACAACCATTCAATAACTCATATAGACACTCATGTAGCTATTCACAAACACATGCAGCCACTTACACAGCAACAGACAGACGGATACAGACATTCACCCAGTTTAGTCACTAACCCATGCATTCAGTAAGATACGTTAAATCACTCACTTATAGAGTCAGTCACGCACCTACTAAATCATCCATACAGACACTTATACACCCACTCATTCTTCAATACCTCTTTTCCTATATATATTAAAAATATTTAAACTTTACAGAAACACAGTCTCTGCATGATGTCATCAGTGATGTCATTTGAGGTCATCAGTGATGTCATCAGTGATGTCACTGACCATGTCATGAGTGATGTAATATGTGGCGTCATCAGCAGTGCATTGCGGGGCGCGAGTTATAGTTAGCTGAACTAACTATAACGGGGAATTTCACGGGTTTTGTGCGAGTGAAATGTCCAACTAACTATAACTGTCCCTAAAACCTATGGTTTTTTCAGTGAATTTCAAAGGTTTATTAAATGCTAATTTCTAACTATAACGTGTCTGAAACCTATGGTTTTTTCTGTGAATTTCAAAGGTTTTTAAATGCTAATTTCTAACTATAACGTGCCTGAAACCTATGGTTTTTTCAGTGAATTTCAAAGGTTTTTTAAATGCTAATTTCTAACTATAACGCCACTTAAACCTATGGTTTTTTCAGTGAATTTCAAAGGTTTTGTAAATGACAATTTTTAAATGTATTAATTGTTATATTTATTTTTTGATACTGATTTACTACATTTTTTAAAACTATTTATTTTTAGATATTTTATTTATTAAATTACATTGTAATTACATTATACATTACATTACAAAATATACTTTCTCAGAATGAATTACTTTAGTTTAAATAGTTTGCAAATAGGCAATAGAGTTTTAAGTACAGTAGTTACAGTTGTTGCAATGGGCAACACAATTTCAAACACAATGCAACATTGACCTCAATGTGAATTTCTAGTTAAATGCAATTAGTTACTTTATGGATTACTTTTCTAACCACAGGACTGGATCCTAGATTCAGTCCTGGGACATCTCCTGTAAACAGTTGAGTAAAAGCGTTTTGGTTACAGTAGTGATTTTTAAGGAATATTATTGTATTTTAAAAGTTGACACTTAGAAACTTTTTCACATAGAATCACCAATGTTATCCTACGGGAGGAAATTCACTTAGCAGGTAAGTAGTGTTATCGTTACTTTTTCTTACTCAGTGTTGGATCCTGGATCCAGCACTGGTGCATCTTCTGTATACAGTTGAAAGAATGCGTTTAAGTCATACAGGCGATTTTTAAGGAACATTTGTAATTTGTGAAAATCGACACTTTGAAACTTTTCTGCAGAAAACCAGACAATGGATTCCTATGGAAGGAAATATAAGTTACTGGTAAGTACGGTTAGAATTACTTTTCAGGGTCAGTGCTGGGCTAAAAGATGCAGCACTGGGTTCTCTCCTAATAACAGGTGAGTAAATCGGAATTCGTAGTTCTGTGGATTTTAGAGGAATATTATAAAGTTCCAAAACTCCACACTTAGAAGAATTTCCAAGTGAAACCAGTCAATGTTAGCCTATGGAAGGAAATTCAAGTTGCTGGTAAGTACGGTTAAAATTACTTTTCAGGATCAGTACTGGGCTGAAAGATGCAGCACTGAGGTCTCTCCTGATAACAGGTGAGTAAATCGGAATCCGTATTTCGGCTGATTTTAGAGGAATATTATAAAGTTTCAAATCTGCACACTTAGAAGAATTTCCAAGTGAAACCAGTCAATGTTAGCCTATAGAAGGAAATTCAAGTTACTGGTAAGTACGGTTAGAATTACTTTTCAGGACCATACTGGGCTGAAAGATGCAGCACTGAGGTCTCTCCTGATAACAGGTGAGTAAATCGGAATTCGTATTTCGGCTGATTTTAGAGGAATATTTGCACAATGGTGAAGGGAGGGGCGGGGCCTGAGGTGACATCTGTGCAAACGCGCCCGTGGCTCGTTTTAAGTTGGGGGATTAAGTCCCCTTGAATCATGAGGGTCCCTGGGGGCCAACTAGCCCACCAGGAACCTCCAGTATGCGCCAGGGGCTGCGTTGCAGAGACGTGTACAGAGGCCACACCCCTTTTACACCTCTCTGCAACGCAGCTCTGTGGCGCTTTCTGGACGTACCTGTTGGGCTAGTTGGCCCCCAGGGACCCTCAGGATTGAAGGGATTTAATTCCCCATCTTAAAACACGCCACAGGGCCTGTTTGCACACATGTCACCTGAAGCCCCGCCCCTCCCTTCACCACTGTGCAAACGCGCCCGTGGCGCGTTTTAAGTTGGGGGATTAAGTCCACTTGAATCCTGAGGGTCCCTGGAGTCCAACTAGCCCACCATGTACTTCCAAAAGCGCCACAGAGCTGCGTTGCAGAGAGGTGTAAAAGGGCGTGGCCTCTGTACACCTCTCTGCAACGCAGCCTAGCGCATACTGGAAGGTTCCTGGTGGGCTAGTTTGCCCAGGGACCCCCAGTATTCAAGGGGATTACTTCCCCTCTCAAAGCGTGCCAGGGGGCACGTTTGCAGAGTGCTGCAGGGAGGGGGCGGGGCCTCCGGCACGATGCCGGTCTTTTTTTTTTTTTGATTGGGAGGGGGGCTGCGTGGCCCCCCTTCCCTCAGCCACTTTTTGCCCCGGGGACCCCATCCCCCGGGGCCTGAAGATTTTTTTTTTTATTCAAATTTAAAAAACGGGAAGGGGCCGCGTGGCCCCTTCCCTGGGCCTGTATTGGCCCCGGGGACCCCATCCCCGGGGCAAGCCCTCTTTTTTAAATAAAAAATGTGGAGGGGGCTGCGTGGCCCCCTCCTCAGGCCATTTAAGGCCCGGGGACCCCATCCCCCATGGCCGGCCTTTAAATATTTTTTTTTCTTTTTAGGGGAGGGGGCTGTGTGGCCCTACTCCTGGCCACTATGGCCCCGGGGACCCCATCCCGGGGCCTGGCTCTCGTTGGGGACTGTGGGGGGTCCCCAAACCCCCACAGTCCCGCCGGCTCCCCGTGTCCTACGGGAGCCGGCATTGCTTTCCACATGGGGAGCAGCTAAGATGCTGCTCCCGATGTGGAAAAGCAATTTGCTGGATATTGGAAGCGAGAGCAGGTTTCCTGCTCTCACTTCCAATATCCAAGCTGAGTTGCAATGACAGGACGGGAGCCGCGAGGCTCCCATCCTGTCATTGCAAACAGCAGTGTCCCGGGGGTAGGCACCCGGGACACTGCAGGAGCTGGCCCTGGGGGTGGCGGTCCCCAGGGCCACCACAGGCTCCAAGAGGAGGCTGCGCGGCCCCCTCCCCACATTTAGAAAGCCCCGGGAGGTGGTGGTCCCCAGGGCTTCAGGGGTCCAAAACAGACCCCATTTTAAATTTCTTAGTGCCCCGGGAGGTGGCGGTCCCGGGCGTGTGGGAGGCTGGAGCCCCCACACAGGTTAAACCATTTAAAAAAGAAGCCCGGGAGGTGGCGGTCCCCGGGGCAGCGGAAGGGCAAAGATCCCTCCCGCACCATTATTTTTTAAGCCCCGGGGGTGACGGTCCCCGGGGCTTTGAGAGCCATGGAGGCCCCCACATATTAAAAAAGCCCCTGCATGCCCCGGGACTTGGCCCACCCGGGGGCCAATTAGCTAACAAAGCGCGGGAGACCGCGCTTCTTTTTTCTCGGCGGGATTCGCGCACCCTGAGCGCATCCCGCCGATTTTGTTTTTAAAAATGCTTTTTCTGCCCAGGGGTCCTTGTGGGACCCCTGAGCAGACCTAGAGGTCAGGGTGTTTCTACCCTGCCCCTTTTGCGCTTTGCGCACTTGTTTCTGTCCCTCGGTTCTACCGAGGGACAAAATGACTGCCAACACTTCCTGATTTGGAGTGTTGACAGCCACTTGACAACCAATTAGCATGCAGCTCGTGGTCGGGAGAGTACGCAGACCCTACTCGGCCATAGATATATATGTGACTTAACTTTTGATTTTCTCAGGAACTACTGAGCAGTTTACACCATTTAACAAAAGGGTTCTTTCTGAACCAAGAACTACCTCTTTGCCAAATTTGGTGTAATTCCGTTCAGCAGTTCGAGACTGTAACCGTGTCTAAAGTTTCCTATGGGAAAATGAATGGGGAAAACACGTTTTGGGACCCCCTTTTTCTCGGCCCCGCTTGACGAATCACCCTGAGACTTTCAGGGTAGGAGCGGACCGGAGCGGGCCATAAAGTTTGAAAATTTCGCGAAGATTCGTCAACCGACGCAAGAGTTATTTCAAATAGAATGTCGCGGATTTCCTATGGAAAATAGGTCCTAACTATAACTATCTACTGGCGACCGCCAGTAGATAATATATATATATATATATATATATTGTACATAAAAATGTGAACAAGACTGTTGATTCAGTCGAAACGCGTTACAGATACGAATAAATTCTATTGGAGTTTGCAATTTGACTGAGAACGCGCTTTATAAGACTCTGTTTATGGATATATATATATATATATATATATATATATATCTATATATATATATATATATATATATATATATATATATATCTATATATATATATATATATATAGGCGGAGCTTGCCAGGCTCTAAGATGGCTGCGTGCTGAGCCAACTCCGCTCGCCGTCTACATTGATCCAGAATTATTTGCTCTACACCCGGGGCCTGCTGTCCGCTCTTTGGCAAGAAGTGTGCAGGAACCTTAGTGATGTGGTCCGGTGCTGTGATTGAGCTGAAACAAGCACCCCCCACTTCGCAGCACATCGTTGAATGGACGCGGCCTGTGATGCAGCTGTGAGGCCGGAGAGGTGGCGCTGCTTTCCCGCTGGCGCCGGATAATTATCGGCACTGCTATTGCTTGGTGCGGCCCGTTCCTGCGCTTCGTGGGCTGCCGGCTGCCCGGATCGGTGAGGTGGACCTTGCATAGCTGCTCTGCCCCATCGTTGGTACTCCAAGCACTGTACCGACGCTGACCTGCTTGGCGGGCTTCCTGGCACAGCAATCAACCGAGCCTGGGGGTGGCGGCTGGATCTGGGCTGCGCGCTGGTCGCCGCGTGCGCTGCTGGGGACTCTCCCTGTATTGGAGCCCTCCTTGGTGGTGAGTCGGCGCTTCTGTCCCCCTCCGTCTCAAGTCAGAGCTCTCCTGTTCCCCCTTGCTCCACCGTGGCTGCCTTTGCGCGACCCTGCCCCCAGCAACGGCTGCCGGTTTCCGCACCTACATCCTTGCTGACTGTATCCTTTGGCCCGTGTGGGCTCATGTGAGGGGGCACGTGGGGTCCGAGGGGGGCCACCTACTGCATTGAAGGCCTCGGCATAAAAGGAAGGGGGGGCTCCCGTGTGCTGCTCTGCCCCATCTCCACCTGCAGGGCGACCGCCAGCATCGTCTGCCGCTGCACCTGGGGACTTGAGCTTAGCGGGTCGGCGGTGTGTAGCAAACTAGTGTGGAGCACGTTTTTACAACAGGGCGGTGATGGTGGCCCCCCTCGTGAACCCACTGGCGTGGCACATCTTCACATAAAGGGCTGACACTTCTAGCATGGTGCTCTGCCACTTGATTCCATTGACTGAGTCTGGGGTTATCGTGTTTGGAGCCGACTGTGGCATCATCCCCCTAATATCGTGGCTATCACCTGGCTACGGTTCTGGTTGGGGCCCTTGAGGGGGGACGTCAGGTGCCATTACCCTCAATGCGTGGGGAACATCTGAACTATGGGCAAGCCGGATAAAGCCCAATCAAAGCTGAACTTCGAACTGCGCAAATCCAGGCACAGAGAGGAGGCCTCCGAGAAGTCAGCTACCGGATCTGGTGATGAATCTGAGGTCACAAGCAGCGAACTAAAGCAGATCTTGGCTACTATGCAAAAAAGCCTCTACACAATAGACGGGAAAATTGACTCCTTATCATATAGAATGGTCCGTATGTACGAAAGGCTTGACAAACATGCAGAACATCTTGATATGTCCGAGCGACGCATCTCGGTGGTTGAGGAGGCGCAAACGTAAGTGCATAGCACGCAGAAACAGATGGAAAAAGCTTTGACAGCGCTTCAGGAAAAGGCTGAGGACCTGGAAGCCAGATCCAGGTGCAGTAACTTGCGTATCAATGGCCTTCAGGAATCAACTACTACTGGGGTCATGGAAGTTTTCGTAGAGAAACTGCTCACAGATTTGCTGGGCGCTGAGACTTTTTCGCCTATGTTTGTGGTGGAACGTGGACACCGTTCTTTGGGTCCCCAACCTCCCCTGGGCGTGCCCCCGCGCCCCATCATCGCTAAGCTACTTAAATATCGAGACAGAGACACAGCTCTTAAGAGGGCTAGAGAATTGGGAGAGTTAAGACACGAAGGTACCTCACTTTCGCTGTTTCCAGACTTTACGCTCAAGGTCCAAGAAGCCAGGAGGCAATTTGTCCAGATGAAGCGTAAGCTGAGAGAACAGAATATTGAATATGCGATGTTATATCCAGCTAGACTCAGAGTAGTTGTTAAAGGATCGACGAAGATCTTTACAGATCCCAGGTCGCTTCAAAAGGCTCTCAAAGAATGGAGAATGGTGGAACAGAGTAAGAAATCCACGTGCTCCGGTGAAGAAGAAGCAGGCTCAAGTGGAAATCTGGATGACAATGATTAACTTTATCTGATGGTCTAATGTTTTAGGGTTTGGTTTTTCTGATTGCCTGTTGTCATTCTTGAACCCTGTATATTAGGGATGTTTGGGACATATTTCTCGCCTAATTTCTCTATGGTTCGGGGGGTTGGGCTTGATCTGGGACATAGGTAGTAGGGGTGTCACTTACGTCCAGATGGATAAGGTTACTCCATTATTGTATGGCACGGTTACCCCCGCAGGTGGAATATCTCTTCTGAGTAGACTGCTATGTTTGGTTTGTTGAAAAACGCTATGTCTGGCCACATCCGCCTCCGTGGGTTACCCCCTGGGTGGTTCATGGACTTTTTCTGTTTTTTGTTTATTTACTGACATTATTGTGATATTTTGGGTTGTTATGTAGGGTGCGACACAGATTGTAAAAGCTTAGTTGGGGTATGCATTGCGTGGGTGGTCGGATTTTTATTTTGTATCCACAGTCAGTGTACACATCAATGATGTGCAGGGATCTCAAGCGATTGTTCCCTACAACTATCCGCAAGTTTCATAATGAGTAGTCAGCAGCAGATGCTAGGAGATGCGCCCTGATACTTACCAGGTAAAGTTAGGTTCATCACTTGGAAATCCATGGTTTAAACGATTTTAGGAAATTACGCAAAATATTAGCCTATCTCAAGCGCCACAAAATTGACGTTGCTTTACTGCAAGAAACTCACCTAGCCCCTAACAATTGTTTGCTTAACAACAAGAGACTGCAGTGCACATTCCATGCGGTGGGGTTTACCTCCCACGCCAGGGGTGTCCTTACTTGGATCGACCCCAGATCTGGTATTTCATTGACAGAGCTAAAGACAGATCCCAATGGTAGATATACTGTTTCCAGGTGTCGCGGCAGAGGGTTGGATATTCAAGTTGTAAATATATATGGGCCAAACTATGATGACCCTTTATTATATAAATCGTTACTTGCTCAGACTTCAAACTGCCCAACTCTACCTCAGTTATGTGGCGGACACCTGAATTGTATCTTGAACCCCCTACAAGATAGGTCTGGCGGTCAGGGACGTCGCATCTCGGCCGCTGCCAAAGCCATTACTGATATTGCATTGCAGCTAGATCTGATAGACGTATGGAGGGCTAGGTACCTGGAGGCGGGCGGATACACCCACTATTCAGCCCCCCACGATAGACACACTAGAATTGACTACATTTTGGCTCAAAAGATCGCTTCTCCCCCGTGTTCGTAATTGCACAGTACTGCCCCGTACTCTTTCAGATTACTCTCCAATTATCCTAGAGGTTGAAATGTCGCCGCGGATTGTCGCTTCGTTCACATGGAGGTTTTCCCCGTATTCACTACTAGACTCGGTGTTCAAAGCTTAGCTTGCCACCGCTATCACTGATTTCTTTGATATCAATATAGATTCCTTGGAGCACTTCGCCACTGTCAGGGAGGCATTTAAAGTGTACATCAGGGGGGTCGCTATTAGTAAGCACACAGGAGTTTTACGCTGTATTAGGGGTAGACTTTCTACCTTGGAAAAAAAACTTGCTGAATTGGAGTCAGATCCCCTGAGGTGTGGTGACCCTCGGCTAGCGGAAGCTATTAAAGAAACGCTTGAAGAATATAGCATAGAGGCGACAATGAAGTTAAACACATGGGGAAGTACGCTGTTGCAAAATCCTATGGTGAGGGAGACAGGCCGGGGGCGGTTCTGGCTGCTCTAGCTCGACGCCAGAGGGAAGCGAAGGGGGTCTCGGAATTAGATGATTGAAATGGCACTATCCTAAAAGACCCTTCTGATATTGCAAATAAATTTAGTCAGTATTATAGGGATTTGTATAGCTCACACATCACAGTGAATGAGTCTACTTTTCTAGATTATCTGGAGCATGTGCAGCTTCCGTGGTTAACCAACTCCCACAGAGAATACCTGATGAGGCCACTTGGCGCAACTGAAATCCATACTGCCTTGAATTCTATGCGGGATGGTAGCGCTCCGCGTATAGATGGACTTACTGTCCCTTTCTACAAAACCTACATAGATCTGTTGGTGCCCCATCTTAGTAGATTATTTGAAGAAATAGCAGACACTGGAATAATGCCGCAATCAATGAGGGAGGCGCTCATAGTCACACTATTAAAACCAGACAAACCCCCCCAAATATGCTCATCCTATAGACCGCTCTCACTCCTCAATGTGGACACAAAACTATTCGCTAAAATTCTAGCCAATAAACGCTCTCCTCTTCTCCCTATCCTTGTAGGCCCAGAACAAGCTGGCTTTCTGCCTGGACGAACGTTAACCCAAAGCCTATGTACGGTATTTGGTGTTATACAACATGTTAGACCTGAACTCAAGGCTGCTGCTATTTGTTTGGATGCCGAAAAGGCTTTTGATTCTGTTGAGTGGACCTTTATGATGGCGGTGCTGCGAAGGATGGGTTTGGGGGAGATTGTCATAGGATTTGTTTCCGTACTATATAAACAGCCGACAGCAAGGGTTAGAACTGGTAATTATGTCTCATCCCCATTTCTAATATCTCGGGGTACTAGACAGGGTTGCCCCCTTTCCCCATTATTATATGCCATAGTTGCAGAACCCTTGGCGCGCCCACTGATGGAATATCATGGGCATTGGGGAATTCGTTTACCCAACTATAACTTGATCATGTCAGCTTATGCTGATGATATGTTGCTGTACACTCGTGATCCCACCACCAACCTTTCCCCTTTAATTCGTGAAGTTATATAGTTCGGAGGAATATCAGGGTTAAAAATCAACTGGAACAAATCCATCATTTTTCCACTAACACCCTCAATGGTCCCTTTTGACCTGGATTTCCTGCTACAGTGGACCACTGACTCGGTCAGATACTTGGGTATACAGGTGCACAGTGCTGCGGGACAACTACGGAAGGGCAATCACTATGCTAGAGGGCGATATAGAGAAATGGATCAAGTTACCACTTTCCCTGGTGGGCCGCATATCGTTGATGAAGATGATTGTTTTGCCTAGATTATTATTTCTCTTCAATAACATACCTATGGTAATCCCGCAGCACTTTTTTAAAAGACTCAAAGCTTTGATGGTTAGGCTGGCGTGGGCGGGAAAATCCCCTAGGGTCAGGATGGACACGCTTACGCTTCCATATTCTATGAGTGGACTAGGTGTCCCGGATCTCTATCTATACTATAGAGCTGCTCATTGCTCACATGCTTATTTCTGGTGCCATGGACAACATACTCTCCCGCACCTCATAATAGAGAGGATTGCGTCTGATCCGTCCCCGCTCCCTAGGCAACTCACTCAGCCCCCCAACAGGCATCATGGTGTTGCAATTGATTAGAGAACAAAAAAAGCTGGAGTGCAGACCTTGCTCAAATGGCTTCATATGATCTGTGAAGCGGGGGTCGAGAAAAAGAGGGGCCCCAAAACACGTTTTCACCATGTTAATTCCCATAGAGAATTTGAACACGACTGCAACCCAAACCTCTGAATGGAACTACACCAAATTGGACATAAGCTAGCTCTTGGTCCAGAAAGCGTGCTTCTTGTGATTTGGTGTGAATCTGTCCAGTAGTTTTAGAGATATTTAAAGAAATCCAAATGTGTATATCTAGGGACGGGGATACTCCACTGATCTGTTAGGCACCCTGCTGAAATCTGATTGGCTGTCAACACTTCAACCAAGAAGCGTTGGCAGCCATTGTGGGACTCAGACTCAACTGATTCCCAAGAATTATTTTTAAAAAAAAGAAAAAGGGGAGTGTAGGAATACCCTGACCCCCCCTAGGTCAGGTGATTGGACCCCACAGGTGGTTAAAAGCATGTTTATTTTCAAGTTTGCGCAAAATAGTCAGTGAATCCATGAAAATTGGGGAAAAAACAAGCACTGTCTCCCACACTTGCTTGTATTACAGCCCCCAGGTGGGCTAGGTCTCGGGGGCATATATTAATAGTGTGATACACTGCTTGTCTGAGGTGGGCCTGTTGAGGATATTCTGTAGATTATAGACTGGGCAGGGTGTGGGCGAGTTGTAGACACCGATCTAGCAGACACACACTTGCCCACAGAAACACACCCCGACTCCTCAGTGGCCCTCGAACTTTAAAGTTTCAACTGGAATCTTACTTGCAGGACAAGTGAAAATGCAACAAAGTGGCTTATGAGGATTTTCCCGCAGCAGTTCTGATAAAAAGCTACCTTTTCAGATGTTGATTGCTGGTGCTGTTCTAAACATACACAAACAACCTTGGGTAAATATTATACTTCCTACACCATTGTTAAATGCTCCAGGAGCACACTATTATTCTAGGTTATGGAGCAGGGCGGTTTCTCCATTACACATTTACATAAAAACATATTAAATAGATTTATTTATTTAGAGATACGAGGAGGGAGTGCAGTGAATGATAGGGGCAGTGAAGTGACAGAAATGTGAGGAAGTGCATTCGGGGAATAGTGAAAAGAGGATGCTGAAAAGGAAAGAGAGGTGGTTTAAGATATGCAGAGATAAAGATGATACATATCTAACATAAAGAAACATAACTGAAGGCCTAAACTCCTTCCACAGGCCTCAGTGCTATTTAATTCACAGACTCACTATTTCAGAATTTAAACATTTCCAATGTTAATTATTTATAAGAAATCATTGTTGTTCCTCATTTATCTACAACATGTACTTAAAGACATTGCCTCCTTGGAACAGTCGTGTAGTCAACATAAATTTCAAAACATGAGTAAAATGGACTGGCTTGCAGTTAAATCACTGCAAGAAAACGAGATGATAACAATAAAACCGTCTGACAAGGGCGGTGCGATCGTGGTTATGAACACCAAAGACTATGAAACTGAGGTTCTTAAATTGCTTGGAGCACGTGTCAATTATAAACGCTTGGCGAAAGACCCCACGGGAGAGCTTCAGGACACGATCAGGGCTATGGTGGTGGATGCCAAAGAGAAGAAGTGGATTACCCACAAGGAAGCTGAATTCTTGATGAATCCAAAGCCAAGGACCCCCGCATTTTTTTAATGTCTTGCCGAAGATTCACAAGGCACAATGTCCACCCCTGGGCCGCCCAATTGTTTCGGGGATCCAGTCATTACTGGCACCGCTCTCACAGTTTGTGGACTTTTTCTTGAGGAAATCCGTCATTAATCAACCCTCGTTTGTCCAGGATACAACTGACATCCTCAATGTCCTGGGCCCTGTAGACTATGATCCAGAACACCATTTTTTGGTGACAATCGATATTGAATCCCTGTATATCAGCATTCCCAGAGACACCATGCTGGTGGTAGCAGCGCGGGCACTTGGGGCGCAGGAGTGGTTTTACGATACACCACCGTCCTTTGTATTGCAGTGTGTTGAGTTGGCACTTACACATAACTTTTTGGGCTGTAAGAACCAGCTATATCTCCAGGTCTCCAGGACCTCCATGGGGGCCACCTTTGCGCCCAGTCTGGCCTGTATTTACATCAGTCAATTTGAGGAGAACTTTATTCATCATGTCTCCAACCCCTTCCAACAGAACATCTCTCTTTGGAAGAGGTTTATTGACGATGTGTTGTGCATCTGGACTGGGCCAGAGGATAAACTGCATGACTTCCTTAGATGGCTAAATGAGGCAGACAGCTGCCTCCGTTTTACATGGACCATCAGTAGGCATTCGGCTGTCTATTTAGATCTAGACATTGCTGCAATTAACAACAAACTCCACACTACTGTCCATCAAAAACCTACTGATAGGAACTCATTGTTACATTATCGTTCCTTCCGCTCAAGGGTCTTGCGGGATAATCTTGACGTGGGGCAGTTTTTCAGGTACCGAAGGAACTGTACATCTACAAACATGTACATGGAACAATCTGAGGACCTGATGAAAACGCTTGAAAACAGAGCCTATCCAACTAAGGTGGTCAAACGGGCAAGCAAAAGAGCGCTCAACACCCCTCGTGAGGTGTTGTTAGAAAGAAATGAGAGACACAATGAGGCCTGTCTACTGGAGGTCACTACTTTTGACCCCCTGTCTACCAAAATTAGACAGATTATTAGAAAGCACTGGACATTGCTGGACACTAGTCAGACAAAAATGCCTCCCCCAAGGTTTGCGTTTAGAAGAGCACCCGCCCGACCCAACATAAAAGAGAATCAGGTAACCCATCAGGGCACTTCCCACGTGGGAGTTGTACAGAGTGTGATCTCACTCAGGCATCCAAAAATGTCCAGTTGACGGACGGCAGAATCTGGCACCAAAATATATTCAGCAACTGTAACACCACGAATGTAATTTACAGACTTACTTGTGCGTGTGAATTGCATTACATTGGCCTCATGTCCCGCAAAGTGAAGGTGAGGATACAAGAACATATCAGCACCCTTAAGGCAGGAAAATTAACTACACGACTGGTCCGACATTACCAAGAGCAAAAACATAATTTCACGGATCTAAAATGGACGGTGTTGGAGAGAGTAGCGGGAGACACGCAGAGCGCTGAAGACATACTGATCAGGAAGGAGGCAAGTTGGATTTTTATGGAAAAGGTGGACCAAATAGGCTTGAATGATTGCATTGAGTGGAATAAGGGGGGGGCAGATAGGAATCTGTCCCCTTTGGGGCACACCTGAGACACTGGCATGTGACGGGCTATGGTAAGATTAGTTCGAATATATGTCCGTACCATATAGGGCATGCCTGAGAAGGACAGGATGTAGTCCCCATCAAGGTTATAACAGAGGCTCTAATACATGGTAGGCAGGGTGTGGGTGTACACCAATACACGTCTGCCGGTGTCTTTGTCAGTCTACAATCAGAGCTGAGTATCTAAAATATGATCATGGGGGCATTGGCATGGATCTCTGAATTATGAGATACACCGCATTCGTGCATTTATGTCATTGCAGGTACTGCACTATAGGGAGGATCAGGAAAGGCACTGTGTGTGACGTTACACCATACCGCACCTTCTCTCCTGAATACTCGCTAGGGGCACACCACACGGGACACCTAGGGATCTATATGGGTATCAGGGGGTGGTGGTCAATCTAGTCCTTCTTAGTTATTGCCCGGTATATACAACTCGATAGAGATATACATATTTCTCTCTTTCTTAATAAGTACAGGTGTCTCAATGCCTGTATATTACATCAGGCACTCACATAACATCCCAAGTCGATACACCTTATCTAGGCAAATGTGTCTACTTCCTTATAAAATATATAATGTGTACAACATTCTTTGACATGTAAAAAAGAAGGCTTTATGAAATATTGAAAACTTACAATCCAGGCACCTTTTGTATGTAAAAACTACCCCTCTAAAAACTACCCCTCCAAGATGGCGCCCGTGTGTGAGCAGGATTCGCACGATCGTCCTGTCTCACATTACGGGTTGAACGTGAATGCTGAATGAGGTCAGGGGGTGGGCTTCCCACTGTCCTTCCATGACGCGTTTCTCCCTCATTAAGGAGCGCACGAGCACTCTCAGCGTCCTGGATGAGTCTACGGCAGAGACGACCATTTGTGCGGTAAGGGTAGGGTACCGCGGATGTGGGGAGTGGGATAGCCTGATAATGGTCACTTAACAGCTTGGGGCTGCCGGTCACTGTAAAGTACCATGGAGCGCTGTGTCAATACAATTGGCAGTTCCCCGCAGACTGTAGTAGTACACAGTACAGTTAGTGATGCTTTTATCGCTTGACGAATGTATTGCGAGGCTGCAAGGTTCAGAACATTCCCTATCAGTACATGTTTACGGATGCGAGGTGGGCACTCACGGATTATAGGGTGATTACGGGTGACCCTCTGGAAACATTGTCAGCGCATATCAATTAAAATGAGTGTTGATGTACATATATCCACAGGTTAACGATCGGCGACTGCTACTTGCAACTTTCTGCAGGGGATGTGTGGTTAAAATTTGTGCGTGCTCCCCTAAAGGTGTGTTGCTGGTACGAGCTCTGTTAGCAACCACTGGGTAATTATGGCATTACCTTGTACATTTGCATGCATTAATGTCTTGGCAATATTGCCAGTAAACCATAATTTTAGTATGTGTTTAAATGTTTGGCACCATCTTTCTTTTATTGTTTGTCAATCACCACAGATTGTGCTTGAAGTATTGGTGAGGTGGCAACCGGTCCCCAAGCCCTGATGAAATTGCTGAAAATAAGTGGCAATGAAACATGTCGGCCTTTCTAACTGAAATGGTCTAACACATGCCGTTCTTTTAACCTGAGTTTGATCACTGCGATCAATAAAGTATGTATAACTGCAAGTGAGTCACAACTCATTTTAGCTTGGAGAAGCAATTTTCTTCTTTCACACCACGGGGTCCGATGGTTAAAAATGACATAAGCATCGACACTGCATTCTGTTTCCACTTTCCAGTTCTCTTTTTCCTTTTCTTCACATCTTAAAAACTAGGGCACCATCTTTTTTCTTTCTTTACGGTCATGAAAGTTACCAATGATGATAGTGTGAGCAAACTGGTGAGTATCAACCAGCAACTCCTTTGGTGATGCTTACGTGAGGTACTTTCTGACCTCTCACACCTTTTTCTGGTTTTTCTCATGAGATGAGACGATATTTGGTGTATTGACAAACTTTTTAATTTGAACACCAGGAACTGGGCATGACTGGCATTCTGACGAAGCCAGCTTTCTGGCAGAGATAGTTTCAGACTGCCCCTGGTATTCTAAACAAGTATAGTGTTCCCTCATAATCAGGTCATTTGTTGGATGACTCATTTATCTTAAACAGCTAACACCCATTGACAAAGCCAATCATACTGACAGGCTTTAGGTGTATGTCAGTTGTTGTATCATTTATCTGGATAAAATTACATCTCAGAGAGAAACCAAAATACTGGTCAAGTGCCACACTATGGGAATCACAGAAATTTATTTGATATCTTCCTTTATAGAGAGCCCCCACTTTTTTCATCCCACTGAAAGACCTGCCTGCACATATTTCAATATGACTGGTTGCAGCCAGACACTGGACAAGCATACATTTTAAAGGGCTAAGGTTGTCATGCTGTACAATTTACACATTACAGTAACTGTTGAACATATTAATGCAGGAAGATATGGGGCAGTTTTTAACGTGTTTAATATTTCAAGACTATACATTTCCACTGCTTAATAAGGCTTGCTTTATCGCTACATTCATTTGCTTTAAAATGCACCATTTGCCAATCTTTTTTTCATGTGTTTCTTGGGAGAGGGACTCACCCTTGGCCCCAGGTTTGTCCATTGAACTTGTTAACATTGCCCGCTATATAAAAGTCATGCCCAACGTTTACACCTCACTACTTTCAAATGTGATCAGCTGCCACTGTTATGGAGGGGCATCTGTTTACCCTCTTATAGGAACAGACAAAAGGTGACTCAGCTAGTGGAGACCTGAATTCAGCTTGCCTTTGTTTTTTCCCCAAGCTACTGGGGAAGAAGTAAATCTCTGATGCCCACTGTCTCCCTACCTTCTCGCCTGGAATTAAAATTCAAGGGACTGAAATACAGCGCAATCACCTGGGACTTTTTCTGTGTCCCGGCACTGTAGTGACATAATATCTTTCTCTTACTGTGGTGCTTCAAAGTCAGAAGCTGAAACAAAATCAGTGCTAAATACTTGTGTGATATAATGACCAAGCTTCGTACAGGAGTTTGTATTATTTAAATGAAGTACCAAGTGTCCTGTGTGCCAGAGCCCTACAGTAACTACACCATTATATATAACACATGAAAAAGTGTTTTCTCATTTGTTGCTTGTTTTGCCTTTCCTGGAAATATTGAGTGAAATGTTCCTATGTTTAAAATAAAGTGAAACAAAATTGTGAGCAGTTGACATCACCAAATAACACTTTTTTAATTTTTTAAAAAGGGTCTGTAAATCCACAGTACAATATCAAAAGATAGGGAGACATCAACCCTGTGCATCATCAATAACAGCTCCTTAAAAATAAACATTTTCATAAAATTACCCTTAAGCCCACATGATATCTCAAAATGATATTCACGTACTCTGGGCAAATGAATAACGCAAACTTGAAAATTGGCTACTACTGTTTTGTTTGTTTAAAATAAACCGGACAAGAATAAGCATTGATAAAGTTCACTTGGAAAACAGTCAGAACACTGCAGTCTAAAGCACAAGTGTTCCGACTTCGCAAGCTTAACCACGCTTGCCTAACCACGCATATGCCTTAACCACGCATGTGCGTGATTAAGGCAATGCACGGTCTAGCAGTGGGCTGCATTGGACGGAAGCAGGAAACAGGGAGAGATCCGTGGTGAGGTAAGTGGGGCTGGTGGGGTCGGGGTTGTTTTGTGGACTGGGGGTCGATCGGGGTTGTTTTGTGGGTTGGGGGTGGGTCGGGGTTGCTTTGTGGGCTGGGGTGGGTCGGGTTGCTTTGTGGGTTGGGGTGGGTCGGGGTTGTTTTGTGGGCTGGGGAAGTATTGGGGTAGTTTTTTTAATTAGGGGTTAGGGCAGTAGGCGTTAGGGCAGGGGAGGGGAAAGGGTAGTCGGGGTAGTTTTTAGGTCTTAGGGGAGGGCAGGGCAGTTTTTAGGGCTGGGTCAGGGCTGGGCTGGGTCAGGTTAAGGGACAGGGTTAAGAGACAGGGTTTTAGGCACAGCGTGGGGGTTGGGAGGGGGTAGGGGTATTTGCACCTCAGGGTGGGAGAGGGCAGGGGGAGTTTGTACCTTAGGGCGGTGGGGAGGGGGGTGGCGACCTTAGCCACGCATACCCCTTTACCATTCATGCCTTTACCATGAAAAGTTGTGGTAAACGCATGCGTCGTAAAGGAATGCGTGGTTAAGACATGGTCGTTATTAAGACCGCGTTGTTTAGGCATGCGGGGTTCGGGAACTTGTGGTTCCATCATACAACCAGTTCACTTTGCCAAACAAAAAAACTACATTTAAGCAAAAGTATTATTTTAAAACAGCCAACAGGTGACTAAATTTGCATAGAGTCTTTAAGTTTTAACATTATGTACACATTAGAGGAAATGTTAAAACGGTTCCCATGACAACTATAGCAAATAAAACCCTACTCTACTTTGCTATTCTGTCACAGTGAACTTGAAATCAGTTCATGGAAGTCCTCCTCAGCACTCCAAAGGCTAGAGTGATCTGTATAGTCATTCTATACCAGCCACTGCACAGGGAAGGCTGCCGCCGCACAATGTACCAGAGACAGGCAGGACCAGGCAGCTGCTGGCTCACACACCTAGCTCAGTGGGTCAATGCCTCCGTGGCTGACACATACTCTGCAACACAAGCACACCTTTAGAAAAGACAGCACTTGCATCACTAGCAGGCAGCTGGGTGTGCAAAAAAGGGAGGGACGAGGAATGCCACTAAACATGCAGACAATGGATGACATGTAACACTTTCTGAAGATCGTGGCTGTAGTTTTTCTGCCATGTTTCATCTGTCCCACTTACAAAGTTGATGCCGGGACTCGGATGCGGCCTGCAGCTGAACAGAGGATTACTGTAGCATGGGAAGTTTCGTGTTCTGGTACCAGAACAGCCAGGCAAGAGCTGTGGGGGCTTATTTATGAGCCCTTGCGTCACTTTTACGCCGCCGGTGCGTCACTTTTTGTGACGCACCAGCAGTGTAAAAAATGTGCCATGTTGCATCATATTTACAAAGTGACGCATCTAGGTAGATGCGTCACTTTGTGAACTCCTGCGCCACATTATACCTGCGCCAGGTATAATGTATGCAGGAGGGGCGTTCCGACGCAAGAAAGGGTCGTAGAAGTGACGCAGTGAAATCTATAAGATTTCACTGCGCCACTTCTAGGATGCAAATGTGTCAATATCTTACACCTGCCTCATGGCAGGCGTAAGATTGACGCAGGCACATTTAACATGGGACTTGCCCATGTGTAAATGACCCATTGCTGGAGTTGCGTCACTTTTGTGACACACTCCACCAATGCGTCATTTGTGTGCTTACAGATACGTCAGAAATACTGACGTATCTGTAACTCCTTGCGACATGATGCGTCATACTGTAAATATGACGCATCATTGGTGTCGCAAGGAGGGCGCAATGAAAAGTGACGCATCGCTGTTTTCTCGCAGCAATGCGTCACTTTTCATAAATGAGGCCCGTGGTTTCCATTCGAAAAACTGGAGCAAATGTTTATGCGATAAATGGCAGTAAACCTAACACCCATGGCAATTAAACCCAGCCCCGCTCTCAACAAAGCACAATGTATGAAATTAAAGGCAAACCACCAAGAAGGCCATGTTTAGAGAGGAAGAAAGGGAAGCTTGTTCTCCCCCAGCACAAGGGGGATAACAAGGCCTCATACTTAGAGCCCTATGAGCTTTCTGAAAAACAACTGGCAACAAATCACTTTTCAGAAACCATGCGCAACCACTGCATAGTTACACAGACGTGTACAATACTCGTGAATACACGAGTGATGCTGAAGAAAGGGAATGTGATTTGAGTACAGTGATTAAAGCCATAGTATTTGCCATTTCAAAGACCTGTAGATGACAACTGATACTGTAATCCAATTTTACAGCTATCGATGTATCGACCTCACAAAGATGAAAATATGAGCTGGTTTAATGCTGATTAACGTGTCAACCTCGTAAGGACAGGCAGAATTGGGTATGCTCGAAATAAGACCCACAAATCAAACCGCATTTTAGTAGCTAGTACCTAACTGCGCAATCTATCTCTTGGCCTAGAATTACAATCTATAATTCAGTTACAAAAAAGGAGTGCTCTGTCCGGATATATCTAATACTGCCAACTGAAGAACCACCCTGAGTTACCAGGATGCTGTTCTGTGCTTCTTTTGTGAAGTTCTCGTATTGTAAGTACCATACGGTGGGAAAGATATCAGATCAGCCTATAGATGATACTATGAAATGTTAACTGACTGGAAGGATCAGGGACTTATTGAGTGTAAGGAGTATTCCTTACAGTTGAACAAATTTCCTAAAGTCCCACTGATTTACCTGCTACCTAAAACTGCACAAGGATCCAGAAGCACCCCCAAGGAGATTAACTGCATCTTCTATTGACTCATTATTGGAGAATCCATCTAAATACATAGATCACTTTCTACACCCCATGTGACTTCCTTGCCATCATATATACTAACCCTGGGCGTAGTTTGCGTAGTAGCACTTCACGTAGCTACGTGAAGTACATTTTGAACTACACGTAGCTATACAAATTGCGTAGTGCGTAGCTGTGTGCTTGACTGCACTGTACAATAATTGCCAAAGGCATCTTGCACAGTGCAAGTTAAGATAAAATAAATATCTATGTCTTTATATGCTAAAATGCATAGAGCATTTCACAAAAGTGAAATCGATAAATTAACAAGCAGTGAGAGAGGTGATGATTTTGGTATCCTCCCTAACCTAGGGAGAGAACCAAGCAGATGCCTTGAAAACAAAAAGCACATCTTTTGAACGATTCAGTGGTGGTCCCATCCTCTTAGGACCACCCCAAGCACAGTTATTGGCAAAAATACAATCCCAACCAAAGGCCCTGCAAAGCATTATGGGACGAGATTAGCAGTGGGCAGTGAATATTATAGTATCCAATATCAAAATAATTCTACAAAGAGCTGCAGTTCCACTAGTCGTTACTAGATGTCCCTCATGAAACATGTAGACCCATCACAGACAACTATAAGTTTCAAATAACTTTATTAGTTGCGCCTTCGGATTTTAATATATACTGGGCCACTACAATTAAATTCAATTGGCAAGGATTCCCAGAGATATTTTTATAAACTCTCACATCTCACATCACATTACTACACCACACCAGCTCCGCTGTAATCAGGCGTTGTAGCACAACCGGGCGACATTAGGCCACCCGGTTGGGACCCCCATGATGAAGCATGACACCACCTAGGTTGGTGTGTGAGGGGTCTTTTAATAAAACCTAAGGGTTGTGCGACACTGCTATTTGCACAGTGAGTCCCGATTCTTTGTTCCTACAGTGGGTACGTCCACATTGTTTATGTGTTAATTTGATATCACCAGGTATTAGAAAATGGAACAGAATCTTGTATATCAATGTAACAGCCGTATATAAGTTATTGATGCTTGTCACTGTATTTGATACCATAATGTTTAACATATGTGAATATTTTGATAATAATGGCTGATGGGGTCTAGGATGGACTGTGAGCGCTATGTATTATTGATTTTTTTAATTTTGTGCCAGCTCCCTGTCCATGATACAGCTATGCAATTAAGAGATATTGTAAAATGGCCAATCTAATTTCATGCTGGGAGCACTGAGTATCTGTGTTGGTGGGTGAGGGAATGTATGACTACCTACATGGATGAGTGAGTCGGTGAGTCTGTGGCTGTATGGGTCCATGAGTGCATCTGTGAGGAGCTGTATGGGTGAGTGAGTGTGCATATGGCTGTGTCAGTGAGTGAATGGATGTGGCAGTGGTATATGGGTGAGTAACTGCACATGTGAAAGGCAGTATAGGTGAGTGTTGGAGTATATACGTGACTGTTTGTGTGAGTGAGTGATTGTGAGAGTGGCTGTATGGGTGAGTGTGTGCTTGTGTCAGTGACCGTATAGGTGAGTGAGTATATGTTAGTATCTTTATGAATAAGTGAGCTGGTGTGTGTATGATTGTATAGGTGAATAAGTGGCTGTGTGATTGACTATGGGTGAGTGGGTAGGTGTGTGAGTAGCTCCATGGGCGACTGACAGTGTGTGAGGGGCTGTATGGGTGTATGAGTAGATATATCAGAGGCTGTATTAGTGAGTGAGTTGGTGTATGAGTGGCTGTATGAGTGACTGAGTGGATGTGTGTGTAGACCTATGAATCAGTGAGTGGGTGTGTACATACTGGTATGGTTGTGTCAATGGTTTTGAGAATGGTAGTGTGGAAGTTGGAGTGGGTGTATGAAAGGTTACATGAGGGTGTGGGTGGGTGCATCAGAGATTATGTGGATGATGTCATCAGTGATGTCATCAGTGATGTAATTTGAGATGTCATCAGTGATGTCATCAGTAATGTCACTGACCATGTCATGAGTGATGTAATATGTGAGGTCATAAGCAGTGCATTGTGGGGGCGTGAGTTATAGATAGCTCAGCTAACTATAACTGCTGAATTTCTTTGGTTTTGTACGAGTGAAATGTCAGCCTAACTATAATGTCTCTGTAACCTTTGGTTTTTTGAGTGAATTTCTAAGGTTTTTTGAATTCCATTTCCTAACTATAGCACCCCTGTAACCTTTGTTTTTTACAGGGAATTTCTAAGGCTTTTTAAATGCTAATTCCTAACTATAACGTCAATGTAACCTTTGGTTTTTTTCAGTGAATTTCTATGGTTTTTAAAGTAGTAATCACGTTTGCAAAGTAGTGTAGAAAGCTGGCGGGCCTCCGACCAGCTCACAGGAATTCCGCTATGTAGGACTTACAGGAGGTACCATGAGGGCTTCTTGGCCCCCAAGGTCCCTCTGGAGCCAAGGAAACTTCCTCCCCCGACTAGTAGTGTGTGAGGAGGCATGTTTGCAGATTGGTGGAGAAGGGGGGCATTCCTCAAACAACATCTCAGCAATCCTGCTGTGTGGAACGTCTTTGGGGCCAACTACCCTTCCAATTACCTCCAGTAAGTCCCATACAACAGGATAGCTGAGATCTGATAGCAGGCCATGCCCCTTTTTCCACCACTCTGCAAACATGCCTCCTAATGCACTACTAGTAGAGGGATGAAGTCCCCTTCGCTATTGAGGGTCCTTGAGGGCCAACTACCCCTCCTATTACCTCCAGTAAGTCCCATACAGCAGGATTGATGAGATCTGATACGCAGGCCATGCCCCCTTTCTCCACCATTCTGCAATCTCACCTCCTGGCGCACTACTAGTAAGGGGATGAAGTCCCCTTGGCTATTGAGGGACCTTGGGGGCCACTTACCCCTCCTATTACCTTCAGTAAGTCCCTCACAGCAGGATTGCTGAGATCTGATAGCAAGTCAAACCCCTTTTCTCCACCACTCTGCAAACGCGCATCCTGGCACACTACTATTTGGTAGATGAAGTCCCCTTGGCTCTTGAGGGTCCTTATGGGCCAACTAGCCCTCCTTTTACCTCCAGTAAGGCCCACACAGCTGGATTGCTGAGAGGTGGTCAGAGGCCATGCCTCCTTTCTCCACCACTCTACAAACACGCCTCTGGGCACACTGCTGCTTGGGTGACGAAGTCCACTTTAGTCCTGAGGCCCTCAGGAGGCAAGGAGATGTCATCCCCCACCAGCAGTGCGCCGAGAGGCTCGTTTGCAGAGTGGTGGAGAAAGGGCCGTGGCTTCTGATCACCTCTCACCAATCACACTGTGTGGGGCTAACTGGAGGTAACAGAAGGTCTTCTTGGCCCCTAAGGACCCTCAGCAGACAAGGGGACTTCATCCCCCAACCAGGAGCGTGTCAGGAGGTACATTTGCAGAGTAGTGGAGAAAGGGGGTGGGGCCTCCCGAGAGTTACAGCTTTTAAAAAAAAATATTTTGTAGGAAGGAGGGGCGGCATGGGTCCCCTTCCCTGGACCATTTGGGCCCAAGGGACCCCATTCACTGGGGCCTGCCCTTTTTGTAAAAAAAAGTATTTGAAAAAAGGGGGGGTCGCGGGACCCCCCTGGGCCAATTACAGCCCCATGGAACCCATCTCCCGGGGCATGGCCTTTATTTTTATTTTATTTAAATTTGAAAGGGAGGGGCCTGATCCTTTAAAAAAAATGTATTTGGAAAATGGGAGGGGGCAACGCGCCCCCCTGGGCTTTTTTCGGCCCCGGGGACCCCATCCCAGGGCATGCCCATCTGTAATTTTAAAAAAATAAATAGGAGGGGGCCACGTGGCCCCCTCCCGAGGCCGATTTCGGCCCTGTGGACCCCATCCCCCGGGGCTAGGCCTTGATTTTTTTTTTACATGGGAGGGCCGTGCGTTACCCTCCCCAGGCCTATCTTGGCCCGGGGACCCCATTCCCCTAGGGCAGGCCTTCAACAATTTTTTTTTAATTGGGGAGAGGGGCCCAGCAAGGCCCCCTTCCCAGGCCGATATTGCCCCAGCGGTGCATGGCCAGCATGTTGGGGACCGCTATGGGAGCCTCAAGGCCACCGCAGTCCCTGCCGGCTCCCCACCTCCTGCGGGAGCCGGCATTGCCTTTGGACAGATGGAGCTGCAAACATGCAGCTCCCTCTGTGCAAAAGCAATTCTGCTCCGCTTCATGGAAGCAAGAGCATTTTTAATGCTCTTGCTTCCATGAAGCGGACCATAGTTTGCTATGGCTTGGCGGAAGCAGTGCTCCCGCGAAGCCGTAACAAACTGCAATGTCCCAGGTGTGGGCACCTCGGGACATTGCTGGAGCCAGCCCTGGGGCGTTGCGGTCCCCAGTGCCATCTATGGTTCAACCATGCCACAAGATGGCTGCCAACACTTCCTGGTTTGAAGTGTTGGTAGCCAATCGGATCTCAGGCATGAGATCGGGAGGGTTTGCATATCTTTCGGTCCCTAGATATACAACTGGGAATTTCTTTATATTTCTCAGCAACTACTGAACGGATTTATACCATTTAACAAAAAGAGTGCTTTCTGGACCAAGAGCTACCTTTTTGCCAATTTGGTGTTCTTCCATTCAGCAGTTCGGGCTGTATCCATGTTTAAAGTTTCTTTTGGAAATTAACATGGAGAAAAAGTGTTTTGGTAACCCCCCTTTTTCTCGGCCCCCGCTTGGCGAATCACCTTGTTCAGTAGTTTCTGAGAAATTTAAACATTTCTCAGATATACAACTGTGGCCGTGGAGGATCCGTGAACCCTACCGATCTCGAGCCTGCGATCTGATTGACTGCCAACACTTCAAACCAGGAAGTGTTGGCAGCCATCTTGTGACTCGGTTGAAACAAGTCACATGAAAAAAGGTTAAAAAACAAGAAATGGGGGTAGGGTAGAAACACCCTGACCCCCTAGGCCTGCGGACCCCCAGGGCCCAAAAAACCAGTGTTTTAAAAAAAAATTGGCAGGTGAATTCGCGACTCCCGTTGAAATAAAAAAAAAAAAATGCGGCTGCCACACTTCATTTAATTAGACCCTCAGGTGGGCCAGGTCCCAGGGGCAATTGAAATAATAATAAGGGGGCTGCTCGGGTCCCTGCAGCCCCGGGGACCACCACCTCCTCGGGGCTAAATACAGTGAGAAATGCGGGGCCACGCATCCCCCGCAGCCCCGCGGACCGCCACCTCCCGGGGCTTATTGCAGTGCTAAATGCGGGGGGCCACGTGGCTCCCCACAGCCCTGGGGACCGCCACCTCCACTGGGGATATGTTTAAAAATAATATGTGGGGGGCTTCAGCCCCCCACACAACCCCAGGGACCACCACCTCCCCAGGGCTAATTCAAAGATGGGAGGGTGGCCACATGACCCCCCTCCTGGAGCCGTAAATAGCCCTGGGGACCACCACCCCCCAAAGGGCCAGCTCCAGCAATGTCCTGGGGTGCCCACAAAAAAGCCCTTACCCCCCAAAAACCCATACCCAACCTAAGCGCTAACAAGTCCTTTGCCACCCAAAATCCCATAACCACTCTAAACCCTAAAAATTCACTGACCACCCAAAAACCCATACCCATCTAAACCCTAAAAATTCCATTGCCACCCAAAAACCCATACCAACCTAAAACCCTAAAAAATCCTTTACCACCCAAAAACCCATAACCACCCAAAAACCCTAAAAAATCCCTTGCTACCCAAAACACAAACCCACCCAAAACCCTAGAAATTCCCTTACTACTCAAAAACCCACAACCACCCTAAACCATAAAAATTCCCCTGCCACACAAAAGCCCATACCCACCCTAAACACTAAAAGATCCCTTACTGCCCAAAAACCCACATCCACCCTAAATCCTACACATCCAATTACCACCCAAAATCCCATACCCTCATAAACCTGAAAACCTATACCCACCCAAAACCCTAAACAATCCTTTACACCCAAAAACCCATACCCACCATAAACCCTAAAAAATCCCTTGCCACCTAAAGACCCATGCACACCTTAAACCCTAAAAATTCCCTTATCTCCCAAATACCCATACTCACCTTAAACTCTAACAATTCCCTTGTCACTCAAAAACCCATACCCACCCTAAACCCTAAAAATTCCATTGCCACCCAAAAACCCATACCAACCTAAAACCCTGAAAAATCATTTACCACCCAAAAACCCATACCCACCCTAAACCATAAAAAATCCCTTGCTACCCAAAACACAAACCCACCCTATAAATTCCCTTACCACCAAAAACCCTATACCCACCCTAAACCCTAAAAAAACCCATGTCACTCAAAAACTTAAACCCACAGTAAACCCTAATAAAATCCTTTGTCACTCAGAAACCTACACCCACCCTAACCCTGAAAATTCCCTGCCACCCTACCCCTACACACACCACCCTAAACCCTAAAAAAAACCTTACCACCCAAAAACCACACCCACCCTAAACCCTAAAAATCCCATTGCCACCCAAAAACCAATACCCACCATAAACCCTAAAAAATCCCTTACCCCCAAAACCCCCGACTCACCCTAAACCACAAAAAATCCCTTACCACCCAAAAACTCATACCCAACCTGTGCGCTAACAAGTCCATTGCCACTCAAAAACCCATAACCACCGTACACCCTAAAAATGCACTTGCCACACGAAAACCCATACTCATCTAAACCCTAAAAATTCCATTGCCACCCAAAATTGCAAACCAACCTAAACCCCTTAAAAATCTTTCACCACCCAAAAACCATAGCCACCCTAAACCCTAAAAATCCCTTATCACCCAAAAACCCATACCCACCCTCAACCCTACAAATTCCCTTACCTCCCAAAAACCCATACCCATCTTAAACCCTAACAAACCCCTTGACACCCAAAAACCCATACCCAACCTAAACCCTAAAAATACCCTTGCCAACCAAAAACCCATGCCCAACCTAAACCCTGAAAATTACCTTGCCACGCTAAACCCTACTAAATCCCTTGCCACTAAAAATCCCATACCCACCTTAAATCCTAAAAATTCCGTTACCACCAAAAAACCCATGCCCACCCTAAACCCTGAAAATTACCTTGCCACCCTAAACCCTACTAAATCCCTTGCCACTAAAAATCCCATACCCACCTTAAATCCTAAAAATTCCGTTACCACCAAAAAACCCATACCCACCCTAAAACCTAAAAATTCCACTGCCACCCAAAAACCGATACCTAACTTAAAGCCTAAAAAATCCCTTACTATCCAAAAACCCATACTCACCCTAAACCCTAAAAATTCCCTTGCCAACCAAAAACCCATGCCCACCCTAAACCCTGAAAATTACCTTGCCACCCTATACCCTAACAAATCCTTGCCACAAAAAACCCACCCCCACCCTAAATCCTAAAAATTACCTTGCCACCAAAAAACCCATACCCACCCTAAAACCTAAAAGTTCCACTGCCACCCAGAAACCCATACCTAACCTAAATCCTCAAAAATCCCTTACCATCCAAAAACCCATACTCACCCTAAACCCTAAAAATTCCCTTGCCAACCAAAAACCCATTCCCACCTAAACCCCGGAAATTACCTTGCCACTCTAAACCCTAACAAATCCTTGCCACAAAAAACCCATACCCACCCTAAATCCTAAAAATTACCTTACCACCAAAAGACCCATACCCACCCTAAAACCTAAAAATTCCACTGCCACCCAAAAACACATACCCAAACTAACACCTTACCACCTAAAAACCCATATCCACCCCAAACCCTAAAAATTCCCTTGCCACCCAAAAAACAATACCCAACCTAAACCCTAAAAAATCCTGTACCATTCAAAAATCTATATCCATCCTAATACCTAAAAATTATGTTGCCACCCTAAAACGTAAACCAACCCTAAAACATCCCTTACCACCCAAAAACCCACACCCACCATAAACCATAAAAATTCCCCTGCCACACAAAAACCCATACCCACCCTAAACACTAAAAAATCCCTTACCACCCAAAAACCCACATCCACCCTAAACCCTACAAATTCAATTACCACCCAAAAACCCATACCCACATAAACCTGAAAACCTATACCCACCCAAAACCCTAAACCATCCTTTACACCCAAAAACCCATACCCACCCTAAACCCTAATAAATCTCTTGCCACCTAAAAACCCATACACACCCTAAACCCTAAAAATTCCCTTATCTCCCAAATATCCATACTCACCTTAAACTCTAACAATTCCCTTGTCACTCAAAAACCCATACCCACCCTAAACCCTAAAAATTCTCTTGCCACCCTAAAGCCCATACCCACCTAAACCTTAAAAATTCCCTTGCCACACAAAAACACATACCCACACTAAACCATAACAATTCCCTTACTGCTAAAAAAACTGTACCCACCCTAAACCCTATAAAATACCTTACCACTCAAAAAGCCATACCCACCCTAAACCCTAAAAAATACACTACCACCCATAAATCCACACCCACCCTAAACCCTAAAAATTCCCTTACCACCCAAAAACCCATACCCACCATAAATCCTAAAAAATCCCTTGCCACCCAAAAACCCCGACACACCCTAAGACCGATATGTCGATTTCTTCCTTCAGCCTTTGGTACAAGGTCTACCGTCCTTTATCAAGGACACAGGAGACTTCCTGAGGCGTATAACGAACATAACATGGAAGAATGAATACTCATTACTCTGTCTTGACGTGAATAGTTTGTATACTTGCATCCCTCATGAGTTGGGATTGCAAGCATGTCGTTATTTTCTGAGAAACAGATCTGTGTCATACCTCTTTCATACAGAGATGTTATTAGATATGATGCACACTTGTCTTATACAAAATTTCTTCACATTTGATGGCAAAATTTACAGACAGACCCTCGGTACAGCAATGGGGACCTGCATTGCTCCCAGCTTTGCGGGTCTCTATTTGGGGTACTGGGAGGAGCATGTGGTATATAACTTAGACGTCTTTACTGAGAAGGTCATCATGTGGGTCAGGTATATAGACGATATTTTTGTGATCTGGAACGGTGATATGAATGAGGCAAACATGTTTGTTAGTAGACTTAATGAAAAATTGTTTGAATTTGAAATTTACTAGTCAGTTTTCCGAAAACAAAATCGAGTTCTTAGATCCAGTGCTCACTGTCAAAAATAACAAATTGGAAAGCTGCCTTTTTCGTAAAGAAACAGCTGGCAATAGCCTGCTACATGCCCGAAGCTGTCACCCAGAGAGTCTTATTAGATGTATTCCGCTTGGGGAATTACTTCGTGCTAGACGGAACTGTTGCTCAGATGAAGATTTCAGACTAGAAGAGTGTCAAATGATGAATAGATTCTTGGAAAGAGGGTACACTAGCCCTAGGGTGAAGAAAGCGAGTTGCGAGGCAGAGAAAAGGTCGTGAACAGAACTACTAACACCCAAAACTCTATCTATTGATGAACCTGCTCAAATGATTAGGTTCATCACCACGTACCATAACCAGGCGAAACAAGTCAGAAAGGGACTAGAGAAGTTCTGGCCTGTGCTAACAACAGATGAAGACCTTGCTGAAAGTATTGAAGTTTTCCAGCAAATATCTTTTAGAAAAGCAAAATCTTCAAAAGACACCATTTGCAGAACACTTGTGATATCATCAGGGAAGAAATCCAGTATACAAGGGTTTTTTTTTTTGTGGGAAATGCAAGGCCTGCAGATTTAGCAAAAATTGTAAAGAGTTCAAACTATCAATGGAATGTAAACCATATACTATTGAGAAACATGTTTCCTGCAATAAGGACCATGTTGTATATGCTTTCAAATGCCCTTGCAATAAGTCTTACATAGGCAGCACTGTCCACAAAGCAAAAAAACGTGTTTTAGAACATCTACGTGCGATTAAAAATGAAGACAAACAGTACCCAATAGCAAGGCACTTTAAAAGCCATCACAACCAGAACAGCAGCCTTCTAACTTTCTGTGTCCTTGACACAATTCCAGTACAAGAACGAGGTGGTAACAGAGTCCAGGATTTGAGACGCCTGGAGTCCAAACTCATAATCCAGTATAGAACCTTAGCTCCCATGGGTCATAACGGAGACGAAGAAATGTCAGTCCATTTAGGCTGAAAGGTGGAATGTGTTGTCTCAGATCAATATTGCCAGTATGTAGAGATAATTTGTTGCTTATTTAGATCCAACAATGTCAGCTGTAAGAACATTATTTATGTACATGGATTGTTTTTTAACCTCACTTAAGTTTTAGTTGCACTAAGTTGTAGAACATGTGGAAAATAATGTAGTACTTTCTGTGTTTATTGCTTTTGCAGACTGGAAGACAGTTGTATGATGACGAGTGGAAGGCACAGGAGCCACAAATCTTTTCACCCTAAGCATGGGATTTGAGTTGATGATTATGCCCACTGGGGCTGGAATGACCTTGCGTGATAGGATACATAGTTGTATGGGCTGGTTAGCCTGAGACGTTTTTCAATATTAATTGTAAGAGTCGGTGGGTGTTGAGGCTCAAGGATTGTTTTGAACAATTGCTCAGCCACCTAGGGCTTGACATTACATTTGACGTTACCCTTGTCCCGTTTGTGTGACTTCTGTTGTGGCATAAATAATTAGTTACCCACTGGGGTTGGTCTATGTGTGTGTTAACATCAATGGCTGTTTAGCCTGTCCGGGGTGAGCAATGCGTGTCTGGCATAACGGGGTGATATATCCTATTTAGGATTGTCCAGATCTAGCACACACAGTTCTTAAGTCTACTGTGAAACGGAAGCCACTGTTGTATTTTAAGTCTGACAGCCGCAGACTACTATTACTACTATTTTTGCTCGGGACATGGATTGCATGGGTTGCCATATCGATGAGATTAAAGCTGGTTCAAAACTTTATTGAACGCAAACATCCCGGCGCATTAGCAAGGTTACTCTTTTGCCGATTTTAAAGTCCACTGTAATTAACTGCACACTCGTCTGATACAAATATGTTAGACACCTACATGCATTTGTAATACGATATATGTTTTATATTAAGCATGAGAATTACATTATTTAGTGAAGTAACTCATAACTAACAATGAAGTCTGTTTACCATGTTTATCACTTGGTCACGTGGGGGTGTATTTAAATCGCCTTTTGAAACCAACAAAAGTTACTCATGAGCAAGGGGCGCCAGCCCTGAAACGCGTAGAGTTGTTGCCGAAGGGGGAATAAAAACCGCTTTACAAAACGATTGGAGTCTGTGACTTGCTGTTTACGACAAGAGGAAAGCAGCAGTTGGATTATAGATTGGGACTTGCCTCCCCGGCGCGGAACGCCGTCATTCGAGGCTCGGGTAAGGCTAACGCGTTTGCTGTGGGATATATATATATATATATATATATATTATCTACTGGCGGTCGCCAGTAGATAGTTATAGTTACAACCTATTATCCATAGGAAATCCGCGACATTCTATTTGAAATAACTCTCTTGCCGGTTGACGTATCTTCGCGAAATTTTCAAACTTCGTGGGGCGCTCCGGTCCGCTCCTACCCTGAAAGTCTCGGGGTGATACGTCAAGCGGGGGCCGAGAAAAAGGGGTCCCAAAACGCGTTTTCCCCATGCATTTTCCCATAGGAAACTTTAGACACGGCTACAGCCCGAACTGCTGAACGGAATTACACCAAATTTGGCAAAGAGGTAGTTCTTGGTTCAGAAAGAACCCTTTTTGTTAAATGGTGTAAATCCGTTCAGTAGTTGCTGAGAAAATCAAAAAGTAAAAGTACATATATATCTATGGGCACGGAGGATTCGCGCACCCTCCCGATCACGAGCTGCATGTTAATTGGCTGTCAGCTGGCTGTCAACATTCCGATTCAGGAAATGTTGGCAGCCATTTTGTCCCTCGGTAGAACCGAGGGACAGAAACTAAGTGCGCAAAGCGCACAAGAGGAGGGTAGAAACACCCTGACCCCCTAGGTTTGCTCAGGGGTCCCACAAGGACCCCCTGGGCAAAAAAAATTTTTTTTTTTTAAAAATCGGCAGGATGCGCTCAGGGAGCGCGAACCCTGCCGAAAAAAATCGAAGCGCGGTCTCCGCGCTTCGATGTTAATTGGCCCCCGGGTGGCCCAAGTCCCGGGGGCATGCTGGGGGGGTTAATTTTATGTGTGGGGGGCCTCTAAGGGCCCCCAAGCCCGGGGACCACCACCCCCGGGGCTTTATGTACAAAGGTGCGGGAGGGCTCTGAGCCCTCCCGCAGCCCCGAGGACCACCACCTCCCGGGGCTTCTTTTTTTATTAAAAACCTGTGTGGGGGGCTCCAGCCCCCACACGCCCCGGAGACCACCACCTCCCCGGGGCACTAAGAAAAATTACAATGGGGGTCCGTTTTGGACCCCCAGAGCCCGAGGACCACCACCTCCCGGGGCTGTGCACTGAATGGGAGGGGGCCGCGCGGCCCCCTCCTGGAACCCTTGATGGCCCTGGGGACCACCACCCCCAGGGCCGGCTCCTGCAGTGTCCCGGGGTGCCTACCCCCAGGACACTGCTGTTTGCAATGACAGGACGGGAGCCGCGATATTGGAAGAGAGAGCAGGAAACCTGCTCTCTCTTCCAATATCCAAAGCCGATTGCTTTTCCACATGGGGAGCTGCATCTTAGCAGCTCCCCATGTGTAAGCTGTGCCGGCTCCCGTAGGACACGGGGAGCCGGCGGGACTGTGGGGGATTGGGGACCCCCACAGTCCCCAACGGAGAGGAGCCAGCCCCGGGGGATGGGGTCCCCGGGGCAAGTAGTGGCCCGGGAGGGGGGCCACGCGGCCCCCCTCCCCAAAAAAAAAATTTTTTAAAAAAAAACGATCGGGCCCGCAGGCCCCGCCCCCTTCCTTCACCACTCTGCAAACGCGCCCCCTGGCGCGTTTGCAGAGAGAACAATTCCCCTTGAATACTGGGGGTCCCTGGGGGCCAACTAGCCCACCAGGAACCTCCAGTATGCGCCAGGGAGCTGCCTTGCAGAGAGGTGTACAGAGGCCACGCCCCTTTTACACCTCTCTGCAACGCAGCTCTATGGCGCTTTGGAGGTATATGGTGGGCTAGTTGGACTCCGGGGACCCTCAGGATTCAAGGGGACTTAATCCCCCAACTTAAAACGCGCCACGGGGCGCGTTTGCACAGTGGTGAAGGGAGGGGCGGGGCTTGAGGTGACATGTGTGCAAACAGGCCCCGTGGCGCGTTTTAAGATGGGGAATTAAATCCCCTTCAATCCTGAGGGTCCCTGAGGGCCAACTAGCCCAACAGGTACATCCAGAAAGCGCCACAGAGCTGCGTTGCAGAGAGGTGTAAAAGGGGTGTGGCCTCTCTACACGTCTCTGCAACGCAGCCCCTAGCGCATATTGGAGGTTCCTGGTGGTCTAGTTGGCCCCTAGGGACCCTCAGGATTCAAGGGAACTTAATCCCCCAACTTAAAACGCGCCACGGGGCGCGTTTGCAAGATGTCACCTCAGGCCCCGCCCCCTCCCTTCACCATTGTGCAAATATTCCTCTAAAATCAGCCGAAATAGGAATTCCGATTTACTCACCTGTTATAAGGAGAGACCTCAGTGCTGTATCTTTCAGCCCAGTACTGGTCCTGAAAAGTAATTTTAACCGTACTTACCGGTAACTTGAATTTCCTTCATAGGCTAACATTGACTGGTTTCACTTGGAAATTCTTCTAAGTGTGGAGTTTTGGAACTTTAAAATATTCCTCTAAAATCAGCCGAAATACGAATTCCGATTTACTCACCTGTTATCAGGAGAGACCTCAGTGCTGCATCTTTCAGCCCAGTACTGATCCTCAAAAGTAATTTTAACCGTACTTACCGGTAATTTGAATTTCCTTCATAGGCTAACATTGACTGGTTTCACTTGGAAATCCTTCTAAGTGTGGAGTTTTGGAACTTTAAAATATTCCTCTAAAATCAGCCGAAATACGAATTCCGATTTACTCACCTGTTATCAGGAGAGACCTCAGTGCTGCATCTTTCAGCCCAGTACTGATCCTGAAAAGTAATTTTAACTGTACTTACCGGTAACTTGAATTTCCTTCATAGGCTAACATTGACTGGTTTCACTTGGAAATTCTTCTAAGTGTGGAGTTTTGGAACTTTACAAATATTCCTCTAAAATCAGCCGAAATCCGAATTCCGATTTACTCACCTGTTATCAGGAGAGACCTCAGTGCTGCATCTTTCAGCCCAGTACTGATCCTGAAAAGTAATTTTAACCGTACTTACCAGTAACTTGAATTTCCTTCCATAGGCTAACATTGACTGGTTTCACTTGGAAATTCTTCTAAGTGTGGAGTTTTGGAACTTTAAAATATTCCTCTAAAATCAGCCGAAATACGAATTCCGATTTACTCACCTGTTATCAGGAGAGACCTCAGTGCTGCATGTTTCAGCCCAGTACTGATCCTCAAAAGTAATTTTAACCGTACTTACCGGTAACTTGAATTTCCTTCATAGGCTAACATTGACTGGTTTTCAGCAAAAAAGTTTCAAAGTGTTGATTTTCACAAACTACAAATATTCCTTAAAAATCGCCTGTATGACTTAAACGCATTCTTTCAACTGTTTACAGGAGATGCACCAGTGCTGGATCCAGGATCCAACACTGAGTAAGAAAAAATAACGATAACAGTTTTTACCTGCTAAGTGAATTTCCTTCCATAGGATAACATTGGTGATTCTATGAGAAAAAGTTTCAAAGTGTCAACTTTTAAAATACAATAATATTCCTTAAAAATCACGACTGTAACCAAAACGCTTTTACTCAACTGTTTACAGGAGATGTACCAGGACTGAATCTAGGATCCAGTCCTGTGGTTACAAAAGTAATCCATAAAGTAACTAATTGCATTTAACTAGAAATTCACATTGAGCTGAATGTTGCATTGTGTTTGAAAATGTGTTGCCCATTGCAACAACTGTAACTACTGTACTTAAAAGTCTATTGCCTATCTGCAAAGTATTTAAACTAAAGTAATTCATTCTGAGAAAGTATTTTTTGTAATGTAATGTATAATGTAATTACAATGTAATTTGACAAATAAAATATGTAAAAAAAAATTGTTTCTAAAAATGTAGTAAATCAGGTATGAAAAAAATTAATATAACAATTAATACATTTAAAAATTGTCATTTACAAAACCTTTGAAATTCACTGAAAAAACCGTAGGTTTTAGGCACGTTATAGTTAGAAATTAGCATTTAAAAAACCTTTGAAATTCACTGAAAAAACCATAGGTTTCAGACACGTTATAGTTACAAATTAGCATTTAAAAAACCTTTGAAATTCACTGAAAAAACCATAGGTTTCAGACACGTTATAGTTACAAATTAGCATTTAAAAAACCTTTGAAATTCACTGAAAAAACCATAGGTTTTAGGGACAGTTATAGTTACTTGGACATTGCACTCGTACAAAACCCGTGAAATTCCCCCGTTATAGTTAGTTCAGCTAACTATAACTCGCGCCCCGCAATGCACTGCTGATGACGTCACATATTACATCACTCATGACATGGTCAGTGACATCACTGATGACATCACTGATGACATCTCAAATGACATCACTGATGACATCATCCACGTGATAATCTGATGCACCTCCTCACACCCTAATATAATCTTTGATACACCCACTCTAAATTACAGACTGCCATTCGCAAAACCATAGACACTCCAACACCAATAACTACATACCCACTCACTGATTCTTAGGTCTACACACACACATCCACTCACTCACCCGTACAGTCACTCATACTTACGGTCACTCAGTACAGGACTATCATATGCACTCTTACTCCTATATAGACACTCAAACAACGCCACTCATCCATAGAGATACTCACACACCTAGTCAGTCATGCAAATAATTAAACACACTGCCATTTACTCACCTATACAGTTATACACACACCAGCTCACTTACTCATACAAATAGTAGCACATTGTTACGCTCTTATACAATCACTGATACAAGCACACAATCATCCATACAGCCACTATCACAATCACTCACTCTTGCTTATAGCTATTTATATACTCCAACACACATATATACTGCCTTTCACATATGTAGTTACTCACACATGTACCACTGGGACATACATTCAGTCACTAACACACTCTTACACACACTTACCCACCCATACAGTCTATCACAGATGCACTCTTGAAACCATCCACCCAGTGAATCACCCACTCACACATCTATGCACAGAGTTGCACACACCCCTCCCACACAAACACTCAGGCACCCATACAGATACTCAGACAAGCATTCAATAACTCATATAGAAAATCATTTAGCTATTCACAAACACATGCAGCCACTTACACAGCAACAGACAGACGGATACAGACATACACCCAGTTTAGTCACTAACCCATGCATTCAGTAAGATACGTTAAATCATTCACTTATAGAGTCAGTCACGCACCTACTAAATCATCCATACAGACACTTAGACACCCACTCATTCTTCAATACGTCTTTTCCTATATATTTTAAAAATATTTAAACTTTACAGAAACACACAGTCACTGGATGATGTCATCAGTGATGTCATTTGAGATGTCATCAGTGATGTCATCAGTGATGTCACTGACCATGTCATGAGTGATGTAATATGTGACGTCATCAGCAGTGCATTGCGGGGCGCGAGTTATAGTTAGCTGAACTAACTATAACGGGGGAATTTCCACGGGTTTTGTACGAGTGCAATGTCCAAGTAACTATAACTGTCCCTAAAACCTATGGTTTTTTCAGTGAATTTCAAAGGTTTTTAAATGCTAATTTGTAACTATAACGTGTCTGAAACCTATGGTTTTTTCAGTGAATTTCAAAGGTTTTTAAATGCTAATTTGTAACTATAACGTGTCTGAAACCTATGGTTTTTCAGTGAATATATATATATATATATATATATACATATATATACATATATATATATATATATATATATATATATATATATATATATATATATATATATATATATATATATATATATTATCTGCTGGCGGTCGCCAGTAGATAGTTATAGTTAGGACCTAGTTTCCATAGGGAAAGCGTTTATTCTTTTCCCAATAACTTTGGCGCCGGATGACGAATCTTCGCGAAATTTTCAAAACTAGTGGGGCGCTCGGGTCAGCTCCTATCCTGAAAGTTTCTGGGAGATTCGTCAAGTGGGGGCTAAGAAAAAAGGGGGTTCCCAAAACGCGCTTTCCCCATGTAATTTCCCATAGGAAAATTTAGACACGGCTACAGCCCGAACTACTGAACGGAATTACACCAAACTTGGCAAAATGGTAGCCCTTGGTTCAGAAAGCGCCCTTTTTTTTAAATGGTGTAAATCCGTTCAGTAGTTCCTGAGAAATTAAAAAAATAAAGGTCAAAAAATCAATTTCCCATAGGAAACTTTAGACACGGTTACAGCCAAAACTGCAGAACGGAATTACACCAAATTTAGCAAAAAGGTAGTGCTTGGTTCAGAAAGCGCCCTTTTTTTTAAATAATGTAAATCCGTTCAGTGGTTTTCGAGATATTAAAGGAAAAAAATCTTTATATATCTGGGCGGGACCTAACTACACAAGCACGAGCTTGGCTTTAATTGGCTGCCATCACTTCAATCCAGGAAGTGTTGGCAGCCATCTTGGTGCAATGCTTTTTAGGTCTCGCCTAGCGATGCAGCGCATGCGCTGCACACTACACAAACACCACTGCACTGCCCTAAACCCTAAAACACTACCCCGGCACGACCCCCTACACTGCACGAATGCCACTGCACTGCCCTAAACCCTAAAACACTACCCCAGCACAACCCCCTACACTGCCCGATCACCACTGCACTGCCCTAAACCCTAAAACACCACCCCCAGCACGACCCCTTACACTGCCCGAACACCACTGCACTGCCCTAAACCCTGAAACACCACCCCCAGCACGACCCCCTACACTGCCCAAACACCACTGCACTGCCCTAAACCCTGAAACACCACCCCCAGCACGACCCCCTACACTGCCCAAACACCACTGCACTGCCCTAAACCCTGAAACACCACCCCCAGCACGACCCCCTACACTGCCCGAACACCACTGCACTGCCCTAAACCCTGAAACACCACCCCCAGCACGACCCCCTACACTGCCCGAACACCACTGCACTGCCCTAAACCCTGAAACACCACCCCCAGCACGACCCCCTACACTGCCCGAACACCACTGCACTGCCCTAAACCCTGAAACACTACCCCCAGCATGATGCCGTACACTGCCCGAACACCACTGCACTGCCTTAAACCCTGAAACACCACCCCAGCACGACCCCCTACACTGCCCGAACACCACTACACTGCCCTAAACTCTGAAACACTACCCCCAGCAAGACCCCTACACTGCCCAAACACCACTGCACTGCCCTAAACCCTGAAACATCACCCCCAGCAAGACGCCCTACACTGCCTGAACACCACTGCCCTAAACCCTGAAACACCACCCCCAGCAAGACCCCCTACACTGCCCGAACACCACTACACTGCCCTAAACTCTGAAACACTACCCCCAGCAAGACCCCTACACTGCCCGAACACCACTGCACTGCCCTAAACCCTGAAACATCAACCCCAGCAAGACGCCCTACACTGCCTGAACACCACTGCCCTAAACCCTGAAACACCACCCCCAGCAAGACCCCCTACACTGCCCGAACACCACTGCACTGCCTTAAACCCTGAAACACCACCCCCAGCACGACCCCCTACACTGCCCGAACACCACTGCTCTGCCCAAAACCCTAAAACACTAGCCCCAGCACGACCCCCTACACTGCCCAAACACCACTGCACTGCCCTAAACCCTGAAACACTAGCCCCAGCACGACCCCCTACACTGCCCAAACACCACTGCACTGCCCTAAACCCTGAAACACCAGCCCCAGCACGACCCCCTACACTGCCCGAACACCACTGCACTGCCCTATACCCTGAAACACCAGCCCCAGCACGACCCCCTACACTGCCCGAACACCACTGCACTGCCCTAAACCCTGAAACACCAGCCGCAGCACGACCCCTACACTGCCCGAACACCACTGCACTTCCCTAAACCCTGAAACACCAGCCCCAGCACGACCCCCTACACTGCCCGAACACTACTGCACTGCCCTAAACCCTGAAACACCAGCACCAGCACGACCCCCTACACTGCCCGAACACCACTGCAGTGCCCTAAACCCTGAAACACCACCCCCTGCACGACCCCCTACACTGCCCGAACACCACTGCACTGCCCTAAACCCTGAAACACCACCCCCTGCATGACCCCCTACACTGCCCGAACACCACTGCACTAAACCCTGAAACACCACCCCCAGCACGACCCCCTACACTGCCCAAACACCACTGCACTGCCCCATACCCTGAAACACCAGCCCCAGCACGACCCCCTACACTGCCCGAACACCACTGCACTGCCCTAAACCCTGAAACACCAGCCGCAGCACGACCCCCTACACGGCCAGAACACCACTGCACTTCCCTAAACCCTGAAACACCAGCCCCAGCACGACCCCCTACACTGCCCGAACACCACTGCACTGCCCTAAACCCTGAAACACCAGCACCATCACGACCCCCTACACTGCCTGAACACCACTGCAGTGCCCTAAACCCTGAAACAACACCCCCTGCACGATCCCCTACACTGCCCGAACACCACTGCACTGCCCTAAACCCTGAAACACCACCCCCAGCACGACCCCCTACACTGCCCGAACACCACTGCACTGCCCTAAACCCTGAAACACCACCCCCTGCATGACCCCCTGCACTGCCCGAACACCACTGCACTAAACCCTGAAACACCACCCCCAGCACGACCCCCTACACTGCCCGAACACCACTGCACTGCCCTAAACCCTGAAACACCAGCCCCAGCAAGACCCCCACACTGCCCGAACACCACTGCACTGCCCTAAACCCTGAAACATCACCCTCAGCATGACCCCCTACACTGCCCGAACACCACTGCACTGCGCTAAACCCTGAAACACCACCCCCAGCACGACCCCCTACACTGCCCGAACACCATTGCACTGCCCTAAAGCCTGAAACACCACCCCCAGCACGACCCCCTACACTGCCCGAACACCACTGCACTGCCCAAACCCTGAAACACCAGCCCCAGCACGACCCCCTACACTGCCCGAACACCACTGCACTGCCCTAAACCCTGAAACACCAGCCCCAGCACGACCCCCTACACTGTCCGAACACCACTGCACTGCCCTAAACCCTTAAACACCAGCCCCATCACGACCCGCTACACTGCCCGAACACCACTGCACTGCCCTAAACCCTGAAACACCACACCAGCCCCAGCACGACCCCCTACACTGCCCGAACACCACTGCACTTCCCGAAACCCTGAAACACCAGCCCCAGCACGACCCCCTACACTGTCCGAAAACCACTGCACTGCCCTAAACCCTGAAACACCAGCCCCAGCACGACCCGCTACACTGCCCGAACACCACTGCACTGCCCTAAACCCTGAAAAACCACCCCTGCATGACCCCCTACACTGCCCGAACACCACTGCACTGCCCTAAACCCTGAAACACCACCACCTGCACCACCCGCTACACTGCCCGAACACCACTGCACTGCCCTAAACCCTGAAACACCACCCCCTGCACCACCCCCTGCACTGCCCGAACACCACTGCACTGCCCTAAACCCTGAAACACCACCCCCAGCACGACCCCCTACACTGCCCGAACACCACTGCACTGCCCTAAACCCTGAAACACCACAACCCTGCATGACCCCCTACACTGCCCGAACACCACTGCACTGGCCTAAACACTGAAACAACACCCCCGGACGACCCCCTACACTGCCAGAACACCACTGCACTGCCTTAAACCCTGAAACACCACCCCCAGCTTGAACCCCTACACTGCCCGAACACCACTGCACTGCCCTAAACCCTGAAACACCACCCCCAGCATGACCCCCTACACTGCCCGAACACCACTGCCCTAAACCCTGAAACACCACCCCCTGCACTACCCCCTACACTGCCCAAACACCACTGTACTGCCATAAACCCTGAAACACCACCCCCTGCACAACCCCATACACTGCCCAAACACCACTGCACTGCCCTAAACCCTGAAACACCACCCCCAGCACAACCCCCTACACTGACCGAACACCACTGCACTGCCCTAAACCCTAAAACACCACCCCCAGCATGACCCCCTACACTGCCCGAACACCACTGCACTGCCCTAACCCTAAAACACTACCCCCAGCACGACCCCTACACTACCCGAACACCACTGCACTACCCTAAACCCTAAAACACTCCCCCAGCACGACCCCTACACTACCCGAACACCACTGCACTGCCCTAAACCCTAAAACACTCCCCCAGCACGACCCACTACACTACCCGAACACCACTGCACTGCCCTAAACCCTAAAACACTCCCCCAGCACGACCCCCTACACTACCCAAACACCACTGCACTGCCCTAAACCCTAAAACACTCCCCAGCACGACCCCTACACTACGCAAACACCACTGCACTACCCTAAACCCTAAAACACTCCCCCAGCACGACCCCCTACACTACCCAAACACCAATGCACTACCCTAAACCCTAAAACACCACCCCCGCACGACCCCCTACCCTACCCAAACACCAATGCACTACCCTAAACCCTAAAACACTACCCCCGCATGACCCCCTACACTACCCAAAGACCACTGCACTACCCTAAACCCTAAAACACTACCCCGCACGACCTCCTACACTACCCAAAGACCACTGCACTACCCTAAACCCTAAAACCACGACCCCCTACACTACACAAACACTGCTGCACTACCCTAAACCCTAAAACACTACCCCCAGCATGACCCCCTACACTACACAAACACCACTGCACTACCCTAAACCCTAAAACACTACCCCCAGCATGACCCCCTACACTACCCAAACACCACTGCACTACCCTAAACCCTAAAACACTACCCCCAGCAGTACCACCTACACTACCCAAACACCACTGCACTACCCTAAACCCTAAATCTACCCCCAGCATGACCCCCTACACTACCCAAACACCACTGCACTACCCTAAACCCTAAATCTACCCCTAGCACGACCCCCTACACTACCCAAACACCACTGCACTACCCTAAACCCTAAATCTACCCTCAGCACGACCCCTACACTACCCAAACACCACTGCACTACCCTAAACCCTAAAACACTAACCCCAGCATGACCCCCTATACTACACCAACACCACTGCACTGCCCTAAACCCTAAAACACTACCCCAGCACGACCACCTACACTACCCAAACACCACTGCACTACCCTAAACCCTAAAACACTACCCCCAGCACGACCCCCTACACTACCCAAACACCACTGCACTGCCCTAAACTCTAAAACACTACCCCCAGCACGACCCCCTACACTACACAAACACCACTGCACTGCCCTAAACCCTAAAACACTACCCCCAGCACGACCCCCTACACTACACAAACACCACTGCACTACCCTAAACCCTAAATCTACCCCAAGCATGACCCCCTACACTACACAAACATCACTGCACTACCCTAAACCCTAAAACACTACCACCAGCATGACCCCCTACACTACACAATCACCACTGCACTACCCTAAACCCTAAAACACTAACCCCAGCACGACCCCCTACACTACACAAACACCACTGCACTACCCTAAACCCTAAAACACTACCCTCAGCACGACCCCCTATACTACCCAAACATTACTGCACTACCCTAAACCCTAGAAAAGTAACCACCACCCCATGCCCAATCCCCCTTACCTCTCACTCCTCGTGGTTCCTCTCTCCTCGTGGTTCCTGCTTCATGTCGTCTCTGATGGGCGGTGCACGTCGTTGTGAGGAAACGGAGCAGCCTCTGTTTCCTTACAACGACGTGGATCGTCTGCATTTTTTTAGAACACATGGTCATTTACCATACATACCTTTACAACTAAATTTGTTGTAAAGGCATGTGTGGTAAATGACCATGCGTTCTAAAAAAATGCGCAGTAATGACTTCACAATGTACAACGCATGCGTGGTAATGCATGCGTTGTAATGGTATCGCGAAGTAAAAAAGTTGTTGTAACGGCTGTTTACCGATCAAAGCTGGCCCCTGTTCTTCAGTGAGTCGTTTATTTGATAAATTAGGAGGAAGGAATGTGTTTTTTTTACCGAAAAGTGCATTCCCGGCTGTTGTATTGTGAAAGTGTCCGCGTGGCCTGGTTTCACTTCCGGTGAGAGAGTGGAAGAGTCTGTTTGGATCTAAAGGGGTTCTGCTGTTGGATGGGGCCGGCGCGACACGTCATCAGAAAACACAGCTAATGGAAAGCGTTGTCCCCGAAGTGTGGAGCAGTGCCATGAGAGGTCAACGAGTGTGCGTCTCACCGCAGTATGACCGTGCCGCGTGACCCATGTGCCGCCTCCAGTGTACGGAAAGCAGAAGCGGCATCCATTGCAGGTCCTCTTGAAGACTGTTGTAGCACTAATTCTACATTTTGGAACTAGGGCATTTTAACCTTGTTGTTCCTGCCAGATACAAAGAGAAGATCATGTGTTATTCAGTGCCCTCGTTACCTTTTCTGTGGGTAGTGGTGCTTGCCACTTCGCTGCCCCGCTGGTGCACACAACTGGGCTCCCCACCTCGTGTGCCATCTGCAGGGCCTCTGCCCTCGGATCACTGGTTTCAGTTTCTGAAGTGGCAACATAAACAGTTGCTCCCAAAGGACTAGCCTGAACACTTAGGTGAATATCCCCTGCGCCAGCATTCCACGGAAATTCTTTCCTAGCTCTCCCACATCGACGACGATGTCATAATAGCACGGCTCCGCTCGCGACACCGTATGACGTCATAGGAGCCATAAGAGGACCTCGTCGGCGTGCTGACGTCAGTTCCACCCATTTTTCCCGTGCCACCGAGGTAAACAGGTGGACCAACACATTTTCACATGTATACATAGTATACTAAATATATATATACAAATGCATAACCAATAAAGGCATAAAGAAATAGCAACAGATCAAGCATTTCTCACTATTAAAACATAAGCATGATTAAGACATATTAAAAACATTCATGCCAAACAGTAAAAGCATCTTTTTGGTAGAAACAGGTGGACAACGGGGAGGCGGGTGGGACAGTGAGGAATCCACAGGCAGATACTGTATCCACCAGAAAAGCGTTACCGAAGGTAAGTAACTTGCTCTTCTGATGGATACTTCTGCCTGTTGATTCCTCACCTTTTGAATAGAATCCTCAAGCCGTACCTCACCCGGAGGAGGGTGTCCACCTGACTAGCCCAAAAATCTTGCAAAACAGATCGAGCAAAATGGCCATCCCTCCTAACCTCCGAATCCAATAATAATCGAATAATTTTTAGTCGAAATTATATTGAAAATAATACTTTAAAAATACTTGTATTAATAAATTTAGACAAACACTTAAAGGAAAACTATTATTTATAATTAATTTAAAGATATTTCATACTTTACACATTACGCCGAAGTCGCGACCCCAGCGCAACTTTTCAAAATGGCTACCGGAATGCGCGCAACCATCGTGTAGGGTGCGCGAAGGGTGCGCGACTTCTGTATAATATAAAAAAAAAAAAAGAATGAATATAGTTTTCCTAACTAAAAATTATTCACAATTTTTTTAAATATATATATATATAGAAAATAAAAAACCCATAGGATTGAGGTACATTAGACTTACAAATTTTCATTTAAAAAACCTTTGAAATTCACTGGAAAAACCATAGGTTTCAGGCACGTTATAGTTAGAAATTAGCATTTAAAAAACCATAGAAATTCACTGAAAAAACCATAGGTTTCAGGGACGTTATAGGTAGAAATTAGCATTTAAAAAACCATAGAAATTAACTGAAAAAACCATAGGTTTCAGGAACGTTATAGTTAGTTGGACATTTCACTTGTACAAAACCATAGAAATTCCGGCGTTATAGTTAGTTCAGCTAACTATAACTCGCGCCCCGCAATGCACTGCTGATGACGTCACATATTACATCATTCATGACATGGTCAGTGACATCACTGATGACATCACTGATGAAATTGGGGAATTAATTCCCCTTCAATACTGGGGGTCCCTGGGGGCCAACTAGCCCACCAGGTACCTCCAGTAAGCGCCACAGGGCTGCAATGCAGAGAGGTGGTCCAGGCCACGCCCCTTTTTACACCTCTCTGCAATGCAGCCGTGTGGCGCTTACTGGAGGTGCCTGGTGGGCTAGTTGGACTCCAGGGACCCTCAGGATTCAAGGGGACTTTATCCCCCAACTTAAAACACGCCATGGGGCGCGTTTGCACAGTGGTGAAGGGAGGGGGCAGGGCCTGAGGTGACATGTGTGGAAACACGCCCTGTGGCGCGTTTTAAGTTGGGGAATTAATTCCCCTTCAATCCTGAGGGCCCCTGGGGGCCAACTAGCCCACCAGGAACCTCCAGTAAGTGCCACAGGCCTGCGTTGCAGAGAGGTGGTCCAGGCCATGCCCCTTTTTACACCTCTCTGCAACGCAGCTCTGTGGCACTTACAGGAGGTACCTGGTGGGCTAGTTGGACCCCAGGGACCCCGCAATGCACTGCTGATGACGTCACATATTACATCACTCATGACATGGTCAGTGACATCACTGATGACATCTCAAATGACATCACTGATGACATCATCCATGTGATAATTTGATGCATCTTCTCACACCCTAATATAACCTTTGATACACCCACTCTAAATTACAGACTGCCATTCTCAAAACCATAGACACTCCATCACCAATAACTACATACCCACTCACTGATTCTTAGGTCTACACACACATCCACTCACTCACCCGTACAGTCACTCATACTTACGGTCACTCAGTACGGGACTATCATATGCACTCATACACCTATATAGACAATCACACACCGCCACTCATCCGTAGAGGTACCCACACACCGAGTCAGTCATGCAAATAATTAATCACACTGCCATTTACTCACCTATACAGTTATACACACACCAGCTCACTTACTCATACAAATACTAGCACATTCTTATGCTCTTATACAATCACTGATACAAGCACACACTCACAATCACACACTCTCACTTATAGCCATTTATATACTCCAACACACATATATACTGCCTTTCACATATGTAGTTACTCACACATGTACCACTGAGATATACATTCACTCACTAACACACCCATACACACACTCACCCACCCATACAGTCCATCACAGATGCACTCTTGAAACCATGCACCCATTGTATCACCCACTCACACATCTATGCAGAGAGTCACACACACCCCACCCACACAAACACTCAGGCACCCATACAGATACTCAGACAACCAATCAATAACCCATATAGACACTCATGTAGCTTTTCACAAACCCATGCAGCCGCTTACACACCAACAGACAGACGGATACAGACATACACACAGTTTAGTCACTAAACCATGCATTCAGTAAGATACGTTTAATCACTCACTTATAGAGTCAGTCACGCACCTACTAAATCATCCATTCAGACATCCACTCATTCTTCAATACGCCTTTCCCTATATATATTAAACATATTTAAACTTTACAGAAACACACAGTCACTGGATGATGTCATCAGTGATGTCATTTGAGATGTCATCAGTGATGTCATCAGTGATATCACTGACCATGTCATGAGTGATGTAATATGTGACGTCATCAGCAGTGCATTGCGGGGGCGCGAGTTATAGTTAGCTGAACCTTACTATAACGGGGGAATTTCTCTGGTTTTGTACAAGTGAAATGTCCAACTAACTATAACTTTCCCTAAAACCTATGGTTTTTTCAGTGAATTTCTGAAGTTTTTTAAATGCTAATTTCTAACTATAACGTGCCTGAAACCTATGGTTTTTTCAGTGAATATATATATATATTACCTACTGGCGGTCGCCAGTAGGTAGTTATAGTTAGGACCTATTTTCCATAGGAACATTTTTATTTGTTTTCCAAATAACTTTAGCGTCGTTTGACGAATCTTCGCGAAAGTTTCAAAACTAGTGGGGCGCTCCGGTCAGCTCCTGTCTTGAAAGTTTGGGGGTGATTTGCTAAGCGGGGGCCGAGAAAAAGGGGGTCCCAAAACGTGTTTTCTCCATGTTAATTTCCATAGGAAACTTTAGACACGGCTACAGCCCGAACTGCTGAACGGAATTACACCAAATTTGGCAAAAAGGTAGCCCTTGGTTCAGAAAGAGTCCTTTTTGTTAAATGGTGTAAATCCGTTCAGTAGTTCCTGAGAAACTCAAAAAATAGAGGTCGGAAAATCATTTTCCCATAGGAAACTTTAGCCAAGGGTACAGCCCGAACTGCTGAAAGGAATTACACCAAATTTGGCAAAACGGTAGTCCTTGGTTCAGAAAGAGCCCTTTTTTTTAAATGGTGTAAATCCGATCAGTAGTTTTTGAGATATTAAAGAAAAATATCTTTATATATCTGGGCGGGACCTAACTACACAAGCACAAGCTTGGCGCTAATTGGCTGCCAACACTTCAATCCAGGAAGTGTTGGCTGCCATCTTGGTGCAATGCTTTTTAGGTCTCGCCTAGCGACGCAGCGCATGCGCTGCATGCTTGGCGAGATCTATTATTGTCGATTTTTCTTCCGAAGAAAAGAACACTACCCGCAGCACGACCCCCTATACTACACAAACACCACTGCACTACCCTAAAACACTACCCCCAGCATGACCCCCTACACTACCCAAACACCACTGCACTACCCTAAAACACTACCCCAGCACGACCCCCTACACTACCCAAACACCACTGCACTACCCTAAACCCTAAAACACTACCCCCAGCATGACCCACTACACTACCCAAACACTAATGCACTACCCTAAACCCTAAAACACTACCCCCAGCATGACCCCCTACACTACCCAAACACCACTGCACTACCCTAAACCCTAAAACACTACCTCAGCACAACCCCCTACACTACCCAAACACCACTGCACTACCTTAAACCCTAAAACACTACCCCCAGCACATCCCCCTACACTACCTAAACACCACTGCACTACCCTAAACCCTAAAACACTACCCCCAGCACGACCCCCTACACTACCCAAACACCACTGAACTACCCTAAAAACTAAAACACTACCCCCAGCACGACCCCCTACACGACACAAACACCACTGCACTACCCTAAACCCTAAAACAAAACCCCCAGCAAGACCCCCTACACTACCCAAACACTACTGCACTACCCTAAATCCTAAAACACTACCCCCAGCATGACCACCTACACTACCCAAACACCACTGTAGTACTCTAAAACACAACCCCCTACACTACACAAACACCACTGCACTACCCTAAACCCTAAAACACTACCCCCAGCATGACCCCCTATACTACACAAACACCACTGCACTACCCTAAACCCTAAAACACTACCCCCAGCATGACCCCCTACACTACACAAACACCACTGCACTACCCTAAACCCTAAAACACTACCCCCAGCATGACCCCTACACTACACAAACACCACTGCACTACCCTAAACCCTCAAACACTACCCCCAGCACGACCCCTACACTACCCAAACACCACTGCACTACCCTAAACCCTAAATCTACCCCCAGCATTACCCCCTACACTACCCAAACACCACTGCACTACCCTAATCCCTAAATCTACCCCCAGCACAACCCCCTACACTACCCAAACACAACTGCCCTACCCTAAACCCTAAAACACTACCCCCAGAACGACCCCCTACACTACCCAAACACCACTGCACTACCCTAAACACTAAAACACTACCACCAGCATGACCCCCTACACTACCCAAACATGACAGTACTACCCTAAACCCTAAAACACTACCCCCAGCACGACCCCCTACAATACCCAAACACCATTGCACTACCCTAAACCCTAAATCTACCCCTAGCATGACCCCCTACACTACACAAACACCACTGCACTACCCTAAACCCTAAAACACTACCCCCAGCACGACCCCCTACACTTCACAAACACCACTGCACTACCCTAAACCCTAAAACACTAACCCCAGCACAACCCCCAACATTACACAAACACCACTGCACTACCCTAAACACTAAAACACGACCCCCAGCACGACTCCCTACACTACACAAACACCACTGCACTACCCTAAACCCTAAAACACTACCCCCAGCATGACCCCTATATTACACAAACACTACTGCACTACCCTAAACCCTAAAACATGACCCTCAGCATGACCCCCTACACTACACAAATACCACTGCACTACTTTAAACCCTAAAACACTACCCCCAGCACGACCCCCTACACTACCTAAACACCACTGCACTACCCTAAACCCTAAAACACTTCCCCCAACACGACCCCCTACACTACCCAAACACCACTGCACTACCCTAAATCCTATATCACAACCCCAGCACGATCCCCTATACTACCCAAACACCACTGCACTACCCTAAACCCTAAAACACTACCCCCAGCACGACCCCGTACACTACCCAAACACCACTGCACTACACTAAAACACTAACCCAGCACGACCCCTACACTACCCAAACACCACTGCACTACCCTAAACACTAAAACACTACCCCCAGCATGACCCACTACACTACCCAAACACTACTGCACTACCCTAAACCCTAAAACACTAACCCCAGCACGACCCCCTACACTACCGAAACACCCCTGCACTACCCAAAACCCTAAAACACTACCCCCAGCACGACCCCCTACACTACCCAAATACCACTGCACTACCCTAAACCTTAAAACACTACCCCCAGCACGACCCCCTACACTACACAAACACCACTGCACTGCACTACCCTAAACCCTAAAACACTACCCCCAGCACAACCCCCTGCACTATCCAAACACCACTGCACTACCCTAAACCCTTAAACACTACCCCCAGCACGACCCCCTACACTACACAAACACCACTGCACTGCACTACCCTAAACCCTAAAACACTACCCCCAGCACAACCCCCTACACTACCCAAACACCACTGCACTACCCTAAAAAACGACCCCCTATACTACACAAACACCACTGCACTACCCTAAACCCTAAAACACTACCCCCAGCACGACCCCCTACGCTACACAAACACCACTGCACTACCCTAAGCCCTAAAACACTACCCCCAGCATGACCCCCTACACTATAAAAACACGACAGCACTACCCTAAACACTAAATCCACCCCCAGCACGACACCCTACACTACCCAAACACCACTGCACTACCCTAAACCCTAAATCTACCCCCAGCATGACCCAATACACTACCCAAACACCACTGCGCTACCCTAAACCCTAAAACACTACCCCCAGCACGACCCCCTACACTACCCAAACACCACTGCACTACCCTAAACCCTAAAACACTACCCCCAGCACGACCCCCTACACTACCCAAACACCACTGCACTGCCCTAAAACACTACCCCAGCACGACCCCCTATACTACCCAAACAACACTGCACTACCCTAAACCCTAAAACACTACCCCCAGGACAACCCCCTACACTACACAAACACCACTGCACTACATTAAACCCTAAAACACTACCCCCAGCATGACCTCCTACACTACACAAACACCACTGCACTACCCTAAACCCTAAAACACTATCCACAGCACGACCCCCTACACTACCCAAACACCACTGCACTACCCTAAACCCTAAAACACTACCCCCAGCACAACCCCCTACACTACCCAAACACCACTGCACTACCCTAAACCCTAAAACACTACCCCCAGCATGACCCCCTACACTATCCAAACACCACTGCACTACCCTAAACCCTAAAACACTACCCCCAGCATGACCACCTACACTACCCAAACACCACTGCACTACCCTAAAACACACACTACCCCCTACACTACACAAACACCACTGCACTACCCTAAACCCTAAAACACTACCCCCAGCATGACCCCCTACACTACCCAAACACCACTGCACTACCCTAAACCCTAAAACACTACCCCCAGCATGACCCCCTACACTACACAAACACCACTGCACTACCCTAAACCCTAAAACACTACCCCCAGCACGACCCCCTACACTACACAAACACCACTGCACTACCCTAAACCCTCAAACACTACCCCCAGCACGACCCCCTACACTACCCAAACACCACTGCACTACCCTAAACCCTAAATCTACCCCCAGCATGACCCCCTACACTACCCAAACACCACTGCACTACCCTAATCCCTAAATCTACCCCCAGCACAACCCCCTACACTACCCAAACACCACTGCACTACCCTAAACCCTAAAACACTACCCCCAGAACGACCCCCTACACTACCCAAACACCACTGCACTACCCTAAACATTAAAACACTACCACCAGCATGACCCCCTACACTACCCAAACATGACAGTACTACCCTAAACCCTAAAACACTACCCCCAGCACGACCCCCTACAATACCCAAACACCATTGCACTACCCTAAACCCTAAATCTACCCCTAGCATGACCCCCTACACTACACAAACACCACTGCACTACCCTAAACCCTAAAACACTACCCCCAGCACGACCCCCTACACTTCACAAACACCACTGCACTACCCTAAACCCTAAAACACTAACCCCAGCACAACCCCCTACATTACACAAACACCACTGCACTACCCTAAACCCTAAAACACGACCCCCAGCACGACTCCCTACACTACACAAACACCACTGCACTACCCTAAACCCTAAAACACTACCCCCAGCATGACCCCCTATATTACACAAACACTACTGCACTACCCTAAACCCTAAAATATGACCCTTAGCATGACCCCCTACACTACACAAATACCACTGCACTACTTTAAACCCTAAAACACTACCCCCAGCACGACCCCCTACACTACCTAAACACCACTGCACTACCCTAAACCCTAAAACACTTCCCCCAGCACGACCCCCTACACTACCCAAACACCACTGCACTACCCTAAATCCTATATCACAACCCCAGCACGATCCCCTATACTACCCAAACACCACTGCACTACCCTAAACCCTAAAACACTACCCCCAGCACGACCCCGTACACTACCCAAACACCACTGCGCTACACTAAAACACTAACCCAGCACGACCCCCTATACTACCCAAACACCACTGCACTATCCTAAACACTAAAACACTACCCCCAGCATGACCCACTACACTACCCAAACACTACTGCACTACCCTAAACCCTAAAACACTAACCCCAGCACGACCCCCTACACTACCGAAACACCACTGCACTACCCTAAACCCTAAAACACTACCCCCAGCACGAACCCCTACACTACCCAAATACCACTGCACTACCCTAAACCCTAAAACACTACCCCCAGCACGACCCCCTACACTACACAAACACCACTGCACTGCACTACCTAAACCCTAAAACACTACCCCCAGCACAACCCCTGCACTATCCAAACACCACTGCACTACCCTAAACCCTAAAACACTACCCCCAGCACGACCCCCTACACTACACAAACACCACTGCACTGCACTACCTTAAACCCTAAAACACTACCCCCAGCACAACCCCCTACACTACCCAAACACCACTGCACTACCCTAAACCCAAATGACACCCCTATACTACACAAACACCACTGCACTACCCTAAACCCTAAAACACTACCCCCAGCACGAACCCTACACTACACAAACACCACTGCACTACCCTAAGCCCTAAAACACTACCCCCAGCATGACCCCCTACACTATAAAAACACGACAGCACTACCCTAAACACTAAATCCACCCCCAGCACGACACCCTACACTACCCAAACACCACTGCACTACCCTAAACCCTAAATCTACCCCCAGCACGACCCAATACACTACCCAAACACCACTGCGCTACCCTAAACACTAAAACACTACCCCCAGCACGACCCCCTACACTACCCAAACACCACTGCACTACCCTAAACCCTAAAACACTACCCCCAGCACGACCCCCTACACTACCCAAACACCACTGCACTGCCCTAAAACACTACCCCAGCACGACCCCCTATACTACCCAAACAACACTGCACTACCCTAAACCCTAAATCTACCCCCAGGACAACCCCATACACTACACAAACACCACTGCACTACCCTAAACCCTAAAACACTACCCCCAGCATGACCTCCTACACTACACAAACACCACTGCACTACCCCAAACCCTAAAACACTATCCCCAGCACGACCCCCTACACTACCCAAACACCACTGCACTACCCTAAACCCTAAAACACTACCCCCAGCACGACCCCCTACACTACCCAAACACCACTGCACTACCCTAAACCCTAAAACACTACCCCCAGCATGACCCCCTACACTACCCAAACACCACTGCACTACCCTAAACCCTAAAACACTACCCCCAGCATGACCTCCTACACTACACAAACACAACTGCACTACCATAAACCCTAAAACACTACCCGCAGCACAACCCCCTACACTACACACACACCACTGCACTACCCTAAACCCTAAAACACGACCCCCTATACTACCCAAACACTACTGCACTACCCTAAACCCTAAAACACTACCCGCAGCATGACCCCCTACACTACAAAACACCACTGCACTACTCTAAACCCTAAAACACTACCCCCAGCATGACCCCCTACACTACCCAAACACCACTGCACTACCCTAAACCCTAAATCTACCCCCAGCACGACCCCCTACACTACCCAAACACCACTGCACTACCATAAACCCTAAAACACTACCCCCAGCACGACCCCCTACACTACCCAAACACCACTGCACTACCATAAACCCTAAAACACTACCCCCAGCATGACCCCCTATACTATCCAAACACCACTGCACTACCCTGAACCCTAAATCTACCCCCAGCATGACCCCCTACACTACACAAACACCACTGCACTACCCCAAACCCTAAAAAACTACCCCCAGCACGACCCCCTATACTACCCACACACCACTGCACTACCCTAAACCCTATAACACTACCCCCAGCACGACCCCCTACACTACCCAAACACCACTGCACTACTCTAAACCCTAAAACACTACAGCACCCCCTACACTACACAAACACCACTGCATTACCCTAAACCCTAAAACACTACCCCCAGCACGACCCCTAGACTACACAAACACCACTGCACTACCCTAAACCCTAAAACACTACCCAGCACTACACTACACAAACACCACTGCACTACCCTAAACCCTAAAACACTACCCCCAGCACTAACCCTACACTACCCAAACACCACTGCACTACTCTAAACCCTATAACACTACCCCCAGCACGACCCCCTACACTACACAAACACCACTGCACTACCCTAAACCCTAAAACACTACCCCCAGCACGACTCCCTACACTACCCAAACACCACTGCACTACCCTTAACCCTAAAACACTCCCCCCAGCAAGACCCCCTACACTACACAAACACCACTGCACTACCCTAAACCCTAAAACGCTACCCCCAGCACGACTCCCTACACTACCCAAACACGACTGCACTACCTTAAACCCTAAATCTACCCCCAGCACGACCCCCTACACTACCCAAACACCACTGCACTACCCTAAACCCTAAAACACTTACCCCAGCATGACCCCCTACACTACCCAAACACCACTGCACTACCCTAAACCCTAAAACACTTCCCCAGCACTACCCCTACACTACACAAACACCACTGCACTACCCTAAAACACTACCCCCAGCACGACCCCCTATACTACCCAAACACCACTGCACTACCCTAAACCCTAAAACACTACCCCCAGCATGACCTCCTATACTACCCAAACACCACTGCACTACCCTAAACCCTAAAACACTACCCCCAGCAAGACCCCCTACACTACACAAACACCACTGCACTACCCTAAACCCTAAAACACTACCCCCAGCACGACCCCCTACACTACACAAACACCACTGCACTACTCTAAACCCTAAAACACTATCCCCAGCACGACCCCCAACACTATCCAAACACCACTGCACTACCCTAAACCCTAAAACACTACCCCCAGCATGACCCCCTACACTATCCAAACACCACTGCACTACCCTAAACCCTAAAACACTATCCCAGCACGACCCCCTACACTACACAAACACCACTGCACTACCCTAAACCCTAAAACACTACCCCCAGCACGACCCCCTACACTACCCAAACACCACTGCACTACCCTAAACCCTAAAACACTACCCCCAGCACGACCCCCTACACTACACAAACACCACTGCACTACCCTAAACCCTAAAACACTACCCCCAGCACGACCCCCTACACTACACAAACACCACTGCACTACCCTAAAACACTACCCCCAGCACTACCCCATACACTACCCAAACACTACTGCACTACCCTAAAACACTATGCCCAGCACGACCCCCTACGCTACACAAACACCACTGCACTACCCTAAACCCTAAAACACTACCCCCAGCACGACTCCCTACACTACCCAAACACCACTGCACTACCCTAAACCCTAAATCTACCCCCAGCGCGACCCCCTACACTACCCAAACACCACTGCACTACCCTAAACCCTAAAACACTACCCCCAGCACGACCCCCTACACTACACAAACACCACTGCACTACCCTAAACCCTAAAACACTACCCCCAGCACAACCCCCTACTCTACCCAAATACCACTGCACTACCCTTAACCCTAAAACACTACCCCCAGCACGACCCCCTACACTACCCAAACACCACTGCACTACCCTGAACCCTGAAACACTACCCCAGCACGACCCCCTATACTACGCAAACACCACTGCACTACCCTAAGCCCTAAAACACTACCGCCAGCACGACCACCTTCACTACCCAAACACCACTGCGCTACCCTAAACCCTAAAACACTACCCCCAGCACGACTCCCTACACTACCCAAACACGACTGCACTTCACTAAACCCTAAATCACTCACCCCAGCATGACCCCCTACACTACCCAAACACCACTGCACTACCCTAAACCCTAAAACACTACCCCCAGCACGACCCCTACACTACACAAACACCACTGCACTACCCTAAAACACTACCCCCAGCACGACCCCCTATACTACCCAAACACCACTGCACTACCCTAAACCCTAAAAGACAACCCCCAGCATGACCTCCTATGCTACCCAAACACCACTGCACTACCCTAAACCCTAAACGCTACCCCCAGCAAGACCCCCTACACTACACAAACACCACTGCACTACCCTAAACAACACTACCCCCAGCACGACCCCCTACACTACACAAACACCACTGCACTACTCTAAACCCTAAAACACTATCCCCAGCACGACCCCCTACACTATACAAACACCACTGCACTACCTAAACCCTAAAACACTACCCCCAGCACGACCCCTCACACTACCCAAACACCACTGCACTACCCTAAACCCTAAAACACTACCCCAGCACGACCCCCTACACTACACAAACACCACTGCACTACCCTAAACCCTAAAACACTACCCCCAGCACGACCCCCTACACTACCCAAACACCACTGCACTACCCTAAACCCTAAAACACTACCCCAGCACGACCCCCTACACTACACGAACACCACTGCACTACCCTAAACCCTAAAACACTACCCCCAGCACTGACCCCCTACACTACACAAACACCACTGCACTACCCTCCTAAAACACTACCCCAGCACTACCCCATACACTACCCAAACACCACTGCACTGCCCTAAACCCTAAAACACTATGCCCAGCATGACCCCCTACACTACACAAACACTGCTGCGCTACCCTAAACCCTAAAACACTACCCCCAGCACGACTCCCTACACTACCCAAACACCACTGCACTACCCTAAACCCTAAATCTACCCCCAGCACGACCCCTACACTACCCAAACACCACTGCACTACCCTAAACCCTAAAACACTACCCCCAGCACCACCCCCTACACTACACAAACACGTCTGCACTACCCTAAACCCTAAAACACTACCCCCAGCACAACCCCTACACTACCCAAACACCACTGCACTACCCTAAACCCTAAAACACTACCCCCAGCACGACCCCCTACACTACCCAAACACCACTGCACTACCCTAAACCCTAAAACACTACCCCAGCACGACCCCCTACACTACACAAACACCACTGCACTACCCTAAGCCCTAAAACACTACCCCCAGCATGACCCCCTACACTACACAAACACCACTGCACTACCCTAAGCCCTAAAATACGACCCCCAGCACGACTCCCTACACTACCCAAACACCACTGCACTACCCTAAACCCTAAAACACTACCCCCAGCACGACCCCCTACACTACCCAAACACCACAGCACTACCCTAAACCCTAAAACACTACCCCGAGCACGACCCCCTACACTACCCAAACACCACTGCACTACCCTAAACCCTAAAACACTACCCCAGCATGAACCCCTACACTACCCAAACACCACTGCACTACCCTAAACCCTAAAACACTACCCCCAGCACGACCCCCTACACTACACAAACACCACTGCACTACCCTAAACCCTAAAACACTACCCCCAGCACGACCCCTACACTACCCAAACACCACTGCACTACCCTAAACCCTAAACCTAAACACTACCCCCAGCACGACCCCCTACACTACACAAACACCACTGCACTACCCTAAACCCTAAAACACTACCCCCAGCACGACCCCCTACACTACACTACACAAACACCACTGCACTACCCTAAACCCTAAAACACTACCCCCAGCACGACCCCCTACACTACACAAACACCACTGCTCTACCCTAAACCCTAAAACACTACCCCCAGCACGACCCCCTACAATACCCAAACACCACTGCACTACCCTAAACCCTAAAACACTACCCCCAGCACGACCCCCTACACTACACAAACACCACTGCACTACCCTAAACCCTAAAACACTACCCCCAGCACTACCCCCTACACTATCCAAACACTACTGCACTACCCTAAAGCTCTATGCCCAGCACGACCCCCTACACTACACAAACACCACTGCACTACCCTAAACCCTAAAACACTACCCGCAGCATGACCCCCTACACTACCCAAACACCACTGCACTACCCTAAACCCTAAAACACTACCCCCAGCACGACCCCCTACACTACCCAAACACCACTGCACTACCCTAAACCCTAAAACACTACCCCCAGCACGACCCCCTACACTACACAAACACCACTGCACTACCCTAAGCCCTAAAACACTACCCCCAGCACGACCACCTACACTACACAAACACCACTGCACTACCCTAAACCCTAGAAAAGTAACCCCCACCCCATGCCCAATCCCCCTTACCTCTCACTCCTCATGGTTCCTCTCTCCTCGTGGTTCCTGCTTCACGTCGTCTCTGAGGGGCGGTGGACGTCGTTGCGAGGAAACGGAACAGCCTCTGTTTCCTTACAACGACATGGAATGTCTACATTTTTTTAGAACGCATGGTCATTTACCATACATACCTTTACAACGTGGTAAATGACCATGCATTCTAAAAAAATGCGCAGTAATGACTTCGCGATGTACAATGCATGCGTGGTAATGCATGCGTTGTAATGGTATCGCGAAGTAAAAAAGTCGTTGTAATGGCTGTTTACCGATCGAAGCTGGCCCCTGTTCTTCAGTGAGTCGGTTATTTGATAAATTAGGAGGAAGGAATGTGTTTTTTTACCAAAAAGTGCATTCCCGGCTGTTGTATTGTGAAAGTGTCCGCATGGCCTGGTTTCACTTCCGGTGAGAGAGTGGAAGAGTCTGTTTGGATCTAAAGGAGTTCTGTTGTTGGACGGGGCCGGCGCGACACGTCATCAGAAAAAACAGCTAATGGAAAGCCTCCTCACTGAAGTGTGGAGCAGTGCATGAGAGGTCAACGAGTGTGCGTCCCACCGCAGTATGACCGTACCGCGTGACCGATGTGCCGCCTCCAGGGTACAGGAGGCAGAAGCGGCATCCATCGCAGGTCCTCTTGAAGACCATTGTATCACTAATTCTACATTTTGGAACTAGGGCATTTTAACCTCGTTGTTCCTGCCAGATACAAAGAGAAGATCCTGTGTTATTCAGTGCCCTCGTTACCTTTTTTGTGGGTAGTGGTGCTTGTCACTTCGCTGCCCCGCCGGTGCACACGACTGGGCTCCCCACCTCGTGTGCCATCTGCAGGGCCTCTGCCCTCGGATCACTGGTTTCGGTTTCTGGAGTGGCAACATAAACAGTTGCTCCCAAAGGACTAGCCTGAACACTTAGGTGAATATCCCCTGCGCCAGCATTCCGTGGAAATTCTTTCCTAGCTCTCCCACGTCGACGAGGACGTCATAATAGCACGGCTCCGCTCGCGACACCGTATGATGTCATCGGAGCCATAAGAGGACCTCGTCGGTGTGCTGACGTCAGTTCCACCCATTTTTTCCGTGCCACCGAGGCAAACAGGCGGACCGACACATTTTCACATGTATACATAGTATACTAAATATATATATATACATACAAATGCATAACCAATAAAGGCATAAAGAAATAGCAACAGATCAAGCATTTCTCACTATTAAAACATAAGCATGATTAAGACATATTAAAAACATTCATGCCAAACAGTAAAAGCATCATTTTGATAGAAACAGGTGGACAACGGGGAGGCGGATGGGACAGTGAGGATCCACAGGCAGATACTGTATCCACCAGAAAAAGCGTTACCGAAGGCAAGTAACTTGTTCTTCTGATGGATACTTCTGCCTGTGGATTCCTCACCTTTGAATAGAATCCCCAAGCCGTACCTCACCCGGAGGAGGGTGTCCACCTGACTAGACCAAAAAATCTTACAAAACAGATCGAGCAAAATGGCCATCCCTCCTAACCTCCGAATCCAATAATAATCGAATAATTTTTCCGTCGAAATTATATTGAAAATAATACTTTAAAAATACTTTTATTAATACATTTAGACAAACACTTAAAGGAAAACTTTTATTTATAATTAATTCAAAGATATTTCATACTTTACAAATTACGCCGAAGTATCGACCCCAGCGCGACTTTTCAAAATGGCTACCGGAATGCGTGCAGCCATCGTGTAGGGTTCGCGAAGGGTGCGCGACTTCTGTATAATATTAAAAAAAAAAAAAAAAGAATATAGTTTTCCTAACTAAAAATTATTCACAAGTTTTTTAAACTATATATATATATATATATGAAAATAAAAAAAACATAGGATTGAGGTACATTAGACTTACAAATTTTCATTTAAAAAACCTTTGAAATTCACTGAAAAAACCATAGGTTTCAGGCACGTTATAGTTAGAAATTAGCATTTAAAAAACCATAGAAATTCACAGAAAAACCATAGGTTTCAGGGACGTTATAGTTAGAAATTAGCATTTAAAAAACCATAGAAATTCACTGAAAAAACCATAGGTTTCAGGAACGTTATAGTTAGTTGGACATTTCACTCGTACAAAACCATAGAAATTCCGGCGTTATAGTTAGTTCAGCTAACTATAACTCGTGCCCCCGCAATGCACTGCTGATGACGTCACATATTACATCATTCATGACATGGTCAGTGACATCACTGATGACATCACTGATGACATCTCAAATGACATCACTGATGACATCATCCACGTGAAAATCTGATGCACCTCCTCACACCTGAATATAACCTTTGATTCACCCACTCTAAAATACAGACCTACCATTTTCGAAAAAATAGACACATCAATACCAGTTACTAAATACGCACTGACTGATTCCTAGGTCTACACACACATCCACTCATTCACCCATACAGTCACTCATACATGCAGTCACTCATCAATACAACACTATCATATGCACTCATACACCTATACAGACACTCACACACTGCCACATATCCAGAGTTACTCACACACCTAGTCAGTCATGCAAAGAATTAATCATACTTCCATTTACTCACCTATACAGTTATACAGACACCACCTCACTTATTCATACAGATACTAACACATAATTACTCTCTTATAGAATCACTGATACAAATACACACTCATCCATGCAGGCACTCTCACAATTACTGACTCTCACATATAGTTATTTATATACACCATCACTCACATATACTGCCTTTTACATATGTAGTTACTTGCACATGTACCACTGAGACATCCATTCACTCACCAACACACCCATACACACACTCACCCACCCATACAGCTGTTTCCACATGCACTCTTGAACCCATACACCCAGTGAATCAACCACTCACACATCTATGCACAGAGTCACATACCTCCCACCCACACACACACTCAGGCAGCCATACAAATACTCAGGCAAGCAATCAATAACCCATATAGACACTCATGCAGCTACTCACCAACCCATGCAGCAGCTTACGCAACAACAGACAGACTGATACAGACTTTCACACAGTTTAGTCACTAACCCATGCATTCAGTAAGACACATTTAATCACTCACTTATACAGTCAGTCACGTACCTACTAATTCCTCCATACAGACACTTATACACCCACTCATTTTTCAATACAGCTTGGCATATATATAAAACTAATTTAAACTTTACAGAAACACACAGTCACTGGATGATGTCATCAGTGATGTCATTTGAGATGTCATCAGTGATGTCATCAGTGATGTCACTGACCATGTCATGAATGATGTAATATGTGACATCATCAGCAGTGCATTGCGGGGGCGCGAGTTATAGTTAGCTGAACTAACTATAATGCTGGAATTTCTATGGTTTTGTATGAGTGAAATGTCCAACTAACTATAACGTTCCTGAAACCGATGGTTTTTTCAGTGAATATATATATATATATAAAACGTTGGCGCCGTCTGAAGAATCTTCAGGAAATTTTCCAAATCCATTCAGTTGTTTTTGAGAAACTAAATGAATCCACATTTGTATATCTAGGGTCACGAAGCCTTCGCGAATAACACAGAGTTTATGCATGGATCTGATGAGCTCTGATTGGCTGTCAATACTTCAACCAGGAAGTGTTGGTAGCCATCTTGGGACTGAGCTCCATCACAGTCCCATATAAAAACGCAAAAAAATGAAAAGGGAGCAGGATACGAATACCCTAACTCCCTAGCCTTGGTCTTGTGGTCCCAGAGGAACCCCTGCAGGGCAAAAAGCTATTTTTTAAAATTCACATCGAAATTCGAGAATATTGCCATTGGGAATATCGCTATCGAGAATATCGCCATGAATTAAAAAAAAAAATGTTCTGTGTCCCGCGCTTGGTTTAAATACTGCCCTTTGGTGGTCAAGGTCCTGGGGGCATTTGTAGGTTAATTATTAAGGAGGGGAACACTGCACCCCCCGCCTAGATCTTATTTATGCCCCGAGGACCACCACCTCCTTAGGGCTCATGTTTATATTACTGAGGGAGGTGCGAATCCCCCTGTTCCTTGGGGACCATTACCTCTCCTGGGCTTTAAATTTATAAAATAGATGGGGGGCCACACGGACCCCCCTGGGACCACCACCCCCCGGGGCCTTAAATTAAAAACTAGATAGGGGGTCCGCGTGGATCCCCCTGCCCCAAGGACCACCGCCTTCCCCGGGGCCTAATATTTTTTAAAAATGAAGAAGGGTGCTGCGCACTCCCCTCCTGGGCCATATATGGGCCTGGGGACCAACACCTGCCCGGGGCCAGCCTGTGCACAAGAAAGAATGGTGGCTGTGCGGCCTCCCTTCTGGAGCCATTATTGGCCCTGGGGACCGCCACCCCCAGGGCCGGCTCCTGCTATGTCCCGGGGTGCCCAACCCTGGGACATAGCTGTTTGCTTGGCAGGAGTTGTGACAGCTCCTACCAAGCACAAGCAAAGACTCCGCTCCCAAAAAGCGGAAGCTGTCAAACCGCTCCTGCTTGCTGAAAGCGGAGTTTTCATCTCTTTCCCTGCCTGCAGCCTTGCGGGCAGGGAAAGTAATGAAACTGTTGCTCTTACACGCAGGTAGCTGCATTTTAGGCAGCTCCCTGTGTGGGACAGCAATGCCAGCTCCCGCTGGAGGTGGGGAGTTGCTGGGACTGCAGGGGCTTTGAGGCTCCCCCTGCGGTCCCCAACATGCAGACTGGGTGCCCTGGGTGGGATCAGGGCACCCAGTGAGACATGACCTGGCCCTGGGGATTGTGGTTCCTGAAGCTAAAATTGTCCCAGGAATGGAGGCAGCACAGCGCCCCTCTGCCATTTAAATGTGGCAAGGGGATATGGTCCCTGGGGCCGAAATCAGCCCGTGGAGGTGGGGCAGTGCAGTCCCCTCTCCCAATTAAGTAATCGCCAGGTCCCCGGGGTCTTCTGGCCCTGATGCTCATTTCACAGAAATTAAACCTCAACAGGAAGCACTTACAAATATAAACATAGCAGCTGCTCCAGCTGAAGCTCCAGTTATGTAAAGGACAAATGATCCTAACTCCTGGGCTTTTTGAAGGCAAAGCAAGTGTGTTTTCTCTGCAATTCCATATTGAAAGACGATCTGAAATGCTTCATGGAGGTGAATGCATTGTTGAGCTATTGGAGCACATTCTGTAGTGACCATGACAAGTGGGTTCTTTCTTGTCCTTACCTGGTCAGAGCAGAGTCCATGGTTCTCTCTTTAAAATGCTACAAGTATTCAAATGTACAAATCACTTGGAAGCTTCACCGTTTGGCCTGCCCACCTTAGTAGTATGCAAAGGTCTTCTTGCCTTTTGCCAGGATGATGGACAGCTTAACAAGTGGCCCCCAAGTGTATTTCCCACCGATTTTAGTGAGGCGTTATTGATGCTGAGGAATATGAGGACATATCCACCAAACAAAGAAGCACTTGTTTCATATAGTTAAGAGGAAAGACCCTTGCTTGATGGCGATTTACCTCTTTGTAGTCTTGTTGTCTTCAATATAGGAGGATTGACATATTTCTGGATAAAAGCGCACCAGGAACAATCACTTTGCCAAAATGCATACAAGGTCACTGATTAAATTTCCTTGTGTTCCATTGTGCAGCTGTAGTGTAGAATATGTACTGGACATTTGCCCAAAGAGGAAGCACTTAGTAATAAACCAGTAGAAAGTACTCCACTTGGGTAGATATTTTGTGCAAAACTGTGGAGTCTTGTTGGATTAAGACATTGGTGTGGTTCCTTTGTAGCCAAATCACTCACACAGCTAATGACACACCCACACAGGCACTTAGATACCTACTCACATACTCAGGCTCTCATACACTCACTGACAAACCCACTCAGACACTGATACACCCACTCACAGACCCACTTAGACACTCACATACCCACTCACAGACCCACTCACAAACCCACTCACAGACCTACTCAAACACTCTCACATGCACCCATAGACCCACTCAGACACTCATGTACCCAGTAACAGAGCCACTCAGACACTGATACACCCACTCCCAGACCAACTCAGACACTCATATACCCACTCATAGATCCACTCACACACCCACTCACAGACCTATTCAAACATTCTTATATATGCTCACAAACTCACTCAGGCACTCAAGCACCCACTCACAGAACTACTCGGACACTCTCTCACAGCCACTCACAGACTCATTCAGACACTTATGCACCCACTCACAGACCCACTGAGAAACTCATGCACCCATTCACAGACTCACTCAGACACTCATGCACTCACTCACAGACTGACTCACACACTCATGGAGGCACGCGCAAACCCACTCAGACACTGTGGTACCCACTCACAGACCCACTCAGACACTCATACACCAACTCAGACTCCCACTCAGACACTCACTCACCTACTCACACACCCAGTGAGACACTTATGCAGCCACTCCCAGACCCAGTCACACACTCACAGACTCACTGACAGACCCACTCAGATACTCTCACACCAACTCACAGAGCCACTCATGCACTCACTCACACATTCACTCTCAAAGATTACAGGTAGGAAATAAAATTAAACCTTTAGAAATGCCCTTAAAAAAACAAAGGTTACAGGACGTTTTAGTTGGAAAAAAACATTAAAAAAACATAAAAATTCACTAAAAAACAAAGGTTACAGGGATGGTATTGTTAGCATATAGAATTTAAAAAAAAGAAATTAATTGAAAAAACAAAGGTTACAGGGATACTATATTCAGGAAATAGAATTTAAAAATCCTTAGAAATTCACAGAAAAACAAAGGTTACAGGGACTTTATAGATAGGCTCAGAATTCACTCATACAAAACCAAAGAAATTTAGCAGTTATGGTTACTTGAGCCAGCTATATTTTACGCCCCCTCTATGCACTGTTTATGACCTCACATATTACAATACTCATGACATGGTCAGTGACATTACTGATGACATCACTGAAGACATCTCAAATATCACTGATGACATCACTGATGACATCATCCATAGAACCACTCACTCACCCACTCACACTCCTAAACAACCTCTCATATACCAACTCAAACACCCAGAGAACCACTTACATATCCATTCACAGAACCATACAAGTACTCACACAACCACTTACTCTTCCATAGTGCCACTCATACACCCACTCACTCACTCACACATCCATTCACACAACCATTCACTCATCCATACAGCCACTCATTCAACCAGTCACTCACCCATACAGCCACTCACACAGCCACATACTCACCCATACAACTACTCACACAAAGACTTATTCACCTATACAGCCACTCACACATCCACTCATTCACCCATACAGCCTCTCAACACAGCCACTCCCTCAACCATACAAGAACTCACACTCTCACTCACATACCCACGCAACCACTTTCATACCCATTCACACATCCGTGCAAGCACTCCCATATCCGCTCACTCATCCATACAGCCATTCACACAGACACTCCCTCTCAATACAGCCACTCACACACCAACTCACTTAAACAAACACCCACTCACTTACCCATACATCCACTTACAAACCCAGTCACTCACTTATGCAGCCATTAAGATACCTACTCATTCACCCATACAGCCACTCACAGAGCCACTCACTTACTCATGCAGCCACTGACATGCCCACTCACACACCCACACAACCACTCACACAGCCACTCACACACCCATAGAGCTTGTCAGAAACCCACTCACTCATCCATACAGGCACTCATGTACCCACTTACACACCCATAAAACCACTCAGACACCCACTTACAAACTGATACAGATATTCTCACAGCCACTAAGATCACATATTTTGAAAATAGTGTTACTCACTAGTAGTACACCTAGTATAATAATGTAACTTTTGTAGTAGGTGAGTATATATTTTTAACACTCATAAACTCTTAGAAAACACTTATACCCACTTGATGATGTCATGAGTGATGTAATTTGCAATGTCATCAGTGACGTCATCAGCGATGTCACTAACCATGTCATGAGTGATGTAATATGTGAGGTCATAAGCAGTGCATAGTGGTGGCATAAGTTATAGTTTGCTCGGTTTACTTTAACTGATATATATTCACTAAAAAACCAAAGGTTACAGGGACGTAATATAGTTAGGCTAAGATTTCACTAGTACAAAATCAGGAAAATTCAGCAGTTATAGTTAGCTGAACTAACTATAAATCCTGCACCTGCAATGCACTGCTTATAGCCTCACAGATTACATCTCTCATGACATGGTCAGTGACATCACTCATGACATCACTGACTGTAAGTGTTTTAAAAACGTTTATGACTGTTAAATACATATACCAAGGTGTATTGGTGAATCAGTGGGTGTATGAGTGCCCGTATGGATGATTCAGTGGGTCCACATCTCAGCAATCCTGCTGCGTGGGACTTACTGGCGATAACAGGAGGTCTTGTTGGCCCCCAAGGACCGTCAGCAGCCAAGGGGACTTCATCCCCCAACCAGCAGCTCACCAGGAGGTGTGATTGCAGAGTGGTGCAGAAAGGGGGCGGGCCTCAGGCGTTGTGAAGGTAGTATTTTCTTATCTTTTAAATTATAAAGGAAGGGGGCCATGTGGCCCTCTTCCCTGGGCCATATTTTGCCCCGGGGACCCCATCCCCCTGGGCTAGGTATTTTTAGAATGGGGAGGGGGGCGCGCAATTATGACACTGGGGACCCCATCCCCCGGGTCCCAGCTTTTAATTTTTAAATTTGTTTAAATGAAGAAACGGGGACCCCGTGGCTCCCATTTCCCTGGGCTGATTTTGGCCCCGGGGAAACCATCCCCCGAGGCCTGCCCCTTTTTTATAATTTTATTTGTTTAGACATGGGAGAGGGGCTGCATGGCCCCCCTCCCAGCCTGTTTTTGGCCCTGGGGACCCAATACGGCGGGTCCTGGCCACACTACTGGGTGCCCTGGTCCCACCCTGGAGGCTGAAGGCCCCCACAGTCCCTGCTGGCTCTCCGCCTCCTGCGGGAGCCGGCATTACTTTTGGATAGAGGGAGCTACTGGACATGCAGCTCTTTCTGTCCAAAAGCAATTCGGCTTCGCTTCTAGTAAGCAAGAGCATTTTTTCTGCTCTTGCTTACTAGAAGCGGAGCCGAATTTGCTATGGCTTGGTGGGAACGGTAATGCTCCGGTCAAGCCATAGCAAACTGCAGTGTCCCCGGGACATTGCTGGAGCCGGACCTGGGGTGGTGGCGGTCCCCAGGGCCATTATTGGCTCCAAGAGGCGATCATTCTCCTTTGTTCTAATTTGCCCGGGGGAGGTGGTGGTCCCTGGGGCTGCGTCGGGGCCACGTAGCTCCCCTGCATTACTTTTGGATAAAGCCCCAGAGAGGCGGTAGTCTCTGGGGCTGCGGGGGTCCACTGGCCCCCCGCATTATTTAAATTTAAAACCCCAGGGAGGAGGCGGCCCCCGGCGTTGCAGGGGGTCCGCACGGCACCCCGCTTTGCTTATAGATGAATATTGTCACTGAAAAATTCACCTAACTGTAACGTATGTTATTGATGTTTATAGCTGAAGATTATCACTGAGAAATTCACCTACCTATAACGTTACTTTAACCTTTGGTTTTTTCAGTGAATTTCTAAGGTTTTTTTAAGTAAATTGAATATTTTTGTGAGTTTGTATATGCTAGAATAACTTATATATGTTGTGTTAAGACATTATTTTAGATAAAGAATGTTTCTTTTTCATTGTAACAAAACAGGATATGGTTCACAGTTTGTAAAATCTTTGTAAATTGTGTGTGAGTATTAAACAGATACATTTTCAATAGAAATTGCTCATTTGCTCAGTTAGTGTAACTCTGATAGCAAGACATGTCACCAGCAATCTTTTTTCGTGGTGTCATTACTCTTGTGAGAAGATCGTGAGAGGCTTGTGAGATAAAAAAGTTCTAAATTTCATTGTCATTTGCTGTATATGGTTCTTTATCACATTTTCAGTTGGTATTTAATGCTAATCTATAATAGAGTAGGGAATAAAAGGTAGCTGTCTTTTGAGAGACTCTTGAGTAAGCCGAATACACAATTCCCTGCGTGGATTCCGAGGGGTTGTACTTCCTGTTAATCTCTCATAAAGTACTAGCGAGATCGCACATTTAGAATTAGGTTAATTACAGTGTTTTGATATTCTGTTTAAGGTAGGAAAATTAATCGTATACTGTTCTATACAAGATATAAATGAAGTATTTTTTTACTGTCTTGCGAGACACCCACACGACACTTGCAAGAGGTCCAGGACAGGATGCACACCCTAAGGAAGGGTTCAGATTGGTTCATATGCATATCTTTATTTAGAAGACGAATATTTATTGCTTTATTTCATTATTAGACTTTGGTGATAGTAGACATATTTGGCTTGCTCTCCTATCCTGTTTTCCTTTCAGCAGAACAATGTCTTCATCAGATTCAGATAAACAGCCAGGGGCTTCTGTACCAGCTCAGCCATGTCAGCCACCCAAGGAATCCTTGGTGTGGCAAATCTTTGAAGTGAGGCCAGGTTCCAAGACAGTTTCTGCAAATTAAGTTACCTGTAAACTTTGCAGCAAAGAGTTCAGCTGCGGGAGCAGAAATAAACAATACAGCATGAGTATCACAGGGATGTGGAGACACCTTAGAGCAATGCATCCGTAAAGGCTTGCACATGCAGAGTTGGCTCATGCTGGGGAGCTATACAACTCTACAGGGGCTTCAAAATCTTTTGCTCCAGGAGATACTGTATCTTCACAGGTTCTAAGTGCACAAACGGACTATAATTCTGCTTTTTTTAATGAAGAGCTATTTTGCTGCTTGTGTAAGCAGATAATTTTTTCATCAGAGACAAGCAGGCCACACTTTCTTTCGATACAGTACTACTACTTTATAGCTCCCACTGCTAGGGTATGGGAAGAATATGGCCTCTCCACTCAAAGCTTTCCAGATTATAACAGGAGTGTATAGTAGGGTGTAAGGAGAGACTGGTGTCTCCACTGACACATCTCCTCAGGATGACCATTTAATGGCTCTGGGAACCAGACCCCATCCCCCAGGGCCAGGCTCAGCTATGCCCTGGGTTGCCAATCAACGGGACATAGTGGTTTCCCTGCCCACACTGGTGTGGGCTGGAAAACCTGTTTACTCTCACTTGGTGGGAGCAATGTAAAGCTCCCACCAACCAAAAGAAAACAGTGAGTCTGCGCCCATTGGGCAGGAGTGTTAAAACTGCTCCCGACCACTGGGATCAGATTTTACATCTGTTTCCCTGCCCGCTGTCAACCGGGCTGGAAAACAGATGAAAAAATTAATCCTGCATGCAGGTCGCAGCATTTTGTTGCTGCTCCCTGCATGTGGGAGCAATGCGGCTCCCGCTGGAGATGGAGAGACAGCAGGGACCGCAGGGGGCATTCAGTCTCCCTCTGTGGCCCGAGGAACAATCACATTGCCAAAATTAAAAGCAGACATGGTCACTGGACACATTTCCTCGCAGTCCATTACGCAGCTGTAGTGTAGAATACACACTAGACATTTACCCAGTGAGGTAGGACTTACTAATTAACCAGTAAAAAGTACTCCAGATGGGTAGACATTTTGTGCAGAACTGTGGGCTCTTCTTGGATCACATTGCTAAAATTAAATGCACACAAGGTCACTGGAGACATTTCCTTGTGGCCCATTACGCAGCTGTAGCTGTAGTGTAGAATATCCACTAGACATTTACCCAACGAGATAGTACTTACTAATTAACCAGTAGAAAGTACTCCAGTTGGATAGACATTTTGTGCAAAACTGTGGACTCTTGTTGAATAAACAGGCAGGTGAGGTTCCATTCTGACCCTGACGCTCATTTCACAGAAATTAAACCACAACGGGAAGCACTTACAAATATAAACATAGCAGGTGCCCCAGTTGAAGCTCCACTTCTGTAAATGAAAAGCAGCAAACTCAATATTGCTTCTCATTCCAGCAACAGGTCACGGCCATGTGTCTCGTGCCTGACACTGTTCCTGTCAGATTCTTATCTGAGGCCTACTAGTACATTTTGACATTCATTCCATTACTTTGGTTAAACAGCTTCAGATGCCTCCAGTGCCACGCCTGCAGCGAGTCGTGATGCTGCTTAATGATCTGGGCAATGGTAGAATGGCTGAGAAGAATAGGTTGTACGTATTTATTCTGTGATGAAGTACAATTAATCTATTTTAGTTTTTTTTGTAAAGTGTCTCAGGCTGCTGTCATTCACTTTAGAATGCACTGCTTAGGAAGAGGCTACATGGTGATTAAACATGCACGCTCTCAGTTTCATTGCAATTAAACAGAAAAATGTTTTGCATATAAAGTGTTAAGAACTAAATCAAGTTAATGTAAAGAGGTGATATAGTAAGTAAGAGATGCTTGAGAATTCTAACTAGGATTAGACCATCTGTGATGCAGGTACCTAATAATCATTGGGGCTGATGGCTTTTATCTCCAAAGTTATTTTAGGAGCATTATATCCCATTACCGGTGACCTATGGGTTACACTGACATTAGAGGCAGACTGTTCACCCACTGGGCTGCCTTATCATCTGAGATGAGGCATGAAGGACTACTTGAGAGCGGAAGAGTGAAGTGCTTGAAGACACACTGTGTGGTCCCCACAGCAGTCTGAGAGGGGCATGTAATGCCTGCTCCAGATTCTGGGAAGTCAGGGTAGTAGAGTTACTGAGGGCTGCCATCTTGTGCTAGTAAATGTCAGCTGGGTGGCTGATAGCCACAGTGTCAGCCACCCCGGTAGGAATCAGGTAGCTTTGTGTGCACAGCGCATGTTTGTGGGCACTAAAGGGAGAACTGTAGACAGCATTGATGAGAGCGACTGACCCGGGAAGGTATTGTAATTAACTAAGTAACCAGAGAGGGCTTCAAATAGTTCATTTTGTAGGGCGTGTTAGTGGAACCTTTTCTGTAGTACTCACTATAGTCCTAACAGGTTCACTCCGTGCGCTCAATAACATGGGATCAGACATCTATAAGTTCCCAATGCTATGAATTAATTCGGTGGGTGAGAATTTAGTGACAACATACCTCTATTGGTCTGAATTTGGACACAGGATGATTCAACGCGGCCAAGGAGATATAGGCACATTTATTTCAAAGCCCTCATCACACTGTCATTGGTAACTCTTATGGATACGGGCTGTGCATTCCACGTGGACCGTAATTGGTTCTACGCTGCCACACCAGCTTGATACTCCTGCAGGTACGGATCTCTCCTTTCTGCTACCACCACCTGGCTTCACTTATTCTCTGTTCTGCATTAGTAATGTATCCTTTCCCCATCAGATATTACCTGGACAGCCTTCCCTCCCTCGCCCTTCGACTTGGACCATTCACTACTTATTCAGGTAGTTCTCCTCCTCTACTCTACCCTGTCCTTTTTCTATTTGACCTTTTTGGTCACCCCTGGGCCTCATTCTTGTTTTTCTTTACCTATGCAGCACTATAACAATTTAAGCAACCTGGTCCTGATGATGACCTGAACTCAAACAGTTCGAAACGCCGTCGACCACCCAGCGTTACCTCTGGCATCAATGTGGTCAACCTAAATAATCTAAAGTGGACTACTTACCTTGTATATACCTTCATTTTCTGTTATTGACCACCAATTTTGTTGTATTTTTTGCGTCGTTCACGCTGTTTTTTCACCTTATTGTGTCACTGCGCCATTCACTGTCACAAGCACGATTAGTGCACAACCCACTTGTGGTTACTTATAAATACAATGTACTGTAGTGCTCATATAACTACTTGCAAATAAGAACCTTTTTGTCTTCATACGATTTCTTTGGGTCTCCCTTTTTTCCATCTCTCTGTTTGATTAATTCTTTTGTTTAATTGCCTTGTGAGTGATTACCGTTTGAGACATTGTTTTTTGTATGCATACTCTACCCGGGTCTCTACTGGGTTAACGGGTGTACTCCTGTTTTTTTGATTCTATGATGGTGAGCAACCACTGGGTTGCGAGAGTATTTCTCTATACTTTCATCACCTCTGTGATACATCATGTGTAACTAATCTACACACTATGTCCCCTAGGGAGACCCCCACTTATTCGGATGACTACATCCAACGTATTCTCAGTGGCCCTTCACTGCTCTCTCATTCTTCCACCCCACTACCCTCGGCCCCTAATACATCTAGAGCACTATTGGACAAATTGTTAAAATTGAAGAAAAAACAAATACGCACAGATCTCCACGCCCGCATGCTCACCGAGTATCTAAAATCTGACGTTATACCTCTTGGACTACAGATCCGCAATGTCCCAGCAACATTTACACAAGACCCCAAGTTTCGCACTGGCTTCAGCCACCTAGCCACCACCTGCTCGAGACATTGGATGGTGTTGGGCATTGACACAGCTATCGAGCATAGCCGAAAAGAACTTGAAGAGATTGCCGACATCGAAAAACTTATTCTGGCAGACTCCACCATAACTGACGCCAAGAATCTACTTGACAAAATCAACACCACCATCGCTACATTTAACACCTTCGAGCAGAACAAAAAAAATAAAAAATACCAAGGGACATCAAAAACTATAACAAAGAAACAACATATCCTTATCTACTTGACACCTTCTACAATACTACTTACCAGCCACCAAGAACCAAGAACTGGGGCAGATACAGGAACATTCAGATCATCACTTTCTCTGACTCATCGAACACCTCTATTGAAGATTCAGATGCTGGTGAAGGCCCCAGCACAGATCGTAACCAAAGTAGACCTCACCCGCATCCACTTCTACCGGCTGGCTTTTTAGGAGTGAATCGTGGACGCGGCAGGGGCAGATCAAGACCCAGCTACCAGTATCAATATGCGGGCGAACGTCAAACCCGCCGGAAGTTTTACCAATGGGGCCCCCGCAGTAAATACAACAACCAATGAGGCCACTACCTCTACCATGACTTTAGCCCCTACAAGTACTACAACCAAGGAGGCTACTACACCTACCATAACCTCAGTCCCAACTAATCCTCCTGTTTCCACTGCCATTCCCATATTTAATCTATCTAAGCATATTCTTTCATCAGATGAAATTTCACTCCTCAGTCGTGGTTTGTCCTTTGTCCCCACAGACAACAGCAACTTTTTCAAACTCCTGGAGGATCTGCTTCTGTTCTTCTGCTGCATCCGGCTTAACTTAAAACAATTTTTTCCGACAAGCCACAAATGCATATGTCCAATGAACGCCAATTCCACCCTGCATCTACCTTTCTTTCTCCTGCAGCGGCCATGCCCCCAGAGATACTGTCTTTTGAGCGTTTGGTTCTCCATGAAGTCAAAGAGATACAACACCAATCCGAATTTGTGCCATACAATCTTCCACTGAGTAAGAAAGAAGCCCTCAATAATCTACGTGAGAACAAACAAATAGTGATAAAATCAGCCGACAAAGGCGGTGGCATAGTTGTAATGGACATTGACAAGTACGATACGGAAATTATGAGACTACTTTCCAATGCCACTCACTACCGAGCTCTCACATCAGATCCACATCCAAATATCCGACAACGGATACAGGACGTCAATAACCGGGCTTTACTCTCAGACATCATCTCCAAAAAGGAACATGCCTTTCTGAATAACCCATATCCCAGAACACCTGTAATGTGCATTTTGCCCAAGGTCCAAAAACATTTAACCGAACCACCAGGGAGACATATAGGGGCCGATTCCGATCTCGGCCGGTAGGGCACCGAATCGGATTCGGCTAGACCGGATCCGATTCGGAGCCCTTATTCCCGACCGAATCGTACGTGCGTCCAGGCGAACGAGTACGATGCGAGCGTGTGCAAATTCGCCGACCGACTCGTACGCCCGTCCAAACCGCACCGACCGACTCGCACGGATGCGCTGCGCACCTCGCAATGGAGACGTTCCCCGGCCGGGCAAGTACGATGTGCGCCGCGAGCAGTCCGACCGACTCGCGCCGTCCGGCTCCAAGAAGCAGTCGGAGCCGTACTTTGGGGGCCCGTGTCGGACCCCCCTGTATGCGTAGCCACGCGAGTCACACACAGGGGGGACCCATGGGTCCCCCCTACCTGTGCGTGTACGGCACGAGTTGCTTCGCCGCGTACATGCTGTAGGGGGCGCCCTTGTCCGCCTCGCACCCATTGAGTCAATGGGAGCCCGCGTACGCATTGTACGACGGGCTCCCATTGACTTCAATGGGAGTCCGACCGACTCGAGTCCGATGGCATACGTGCACATCGTACTCGTTCGGTCGGGCGGCTAGGGTCCGATTCGGTCGGAAATCTCTCCGGGTCCGGCTCGGTCGGAGAGATTTCCGACCCGAATCGGAATCGGCCCCATAGTCTCTGGATGTGGGTCAATTTTGGAACCCCTCTGTAAATATATTGATGCCATTCTGAAGGAATTCGTTCCCCTCACTGATACCTTCATCCGGGACAGCACCCACCTTATCAATATCATTGAAGATATACCCCACAATGAAGATACACACTTGATGGTGGGATTGGACATTGAATCTCTATATACCAACATTCCCCACAGTGAAGGCTTAAGTGTCATTGAACAATTCTTAGACACTCGACCCAGACCCACTCGCATCCCCTCTGAATTCATTATGGACCAGCTTCGGATTGCCATTTACTGCAACTATTTTCTATATAAGGATACCTTTTATCTTCAGGTCAAGGGGGTATCGATAGGAGCATGTTTTGCTCCCAATTTTGCCATTCTCTATGTCTACAACCTGGAAACAATGCACATCCTTTCACCCATGAATCCTTACCTGAAACAGATACGTCTATGGCGAAGATACATAGACAATATTCTCCTACTCTGGCATGGCACTTGTGACAATTTGTTATCATTCATTACCTGGCTTAACAACTGCCAATCACATTTCACTTTTACATCTGATGCCAGACCCAGTGACTTGCCCTTCCTTGATCTCACCCTCCATGCCGAAGATGGGACCATTGGAACTTCCTTATTCCGTAAACCGACGGAGCGTAACACACTCTTGCTGTACTCCAGCTACCATCCACGGGGCCTACGGGATGGTTTACCATACGGACAGGTCCTCTGTATCTGAAGGAACTGTAAATGGCGTAAGGACTACTTCGGTGAGGCAGCAGTTCTCTCTGAGACACTGTTAAACCGTGGCTACCCCAAACGCTTAGTGTCCTGTGCCTGCAAACAAGCGTGGTATTGCCACAGGGAATTTCTCCTAGCTCCCTGGTCTAAATGTGCAAACTTCCGCATTTCCTTTTGTCTCCACTTACAGCCCTTCAAGCAACAAAGTCAGCAAGGTGTTTAAAAAAAACTGGAACATACTTCGGACTCAGGTCTCTTTCCAAGAACCACCTGTCTTCTCATACAAAATGGGTCACAACTTATCGGATAAACTGGTACACGCTATCACCTGGCCAGACAATAGGAAGCAAACCCAAACCATTACCTCTCTCTGGGGCCTACCACCAACCTTGGGCCACTACAAGTGCCAAACTTGCTCCGTATGTGAACTTACACACAACACAAAAGTATTTACCACCGGAGACCGCACTTACCAACTCAGACAATTCTCTAATTGCCGGACCTCCAACGTGATCTATGCTATTACTGCCCCTGCAATCTATTATACATTGGCCAGACAACCCAAATGGTCAAACAGTGAATTTCACAACATAAGAGCCGCATTAGATGCAACATTGGGTCAGCTCCCTTAGTTTCACATTACAGAAACCATAACCATTCAGAAACTGATATGGTCTGGCAAGTCATCGACCAACCAGTACTACTTCTGCGAGGTGGCAACTTATGTCTGCTTCTAAACAAATGTGAATGCCGCTGGATCGCATGATGTGACTCTGTTAACAATGGTCTCAAAACACTTGATGAGTGGAACATGACTATTGATACACCTTGACACCCCCAGTGCTATCCCTGACCTTATCTGCTTCTTATTGTGATCAGTTTCCTATGTGTCAATCAGTTGTTATGCACATGTATGTTGTCAATAATTTAATCTAAACAAGATATCTGTTTTCTTCTATATGTTTCTCTTTGCATCGTTAACATCGTTTGTCCATAATGCAATATCCAATTTGACTTTTTCCTTACATGGTCACTCTCCTGTCTTCCCTCCCCGTTGCCCCTTCCCCGTCCTTCCCCTTCCTTCCCTTTTTCTGTCTACCCCCTCATCTTGGGGCCGATTCACAGAACAAATCTGAGATAAAATCCTAAACTTACTACTTTTGGTATTCACAAAAGACATTTAGTAGTAGTAAAGTTAGGACTCCTAACTTTACTACTACTAAACTGAGACAAAATCCTAACTTTACGACTTTCGGTATTCACAAAAGACATTTAGGGGCCGATTCCGATTCGGGGCGGAAAAAATACCGACTGACTCGGTACGGGAATATAGTCCGACCGACACGTACCGGCGTTGCCCAACCTGGGAAGTACGATGAAATGCATGTGAATCACGACCGACTCGTACGGAACACAAGCCGAACGACCGAACCGGACGGAAACAAGCTATCCGGCAGGGAAACCACGCGAATAGAACCGACCGACACGCACCAGGAATCAACCCGAACGAAACGTACCCGCGAACTCCGACCCGCGCAGTACGATGCAATGCGTGGAAAAACAGACCGAGTCGCACGGAGCGCAAGCCGAACGACCGACACGCATACAAAAGCCAGCCGAAGGAAGCCAATACTCGGCGACCGACGCGTACGCCTGCACAAGAAACCCTGCAGAAACACAGCGTGGACGACTCGGAGAAGCTCGCACGAGACAACTGCAGCGTCCTACTCGGTCCGAAGAACATCTCCTACATGCACAAAAAATACTAAGGAAAAAAACAAAAAAAAGGGCCAAACAAGCAATGACAAAGTCAATAAATACAGGGGAAAAAAACATGGAACAAGGACACACCCCCAACTCCACCTATATAAAGGCCACAAATCCCTACCATGATCCTTTTCAAATTCAACTGACCTTCCAGCACAGAACACCATCACACAGCAACCACAGACACACTCACAGCTCATCCATCACACAAGCCACACACCATTAGCACCTCAACAAATAGCACCCTCACATACACCCAGCAAAACCTACACTCACACACCCTCACCTGCACACACACACACATCAATCCCCACCACCACCCATCACCATGCCCCTAAAGAAGAATCCAAAGTTCCTAGACAGTGAATTGGAAGTCCTTGTAGATGAGATCCTCAGGGTAGAGCCCCAGTTGTTTGGTACATTGGTACAACAGACCCCCATGTCGCAGAAAACCAAGATGTGGCAGAGGATCGTCGACAGGGTCAACGCACAATCACCATGTTTGCGCACAAAGGAAGACATCCAGAACAGGTGGTATGACGTGCGCAGGAGGGTCAGGGACCTAGTAAAGAAGGATTACATCCTGAGTCAGCACACCGGCAGTGGCCCTCCTGCCAAACCACTATACCTCAGGCCCTGGGAGGAGAAGGTTCGGGCCATCCTACCACCAGTGAGCGTATATGGACTATCAAACATCCCAGAGCCTGGTGAGTACACAACTAATATACCCAATATTGTGTGACAATACACACACATCACTGTCAAGGGGATAGTCAAACCATGCACCCTTAGCAAATACACAGCAATCAAACGATAATCTCCCCAAGATCTGTCTGTCAGTCAGATAAACACAATACATGCCATCTCATAGTGACATGTAACTGTGTCAAGATATGTACAAACAAATACAGCAAGGCAGTGGCACAAATCTAACCAACAAACACAGTCAGATATTTTGCCACCACTAGAACACCACCTCACAGGGAAGCTCACTGAAAGGAAGGAATTCTGTGTATGCTGGTGAAGTCAGTGTAGCCAATAGCATGATGGGAGTTGTAGTCACAGATATTGGTCACACTCACAATTGGCCCATCAACACCACTCTGAACCATGCTCACATCACAGGGAGTGGAAAACAACTGACAAGATGGCTGACACTGGGTACTGCTGTGGGGAGCACAAGGCCCTGCTGGGAACTGGTCACCAACCAACAGCAGGACACCACTGCCTGACATCCTGAAAGCCAACTTGCACTCCCTGCAATGGAAGCACGTTCCATGGTGGGATATCTGGCTGGGTGGGAAGGAGGACTGACAGCTCTGACCATAGTTACCAGCAGCTTTTCTCACACACACCCTTAACACAAACTCCACACAACTCACCTGGGAGAATGCATTGCCTCACACTCTAATTAAATATCCCACAAAGAACTACCACACTGGGTTATGCTGTGTGATGCACAGGGACACTTTTGGGACTTGTAGCCAAACAAACGCAAGGACAACACTGTCAGCCATCCTGTCAGCACAGGCACACTACCCCACAGGGAAGCAGAGTCAAAAGGAAGGAAGTATGGGCATGCTGGGAAGGGGGGTGTAGGCAATAGCATGATGGGAGTGGTAGTCACAGCTCAACATCCCCCACCCACATGGCCCAGCAAGCTCACACTGAAGCATGCACACCTCACAGGGAGTGGAAAAGAACTGACAAGATGGCTGACACTGGGTACTGCTGTGGGGAGCACAAGGCCCTGCTGGGAACTGGGCACCAACCAACAGCAGGACACCATTGTCAGCCATCTTGCCATTGCTGTCACACTCACACACAGTGAAGTCCACTCAAAAGGAAGGAAGTATGGGCATGCTGGGAAGGGGGGTGTAGGCCATAGCATCATGGGAGTTGTAGTCACAGATATTGCTCACCCTCACAATTGTCCCATCAACACCACTCTGAACCATGCTCACATCACAGGGAGTGGAAAACAACTGACAAGATGGCTGGCACTGGGTACTGCTGTGGGAGCACAAGCCCCTGCTGGGAACTGGGCACCAACCAACAGCAGGACACCACTGACTGACATCCTGAAAGCCAACTTGCACTCCCTGCAATGGAAGCACGTTCCATGGTGGGATATCTGGCTGGGTGGGAAGGAGGACTGACAGCTCTGACCATAGTCACCAGCAGCATTTCTCACACACCCCCTTAACACAAACTCCACACAACTCACCTGGGAGAATGCATTGCCTCACACTCTAATTAAATATCCCACAAAGAACAACCACACTGGGTTATGCTGTGTGAAGCACAGGGACACTCTTGGGACTTGTAGCCAAACAAACGCCAGGACAACACTGTCAGCCATCCTGTCAGCACAGGCACACTACCCCACAGGGAAGCAGAGTCAAAAGGAAGGAAGTATGGGCATGCTGGGAAGGGGGGGGTGTAGGCAATAGCATGATGGGAGTGGTAGTCACAGATATTGGTCACCCTCACAATTGGCCCATCAACACCACTCTGAACCATGCTCACATCACAGGGAGTGGAAAACAACTGACAAGATGGCTGACACTGGGTACTGCTGTGGGGAGCACAAGCCCATGCTGGGAACTGAGCACCAACCAACAGCAGGACACCACTGACTGACATCCTGAAAGCCAACTTGCACTCCCTGCAATGGAAGCACGTTCCATGGTGGGATAACTGGGCTGGGTGGAGAAGGAGGGCCGGATGTCCACCAAATACCACCAATGCTGGCCATGCACACACCTCAACATTCACATAGAAAAGCTTCAGGTTGGCAGGACAATGAGCTACACCAATATCAACCTCTGACTGTGACAACTTAGGACAATGCAATGTACAGGCCCGCATCCAGAGGTACAGTCACAACTGTCAGGTGTGTGAACCATTGATGCCCGTAGAAACATAACATACATTGTGTGTCTCTTCCAAAAACAGGTGATGATGGGGACACAGCAGCAGACGAGGAGGAGTCCCTGTCCCAGGCTCCGGGGGACACTGAGCTCACTGGTGTTGAACAGCCTCTGCACTCCTAGGATGGCGAAGACCTACCTGGCCCCTCCGGTGCGAGTCATCATGCAGCACCAGCAGGACCAACATCTGCACCCCCTGCACCCACCCCTCCAACAACTGCCAACACACAGACCACCCCTGCCAACACGGACAGACCAAGGACCACCGATGACAACAGCACAGGGACCCCGGCCCAACGTGGAGCAACGGACAACGAGCCCAGTAACAACCCCCAAGTGGGCCTACGGTCACCTGTGCATGCCACCACAGGTCCCGCACGTGTCACCAGGGGTGGTGGGAGGGGTGGTAGACATAGGTCGCTGTTTGCAGAGGGGCCTGGACTGCATGATGACCCACAACTGGCACGCATTGCTGAGGCGTACCAGAATAGCACCGGAGAGGTCTGCCAGGTAGTGGGGATCCTCAAGGACATTCAACAGCAGCAGGCTGCCCATCATGCCCGCTTGGACTCACACATGTCCCGTGTGGAGACACACATGTCCCGTGTGGAGACATACATGTCTGGCATGGAGTCCAAGTGGGACACATTGGAAGAACTGACAGCGGTGCATAGGGACATATTGACATGCCTCCGCCAGATTAGCACCAACATGGCCACACCTCCCTGTGTGCCCACAACATCTGGTGCTGCAACAACTGCAACTGCCACAGGGAGGGAGGAGGACTCTGGCGGAGAGTCCTCTGCACCGCAGCAGCCTGCACGTGAGGGTCCCCCCGGAAGAAGAGGGGTCGTCCGAGGAAGGAAAACTGAGAGGCCGATGGCCATGTACATCCCCCAGGAACCCAACACCTGTTCTGGAAATTCTCCTTTGTGTGCAAACTGTTTACCCTGTCGAATGCAACACAACTCTCCCACATGACATGGGGAGCTTAAGTTGGCCCAATGTATCAGATGACTGTGGACTTTACTCAGGACATTTCTGCTACCAAGCCTTCCAACTCATCTGGGAACTTTGGATTCCAATCCCAATGTACAGCACCCACCATCCTGTGCACTATCCTCACACATGTTTGTAAATAAACTCACTAATACACCATACTTGCCTCTGTTGTGATTCCAACGTGGTTTTTGTCATGTAGATGGTGATCTGCTAAATGACACTGTGCATGCTAATTGCTACAGCAAGTTCAACACCGTCATGTGAGTCATGGCAACGTGACACATATGAGGGAGACACACCACTAGGGCTACACAACACATACACACCAGGGCCATCAGACTCATCGCCTACACTGATGTTGCCAGGAAATACAGTGGAATGCACAGACACCACACCTATTCACAGTCTGTGTTAACTAGCCCACAGGTGCAGTAAGCACATGTCAGTCAGATGTGTGACCACAGACAATGCACAACCCAAAGTGAAGCACAGGTTTATTACACATTTGCAACATGTTGTTTCCACTACAGATGCAAGGTAATCCTACGTGGCAGTGGCCACACAGTCAACAAGTGTAGAAGAAATAAAGTCCAGGGGTGTGTGGCACATCACCTGTAGGGAAACGACTGCTTCCACCCTGGAAGTTGAATCATGGTGTCGGGGATCACAGTTCACCAAACAACTCTGAAAGTACCCTGTGAAGGACAGACATGACACACAGTCAAAAGCACGGAAGAACAGAATAGAACTGCAATACTCATGGCCAATACATGTCACAAGATACTCACAGAAAACCAAGTTAGCATGTCAACACTGTTGGGGAGTACAGACTACCTGTAAGGACACACCGCTGCACGCTTCCAGTCAAGTAGCACATGGCCACACTCAAACAGCACCAGAGCACCACCAACACATATCACGCAAACACACATAATTGACATGACATCTCTGGATACTCACATTCAGCTGAAGAAGTTGGTGATGAGCTGTGTGCGGACATCACCATCATCATCATCATCATCATCACTGGCATCGTGGCCCAGGCCAGGATCCTCCACAGGTGGCGGATGTTGGTCATCGTCATCCAGGATGAGAGGCAACTCCTTCCGCACTGCCAGGTTGTGAAGCATGCAGCAGACGATGACAATCTTGCACACCTTTGATGGGGCATATGGGAGGGCCCCTCCTGTCTTGTCCAGGCAGCGAAAGCGGCTCGTCAGGAGACCAAATGTGTGCTCGATCACTCTCCTGGTCCGACCATGTGCCTCATTGTAGCGCATCTGGGCTGGTGTCACAGGGTTCCTGAGGGGTGTTAGCAACCACGGCATGTTGGGGTATCCGGAGTCACCTACAGACAGACAATTGCACATTAGCTGAGTTGGAAAATAGGGCGGAATAGAACATAGCAGAACACACACAATGGTACAAAGTCAGTACACACCGACAAGCCAGGCACGCTGGTTCTGCATCTGATACATCATCCTCGGGATGCGACTACTCCTCATCACGTAGGCATCGTGTGCCGAACCAGGGAAACGGGCACACACATGTGAGATGCTCATATCTGCAAGACATACCACCAGAGCATTGATCGAATGATAATGTTTCCTGTTCCTGTATGCCTGATCATGTGCCTGTGGTGGTACCAAAGCCACATGTGTCCCATCAATGGAGCCAATGACATGTGGCATCCTCCCCAGGGCATAGAAGTCACTCTTGACGTCAGTGAGTTGTTGACGTGTAGGGAAATAGATGTACTGGTTCCGGCATCTCAACATTGCCTCCAAAACATCGCGTAGCACACGGCTGAACATAGTCTGTGACATCCCACCAGCAGTCGCAACAGTGTGTTGAAAGGTACCGGTGGCAAAGAAGTTTAGGGCTGCCATCACCTTCACCTTGGGGGTCAGCGCTGTAGGGTACGGCCGGCCAGGTTGCAAATGTGGGGCCAAGAGCACTGCCAAATCCTCAATCAGCTGCCTGGTGAAGCGGTACCGTTGGATGCTGTCACGTTCCACCATCGTTGCCAGGTCAGGGAATGGTCTATGAACAGCTGGTGCCCTGCAGTGCATAGGTGAAGAAAGAAAGATTGTCAGTCACCCCACATATGTGCCATTCACCATACTCAATTTCACATGATACATCATTACGAGACACAAGTACTTGATGTGTGTGCCGTTCTGTATGGACATATATGGCACTTACATGGACATCATCTAACATCTCAGTTCAACATGTGTTGACAACAGGTTCCAGGTTGTGCTATGGGAAACCATTAGGCTGTGTCACAGTACCCATTTACTGCTGTCACGTTCCACACACACACCACAGTGACATGTCTGGACAGATGCGCCACAGGCATCACAGCTCATTGACAGGTAGATTCCCAGTGACCCTGTCTTGCCACATGGACACTGGCATGACATGGCGTATCATGTACACGTCAGAAAAACAAACATGACTCCCACAGGTAGTGGCCCCTGTTGCCTCCACAGGACAGACATGGACGTCTGTGACACACACACGCACAACATCAAAGTCCATGCACAAACAACGTTGATGTGGAGACTGTCTACAATTGTGCACATGGAATCAGAGACATCGGAAACACAACATGCACACAGACTGTGGAGGTCCATCACTATTGTGGCAATGGGTCACCCTGTGACGTACATGCCTTCCCACATGGGACTCTGGGGGTATGTGACATGTCATACACATACACAACCTGGAAATGTGACCATGTCACATGCTCCGAAATGAACACTTGCACATCACAGTGGTCATGTGCACAACACACAAAGGATCCTGTCCCCATGAACACGTGCACAGCCTGGGAGTGGCTGCCCCCAAGTGCCACCCCAAAAACCACATGTTTACCCCCATTCACAGAAAAGGTAATGCAGCCTTACATGCCTTAGGATACAGTGTGGACTGGGTGTGGTGTTGTAGGTGTGCCCCTGAGTCCCTGGCAAGTATATGTGGCTGCCATACGTTCACCAGTGACAAGCATGGTGACATATGCGAGTGACCTGTACAGGGACGCGTTGTACAGCAATGGGCCGATCGGTGTGCACGCACTGGCCATTGCATCTGTTGTGAGCAGGTACGCGTTGTACAGCAATGGACCGATCGGTGTGCACGCACTGGCCATTGCATCTGTAGTGAGCGGGTACGCGTTGTATCCCGGAATACGCGTTGTACAGCAATGGACCGATCAGTGTGCCCGCACGGCCCATTGTATCTGTTGTGAGCGGGTACGAGTTGTATCCCGGAATACGCGTTGTACAGCAATGGACCGATCGGTGTGCCCGCATGGCCCATTGCATCTGTAGTGAGCGGGTATGCGTTGTATCCCGGAATACGCGTTGTACAGCAATGGACCGATCGGTGTGCCCGCACGGCCCATTGCATCTGTAGTGAGCGGGTACGCGTTGTACAGCAATGGACTGATCGGTGTGCCCGCACGGCCCATTGCATCGGTTGTGAGCGGGTACGCGTTGTATCCCGGAATACGCGTTGTACAGCAATGGACCGATCGGTGGCCCGCACGGCCCATTGCATCTGTTGTGAACGGGTACGCGTTGTATCCCGGAATACGCGTTGTACAGCCATGGACCGATCGGTGTGCCCGCATTGCCCATTGCATCTGTTGTGAGCGGGTATGCGTTGTATCCCGGAATACGCGTTGTACAGCAATGGACCGATCGGTGTGCCCGCACGGCCCATTGCATCCGTAGTGAGCGGGTACGCGTTGTACAGCAATGGACCGATCGGTGTGCCCGCACGGCCCATTGCATCTGTAGTGAGCGGGTATGCGTTGTACAGCAATGGACCGAACGGTGTGCCCGCACGGCCCATTGCATCTGTAGTGAGCGGGTACGCGTTGTATCCCGGAATACGCGTTGTACAGCAATGGACCGATCGGTGTGCCCGCACGGCCCATTGCATCTGTAGTGAGCGGGTACGCGTTGTACAGTAATGGACCGATCGGTGTGCCCGCACGGCCCATTGCATCTGTTGTGAGCGGGTACGCGTTGTATCCCGGAATACGCGTTGTACAGCAATGGACCGATCGGTGCGCACGCATTGGCTGGGGCCTGGCATGGCAACGGACGCGTTTTCGAAGCTTCAACGAGTCTGATTCAGTGAATTCAGTTGGCCAGCCACAACAATGTTGCAAATTCATGGGTGTCATGAAGTTGAACTTTTGAAGGATGCTGTGGGCGTGTATTAGTGGTGCAATTCCATGGATTGGCCAGATTCAGAAGATGCAAACGACTTGGACCTATCACTTTGGACACATGGGACAGTATCTGCCTCTGCAGCACACATATAATGCTGGCTGTTCCCCTGAGGGTTCACTTGCCTGCACTACATGCTCCAGGACGACATCTGCCACCAAGACTGCTGCTGTCTCTGCATCCTCTGGCTACTGCAATGGCACATACTGTGGAGAGAGCCCTAGCCTTCAGCCTTGAGGAGAACCAGGCCCTGCTGGACAGCCTCCTTCCACAGTACAGCAAGCTGTATGGGACACCAGGGGAGCAGGTGAGTGTGCTGTCCACTGCCTTACTAATTGTGCATGTTGTCTGACTAGCAAGACTTCCAGTGTGCACACCACTGGCTAGCATGCTCACTGAGTAGTTCTCACCCCCAAAGTGTGTAGTCACATGCACTGAACAGGTACAGTGCAGTAACAGTGCATTCCAACAAGGTTTACTTCCCATGCAATGATACCATGTAGTAACTGCTGGCAAACTGTTCATAGCCATCGTTGCACTGCCTGTGTACATCATATGCCCCTGTGATTGAGACATGTATATCCAACTGTGTGATGCATGGATATGTTGCATGTGTAGTAATGGCCTTTTCACTTTGTCATCCTCACAGGTTGATGCCCACCATAAGCAGGAAATCTGGCTGACCATCGCCCAGGCAGTAAGATCCGTGGGGGTCTACAAGCGCCGGATCCGCAACTGCCAGAAGAGGTGGCAGGACCGTCGTGGCTGGACCCGGAGGATCGCAAGGGTCCAGCTGAAGCTGTCGCCTTCTCGCAGGAGGGGCGGACACCGGACCCTGACCCCCCACATGCTCCGGATCCTGGCGGTGGTCTTCCCTGACCTGGATGGGCAGCTGAAGGCCAGACAGCAGCAAGGAGGGGTGAGTCCATGACTGCACTGTGAACTTTGTCTGACATGCTATGTGCCCTCCTCTGGCCTGGTTAAACTTCCACAGTACATCAGTCTTGTGGTCCAGGACCCATGTCCCTCAATTGTGACATGCCCACTCCTCAACTGATACGCAGGTGTGGTCCTTACAGTCAGGAAATTGTGTCACTTGGGTACTGTGTCCTTGCATTTTGCTTTGCTCAAGTGGGGGACAGCATTTGTTCCCGTGACTTTGTGGTGTGCTTCATGGGTGGGTCAATTGCTCACACAATGCCTAAGTCCTGACATGTAATCTGGGTGTAACTTTGATATGTGGTCCACTTGCTGATCTGAATCACCACATGTCCCTGGGGTATTTGACACACCCCCATGCTGCGGGTGGGAACAATGTTTGGGCCTCAGGAGTATGTATATCAAGTGTGTCACACATGCTTAGCCACCTGCCTACTGTCCAGGGCTCATCCCTCTTTCAGGTGGAGCAGGACAGTCATGCCTACTCCAGGGCATACAATACACTCTGTACTCCCACTCCCGTGTATCAGCTGACATGTTGTGATCAGTGAAATGTTCCCTCAGGTGTCTGCCTCTGTGTCATTGTGCTGTGGCTTCGTTGTCAGGACTACTGGGATGTTTATCGGTTAGGGCTCAGCCTGCCATCTGAGATGTGACCATGAGAGACGATACTTCTGTGACTTATAGGTGTTTGATCACTTGACTGTGCACACAGGTGTATGCGACTGTGAATTTCAGGCAGCTGTTTTTCATTCACAGCAGACTGTGAGGTGCTCAGGTTCAGAGAGTTGTGTTTCATGTCTCCCATATGTCCAATTGGTATGACGTGGACAAATAAGAGTTCAGATGATGTGGTTTGTGGGGGTGGACATGTGCACTTGTCAGCTACATAACTTGCATTCCCCATGTCCTAGGATTGTGACACAGTGCAGACTGTTGTTGGCTGGCTGCCATGCCCATGTGACTGGAGACAGTGATGTATGACTTTGCAGGCATGCCTGTGCCATGGCATTAAACTTCCTAAGAGTGATCCTGCAGGGGAGTGACATGTGCAACATTGCACCCCATTGTGGCATTGACTATCCGGACATGGGTGCATCATGGTGTCTGGTGCTGGTATGCATCACATGCATTCTAATTAGACTCTGGCCATCCCTTTATCCGGACACCTGTACTGACTCAGTGGCAAGAGATGTGATGTGTGCATGTTCACATCCTTCACCGTGTTCTCTGCAATGTCCAACAACTGTGTAGGTGGTGCATGTGTCCACACTGGGGTATTACCATCAGACAGGCACCAGACAGATGGGTGCAAGGGCAGGAGGGGTGTGAGTTCCATGGTTGACCATCAGACTGACAATTGGCTTCTCCTAATCTGTGTGAGGACTTTTGGCAATGTTCAACTAAGGATGCCAGGGCTTGCTCTGTAATGTGCTGTACTTACTGTGGTGTGTGCGGTCAGTGCAGGTGACTGATGTTTGTCTGTTTTCCTAATTGTTTGCAGATACATCCATGGCCACAGGAGAGGACAGCTCCACGGACCAGGATGAGCTGCAGAGCCAGACTGGGTCAGCAGCCAATGAGTGGTCGGAGGGACCCAGTGGCACGGAGGGCGAGGGGAGCCACACTGAGGAGTCCTCAGCACCATCCACCTCAGCTGAGGACCACAGCAGCTCAGAGGATGACTCCCTTGTGGAGGCGTGTGTCAGCAGCCACCACACCCCAGCTAGTATGTCTGGCCCCGCCACCACCACCACCACCGCCCTCCCATTGGCTCCCATTCCAGAGGTCCGTGGAGGCTCCCGTGTTTGGAAGCATGTCTCCTTCGTGCCAGGCACCGCACCCCCTGCCCCTGTGTCCCCTGCTGCCCTGAGTGAGGAGTCTGTGTACCTACTTCGCCAGCTCCATGTAGGGCAGACAGCAATGCTGAGTGTCCTCCATGCACACACCACTCTGTTGACACAGCTGGTGTCGTTCATGGAGGGCATCTCGACGTGGTATGTCTGCCCTACAGAGGAGCAATAAGTCCATGGACTCCTCCCTGACGGCAGCAGTGTCCCTCCTCCAACAGTCCCTCACCCCTCCTACCTCTGCCCCATCCACACTTCCTGGCACCCTACCTGTCCCAAGCACATGCACACCTGCACGATCACCCAAACACACAGACACGAGCAGCACAGAAACACCCAAAACAAAGGCAAGACATGCACACAAGCATCCTCAGGGGACTGATACCACACCCACAGGGGATGGGGAACAGACACACACACAGGCATCCACAGTCACTCCGCAGTCCTCCAAATCCTCTCCCTCCAAGACCCCTTCCCTTGCCTCACTTGCAACCCCACCTACACAGCAGCTCTTCCTCTGTGACCTCGGCCTCTTCCCCTCCGATCCCGCTGATCCAGCATACAGGGGGAAGAGGAAGTCCACCCACACAGAGGGGAGTGCCGCTCGCCCCCGGACACCCTCCCCAGGCGCAGACAGATGGGGGCCCCCACCCGCAAGTCCCCCCGGTCCCGGAAGAGCAAGACCCCGCCACCGCCCTGCAAGTCAACCACACAGTCTCCTTCCTCCATCCCTCAGGCCCCCACAACACAGGTTGCCCCACCACACCCTGCCCCAGGTTCCCCCACCCACAGATACACCATCCCCAAAATGATCCGGCCTTCTCCACCAACCACTTGCTCTTCCAGCACCACACCCCCCGCTGCACATGTTAGTGCCACTGGTGTGGAGACCATGTCCTCCCCTCTGTCCTGCCCACCTTACCTGAACCCCATTCTACTCCCCTGGAGATGGGCACTGCAGTGGAGTCCACTACCACCCCGTCTGACTTGGGCACTGCAGTGGGGAACCTGTCCTCTCCATCTGGCCAGCCCACTGGAGTTGTGCCAGCACCCACACCATCTGACTCATGCCCCCCAGTTGTGCCGGCACACACCATGTCAGACACCTCCACTGCAGTTGTCAGTGACTCTCCAGCACCAGCCACCCCTTCCCTGCCTCCTTCTGGTGAGCCCTGATCCTGTCCCTGCGGTGCCTGGCCTGCCCCCCGTATGCCCCTCCGAGGGGAATGTCCCTGGTCCCTAGCAGTGCATGCAAGCAAAGCGTGACATCTGCCACTGTCACCCTGTTTGGACTTTATTCATGGACTGGCCATTGGCCTTTGTGTTTTTTCTGGACTTTAATTTTCCAAATAACATATGCTGAATAAAGCTACTTTCAGTTCTCTAGTGGTTTTGCTTCAGATGTACATGATGTTGATGATGCTAACCATGCCCTTGCTGCAGTGATGTTGATTTTTGATGTCAGGTAAATGAAGTGTTACTGTGCAGGACCCCATGTGGTCCAGGGGGAATGTGTCCTATCCTGGTGTGTAGCCATGTCATCCTTTGCAGCAATATGAGGGTGTCATGTTTTCCATATTTGCAAATGGGATTCCCTACCTGTTTTTTCAATATCACATCTGTGGCTTACACCCCTGCACATCAGATGTGCTTGCCATTGTTCAATTGGTCTATTTCCCTGACCGTGTGACCATCTCCACTGGACATGCATGTTTGGGCATCAATGGGGAAGGACTCATCTGTGGTATCAGTGCAACTTGCTATACATGTGTATTTGATCGGTGCAGATGATTTGGGTGACAATGCCATGACCAGGCTGATGTGACGTGAGCCTTCATTTTGTGCTAATTGTTGACTGAGTGACCAAGTGTTCTGCTGACATGATAGCGCCCTGCAGAGACAACGTATGGCACAGCTTTTCTTACACAGAAGTGGAGTCCCCTCATGGCATTGTGTAATTCCGTGACATTGCCTGAGCCCAAGGTGTGTGTTGTGTGAGCATGTCTGTGTGTGTTCACTTCCATTTTGCTACGCAGGCTGGGGGCCCTAGTGATGTTCCTGTTTGTGATGCTTGCTGAGTTGAGCAATGTTCCCCCCAAATCTTCTCCCTGGATGCTCTGTGAGGTGGGTGCATGGCAGATTACTGGTGATCAGGGTGTCATCCATAGGTGTGTTTGCTGTCAGGGCTGAGTTTGTGGGCAAACGCAGATGAGACACAGTCAGGATTCCCTTGGCACTTGTTGGTTACACAAGTCATGTAATTTACAGTTTGTGTTAGCTTCCAGTGATTGTGACACGTTGTGTGTGTGACTGCTGCCACTCCTCAGGGTCAGAGCTGCAATGTTGGAAGTTGTCTATGTGTGTTGTTTGTGGGTGAGCTTGCCTTCTTCATTGGTGTGAGACTGTGTCCGGGATCCCATTGGTTGGTGTGGATTTGACGTCATGCCCATGTACAGCGTACTGTGCAGTGTGTGAGACATTCACAAGTCTTGTTGACTGGCCATGTGTGATGGGTATCTCCGCCTTAGTTCCCCCACCACCCCTGGGATTGTCATGGGTGCATGTGCAATGTCACCAGTCCATGTGAGCTTCACTGCTGCACCTTGGTGGAGATCAAGGTGTGTGGTGTTGAGTGTGTGCAAATGAGAGTTGTTGCACGGCTAGACCCCTACCTCCATGTTGGCCTTGGCTGACAGGCCGTGCTGTTTTATTTGTGCTTGTGTAGGTGTGATGGTAGTTAGTTGCTCAGGACACATGACTGTGGTTCACAGTGTGTACGACATCTACCTTTGTCATCACAGTGGGATTATCATGCAGGCCAGTGTCACCACAATGTGGGGTCCCTGGGGGTAGTGCTGTGGTGGGTCTGTCTCTTGCTGTGTTAGTTGCTGTTCCTACAAGCTTGTGTGACATTTGTAATTTGGGCTCCCTCATCTAACAATGCCTGATTGCCCACATAGGGGAATCCGATCCATGAGTTACTTTTGTGTGGCACTGTGTTGACATCTGTGTAATAGGGATTCAGGCCTCCTTGTGTGTTGTGTGTTTGCCTGGGGACACTGGCACACCACCCCCCTCACCTGTTGTGTTTGATATGCAGTGTGAGTCTGCCTGTTTGTGTTTGTGCATTTGCACCACTGCATTGGCATATCTTTAGTGTGCCATTGGCTGTATGTTGTTTGGTGGCTTTCCCCTGCTGTCCCTGGGACTCCTAGGTCATCAGCCAGCACAATGATCATGGTTTGTATGTCCCATTGCTGCCATGGTATGGTATTTGTTCACCTGACATCTACAGTTTCCACAGGATATCTACATTTGTGTGTCCATTGGTGCAGATATGTGGATCTGCATTATGATGGTCACTTCTGTCATTGTGTTATTTGTGAATGTTGACAATGTGAGCCCCCATGGGTGATGTTTGTCTGCACATGGTCAAAGCGATGTTTCATTGCTGCACTGTTTGCCTCACCCAATCTATGTTGCTATGGGACACAAGCACTACTATGCCACTGTTGTGTTTGTTGTTGTGTGACCAGGAATAATCCATGCAGTTTGGCATTTGCAGCTTTTACCATGACTACACTTACATTTTGGTCACTGTGGTGATGGGGCTTTAGACACCATTGCCACAATGTTCAAAATGTGCTTCAGCTATGGACCCCACACTTACATTTTGGTCACTGTGGTGATGGGGGTTTAGACCCCATTGCCACAATGTTCAAAATGTGCTTCAGCTATGGACCCCACACTTACATTTTGGTCACTGTGGTGATGGGGGTTTACGCCCCATTGCCACAATGTTCAAAATGTGCTTCAGCTATGGACCCCACACTTACATTTTGGTCACTGTGATGATGGGGGTTTAGGCCCCATTGCCACACTGTTCAAAATGTGCTTCAGCTATGGAACCCATACTTACCTTTTGGTCACTGTGATGATGGGGGTTTAGGCCCCATTGCCACAATGTTCAAAATGTGCTTCAGCTATGGACCCCACACTTACATTTTGGTCACTGTGATGATGGGGGTTTAGGCCCCATTGCCACACTGTTCAAAATGTGCTTCAGCTATGGAACCCACACTTACCTTTTGGTCACTGTGATGATGGGGGTTTAGGCCCCATTGCCACAATGTTCAAAATGTGCTTCAGCTATGGAACCCACACTTACCTTTTGGGCACTGTGATGATGGGGTGTTCGACCCCATTGCCACAGTGGTCATGGTCGGCTTGCATTGTGGAGGCCACACACATTTATGTGTGACACATGGGATAGGGGGTCACATTGTATGTTCAATGTCATGTTCAGTGTTGTAGGCATTTGACACAGACTACACACGCTTGTCATGGTGTTAGGGGGGGGATGTAATTTTCAGACATTCCTTATGTTGGAGTATGCTGGTTGTGTCATGCATTACCCGTCCTATGAGTAGAGGTTGTGTGGGTGGTAGGCATACATCCCCCTATGAGTGGGGGTGGTGTTAGTGGTAGGCATCCATCCCCCTATGATTGGGGATGGTAGTAGTGACAGGCATCCATCCCCCCCTGAGTAGGGGTGGTGGTAGTGGCAGGCATCCAGCCCCCCATGAGTAGGGGTGGTGGTAGTGGTAGGCATCCATCCCCCTATGAGTGGGGGTGGTGTTAGTGGTAGGCATCCATCCCCCTATGAGTGAGGATGGTAGTAGTGACAGGCATCCAGGCCCCCCCTGAGTAGGGGTGGTGGTAGTGGCAGGCATCCAGCCCCCCATGAGTAGGGGTGGTGGTAGTGGTAGGCATCCATCCCCCTATGAGTGGGGATGGTAGTAGTGACAGGCATCCAGGCCCCCCTATGAGTGGGGATGGTAGTAGTGACAGGCATCCAGCCCCCCATGAGTAGGGGTGGTGTTAGTGGTAGGCATCCATCCCCCTATGAGTGGGGATGGTAGTAGTGACAGGCATCCAGGCCCCCCTGAGTAGGGGTGGTGGTAGTGGCAGGCATCCAGCCCCCCATGAGTAGGGGTGGTGGTAGTGACAGGCATCCAGCCCCCCATGAGTAGGGGTGGTGGTAGTGGCAGGCATCCAGCCCCCCATGAGTAGGGGTGGTGTTAGTGGTGAGGCATCCATCCCCCTATGAGTGGGGGTGGTGTTAGTGGTAGGCATCCATCCCCCTATGAGTGGGGATGGTAGTAGTGACAGGCATCCAGGCCCCCATGAGTAGGGGTGGTGGTAGTGGCAGGCATCCAGCCCCCCATGAGTAGGGGTGGTGGTAGTGGCAGGCATCCAGCCCCCCATAAGTAGGGGTGGTGTTAGTGGTAGGCATCCATCCCCCTATGAGTGGGGGTGGTGTTAGTGGTAGGCATCCATCCCCCTATGAGTGGGGATGGTAGTAGTGACAGGCATCCAGGCCCCCCTGAGTAGGGGTGGTGGTAGTGGTAGGCATCCATCCCCCTATGGGTGTGTATGGCATTGGTGATGGCCATCCCGCCCCTATGGTTCTGCTGTTGCTAGTGTACGTCATTTCTGCATCCCTATATGTGTGTGACATATTTCGGGTGCGTGTCGTTTGTTTGTGTTGTTGGTGTTTGACTTACCGTCTGCGCCGTACGCGTCCGGGCCGGTCCCGGTAATAGATGTAGAGTATTGGTAAGACCTGCGCGATGGGATTCATGCTTGGGTCGTCTCGTTCGGGTTTCTTATGTCTTCGACTCGTACTCGTTGCTGGCTTGTTCATCTCGTAGCCGTGGATCGTCTTGTGGCGCGAATCGGAGCTTATGTACGGCTCTCCCGGATGCTCAAACGTGCCGGACGTAGCGACGGGTTCGGCGCGTACGGAAGGCGCATCGTACTAGTCCGGCCGGAAGGTGCTGTGTATTTTCGAATCGGCGTTTACGGATCCGGCTCGGGCGGGGAACAGGAGCTGAAATGGGTAAGTACGGCTCGCTCGGAATCAGGGCTGTTATGCGCATCGTACTTGTTCGTTCGGACGAGTGTTCGATTCGGTCGGGAAACTCGCGTTCGGCTTGTATTTTTTCCGGACGAATACTGTTAGGTGCGCTTCCGGCCGAGATCGGAATCGACCCCCTAGTAGTAGTAAAGTTAGGAATCCTAACTTTACTACTACTAAATGCCTTTTGTGAATACCGAAAGTCGTAAAGTTAGGATTTTGTCTCAGTTTAGTAGTAGTAGAATTTGGAATCCTAACTTTACTACTACTAAATGCCTTCTGTGAATACCAAAAGTAGCAAGTTTAGGATTTTATCTTAGATTAGTTCTGTGAATCGGCCCCCTTGTCTTTACCTGACAGGTTTACTACATTATGACCCTCTCATTGTTATTGCTTTCTGTTCATAAACCTGTAATTGCCAGTTCTCACTACATTTTTATGTAATCAATATACTTTTTTGTTACTTGTAATGTGTACGCGATTTGGTTAAACATAAGTGCATTGTTTGTGAACATACAAAGTTCCCTTCTATGGACTCTGCTTAAATATAAGTGCATTTCTATTGTATATACAGAGCTCCCTTCCATTTAAATTGTTCACTTTGTCACTTCCTCGGGTGCCGTTTTTCTTTATGTTTTTCTTTCCTTTGACTCTTCCCCTGGGGCACCACGTAATGTCTCTTTGTTATCGGGCTAGTGCTGCCCACATCACGTGACCCTCCTTCTTTCTTTTTGAAAGCAGCTACAGAAGTCGGCCCCCAGTGTTGCACCATTGCTGTGGGCACCTTGACGTGGCGCTTCACTCGCCCGTCCGCTCAATTTTATTCATTGCCTTCCGCGAAGACCGCGATTGCACTTCGCGCCTCCGCTCAAGCCTTGCCTCCTCAATTTGGCTTAAATTCATTCCCCCCGCAGACCGCAATTGCTTCAAGTGGTTTCATTCACGCAGTGGCCCCTCGCCCGCTTCCTCCTCACCGGCCAGCTTCACGTCGGCCTCATTCCTCCTGTTGTTCCATGAGGACCGCTCTGGTTCCCAGCAGCCTCGTTCACGCGGCGCCTCTCTGCCCGCTCTACTCCACATCGGCCTGCCTCATTTTCCATTGCCAGCACGAGGACCGCCTCTCCTTTGACGACCTCGTTTTGAATGCTTGAGGTATGTTTATTTCTTTTCCTTTTTAGGCACACCGGCTCTCAGTTATAAGCCTTTCACTCCTCTTAATTAATTAAGCCCCCTCTCTCTCCCACAGCCGATGTTGGCCATATTCTCTGGACTACACGTTTAAACGACCCAGCCGTTTTTTCGCTCCTGCCTGCATTTTTACAGTGCATTTCACGTGGACAGTAATTGGTTCTACGCTGCCACGCCAGCTTGATACTCCTGCAGGTACGGATCTCTCCTTCCTGCTACCACCACCTGGCTTCACTTATTCTCTGTTCCGCATTAGTAATTTATCCTTTCCCCATCAGATATTACCTGGACAGCCTTCCCTCCCTCGCCCTTCGACTTGGACCATTCACTACTTATTCAGGTAGTTCTCCTCCTCTACTCTACCCTGTCCTTTTTCTATTTGACCTTTTTGGTCACCCCTGGGCCTCATTCTTGTTTTTCTTTACCTAAACAGCACTATAACAACTTAAGTAACCTGGTCCTGATGATGACCTGAACTCAGACAGGTCGAAACGGCGTAGACCACCCAGCGTTACCTCTGGCATCAATGTGGTCAATGTAAATAATTGAAAGCAGAATACTTACCTTGTATATGCCTTCATATTCTGTTATTGACCACCAATTTTGTTGTATTTTTTGTGCCGTTCAAGCTGTTTTTTCACCTTATTGTGTCACTGCGCCATTCACTGTCACAAGCACGATTAGTGCACAACTCACTTGTGGCTACTTATACATAAAATGTACTGTAGTGCTGATATAACTACTTGCAAATAAGAACCTTTTTGTCTTCTTACGATTTCTTTGGGTCTCCTTTTTCCATCTCTCTGTTTGATTAATTCTTTTGTTTAATTGCCTTGTGAATGATTACCGGTTGAGACATTGTTTTTGTATGCATACTCTACCAGGGTCTCGACTGGGTTAACGGATCTACTCCTGTTTTATGATTCTATAACTTCTTGGACTTGGCAAAGGCAAAGTAAATGTGTATTCTTCGCAGTTCTACCTTGAAAAACAATCTGAAATCCTTGATGCAGGTGAATGCATCGTTGATCTGTCAGGGTACAATCTCTTCCGTAGTGACTGTGATGAGTGGGTTCTTTCTTGTCGTCTCCTGGTAAGAGCAGATTTCATGGTTCTCCCTTTAGATTACTACGAGTATGCAATGCGCAAAATCACTTGCTAGCGCCACCCATTTGGCCCCTCCTGTCCACCTTAGTACTAGACAAAGGTCTGCCCGCCTTTTCCAACGTTGATGGACAGCTTACCAAAAGGCCCTGAGCATTTTTTTCTGCCTATTTTGGTGACACATTCTCAATACAGAGGAATATTAGGATATCTCCACCACACAAAAAAGCACTTACTTAATATAGTTAATAGGAAGTACCCTTGTTTGGTGGAGATTCACCTCTTTGTAGTCACGTTGTCTTCTCTATACAAGGATTCATATTATCACAGATATCTGGAAGAAGACCTTTGAGGAACAATCACATTGCCGAAATTAAATGCACATAAGGTCACTAGAGATAGTTCCTCCTGGTCCATTACGCAGCTGTAGTGTAAAATGTGCACTAGGTATTTACCCAACAATGTAGCACTTACTAATTAACCAGTAGAAAGTACTCCAGTTGAGTAGACATTTTGTGCATAACTGTGGACTCGAGTGAATAAACAATCAGGTGAGGTTTTGTGGTGGCCCAGTCACTCACACAACTACTGAAACACCTACACAGCCACTCAAACATCCACTCACACACCCATACAGCCACTCTCATGGTAAACAGTCAGAATATCGAGTAGGAAATGTTGACTTGCACTAATATCGAGTGCAAAATATCGTGATACAGAAATATCGACTGCCAGAATATCGTGGTCAAGAATATTGAGTTTAAGGAAAGAAATATCGTTTTCCAAAATATCGGTCATTATTATCGTTTGCAAAAATATAGTTGTTAAAAATTTTGTTTTTTTAGTTAGTGTTATGTATTTTAGTATGTATTTTAAATGTGTGTGCTATATTTTTTTGTCTAAGTATTGCATTTTTTTTTAATGTATGTGTTACATTTTTAGAAGTTATTCATTTTATTTTAATACAATTTTGCGTTTTAGTTCCGTAGCGGTTTATGGGTTTATAGGGAATAGGGTGGAAAGTAATTTAATTATAATAAATTGAATACTAATTTTTATTTATTAGTATTTTGATTTTATAGTGTTAATTATGGTAATTAATTTATTATTAATTATTTAATAATTGGCTGTTAATTTTTATTGATTAATTAATTGATAAACATGTTAATTGTGTCATTTATTTAGGAGCGGGTTGTGGGTTTATAGGGGAATAGGGTGGGAAGTAATTTAATTATAATAAATTGAATATTACTTTTTATTTATTAGTATTTATTTAATTTTGATTTTATAGTGTTAATTATGGTAATTAATTTATTATTAATTAATTAGTAATTGGCTGTTAATTTTTATTGATTAATTAATTGGTAAATATGTTAATTGTGTCATTTTTTAGGAGCGGGTTGTGGGTTGATAGGGGAATACAGTGGGAAGTTAATTATAATTAAATTATTAATATGTTTTCATAATTCATATTTATTTATTTAATATTTTATATTGTTAACTTTGGGAAATAATTTCATATGAATTATTTAGTAATTTAATATTAATTATTATTAATTAATTGGTAATTATGTTAATTGTGTGATTTTTTTAGGAGTGGGTTGTGGGTTGATAGGGGAGTAGGGTGGGAAGTAATTTAATTTTAATAAATGTATTAATAATTTTTATATAATATTTCTTAATTATTATTTTATAGTGTTAATTGTGTGAATTAATTTATTAATACTTATTTAAATTTTGATTGTTAATTGTTATTAATTAGTTAATTAATTGTTAATTGATTATGTTAATTGTATACTTTTTAGGAAATTGTTGGTGGCATTTATAGGGTAATATGGTGGGAATAGTAATTTATACCCCTACACTATCCAACACTTTCCCTATTGTTGCACTTGCTGGAGTGAGAATAGTAATTTTTACCCCTACGCTATCCAACACTTTCCCTACTGTTGCAGTCGCTGGAGTGGGAATAGTAATTTTTACCCCTACGCTATCCAACACTTTCCCTACTGTTGCACTTGCTGGAGTGGGAATAGTAATTTTTACCCCTTCGCTATCCAACACTTTCCCTACTGTTGCACTCATTGGAGTGGGAATATTAATGTTATCCCCTCCGTTATCCAACACTTTCCCTACTGTTGCACTCATTGGAGTGGGAATAGTAAATTTTTCCACTCCGCTATCCAACACTTTCCCTACTGTTGCACTTGCTGGAGTGGGAATAGTAATTTTTACCCCTACGCTATCCAACACTTTCCCTACTGTTGCAATCACTGGAGTGGGAATAGTAATTTTTACCCCTACGCTATCCAACACTTTCCCTACTGTTGCACTTGCTGGAGTGGGAATAGTAATTTTACCCCTTCGCTATCCAACACTTTCCCTACTGTTGCACTCTTTGGAGTGGGAATATTAATTTTATACCCTCCGTTATCCAACACTTTCCCTACTGTTGCACTCATTGAAGTGGGAATAGTAAATTTTTCCCCTCCGCTATCCAACACTTTCCCTACTGTTGCACTTGCTGGAGTGGGAATAGTAAATTATTCCCTTCCGCTATTCAACACTTTCCCTACTGTTGCACTTGCTGGAGTGGGAATAGTAATTTTTACCCCTACACTATCCAACACTTTCCCTACTGTTGCACTCTCTGGAGTGGGAATAGTAATTTTATCCCCTTCGCTTTCCAACACTTTCACTACTGTTGCACTCATTGGAGTGGGAATAGTAAATTATTCCCCTCCGCTATCCAACACTTTCACTACTGTTGCACTTGCTGGAGTGGGAATAGTAAATTATTCCCTTCCGCTATCCAACACTTTCCCTACTGTTGCACTTGCTGGAGTGGGAATAGTAATTTTTACCCCTACACTATCCAACACTTTCCCTCCTGTTGCACTCTCTGGAGTGGGAATAGTAATTGTATCCCCTCCGCTATCCAACACTTTCCCTACTGTTGCACTCATTGGAGTGGGAATAGTAAATTATTCCCCTCCGCTATCCAACACTTTCACTACTGTTGCACTTGCTGGAGTGGGAATAGTAAATTATTCCCTTACGCTATCCAACACTTTCCCTACTGTTGCACTCGCTGGAGTGGGAATAGTAATTTTTACCCCTACGCTATCCAACACTTTTTCCTAATGTTGCACTCGGTGGAGTGGGAATAGTAAATTATTCACCTCCGCTATCCAACACTTTCCCTACTGTTGCACTTGCTGGAGTGGGAGTAGTAATTTTTATCCCTACGCTATCCAACACTTTCCCCACTGTTGCACTCGCTGGAGTGGGAACCGTAAATTATTCCCCTCCGCTATCCAACACTTTCCCTACTGTTGCAGTTATTGGAGTGGGAATAGTAAATTATTCCCCTCCGCTATCCAACACTTTCCCTACTGTTGCAGTTATTGGTGTGGGATTAGTAAATTATTTCCCTCCGCTATCTAACACTTTCCCAACTGTTGCACTCGCTGGAGTGGGAATAGTAATTTTTTCTCCTCTGCTATCCAACACTTTCCCTACTGTTGCAGTCAATGTAGTGTAAAGTTTAGGTTTAAAAAATATTACATATTTTAATATTTTAATTTATAATATAATTTTTATTTTTATGTTACAGGTGTATGTATATATATATATATATATATATATATATTTATTTATAAATTTTAATATATTTCTAACATTTTATAATTAATTAAAATTATTATTTATTAATTATTTTTATGTAAATGCATATATATTACATTTTAAATATGTGTTTAATTTATTTTACATTACATTTATTACTTATAATTGTTAAAATAAACAAATAAATCTAAATATTTTGTTTAAGTTAAATGTATTATTTAATTTATTTTACATTATTTTTATACATATAAAAAAACAATATTTTCCACTTCGATACTTTTAACAACAATATTTTTTTTAAACTTACCATTATGAAGATAGGAGGTCAATATTTTTGACAACGATTTTTTTGTCACAATATTTCTGTAGGTCGATATTTCTGTGGTCGATATTCTGTCAGTGATCCCACTCTCATGAGTGATGTATTATGTGAGGTCATGAGCAGTGCATTGCAGGGCCGTAAGTTATAGTTAGCTCAGGTAACTATAACTGCTGAATTTCTATGGTTTAGTGTGTGTAAAATATGAACCTAACTATGGGGTTCATTACGATGGCGGTCGGAGGCACCACCGATGAGCTGGCGGTGGCGGAAAATGCAATTTTCTGCACGCCAGCAGCGGTCCTCATGGCCGCCATATTACAATGGGCAAACATAGCCCATTTCCCATCCGCCGCGGTGCGACGTGAACCGCCATAAAAATGCGCACGCCACCGCGGCGGTGGGAGCCAATCGAGACCCACCGACGTGCGGAATGATGTCCCGACTGCCGTACAAATCAGGATGCCCCAAACAGCCAGTCATACCGCTGCGGAGAAACCACCCAACCAGAGACGGCGGAAGCACGACAGCGGAGCGCGAAGCCAGACTCCCGGTCCCCTCCACCCGGTCCTGACCGCAATGGATCCAGCTCTACACGCCTTTCCGGTGCTGTACCTGCTCCACCACCAGCAAATAATGGCCCGTCGCAGACAACGCCGCAGGTACGCAATCACACAACTCCGCACACAACTACAACACAGAACTTCTGGGCTGACATACGGCTCCTGTCCACATCAGACACACTGGTGGGGACAGGAACACATCCCCAAGTGTACCCACACATGTCCTACCTGTCACTAAATCTCCCCTCCGCATCCAGGTCACCCACCAACCGCGAAATCAATGCAATGTCCCGGTCACGTCACCGCAGCGGTGAAGACGCGGGAAAACATGCGCACAATGTAGTAGGCAGGGCCAGCGCCAGGCATGGGTAGTCCACAAAGATCATAGGGCCACACCTCTACCCTCACACACTAGGCCCCCCCACACATTAGGGGACATGCTGTGTGCTCCTACTGTGCACCCCCCTGCACAATAACCAGCCAGGTGAACCCAGACCCTGCACCACACACACCAAACAACCAGGGAGACAGTCTCAGCAGGTGGGGCTTAAGAGGAACACACAGCACAGAAGCACAGGGGCAGGGCAAACCTCCTCCCCACACACACACTCCACTCATGTCAAGCAAACTGAGTCCATTCACAAAATGAACACTCACACTGAATATGAACAATACCCTAACTGTACACAATGCTTGTCAAGCCACCCACACACCCCACACTGACACACAGCCACATATACAAACCAGATGGCAGCAGCAATGGAGGACTAGAAATTGGCAAGACAAAAGTGAGGTGGACAGTGATGGGAACACAAGGAGCCAGCCACAAAGCATCTGTACATCACATGCAAGAGAAGGAACAGATCACAACACCCTTAGGCCAACCAATAACACATGGCTGGCATAGTGAGTGAAATCAAACTACAGTGATCTCTGTGCAACAACTCAGGGAGACAGCAATGCAAGCCATGCATAGGCACAGGGATGACAGGAAGTGTCTGAAGTCCAATAGTGATCAGCCACACATCTGTACCTACTTACTTGACATGTGTATGTCATCAGCACAACACACAGGGCCCAGTGACACACTCCATGACTGCCAACCACAACTTGGACCCTACACACATACCCTTCCTCCACCCACCTCACACCTGCACCACCCAACACTAGTGTCAAACACACGGAATGGTGCAAATAATGTCCTGTGAATACACTGACAAAGAATCACACTCCCTGGGGTGCATCCACAAACATCACACACACTCAGGGATGCCTGAAGCAATGCTGGCACAAATACAATAGCCAAACACAAACTTCACAAACAACAGACACAGAAGTACAACAAGCCCAGACATGTGCAGACAAACAGTGGAAAGGCAATGGGATCACAGACAGAACAGGAGTACACAACACCATCACTCAGGACCAATGCACAGACACCATACCCCAACACAGACAAGAAGTGCATCATCTCAAAACAATCATGGACACAAACTGGAAGCAATGGTCCAATAAGAAAAGACAGACAGACATACAACACCACCCATCAAGTCAACATGGTGCAATAGTGTACCACATGCATGCACATGCACAATACTGACAAGGGACAGGTCAAATATGGGAGGAGAAAACACCAAGGTGCACTTAAAACAAGCTCAGGAACAAGAATACTCCGAAGTGCATGTGACAGACACAGAAGTAATGCACACTACACTTGCAACACACATCTGAATGTATCACACTGCACAAACAACTCACACACAATGACATGCAAAGAGAACATCACACACAGAGCATCTGTCAGCTGAAATAGACAACACAGGCCAAACACTGCACACATCCACAGCAAACACACAACAGATGCACATGCCAATCCTTCACATTGCAAACACAGCTGCACACCAGGCAATTACAAGGCAACATAGACTCACAGCACTGCATGCACAACAAGCAGTGTGTGCACACCAACCAAACCAGTAGCACACATATCTGAGTGCCACAACATGAACACCCACAACACAAATCACCACAGCACACAGACACCATCACACTCAGGAAGGGTAGCAGTACCACAGCAAACACACATACAGCTTACCCATCACTCACAGATGCACAAGTCTGGGACACCCAGGTGCAAACAACATGACCAGAGGACTGTGCAGCACAAACAGTTGCAATGCACATGACCAACCATGACTGCAAAGCAGTACAAGAAAATCACACATAACCAATTGGGAAACTGTCCTGAGTGGCACATTGGTCCTGTGCACAGATCAGCACCACAAAGCATAGTGTAACAAATGAAGTGGTGGGGAGGGACACACACTGGCAACCCAAGGGGATAGTTGACATGAGAGTGAAATGGTGTGCAAGTCAGAAGTGGACATGGCAGGAGTGCACCATACACAAATAGATGGAGTGCCCACTCACAATGGGTAGTTAACATAAGCACAGATAGGGGATGGAACAACTCCACATCCCACATGCCATACTGCAGCAAAGAATTGCTCAAGTGACAGCAATGCATGAGAAAACACACCCACAATGTCAGTGTGGCTGAGCAGGTCTGCACAGTGAGCACAAACAGTATCAAGACACATGGCTGATCAACAAAACACAACACTGACTTGCCAGTCACACACTCTGCACACTCACAATTGGCAACAACAACAAGTAGGTGTCCCCCAGAAGTGCAAGGACACACCAACACACTGCACAGTGCACAACCTACAACTCCCACATGTGCACACAATCACAAGCACAGGATTGACCAATCCAACCAACAGGCACTCAAATCCAGGTTGACACATGTGTGCAGTTACCATCGCAGGGGCACACACACATCAACACTACTGACAAAGTCACCCCCTTCACACTGCATACTTCATGACCACCCAAGTGCACACATTGTAATTCACACATGTGACTAGGATGACTGGCCATCACAAGATGACCATACACCAACACTGCTGTTCACACATCAAGAAAGACCACACAGACATGATGGACCCTAGCCAGCCTGCCTGCAATCCTGTGGATAGAATCCCACTCTGTGCTGGCAGTGCATCCAAACATGACATGTGTACAATTTAGCTAACATCACCATAGATTGATCATGATAACAGTAGTTCATCGCAAACAACCATCATTGCACCCCCAAGCCTCAGAGTCAAGAAGAACTGAAGTGCCTGTCACCACTGCAAAACCCAGAAAAAGTGAAATCAGCCATTGGCAATGTGAAAGTGGCATTCAGAGCATGTTTCACATCAAAGCATAGCCACACATATAACCCTTTATTTAGCAAGGACACTGACAAAGCAGACAACTGGAGTAACTGTCTTTATTCACATATGACACAGATAGGCATAAAAAGTAGACAAGAGCAAGACCAGTGGCCAGTCCAAAGTGCAGAGTAGGTACATGAGAACCTGCACAGGGAATGGGAAAACACAGTGATGAACAGCAAGGCCAGTGGCCAGTCCAAAGTGAAAAGTAGGTACATGAGATCCTGCACAGGGAATGGTCAAACACAGTGATGAACAGCAAGGCGAGTGGCCAGTCCAAAGTGCAGAGTAGGTACATGAGAACCTGCACAGGGAATGGGCAAACACAGTGATGAACAGCAAGGCCAGTGGCCAGTCCAAAGTCAAAAGTAGGCACATGTGTGCATGAGATCCTGCACAGGGAATGGGCAAACACAGTGATGAACAGCAAGGCCAGTGGCCAGTCCAAAGTGAAAAGTAGGTACATGAGATCCTGCACAGGGAATGGGCAAACACAGTGATGAACAGCAAGGCCAGTGGCCAGTCCAAAGGGAAAAGTAGGCACATGTGTGCATGAGAACCTGCACAGGGAATGGGTGAGACTGTACACTGCCATGGTCAGCAACACAGTTAGGGGGATAACAATGGGCAGTCCAGGCACCGCTGTGGGAGAGACAGGTGTATGAGGGGGACTTTGGCTCAGACTTGGCTGTCAGTCTGACTGGGAGGTGGCTGAGTGTCCGGGCCAGTTGGAGGACTGGACCTGGGATAGAGAGGACCAGCTGAGGTAGAGGCATCAGTGGCTTCGTGAGCCGGAGGGCTGCTTGGACCGGGTGGCAGCATGGCACGTGGCGGCGGAGACATGGTGCCGTGAGACACAGTGTGGGTGGGAGAATGTGGAGGGGTGCCTTTCCACTTCTTGGGGATGCGATATGGAAGTTTGGTCTTGGTAGGAGTGAGAGATGGGGCGGACACAACAGGCACACTTTCCACCACAGCTGCATCAGGTGCAGCCGGTGGCCCTCCTTCTGGGGACCTGCTGGATCCAGCGGTATGCTTGGCCTGCCCTTGCCTTTTCCCCTCCATCCCCTGTTGACCATGTGATCCCCCTACAGTGCCCTCTTTTCCCTGCTTCACGGGGCTGTGGATGGGAGTTGAGGTTGTGGGTGAATCTGCCTTAGAGCTCTTTTTATGTGGACTCTTAGCAGGCACCAGCTTCTCAGCAGGCACGGCAACTGTCTGGTTTACTTTGGGAGCTGTTTTGGGGATGGGAGTGTCCTTGGATGGGGATGCCTTTGAGGCCTGTGAGCCTGAGGCCTGCTTCTTGGATTGATGCCCCTGAGTGTCACCTTTGCGCTCGGTGGTGACTTTGGTTTGTTTGGGGGATGGTGTCTGCACTCTGGGCCGCTTGGGATGCTGCTGTTGTGTGCTGCGTGTGCTGTATCTTGAGCCTGAGGTCTGTGGTGTGTGGTCACTCTCGTCAGAAGTAGCCACTGGCAGGGGGGTGGCCAAAGGGACTGGAGCTGGACTCTGAGCCTGTGACAGCTGAATGGCAGCTCTCACTGTGGAGGACAAGGACTGGACAGTCCGGTGTAGCCCACCCACGTCTGAATGAATGCCCTCCATGAAGGCAACTACCTGTGCCAACTTTTTGTCATGGTCTAGGAAGGCATTGAGGAGAGTTGTCTGACCCACACACAGCTGGCACAAAAGGTCCACAGCCTCAACACTGAGGGCAGCAGGGCGGACAGGGGCAGGGGCAGCAGTGCCTGGGGTGAAGGACACTCTTCTCTTCTTACTGGTGCGAGCACGTGCAGCACTAGTGGAAGTAGTTGGGAGGGTGGGCACTGGACGATGTGTGGTGGAAGGGGAGGCAGAGTCCCCGCTCCCTGGGCCCACCAACATAGATGTGTCATCGCTGGCATCACATGACTTTGAGGTTGGTGTCTCTGGCTGTGATTCCTCAAGCAGACTCCTGTCCCCCTCCGAGGCGCTGGTCACATCAGTGTCAGTGTGCTCATGGGTAGCAGTCGTGCTTGATGCCTCACAACTGGTGTCCGTCCCCTGTCCATCTGTGCCCACGGTAGATGCTGCAAGAGACAGAGATGTAGTGTCAGTTCAGTGGCACTAACACAAACATCCTATGCAATCAAAGCACTAAACAAGATGATGATATCCCCATGTTGCACACCACCCTGTGCAGTGACATTGTGCAACCTCAATTCCAAACTCGGATTTTGCGTGTTGTCATTAACCGTGGGCGTAGTTCGCGTAGTCGCACTACGCGAAGCTACGCGAAGCTGTTAAAGCGCTACGTGAGCTACGCGTAGCTACGCGAGCGTGCGTAGCTGCTTGTTGCTCCCGTTCGCGATGCATTTTTCTTCTTCGGGAACGCGTTGTGCGTGTTCGGGATGCTGTTTGCGTGCTCGGGGGATAGTATCTCGCGAACTTGCCCATGCAGTCGCCTATGGGCGCGGCCATCTTGTTTTTCACTTGTCCCGCCCATTCGCGATGCCTTATTTCCTGTTCCGGGTCGTGTATAGCGTGCTCGCGATGCGCATTTCATGTTCGGGAACGCGTCGTACGTGTTCGCGAAGCTTTTTGCGTGCTCGGGGGAAATATCGCGCGAACTTACCCACGCAGTCGCGATAGGCGTGGCCATCTTGTTTTTCACTCTATGCTATGGTTCTGGGCCTGCTTTTCTATCCTCCCTCAATCTTTGCAATCCTTAATTTTTTACACTGTTTTTCAATTTTTTTTTATTTATTATCTATCTCTCTCTGTCCCTCAGTCTATATTTTGCATTTATTTCTACTTTTACTGTGTTTTTTTTACTTTTCTACTGTTTTATATTACTTCCTTCTTTAAGCTCCTACTTCTTCCCCTAACTTTATTTTTTCCTTCTAACTTTTCTTTTCTGCCTCTCACACACCCCAGAACCATGGCAAAGGGTAGCACTACCGGCACCAAGGGCAAGGCGCGTGCGCCCAAGAGCTGCCTGCCTTGCGGCAGACTGCGCCCTGCAGGGGTGCAAACCCGGCAGCTTTTTTGCGAGGCGGAGGTGGCCGCCCTTGTTTTTTTTGTGCAGCACCACCTCCCCTTGACCTTGGCAGCAGGCGGCAGGCCAGGCTCCGGGTACCCTACCCAGGAGCATCACCGCCAGTGGGCGAAGATGCACCGGGCAGTGTTTCGCTGCTCAGGGGTCCGACGCACCCATAACCACCTGGCCCACCGGTGGTCAGACATCCTGAACCGGGAGCAAGACCTGTTGGACTTGCTAGGTGTCGAGGTCGTGGCGCTTGGTGAGTAGCTAATACATAGTAGTATAAGTATTGTGTATAATTTTTTTACGAATAACAAGAATACTGCTGCTTACATTGCAGGTAAATTACGTTTCAAAATCTTCTGTGATTGTAGGACACAGGTGCTCGGCGCTACTCTTACTTGTTTGCAACTTTGCGCTCGCTTGGGCTGATTATTATGTAAGAGTTTACTTTAGAGAACTTAAGTTAGGTAATGCTATTGCTAGAGAGACTCTAGTCCTTCCTTTGTCCTCCTGTCAAATAGTGGTGGATGGATTGATACTAGGTTTAGTTAGTATTAGTTGATAATTTTTAGCGCTCTGCGTGACGCATCCTCTGTCACTGAGTGCTGCTTACCCTGAGTCCTTAGTAGAACCTTTTGTAGTTTGTTTAGTGAGTGGTAGGCTTAGCAGTGTCAGTCAGTAGCAGAACATCAGACATGCAACCAACCAACAATTTGGTGTATGCACAAATTTATGCATGTGTCCTCCATCTCATCTATGCATTTTTGAGGGCTAAAAAAAATGGAAATGCAGACTTAGTGAACAATTGGCCCGTCTGGAATAGGTGGGCTAGGTCAGGTGGTACTTAGGCTTAGTTAGTATTCTGGATTCGAATCAATCAGAATGAAACACTGGATTAGTGTTCATAATTAAGTAGTCGGTCCGTGAATCCCGCAAGCCAGTAGTCGATCTGGTTAGATAGGTCAATTTTATTGCAATTATTGTTTCCTAAAACGTTTTTTGAGCGTTTTTTAAAATAATTTATTTGTTTCACAGCAATCATTAATGTTTGTCTCTTTCTTTATTATATCTTACATGATCACTGATCAGCAGCACCCAGGGGCAAGAAGACGGGGTCCGAGTCGGCGGGACAACCAGAGGACCGCTCCTCTACCGAGGGCCCTGCTGCTGGCCCCAGTAAGTCCTCCAGTGGTTAATATTAACAATTATATTTCCCTAACTTTTACTGCACCTTATTTTTTCCGAACTATTAATTCTGGTTCCACTTCCTAATTCTATTTTTTACAAAAGCTTCTTTGATCTTGACTTCTGGTTATCCCTGCCTCTAAGTTCTAACTGCCTCTGCTATGACTCTCTGTACTACTACTATTAGTCTGTCTGTAGCTAAGCTTGCCCAGTTTGCCACTCTTTATTTTACGGTTTTGAATAAAACTCAGATTGACCAATAGCTCTAGCCACTGAGTCCAGTCCTTTGGGTTGTCCTCTTCTATTCTTCTTAATCTTGAGGCTTTGACAATTACCACCAACAAAATGCCCAACCAGATATTTGACTATTTTTGATAGGATATAGTACATACTATTACTGTTGTGGGGATTCTGCACAGCCACATACAGAACTATGCACAAGAAAATAGGATGTTGGTGATGGGAGGTTGGACCTTCCTCATACCTCAGTCAGAAGTGAACCCACAATCCCCTGACCGACTAGCTATAGTGTCTCATTAGGTCCCCGAACCCCCACCCGAAGATACCCAATGATTACACAACCCAGAACATAACACCCTTTCGCTCACTCACTCGTGTAAGTCCACCACCACACCAAATACCACAGAGTCTATGTGTAAGTTCCAAAGGTTTATTTTCAACTAACAAGCTCTGTACGTTGTTCTATAAGATTCAGTGTACTACAGCCAGCTCCAACAGCAAAATGCATAAGATTAAAACAATAAACATTGTTACAAGTGCATGATAGAAGACAAAAGATCTGTGCGAATTCTGGGAGACCCCTCACCGTAGAACGTAGAAGTACTGGTTACATGCATCATAAGCTCTGCAAATCTCTGGTTCGTAGAAGGGAATCTTCTGCCTGTTATGAGAAAAATGGTGCGCGTTAGATAGTATAATGCAAGCATTTCTCAGTCATGCCAAAAAGTGTAACATGTTACTTATGGCTAAGCAATACGGACTAACCGAACTCCATAACAAAGTGGCTTGTTTTTTGACCTCTTGTACGCAATGCTCAGACAGTAGCTGTATGAGCTCATGTGGGCTCAAAGGCGTCTTACTGCACAACAAGCTGCGAGGTAACATGCGCAAAAGACATGAAGCGAAAATGGTTGCATGGCTCAGGCTAACTTTGCAAAGAGTAGAGTAGACTATAATAATGACCCTAGGGACCATAACACTACTAGGGCCTGATTCACAGAACTAACTTACGTCAAAACGTAAAGTTAGTACTTTCTGGTATTCACAGAATACACTTACTCATTTTGGTATTCACAGAATGAACTTACTCATTTCGGTATTCACAGAAGTTAGTAGTCCTAACTTTAAGACTCCTAAATGCCTTCTGTGAATACCGAAAGTCTTAAAGTTAGGATTTTTCTCAGTTTAGGAGTAGTAAAGTTAGGACTCCTAACTTTAGGACTCCTAAATGCCTTCTGTGAATACCGAAAGTCTTAAAGTTAGGATTTTTTTTTCAGTTTAGGAGTAGTAAAGTTAGGACTACTAACTTCTGTGAATACCGAAATGAGGAAGTTCATTCTGTGAATACCAAAATGAGTAAGTGTATTCTGTGAATACCAAAAAGTACTAACTTTACGTTTTTGACGTAAGTTAGTTCTGTGAATCAGGCCCCTAGTGTCTACTGACTCTACTCTAGTACCCGATTTGGACTAGTGATGTATGTTGTATATGTATGTATTAACTTTTTTTTCAATCTTGCTAGTGAAAACGAATAAATAGGGGGAGATGTACAGGCATCTAAAAATGTGTAATGTTTTTTCTAGGCGTACTACCGACCACCAGTGCCGGCGGGGCCAGCGGCGATGCAGCAATTCCGAAGGGGGCAGGAGATGCGGCACCTGCAGGAGATACAGGGGGTGAGCCAGCAGCAGTGGCGGGAGGTGGTAAGTTATATTCATTACTTATTGACATTACACTAGCTGGAAGGGTGTTCACTTCACTCACTGTACTGTTGAGACTTATTAAGTATGAAGTTGTAGTGAACATTATACAATGGTTGAAGAAGACACCCTTTACTTAGCATTAGCAATGCATTAGCAATAGCATTAGCAATAGCATTAGCAGCGTGAGTTGAGTAACCAATGGCCTCTTCTATCTGACTCCAACTCAGCTGTGAAAGTTTTATGGAGAAGACTAAAAGTCAGATCAGATGACCTTGATGGATGTGTTGAACAAAAAGGGAAAGAAGGGTGGAAGGAGGAAGGATGGGCGAGATGTAATATAACTGGCAGAGAAGGATACATTGGAAGCATGCATAGGTGGCTGATAGAAATCAGATGCATGTGTTGTTGAAGGATGGGTGGAAGGTGAAAGAAGATGCCTGCCTGGGTGGGCGACACAGTATGGGTGGATGCTGGGGATAGCAAGAATCATCAACGGTGTTTGGGTGAAACTCAAAGCCAAGGCAAGCAAGGAAGGAGTGGACGCATGGGTGGTTGTTGGTGAAACAAACTAAGGTTTGTGGAGAGATTAAGAAGAATGATAGACATTTACTTAGAATGGATGGATGCCTGTATGTATTCATCATAGACAGCATAGGTGGAGACTGTCACTGGATGCAGAGTCTTAGTTTGAAGATAATGTAAAAGAAACCGCGCCAGAGTAGCAAAGCCGAGGGGAATACAAGTTGTATTTTCAGAATACAGTTGACTCACAGTAGTTTGCAAGCACATCATATATATATATTGTTTATAGTTAGTTATCAAGCGCCTTCCTCTGACTCCGAGGACCACTCCCTACCTATGTTAATTTATTTTCGACTGTGTCAGCCAGCCTGCAAAGGGTGGCCTATCTGTTGATTACACAATCAATCAAAACAAAGTACCTTATGCAGTAGCGGTCGGTGGTGGGAGTGCTGCCGGGCGGTAATGTGGGGAGGGGGAGGGGCAGGGTGGGGGGTAGTAAACTATGGATTACTGCCAAATACAGGTAAGTAAACATAAAAATAAATAAAGCGAATTTCATTGTGCGCACTGCACCGCCAAATGCGATGCAGTGCGCGCAACGAAATTAGTTTATTTATGTATATGTTTACTTACCTGTAATTGGCCGTAATCCATACTTTACTACCCCCACCTTGCCCCTCCCCCTTCCCACGTCACCGCCCGGCAGCACTCCCACCACCGACCGCTACTGACCTTATGTCGTCTTCCCATATATAAGCAATGATCATTGGATCAGATATATAATCTGCCTTTTTGTAGTAGCCAGGGCAGGGTGAAAGTGAAATTGAGCAATTGCCCTTCATGTAACAGAGAGAGTATGGCCAGTGCCACCCGTAATAGAAAAATACGAGCTTCCCCACCTGCAGACAGTAGTAAATAAAACTAACGTGAGTCTGCGTCATGACTCGTATGTTTGTCTTGGGTGCAAGCTTAGCTGACTGAGCTGGCATGCCGGCTACAACCAGGTTATGTAATTTCGCTAAACTAGAGATAAGAAGAAGACTGGTGTACTGTGTACTGGAGTCCATAGTGCTAGTATAATGCCTGAAACTCCCACAAATGTTAGAGGCCGAGGAAGTGGGAGGATAGATTATTACCACAAATGTTATGTACTGTGCTTGCTAGTGCTACTGTGCCACTATGTGTTGAATTAATTTTGTGTTACTGTTTTGCTAAGAGTATTGGTTACAACAATATTCTTTTTCTTTCTTGATATAGATCCTCCTTCCCAAGAAAAACCATCACGGAAGGAGTTGGCAGCCAGGGCCTGGCGCTGGAAACTGGAGGCCATCTGCCAAGAGTACCGGCGGCTGGTGGCTTAGGCGGAGGAGGAGGCGGCAGCAGCTGCAGCCTCCTCCAATGCCCCGGGCCCCAGCTCCAGTGGTACGGCGCCGCGGTCAGGCAGCCGCCCGCCGCCGCAATTCCTTAACATCCAGCACTGCTGCCCCCCACCCTGGATGCCACTGCAGGGCATATCGCCGCCAGATGCTCCTCGGATTTCACGCATAGAGGAGCAACTAGAGGAGCGGGTCAAGATCCTCGTGGACAAACACCTGAAAGCCCGCCGAATCTAAGAACTATCTAGGACCCCGTTGGATTGCCCCTTTCTTATTCATTTTGTTGGTGGGTGGGAATTGGGCATTGGGGTTTATGGACATTGTTTGGACTTTTTCGTTTTGGACATTGGTTGAGGTTAGGGAGAGGGGTGGGTCAGGTGTGGGATAGTTTATTTTTGTTAGGGTAATAAATTATATTTATACTTAAACATACGATGTTAATGTTTTGTGGGGGTTACTGTTTTATGAATTTACGTCACATGGTTTCCTTGCTGCTGCAGGGCCGCAGCCAGTGTTTGATTTAAATAATCTGCCAATTATGTAACACACAAACAGATAGATGCGGTACCCCTCACTGAGTTATTTGTCCTACTAGTACTGTCAGTCTCTCCTCCTAGTCCATTATACCTCCCACCAAACTTATCTTACCTGTGATTGATGATGATTAAGTTCGGCACAGCGATGGCTGCATGGTTTCCCAAGAGAATGGAGAAGATGCCATGGTTGTGGTGGTAGTAGTAGACACTGGCAGTAGCATTTGCAAAAAAAATAAAAAGAGACAGTCACTTGCCTGAGAGAGACTGTGGGAGGAGTAGTAGAACGAAGTAAAGTACAGTACAGAAGAAGACTGCCAAACAAACAATATTGCAACTGCTAAAGTAAGATAAAACATAATGGTGGCGGGGACAGCCTAGTACAAGAAGTTACAAACTGTAGTTGTGTCGAGTGAGTCACTTAACACAATCGTAATTCGTAACCTTTACTGCTGTGTGGTAGGATGTTGATGATGAATCCAATCAATGCTGGCAATTAATTATGATGTATTAGGTCCCTTTGGAAAAAACATTGGCTTGCACATAGACTGAGCATGGGTGGGCAAGCAGAAGAAGATCCTCGCCCTGCCTTGAAATTGAATTAGTGTTGCTTTCACCACATCTGCCCCAGCAAGCGTGTGATCAATTGGTGTACATTTAATGTAGTCACATCACACCTCAATATAAATCACAGCCCGGGGAAGAGGGTTAGGGTTTGATGAATGGATGGGAAGGGGGTTTGGGGAAAGGTTTGACAAAGAAAAACAGTACGCATGGACACAACAAAAGCAAAGCACAATCTTGGCAGACGACCATGATCTTATCCAATAAATCTATAAAGGGAGAAAAAGGAAATGCATGCATGATGATGAAGATAACTTGATGGTTAATGAGTAGTACTTACTAACTACAACTAGACAATTAGACAGTACAGGGCAGCAGTATATTCTATGCAATTTGCCTTGCCTGTATGCCCTCAGAGAGACCCAAATTACATGTTGTACCGGGCTTACTTTTAAAGATTGCAAAGAAAATTAAAAAATAGTTGTAGGGATCAATTAGCTAACCAACAACAACACAACACACAGTCGTAATGATTGAAGAGAAAAAGGAATCAAATTAATTAAAAGACGAATGATGAATGATACTAAAGTTACTGTATTATCCTGGTCAAATTGTGGAGTTGAATCTCGTCATTCCTCTTGGTCCTATCTTCCATGGACGCTCTGCACATCAATCTTGGGTGTCACTGCCTGCCTGATGCGGATTGGTAAGGTAAGTGTGAGTTGTTTCTCCCAGTATAGCACAGGGTAAAGGCCAGCCTGTAAGTGTAGATGGAAAAACAAAAGGGGTATTGAAAAATCAATGAATAAAAAAAAGCATCAATTACGGTGGAGTCCAAGAAGAGAAGAGAGAACACTTTCAGACTGAGGCGGCTTGGATACATCGTGTCTATTCTGTTTACAGCATTAAGCTACAACAACAACAGGACAGAACAGGCCCACGGCACCAGGCCGTGACCCAACCTCCATTTACCTTAAATTTTGACAGAGCCAGACAAAAGGCATATACAGCAACCTAGCATTTTCAAAATTAAGTGACTAAATCAATGTACCGCTGTCAGTCATACCACTACACTCGACTCCACCACTACATGGACATGTAGGTCTGCTGTGTTTCTTGTTGAATTGTTGTGTTTACCTTTATGCCACTTCATGAAACACAGTTATTCCATCAATCATCTCCGATCCAACTGACTGCGTGCAAAGGTAGTATGGTCATCATCATGGTGTGGTACGTGTTGTCCAACTCCAACTCAGTCTGTAGTGACTCCGATTAAGTCCATATTCCATATTAAAAAATTGCAACGGATATTGGCCTGCACCTGCAGTAGTAGGAGTACAATTTGGTTATTAAACAACAAGAAGGGAAACATTGACTGTCACTTGAGTCACTTTCACTTTGTAGATTAACTAGTAGAGTTCGACTTCATGCACAACATCAACACAACAAACAACAGCAATCGCTCAGAGTCAGCAAGCATCCAATGCATGCCATCATTACCTGCCTTGCTCTTCTCTTTGGCTGTCAGATCATCAGATGCCTAGTTCTGACAGGTGTGTGTTTTTTTTTAACGAGGCAGTGGCCTCATTATTACTCCACATTCATTTTGAGTGTTGTTAGTCGCTGTTTCGGTTTTCGTCTTATTCATCTGTGGCACTTTGTCGCAGTTTAAGTTGGTTCACATGGTCAGCGCTGTGATGGGCCGCGGCCTGGGTAGCGGTCATTGCTGGTCAATTGAGTTTGCAGAAATGTCAGCAAGTTTCTTCGAAGAGTCTTGACTTTCTCTGCCAAGTACCTTCTGTCCTGACAGTGATGAGCTTTGGATGCCTGCCGAGGCTGTAGCCTTCTGACAGTGATGAGTTTACTTTTGGATGCCTGCCCAAGTTCTGACAGTGAAGAGTTGTGGATGCCTGCAGAGGCGATAGCCTTCGGACAGTGATGAGTTTCGGCTCGGAAACAAAACGGAGGATAGCTATAGTCACGTTTCACTTCTTATGGAGGGACTGTTAGAGGCAACATTTCTTGTACTCCAATGTCTGGCTTGATGGAAATGTAATTAGGGCGAGTCAGGAAGATGGAGCAGGACTCTGAGGAGTGGACAGTTAAATGCACAGACGTGCAACTCCAATAGGGAAATAAAAAGAGAAGATGGTGGTGATGGATTTGTTGTGATTTGATTTGAACCAGAAAGACAGATACACAGACAAATAAAGGAAGGACGAAAGTAACAATTTGAAAGCCTAGTTGTCAGGGAAGAGGAGCTCGTCCTCAAACTCTGGTGGTTCGGACAGAAGTAGGTCCTGTAACCCACTGCTTACGTCATCGAAGTCGCTCTCCTCTTCCTGCTGTGATTCACGTATTTTGTAATCCGGTGGTATAAAGTGCTGATTCATTTTGATCATGGTTAACCTCTCCACGCTTTTGGGTGAGAGACTGGTCCTTTTCAAAGTTACAATGGCACCAGCAGTACTGAAAACACGCTCAGAAGAGACACTTGCGACAGGGGAAGCCAGATACTTTATCGCCAGCCTGCTGAGCACTGTCCATTGGCTTCTTTTCCCATACCAATACACCAATGGGTTTCGATCCATGAAGACCTCTGTTGGGTCAGCCAGATAGGCCTGGACCGTCCGCTCAATGCTCAGGGGTGCTCCGATGTGCTCGGCCTGTTTTGCCTTTGCATCAGCACTGGACTTACCATACCCCTGCCGTAGAAACCAATCAGTTGCTGATTGTACTGTGGATGATCCTGTTCTTGCTGTTGTTGATGTTATTGGTAGTGTTGGTGTCGGTGACTGCTGGGAGGCAAACGCACTGCCCTCAGGCTCCGAAGTAGAACTTGACTCTGGATGCCCTGTAGTACTTGTTATGGCCTGGGGCGGGGGGCCTGTAATTACCAGACGTTCGTTTTCAAAGTCAATGGCTAGCTGAGCTATCGAAGTTTTGTACTTGGCAACATCCACTTCTGAAAAAGGAATTACTGCCTTACTGTTCAGAAATACTTTGTACCGTGGATCCAAAATTGTGGCAGTAATGTAATGTGGATCTGACACAATTTTATTTTGAATCCTTGTATTTTCAGATAAGCGAACGGCTAAGGACTCCGCCAAATGATATGCGTCTTGTTTGTCATCCACACCTGCATACGTTTCAGACACAGCCGCGGTCGGTGGTAGGAGTGCTGCCGGGCGGTGACGTGGGGAGGGGGAGGGGCAGGGTGGGGGGTAGTAAACTATGGAATACGGAGGTTTACAGGTAAGTAAACATATAAATAAATAAAACGAATTTCGTTGCGCGCACTGCATCCCCAAATGCGATGCAGCGCTCACAACGAAATTCGTTTTATTTATGTATATGTTTACTTACCGGTAAACCTCCGTATTCCATAGTTTACTACCCCCCACCCTGCCCCTCCCCCTCCCCACGTCACCACCCGGCAGCACTCCTACCACCGACCGCGGCTGTTCAGACACCTCCTTCAGCTGTTGCTCTAGCATGTGCAACAATGGGATAGCTTGGCCCATAGTACAGTCCTCTCTGCTGACTTCACGTGTGAAGATCTCAAAAGGAAGTAGCATCTCTGTCAGGCATTTAACGAGGTCCCATTGACCCATCTCAACGGTCATGCCTCTCACAGTAGGATCCCCTAATCTTTGCATGACATAAGCATTGAGTGGTATGTACTGGTCAAACAGACTATCAAGCATGTAATAAGTTGAGTTCCAACGTGTTGGCACCTCCTGGATGAGTGCTTTGACTGGCATTTTATGCTCACGTTGAATGACCCTCAGCTGCTTCCGGGCTTTAAAAGAATGGCTGAAATGTGTGCATATTCTTCTGCAGGTGGCCAGTAAGTTGCTGACTTTGTATTCATTTTTCAGAAAGTCTTGAACAACAATGGTAATGCAGTGTGCCAAACACGGGACCCTGAAATAGCGACCATCTTTCATGGCCCTAACTACATTACTGCCATTGTCCGTGGCAACAAAACCAATGTTAAGCCCTCTTGGGCGCAGCCACTCAAAGACCTTGCTGTTAAACTCTTCCAAAATGTTTGCAGCAGTATGAGATTTCTCCATGGCAAACATGGCTACAGTTGCATGTTTGCGAGTGGCATGACAAATCTCAGCAGCGTCAACACCAGCAGATATCTGTTCTCTAACCCCCGCAAAAGAGATCCAGTGTGCAGTGATGCACATGTAATCAGTGGCTTGGCAACTGGTCCACATGTCTGTTGTCAGGTGGGTACTCTGAACAGCACTCTGCTTCAAGGCTTTTCCAAGCAATTCCAGCACGTCGTGATGTAGTGCTGGAACAGCAACTCTGGCAAAATAGTAGCGGCTGGGAACATGCCATTTTGGGCATATGGCTGTCACAAATTCCAGAAAACCCACCCCTTCAACAAAAGAAAAAGGGAGAAGGTCCAGTGCTAACATTTTAGCCAGCTTCGCTTTGTACAAACGTGCTATTGGGTGGTTGCGTTCGTACTGCCCCTACCCCCCAAACATGCTGATAATGGTAGGCTGCATAGTTTTCCTTTCTCTTAGGCTCAACAACGCACTTTTTTTCATTGCGGTACTCCTTGCTGTCTCAGGCTGACTCTTACTCTTGTGCCACTGAGATGTTGCTGAAGTTGTGGGCGACGATAACACTGCACTGCTGGGGACAGGGCTACTTTGTGTACCACTACCAGGGAGAATGTCTCCCTGTCCTTCCTCTTCCACCGTGATCGGATCTTCTACTCGTTTATCCCCACCAACACCAATGGTTGCAGTTTTTATGCTGCGAAGGTGGTCCTCCCAGCTGATCAAGTGGTGTTTTTTCAGATGGGTTATTTGGCCTCCGGTACCATAGTTTGTACCAAGCTTACCCCGACTAACAGAGGTATTACAAATGGAGCATATAGCAATGTTCTCCTCCTTTTCGCTAACCGTAAAGAAGTCCCAAACTGGGGAGATTAACTTTTGCCTCCTGCTGGAGGTGCCACTTCCAATGCCGGATGAACTGGAGGATGTGGGTTGAATTTGACTCTGTGCTGTACCACTACCTACTTCTACTGAGGTGGTGGTTGTGCTGGATGTAGGTCGCTGCCGGGCCTTTGCTAATGCAAATATGGAAGCTATAGGTCGTGTTGGTGTTACCTGTGTTGGAGGTATGCGTGCTACATCCCTCGCAGCGATTTTGGATAGGGTAATAATGTTGGTCTCCATCTCCTCGGGCCGGGAGTGATGTTCGTGATGACTGGCTCATCATCATCATCCTGCTGTTCTACATTGACCACCATAAGTGTAAGGCTTTCTGGAACCTTCCTTTTCCCTAGCCTGGTCTTGGGACGTGTCTCCCTCTCAGACTCAGTTTGTGGCTTCCAAGTGGCATCTAGATCATCAGAAGGGGGGCTTGGTGAAGAACTTGATGGACTAACCCTCCTTTTCCTTGCTGGGGATTTGGAAGACAATGGATCTTCTGAATGAGTGGCTTCCTCTTCTTCTACCTCTGCATGAGGCTCAATTTCCTGAACTGCCCCTACTTCGGGAGGAACAACAACTACTATTACGGGCGGTGGTTGCGGCTGTTGTTGTTGACCACTTATCTGCTGTGTTTCCTCCTGCGTTGATTGGGTACTACTTTGAGATAGCGATAAGTTTATCTCAGGCTCAGCATCACTGGTTTCCACCATTAGGCTGGCTACCTCTTCCACGCTCATGTGCTTGGGCCTGGGTTGGTGGGTTGGGCCCACTGATGCGGAGGTGCTGCCCCCAGCTTTCCCCTCGGACACCGCTGCTGCAGGCGTAATTTTTTGTTTCCCAAAAAAGGTATTGGGCGGCACAGCAGACTTAAGTGTCACTTCCTTCTTCTGTTCCTTCTTCTCAATAGCAACTTTCTTGGTACTGGAGGACCTCGAACCTGCTTTCTTTGGGCCCATCTTCTTCAGATGTCAGCACCACTCAGTTCCACAAGTTGCAGAGATGTCTGGTCAGGTCACACGTCATGTCATGTACAGCAGCAGGATGTCTGTCTGGCAGTACAACGGGCAATGATGACACACCTCCTCCTCAGTCTTTTGTGCACCTAAAAGCAAAAAAGCCAGAAGAACATCAGTCAAACGATAGCACAAATCAAACTAATATAATATATAACTTAGTGTGTGGTTGTCTCAATTATTAAATTTTAGAAACTCAGTGAACAACAACAGTGTAGCCATTTATGAGACTTTGACAACAAGGCCAGGGCTTTCCTGGTGTACTGTGTACACTCAGGAAGAATAAGAATAGCAAAGAACAAAAACAAAAATGTAGTGGAGCCTGTTTGGCCTAAATTTGTGCATCACATGGGATGGATGCAGCATCAGGGAGCTGCAGCTGGCAATGGGGATGGATTTGGAAGCAGTAAGACAAGAGGAACAATGGAAAGACACGCAGGCCTATGTGGCAAAAACAGCACACTACTAACTACCACCACAAAATGGCCCCCAGCCACATGGTCACTCACAGGCACAAGGCACGGCAAACAATGAACTCAAGCAGGCCTATATGGCCAGACAAAGGATGCCTGATAAACAACACACACAGCTTTAATGCAAAAACTAAAATCCACATGGCTAAAAACAGGTTGGAAAGTTACACAACAACCACAACAACAACACATAGACACGCAAAAAAGGCATTTATTTAACACACCCAAAAAGTGAAATAGACCCCCCAAAAAACCACATTTTGCAATTCAATCCAATGCCATCCATGCCCTAAATGATGTTTAAGTTCAACAGACAACACAAACAGTTTTTATGCACCCATGATGACTACCTCTGGGCCTACTGGCAGACTAGGCCACAAGCTTGGAGGCCTATGGCAAAAGCACAGTGGCTGGTCCCACAAAATGGCCGCCACCACATGGCCAGGCCACCCACAACAACAAGAAAAGGAAGACAAGACAGACAATGCAGGCCTATGGCAAAAGCACAATGCCTGGCTTCACAAAATGGCCGCCACCCACATGGCCAGGCCACCCACAATAACAAGAAAGTGAAGACAAAGGACAGGACCAGGAAGTTGGAGACTCTGGGGAACTTCCTTCCTCTTTAAAAAAATTATTAAAAAATGACTCCTTGCTCACAAAACTACATCTAAATGACAACCTGAGGAGTTTTTTTAGCAAAATGAACAAAATCATCATTTTCGAGAAGGTTTTATGCTGCTCGAGAGATATTCTTCGATACAAAAGGGGATGATGGACGGAACGCTTGAGCCAATCAAACACTCACCCCCAGTCAACTGATCTGGGTTTAATCCATCATCATTCTTTAGCTCACTCCACCACCCCAGTTCAGACATGGCCATATGCAAATCAGTCTGACCCTGTGCCTCATGGGAACAGTCCAGCACGAACTGCCAAGCCATGTCTTCCCTGGACCGGAAACAAGCATCCTAGGACCGGTTTCTGGCATTCCAGCCGTCATCAGCCAGATATTCTTCGGCAGATTGTAAATTCTGCGTGTTCGGCATCGCGATCTTCACAAAAAGTCGTTATCGTGCGTGCGAAAACGCATATTGAGCGCGCGAAGAAGAAAAAAAGTGTAAGTCCGCATTGTCGCGCAGTGCGGAGTTGCCAAAAGTCCCCGAGCTGAACGCCCAGGGTTACCCACTGGCTGAAAAGGCCTATTTATTTAACACACACCAAAAAACTGAAATACCACCCCAAAAACCACATTTTGCAATTCAATCCATTGCCATCCATGCCCTAAATGATGTTTAAATTCAACAGACAACACAAACTGTTTTTATGCACCCATGATGACTACCTCTGGGCCTACTGGCAGACTAGGCCGCAAGCTTGGAGGCCTATGGCAAAAGCACAGTGGCTGGTCCCACAAAATGGCCGCCACCACATGGCCAGGCCACCCACAACAACAAGAAAAGGAAGACAAGACAGACAATGCAGGCCTATGGCAAAAGCACAATGCCTGGCTTCACAAAATGGCCGCCACCCACATGGCTAGGCCACCCACAACAAGAAAGTGAAGACAAAGGACAGGACCAGGAATTTGGAGACTCTGGGGAACTTCCTTCCTCTTTAAAAAAGTTGTAAAAAAAAGAAAAATGACTCCTTGCTCACAAAACAACATCTAAATGACAACCTGAGGAGTTTTTGGAGCAAAATGAACAAAATCATCATTTTCGAGAAGGTTTTATGCTGCTCGAGAGATATTCTTCGCCAGATTGTAAATTCTGCGTGTTCGGCATCGCGATCGTCACAAAAAGTCGTTATCGCGCGCGAAAACGCATATTGAGCGCACGAAGAAGAAAAAAAGTGTTAAGTCTGCGTTGTCGTGCAGTGCGGAGTTGCCAAAAGTCCGCGAGCTGAACGCACAGGGTTACCTACTGGCTGAAAAGGCCTATTTATTTAACACACACCAAAAAACTGAAATACCACCCCAAAAACCACATTTTGCAATTCAATCCAATGCCATCCATGCCATAAATGATGTTAAAATTCAACAGACAACACAGAAACAGTTTTTATGCACCCATGATGACTACCTCTGGGCCTACTGGCAGACTAGGCCACAAGCTTAAGCCTATGGCAAAAGCAAGCACACTGCCTTGCTCCACAAAATGGCCACCACCCACATGGCCAGGCCACCCACAATAACAAGAAAGTGAAGACAGACAATGAATGCAGACCTATGGCAAAAGCACACTGCCTGGATGGCTCCACAAAATGGCCGCTAGCCACCCACAACAAAAAGAAATGGAAGACAGACAATGCAAGCCTATGGCAAAGCACACTGCCTGCCTTCACAAAATGGCCACCACCCACATGGCCAGGCCACAACAACAACAAGCATAAGCCAAGGGGAACAAAGAAAAGACATGCAGGCCTATATGGAAAAAGCAGCACACTACTAAACTACCACCATAAAATGGCCCCAAGCCACATGGTCACTCACAGTCACAACAGGCCATGGAAAACAATGAACTCAAGCAGGCCTATATATTACCAGACAAAGGAGGCCTGCTAAACAACACAGCTTTAATACAAAAATGCAAAAACTAAAATCCACAGGGCTACGAAAGGTTGAAAAGTTACACAACAAGCACACACACACATCCAACAAAGGTATTTATTTATTAACACACACCCAAAAAGTGAAATACACACCAAAAACCACATTTAGCAATTCAATCCAATGCCATCCATGCCCTACATGATGTTTAAATTCAACAGACACCACAGAAACATGCACCCATGGGTACCTCTGGGCCTACTGGCTTAAATTTCAATCAAAGAAAAACAACTAGGCCCCTACTGAAACTACAGGCCACCCAGGCCACAACAATACATTTTAAAAACGATGAAAATCCCCAAAAAATGTAGGTACAAACAAGCCCCAATCAAACAAACAAGTACACCAATTCTCCAACTTACTTGTAAAATCTCAAATCCAAAAGTCCTCAAATCCAATCCAATGATATGATGCAGCAGACAGACACAAAAAGTGATCCTTCCAGCTCCAAATCCAAATGAAAGTGAACAGCACATGGACAAAGCACTGGGAGGAGCCTGCTGGACAGGAACAGGAAGTTGGAGACTCAGGGGCACTTCCTTCCTCTTGAAAAAAAAAGTAAAAAAAGAAAAAGGACCCCTTGCACAAAAAACTACAGCCAAATCACAATGTGAGGAGTTTTTTGGAGCAAAATAATCATTTTCGAGAAGGTTTTATGATGCTCGAGAGATATTCTTCGCCAGATTGTAGTTTCTTCATGTTCGGGATCGCGATCTTACCAACACTGCCGCCGGAAGTCAGATCGCGCGTCCGAATGACGTGTTCGCGTTCGCACACTTTTGCGGGATCGTGCGGCCGGATTCCAAATCTCGTGGCGCCCGCGAACAGATAGGAAATCGCGTCGGCGAACGCAGAATCACGGTAAGTCGTTACCGCGCGCGCGAGAACGCATATTGAGCGTGCGAAGAAGAAAAACAGCTACGCTACGCTGCAAATTGCGTAGTGCTCTGTAACTTCGCGTTCTACGCGGATCGCGAAGTTACTGAAACTCCGCAAACTCCGCGAGCGTAGCGTAGTTCACCGCCCAGGGTTAGTTGTCATGCAAACTTGGCATAAGTGACCCATGTGATGACCACACAGCCAAATAGACTGCCCGTGGCTCCGTGTAACCAGACATACAGATCCCTCTGAGCATACCCAGGGCCCTGAGGGGGGAAAAGATGTACCTCCCAACATGTTGCCACAGTCACATCTGGAGGCAGCAGAAGGGGACAACACAGATGCAGACTCCTAAATATCAGTCCACAATGGCCATGAGCTCATGCCATCCACCATGTCGTACTTTGGAGCACAACTACAGTTGCACATTGGTGTCAGATGTGTAGTCCTCACAAGACCGACGTCAGGCAATGCACACATTGATGTTAGCACACTCAGATGAGGCCCAATGCCGTTCCCTTCCATGGGATGTCCCTGACTTCCCCAATGCAGACGATGCCAGAAGGCCACAACTCAGAATGCAATGTCAAGGGCCATTACTTCAAGGACATGAGAAAGTACAGGTAGGGAAAATGCATGACAGCTGCACCCAACACAGAAGCCACTTACAAGCCATTGCATCACACTAGCAACATCACAGAGCTCAGCACTGGCTCAGGCTTGGAACACATGCAGTCACTCACAACCAAAGTCACACTTCCCAGAATACTCACCCCCAGCTTGCTGCTGATGCTCCTTCAAACGTGCATCCAGCTCAGGCTGTGTCGCAGCTAAGATGCGGGCCATTATTGGTGTCATGCTCCTGCGCGCCAACCTTCCAGTCCGAGGGAGCAGCCCCAGCGTCATCTCTGCCACATGTTTTCTCAGCCGGCAGATGTCATCCCACCTCTTGTGACAGTGTGTGTGTCGTCGGTTGGAGACACCCAGAGCCCGCACCTTGCGCGCAATGGCCCTCCACACGGCCTTACGCTGGTGGACTTTGAGCTGCAGGCATGGGAGACAAGAGGGGGAAATATCAGTGACACTGGGTTATGTACCACTACCTCTCAGTATAGGAGCATGATACTAACTCAGCACTACTTCACAGATATGTCGAGCAGAGACAATACAGCATCTCACATAGTACAAAAGCATGGGAGAATCATACAAAAACTGCATGCAGGTATGAGGGTGGACACAGTACCTGCCCATCTCATACACATGCAGGATGCCAGCACAGAAAGCTATGTGTAGGTGGCCCACATCTGCTATCCAGCTTGTGGGTGAGCAAGATATACATTACATTGGAAAATATGTTTCGGGGCAGACTCACTGTGTCCAACACTGCTCAGCCCTCAATGTACTTGCCCTGTGAGTGGCTCACTGTGTCATGGAGGTCACATTTAGGGACATGATCTTACAATCTCACACCCTTCTCACAAGGTCTGTCGTGTGCGATCTACAGGGCTGAGATAGCTCTTTGATGGATAGTCTAGCAGACAACCCATATGTTTCACTCTGTACATTCAGTGATGTGTCCTTGTCAGATTGGGCAGTGGCTGTGCAGGACAGGTGGGCTCACACTGAGGTCCAACGTGGGGCTTCGAAAATGTCACATGCAGGGACAATGTGAGAGCGTAAACAGTGCCTACACATGCAAGTCAGTACACATGCTGATGAAAATGGGAGGGCAATGTACAAAAGTACAACATTCTGCTGTGTCATATGTGAATTACCACCAGGAGTGTCACCCTCTGGCATTTAAGTCCTGTGCATAGTGCTGACCCATACATGGTGGCAAATTTGAGTCAGACACACTTCCATCAGTACCCTCTGGACGTATACCCTTGGTAATGTCACAGATGAGCCTGTGAAGAACATCATGGACCCACACATCCATTCACACAGGCAATTTCAGTCATGACTCCCGCTTAACCAACTTGCTGTGTCACTGTATGGCAGAAGAAACAATGCATGTCCCTCCCATTCTGATGTGCAGCCAGGGAAACGTGAAGAATAGGCTACACACCCCTTTCCCCTGGAGTCAGCATGCTAGGCAGTGTATGACACAACCCCACACTGTCAGGCACATACTGCAGCAGATCATCTCCATGTGTGCACTCCCTGCACTCTCACTTCCACTCTGAAACACTTACCATGACATCTGGAGCACCATATAGCCTCTCATACTGTGTGAGCACCTCGTCCACCATGACCTCCAGCTCCTCGGTGGTGAAGGGACGGGCCCTGATCTTGTCAGTCCTCGCCATCACTGGGTCCAGGACACAGGAGCAGCAGCAGTTGGTGGTGAGGGGTGTCAGGCAGCAGTGTCTGGAGACAGGAGCAGCATCAGTTGGTGGTGAGGGGTGTCAGGCAGCAGTGTCTGGAAGCAGTGGAAATGTGAGGCTCTCTCCCACCCCTATATAGCCCCCTGGGGAAGTTTCAGTGGTCCGAAGCTGCTGCAATTGGTGTTCCAGGTCCGCTTTTTTCAAATGCATCCAATGACCGGCTCCGCGGTGGCGGAGCACGCCTACCGCGATTTTCAAAATTGCATTAGGCTACCGCAATTGCGGTTCCCATTGGCTGCAAGGGCTTTGGCATTGGCGGTGACACACCGCAGGGGCCAGGCGGTTGTTACCACGGTCGTGCATCTTTCAATTGCATCCAATGACCGGCCCGCGGTGGTGGAGCATGCCTACCCCGATTTTCAAAATTGCATTAGGCTACCGCGATTGCGGTTCCCATTGGCTGTAAGGGCTTTGGCATTGGCGGTGACACACCGTGGGGGCCTGCGGGCGCTACCGCCGTCATGCATCTTTCAATTGCATCCACTGACCGGCCCCGCGGTGGCGGAGCACACCTACAGCGATTTTCAAAATTGAATTAGGCTACCGCAATTGCGGTTCCCATTGGCTGCAAGGGCTTTGGCATTGGTGGTGACACACCGCGGGGGCCAGGCGGGTGCTACCGCGATATGGCTGCCATACATTGGAGCCAGTGACCGTTATTGGGGTGGCGGAGCATGCCAACCACCATTTGACCATAAACATATATGTATCACTACTGCGAGTGTGGCTTTGGCATTGTGGTGACACACCGCAGGGGCCAGGCGTGCGCTACCGCGATATGGCTGTCATACATTGGAGCCAGTGACCGTGATCAGGGTGGCGGAGCATGCCAATCGCCATTTGACCATAAACATATATGTATCACTACCGCGAGTGTGGCTTTGGCATTGCGGTGACACACCGCAGGGGCCAGATGGGGACTACCGCGATATGGCTGCCATACATTGGAGCCAGTGACTGTGATCGGGGTGGCGGAGCATGACAACCGCCATTTGACCATAAACATATATGTATCACTACCGCGAGTGTGGCTTTGGCATTGCGGTGACACACCGCAGGGGCCAGGCGGTCGCTACCGCAATATGGCTGCCATACATTGGAGCCAGTGACCGTGATTGGTGTGGCGGAGCACCTTGACAGCACCTATGGACACATCATGCTGTGTGAATGGCCAATGGCCAGTTCTCAACAGTGCACAGTAGACACATGAATCATGGCACAAGATTGGGCACACAATGCCAATGTAACATTTACCCCACTGCTAACTACACATGCCATGTTGGTGTATATGATTGAAACATTGGCATGTACTCTGTCAGATGTCACTTGTGATATTGCTGGGCATGTACACAGAACAGTGTTGTGATGGACTCACCAATGGGTACACATGTCAATGTGTGATAGGGATGAGCAACTCACAGTGATGAATGTCTGACTACACAATGTGCATATTATACTGTCTACTTTGCTTGGCTCATGCACATACTTGCTGTTTACGCACAGGCTGTGCTCATTGTGTTGTTGATGTGTGCCCTGTTCGACTTACGCAAGTAGGTGTGACATGTACAGCAGCTAGGTAGGAGACAGTAGTGTTGCTGTTTCACACATATGCTGTATGAACTACTCTCAGGGCTGTGCATCCAAGATGTGGCCATATCCCTTTGGGCATTCACATAGTCAGATTTGTTTTGGAGGTACTCGCTGTGTGAAAAGTGGACAAGTGTACGACTAGTGTAGCTGAAGGTGTCCCTACATGTAAGTTGGGCTGTAATCTGAACTGTGATGACAGTCATTGTTGGCGTTGTGTCAGTCAAAACGTAAGATGTCGGACACATGTCATGGTGGATTGCATTGACATGTGTCCCCTTTCATCTCACCTAGGAGGAGACCAAATGTGCATCGTCCCTTCACAGTGCTGGCAGACATGGAGGATGAGGAGGTCATACGGAGATTCCGTCTGGATCGAGCCACCCTACAAGACCTATGTGCTATGTTGGAGCCACATCTGCGGCCTCGCAGAACATATCCGACTGCTGTCACACCAACGTCTAAGGTGATGGCGGCCTTGCATTTTTTGGCTACTGGATCATTCCAGTACACGATGTCCAGCGCAGGTGGGATGTTGCAACCCATGTTCAGCATGGTGCAACGTGATGTCCTGTCCGCTATGATGACCTACAAGGACAGATATATCCATTTCCCCAGGAGGCATGAGTTGGCGGCTGTGAAGGGTGATTTTTATGCCCTTGGGCACATCCCCAATGTTGTTGGTGCCATTGACTGCACACATGTGTGCCTGGTTCCACCACAGGCATGAGAGCACATCTACAGGAACAGGAAACATTTCCATTCCATCAATGAGTAGGTGGTGTGCCAGGCGGATATGATCATCTCACACGCCTGTGCCAAATTTCCTGGCTCGGCCCATGACTCGTACATCATGCGTAACAGCATTGTGCCACAGCTGATGGATAATCTGCTTCCGGAGCGTGCATGGATTGTGGGTGAGTACGCAGAGTCAAGTAGCGTGCTGTGTGTGTGACATGCTGTACTCTGCCACAGTTATATTACAAAGTTGCTCTGTGTATCTCACACCTAGGTGATTCTGCATATCCCAACCGTCCTTGGTTGCTGAGCCCACTGCGGAATCCCAGGACCCCAAGTGAAGTCCGCTACAATGAGGCTCATGGGAGGACACGTCGTGTGGTGGAGCGGACTTTTGGTCTCCTGAAGTCACGGTTTTGCTGCCTGGACAAGACAGGAGGTGCACTGATGTACTCGCCCAAAAAGGTATGTCAGACTGTAGTAGCATGCTGCATGCTCCACAACCTGGCCTTGCACAAGGAGATCCCCCTGCTCCTGGACGCTGATGAGCAGCCGAGGCCCCCGCCTGCAAACCAACCCATGTCCAGTGACGAGGATAGTGGAGAGGAGGAAGGTGTCGACCTGCGTCAGCAGCTCATCAACCGCTACTTCACTTGAAGGTGAGTGACAATGTACAACGGGGCCATTGTCTGCTGATGACGTTGTTGGTGAAAAGGTCCATGTGAGCTTTGTGACTGTAGCCTGTTGTTGACTCAGTGTTGGCTGCCAATGTTTCTGGGACAGGGTAGTTTGGCACAGATACAGGATGTCTATGTCGGTACTGTTGCTCATTGTAATGTGTGCAGATTGGAGTACCTTGATGACAAGTGTGTGTGATTGCTGTGATGCCACCGCCTGACTAGTGAATATTGTTATGCTGTGTTTTCCTAGGTCCCATCTCACTCTCCTTGCCTACAAACAATCCGTGCTCCTGGTACATTGTAATCATGGTGAACATTGCACATCCTGTGATTAAACACGGAGCAGACACAGCGACATAGGTGTGTAAGGAGTGTTTATTTACAATGGGGACATGTGACAGGGGAGTGAATATTTACAAAAAGGTGAATAGTGAAGCAATGAGTTGTCAGAGATGTAAGATGAGACAATCGAGTAGTCACCACATTGATGTGGTGACCCAGTCCAGCAGACAGATGCCATTAACATGGCAGTGTGGGGAAGGACAGTCAACAAAGTAAATGGCAAGGTGAAGAGAGGTGCCATCATGGCTGGCTCCTTGACTGGCATTTGGCAGGTGTTTTGCCACGGGATCCTCCCTTGGATTTCTTTGGACGGCCCCTTGGTCGTTTGGCAGGGGTGGCCTCTGCTGCAGGGCCAGTGGGGTCTGAGGAGTCCCCCCTCTCCGTGGCCGCAGGGGAGGATGTGGAACTGTCATCCTGCGGGCCACCGGAGGGAGGTGGAGGTGTTGTTTGTGCCATAGACCTGTCCCTCTGAACCGCCACAAGCTGGCCCAAGAGGTCCACGATTTGGCCCATGCGGGTGTCCATGGACCTCAGCAGCAGGTGGAGCTCACGGGAATCTTCCAGAGCCTGGCACGTTTGTCCCTGGGCCCGTTCATAGGCCCCAAGGACTCTGGTGATGTTGTCCAGGGCTTCAGTCCCAGTGTCCGGTTGGCTTAGACTCCCCCTTGCCCTCCCACCTGGCCTGCTGTCACGGACCTTTTGCCTCGCCACTGTACGCACCCGCCTACTCTCCCTGCCCTCCTCAGTTGGTGTGGTGGGGTGGTCATTCTCTGGGGCAGGGAGAGTGTTGCAGGCAGCACTGGTGGTGGTAGTGGTGGTGGTGGAGGCCGCACAGGTCGTTCCAGCAGGGGTCAGCATAGTTGTTGTTGTTGCTGATGTGGTGACGGGGAGACAGTGGGGTCCTGGGACCTGTTGCGCCCTGGCATGCCAGATGGGCCGGCTTCTTGCTCCGCATCCTCAAAATCTAGGGAGTCATCATCAGAGAGTCCATGTTCCAGGGGTGGAGACTGGCTCTGCAGGTTGGTGTTGTCATCCTCTGCAGTCAGTTCTTGGTCACCTGTGGGACAGAGGGGAATTGGTCATTCACGTGCACCCCTCAAGCTTGGTGTTCGATGTATCTTATTTACAGGTTATGCAACACACCGTTTACTAGTTCTCACATTGTATCTCTGCCCAGTAATGTGCATCATGATATGATATGGAGGTACATACATTAATTTTCCATGGTGTGACATGTCAATGGATACCATGCCCCACATGCAGATTTCATGATTACGAGGACATGTTGTCATCTGACAACTGGCGGCAATACGACTTGATGTGAAGCATCTTTGCTGATTACTCTGCCTGGCAGGCGTTATATCTGCGCATGAACTAGCCATTGTCATCTCATGCATACCTTTGTCTTGTCGTGTGGTTTGATTTATTGGTTCTACAGACCATGCTTGCTTTGTTTTCATATGGTCCTTCAAGCTCAGCCCCCATGGAACTTACAGATGGCATTCAGTGCTGTGCATGTTTGTGCCCTGATTTGCTTCAACATGGGATTTGGTGAGTCACACTTTTCTTTCTGTGACCGTTACATACGCTTAGCTGTCTGCACACTGTAATCTGATATTGTATCTGTGTCAATTTTGGTGGGATGTGATGGCTGGTGTTGTCATATGGCTCCATGCTTTTTGAGGTGAATGGTGGGGTGCATGCACTATCTACTTACCTGTTCTGTTGTCACATTGGGGTGGACTTTCTGTCACATATCTCTGGGTGTGCGTTTAAGTGTTCCATCCTGCTCAGGGGTGGGACAGGGGTGCCTGGTGGGAGTTGTAGTGCAGGCCTCCCACCCCCAAACAGCCCTCCCTGGGAAGATGGCTACCTACCTGCTGGATGAAGGTGAACAATGCAATGGCTGCCACATGCTTCTGGGTGTGGGGTGAGTGCTCCATCCTGCTCAGGGGTGGGACAGGGGTGCCTGGTGGGAGTTGTTGTGCAGGCCTCCCACCCCCAAACAGCCCTCCCTGGGAAGATGGCTACCTACCTGTTGGATGAAGGTGAACAATGCAATGGCTGCCACATGCTTCTGGGTGTGGGTGGAGTGCTCCATCCTGCTCAGGGGTGGGACAGGGGTGCCTGATGGCAGTTGTTGTGCAGGCCTCCCACCCCCAAACAGCCCTCCCTGGGAAGATGGCTACCTACCTGTTAGATGAAGGTGAACAATGCAATGGCTGCCACGTGCTTCTGGGTGTGGGGGGAGTGCTCAGTCCTGCTCAGGGGTGGGACAGGGGTGCCTGGTGGGAGTTGTAGTGCAGGCCTCCCACCCCCAAACAGCCCTCCCTGGGAAGATGGCTACCTACCTGTAAGTTTGGTTGGTGAGATGCAATGGCTGCCACATGCTTCTGGCTGGGTGGTTGAATGTTCCATCTTTCTGTGCTGTGGTACAAGGGGGCCTGGTGGGAGTTGTAGTGCTGGCTGCCTGGACACATGCAGCCCTGGGAATGTTGCTGGCTACCTTTGGGGTGAATCAGATGGGGTGCATGTTACATCTGTGAGACCTGTGTTGGTTATTGTGGTGCAGATGAATGAGACTGTGCCTAGGAGGTGTAGCTTTGTAGTTGTGCAAGACAGTACATAGCAGGGTAATGGTATACATTTGTTTGTACTTACCAGCCTGCACTTCCCCGGGTATTCCTGTGAGACTCTCTGGATGCAGTATGGCACACACCTTCTCCTCCCATGCAGTGAATGTTCTTGGTGGAATGGAAGGGCCACCGCCAGTCATCTGAGCCAGCTGACGGCTCTTGTTCTTCTGTTTCACCTTGCTCTTGAGGTCATGCCACCGCTTCACGATCTCCTTCTTGGAGCGTGGGATGGTCCCTACTGCATTGACCTTGCTGACTATACTTGTCCACATTTGTGCTCTGGTGGCTAATGGTGTCTGTTGGACCAGGGTACCAAACAATTGTGGTTCTACTCTGATTATCTCATCTACCATGACTGACAACTCACTGTCTGTGAATTTGGGCATTTTCTTTTGTGCCATGGTGTGTGCTGTGCAAATGTTTTGAGGTGCAGTTGTGAGGGTGGTGGGGGTGGTGTGGGGGTGTGTATGTGTGTTGTTGTGCTTGTGAGATGTGTGGTGTTTTGCCTATCCGATGTGCTGCAGGGTTTGCTTCCTTCAGGGCTGGAGTGGTGCAAAGGATTGTGGTCAGGGAAGGGGCTGGTTTTATACTCAGCTATGTGGGTGTGTCAAAATGGGGTATTGCTGTCAGGTGTGTTGTGTGGGTTGTCCTGGGATTTGTATTTTTGAAGTTGCCATGGGGGTGTGTTATTGTGGTGTGTTAGGTGTTTTTGGGGGCAGAGCTAGTTTGATGTGTGCACTTGGTGGCCTTGTTGTGTGTTTTTTTTGCTGACCGCCATATTTGTCACGGAGCGTCCGCAGCGGTGGCTATGCAACAGTCCTTCCGCCGGCTCTGCCATTCATCACTGTTTGTGTTCGCAGTGGTCGGAAACAGCGGAACGTACCGCTGTCACATCGAGGGAATCCTAATTTTACGTGTGGTCACTCCGCTGGGCTCGCGGCGGTTTTGTATGTTTCCGCAGCGAATCAGACCGCCGCGGACGGATTTCCAGCTGCTCCGCCCGCTACCGGCGTTCTTTCGTGGCGTCGTTCTGCCGAGGTCTGGAATTTTTGGCGGTTGATCCTAATCGGACTGCCGGTTTTGTCGCGGTACCAGCGGACGGTTGGTTTCCACTACCATGGCGGTCGGGTGGTTTTCCGGCCGCCATCGTAATCACCCCCCTATAACGCCTGTTTAACCTATTTTTTTTTCAGTGAATACGGCTAGTTATAGTTACATCAGCTTTTCCATTGGAAAAACGTTTTTTGTGTTGCTGATAACTTTGGCCCCGTTTGAGGAATCTCCACAACACTTTTCAAAAAGGTGCTACTATGTAATTAGTTTATGCATAGAAGGTTTCTGGGTGATCTGTCTGATAAAGACCTGCGTGGTAAAGGCATTGCCTGGCTAGAACATTGGCAGCAAGTAGGGCGAGGAGTTAGCCTAACAGCTAGGGCGGTGGACCTCAAATCTGGGGAACCGGTTAGAGTTTCGGCAAGGTCGCACAACATCCTGTGATTCTGGGCAAATCACTTAATCTCCATGTGCCTCACAAAAAAATGAATGTGTCCTTATGTAACGCAACTGGTGCTCTGTAAAGCGCTCTGATACCCGACACCTTCGGGTCAAGTTCGCGCTATATAAAACTGCGTAAAAAAAAAAAAAAGTACCTGGGTCTCTTTAATTCCGGCTGCACCGTGCCGACTTTCATTCCGTGTCAAATGTTCGCAAGTGCACTGCGTGCCTTTAGTAAAATGTGAAGGAACATGCTTAAAAGGTTGCAGTATCTTCCCCGTACTCCTCCAAAAGGCATACGTTCCAATACCAGGATGAGCGGCAGTTAATCATCCCCCGAGAGATGCGCATGGTGAAGTCTTCGAGGCCTGTGTTCGCTGGCAAGAGCGGATGTACACATCTGATGTAAAATATTCAGCACCTCTGCCTATCCCCTGAAGAATGCACGCGCGGTTTGTGAAAGCCAGTCTTTCCCAGGAGCTGGAGATGTGGGCAGATGTAGAGCAGCCATTAAAAGCTGTTTCACTCGCGTGCAAAATGAATACGGTCCCTTCCAGCTGCGCGCGAAGAAGGTGGTTTGCATTCTAATAATGCGGACTTTTAAAATGACGCCGTTGTTGGAGTTATATTCAAGCGCACGCTCTGTCTCTTGGAATCAAGTTCTTATGAGATGTTCAGGACATATAAATTTAGTTTTGGAAATACGTTTAATATTGTTCAATATTCTGTGTTGGATGTGTTATTTTTGCATTTACATTTTTCCAGAAATTGTTCGGCGCATCTCTGTAATTGCATCATTTAGCGATTTTATGCTCTGAAATGATATGTCTTTTCAAGTGCCCTACAATATGGAAGTAAAGCAAAAGTTGGGACGAGCTATTCAGAGTAAAGTAAATGATTCATGTGCTGGACACGGAGTTGTCTTGAACTGTTTAGTTTGAACAAGCAGAGTGGCATGCTGCTGTTCGCATTGTGCATAATGCAAACTGCATAACATACACTTCATATCCTTGAAACATCTTTGAACATAGCAAGGTTTTGTATACATGCAACTGTGACATAAGTAGGTTCATGCACATGCATGTACAATGAAGACCCAGAACAGAACAGTACTTCGCCTAAAAAGCCAAAGCATACTGGTCCTTACTACAAAGGAAAAAATTATGACGTTGCAATTAATATCATAACGAAACACTAGCTTGCGTCCCAAATACGAGCTGGCCCACAACGATGACTATCGTCTGTTTATGTATACAGTTACAGCTGATAACACCCTCGTATGAAGCCATTTGAGCAAGGTCTGCACTACAGCTTTTTTTCTCTAATCAATTGCATCACTGTTTGTCGTCTTTGGCTCTTCGTATCTGATAAGGTTCAGAGGACGTGTGGGATTTAAAGTCCAAGCTTATCAGAAAGCGCTCTACTCCTAAGCTCTGCAGATAAATGAGTGAAGCCTGGCTCAAACGCCTGGCAGTTTAAGCTAGGCTGTTCATATTGGAGCATCAAGGTTGATTTGCATATGATTAGTCTCTGTCTCAAGTAGTTAAATGAGCAAAAAATAATGGGATGGAATGCAGCCCGAATCATCACTGGTGGCTGAGACTTTTGCAAGCATTCTACCTTTTAGTTTTTTGTTGTTCGACAGGTAATCCCTGGCGTGGGTCCTGTGCTAGCTGCTTCACAAGACTCAAGCTGTAACTCACTGTGAAAGCCTAAGAAGATTAAAAGTGGCATGGGGTTGCTTGTGTTCCTGTTGAGATCTGACATGGCAGTCAGCTAGGGTTGAACTCAGGAGCGGCTGGTGACCTTTTCTAGTGGTGAGGCGAGCGAAGTGCCCCACCACCTCCAAAAAATACATTTTCCCTCCCTCCAAAAGCCAATAGTAAAAATAAAAAAAACCCTCCCTCCAAAATAAAACAAACAGTAAAGCATTACACATTACTATAATTAAATACAAATAAATTGTACTTACCTTGGGCTCTGCCTCCTCCTCGCTGTCCTTCTGAAACCTGTGGAATGAAGAACCCCCCTAATGAAGCAAAACGCTGATCTCATGCTGCATGCTGATTGGATCGAGCGGGTTGGCCTAACGCTCCTTCAGGTCCTAGAGGCCTGTGCTTGGTCTCCACCCAGCTGTCTAAGACTGCTGAGAGCTTCAAAGTGCGCATGTCACTTTGGCTGGCACAAGGCGGCCAGCCAAAGTGACATGCACACTTTGAAGCATGTGCCCACCACTACTCCAGTACTCCTGCTGCCAATCGGCAGCAGAGGAGAGTCAGGACACTCCCTCCTGGCTCGAAGGCAGGCTAGCAGCTGCGGTGCACCTTGGATAAAAATAAAATGGCCATTAAATAATTTCATTGCCATTTTATTTTTAACATTGTGCAGTTCACAGTGGGGCGACACTCCCCTGCCCTCATAAAGAAACTGTCACTGGCTGAACTGTTTCAACTGAAACAGGAACAAATCTGATTTCCATATGGCTTGTTTCTGTCCGAAATGCCACGTTACTTACCGGTAATATTCATTAGTCTGAGTCCATGTCTTCCTTGTCACATTCCTTATGTATGAGTTTATCTCCATTGATGCAGAACCTAATCACCAAAACTTGGCTTTTCCTTCCCAATCCAAGATGTCCCCCATACCAAAGGGTATAAGTGCATCACTTCCTGGGTAGGACTTCCTGAAAAAACAAAGCACAGAAAGAAATCAGTTGAACAACAGAGAGAGACGGGGAAACACAGGACTGTGACGAGTAAGAGATGGGCTCGGAGTAATGAATATTACCGGTAAGTAACCGGGCATTACCTCCTCGTCTGTCTTCCTCCCACAGTCCTTACGTATGAGTGCGTACCCAAACCAAGAAACTGATTTCAACCAATAGAACACGATAAAGCAAAATAAGGGACATCTAACAATGTCCCCAAGAAGACAACACTGCAGGAGAACCTGCAGGACACAAAACAGCAGTACCAAAATCTAAGGGCACAACACCACCCAGATGTGAATGGGAGTAGAACAGAAACACGAGGGGCAGTGCCCAAGTGGCAGCAATTCTAATGCAGTGAAATGAAGCTCCAGCAAACGATGCCCAGGAGGTCACAACACCCCCAGCGACCACCAAGGGAAAGACACCAGGAAACGAAGGTTGGCCAAGGCAGAGGAAAGGAAGAAGGCCAATGCAATTAAAGGGAAAAGGAAGGGAGACATGGTATGGAACCCCTAAGTGACAGACCTAGGAAAACCAACAAGGCTCCTGACTCATAAAACACAGCAGCATGCCAAAAAGACAGAGAAAGAGCATGAAGCACATCCAGGGAGGTAATCATGGAGCAGACATAGGAGACAGACAAAAGGTAGGAAAAACAACACCAGCGTCCAAAGGCAAAGAGGACACCACCGGCATGGAGAAAAGCCAGACGAGGACAATGCACCACAATGTCTGGAAAAACCGAAGCAATAAAGGGGAGGACAAACAATTCCCCAACTTCCCAACCCGTCTCCCAGAAAAAAAGGCCACTGGAACAGCTGTGGCCAAAAGAAACCCAAAGGTGGCCGACCCCTAAAGGCTCAATCAGAGCATCCCGGAAGACCAGCAGAACCAGTCGCAAGCCCCTGGAAGGAACAACAGGACGTCAAAGAAAACAACCCCGAAGCTATCGAGATGCCATAGGGGGAGAGATAAAACACCAGCCCCATGAAAAGTCACATCATCGCCCACTCACCACAGAGGGCAGAAACAGCCCAAACTAGCTGAAAATCATCCCAAAGGAAGACCAACACAGCAGGAGGAACCAAGAGGAAGAGGATAATCCCCTGACCTGACACCAGGTGGAAAAAGATCTCCAATGACAGCAACAAGCTGTGAGGGTAGATGACAGCCGCAAATGTCAGAGCAGTGCAGCAACATCCAAAGGACATCCATGGTCCAAGATTGGCTGCCTCACAGGAGACAAACAGCAAGCCTCAACCAGTGAAGTGAGTCCAATGGACAAAGCAGCAGCCACAGTGGCAACGGATGAAATGGCAAACTTCAATGGGGCCCGAAAGACAGACGGAGAGGACAAGGGAACCCAGGGCACCCCGACCCAACTGGAGCAAGCAACAGAACCCTCCACATAACCACCCAAGGGAAAAGAAGGAAGGGTGGAAAACAAGAAAGAAGGCCCACAGGCCAGGGGAACAGCCAGAGGAACCACAGCTGAAGTCAAGGGAGACTGAAACAAAGAAAGGACAGACAGACCACCAAGCCAGACACAACTCCACTGAGGAAGGAAACCACCACCACAGGGCAGTAGCAGGCCCATACAGACACGCCGGAAGACAGATGGCCGAGAGCCAGGAGAGGGAAACGACCCAGAGGCACCAAAGCAAAAACCCTGTACAAAGGAGCCAAGCCCGCCACCACAGGAGAACACCGCAGGAATAAAGAGACACCGGACCATAGGCATGGACTCCTGAGACAATGGGAACAAAGCCATAAAAGACTGTGAACAAAGGGAGACAGGCGCATCCTCCCAGGGGGAAGGCCGACATAGAGGACAACACCCCGGACAGGGGAGTCATGGCCCTGCAGAAGCCGATGGGTAAAATTAGTCAGGACCCAAGGGAGCAAAGCCAAACACAACGCAACCCAACGCTAAGAACTCCCTCAAGGGTAACCCGAAGGGGGCCCCGAAGACAAGGGGAACCAGACATGGCTGGATCAAGTAGCCACACCCAGCCAAGAAAGAAACTGCAACCAGCAACAGCACTGGCGCCCTGAGAACCATCAACTGGGCCTGGAAAGATGAAACAAGAGGCAACCAGCCAACCATCCAGAGAAGGGAAGAGATAGACTCCACAGGAGTACAACACCCCCAAAAGGAGCCAAGGAGCAGAGAACTTGCAGGGGGCAGATGCCAGCCTGAAGGGCAGGACCCATAACATGAAGCTGAAGCTCCAGACAGTGAAATAGAGGCACAGCAGGTGAGACAGACAAACCCAGCCCCGGAAGCAGGGCACCACAAGACTGATGAAGGGCAGGACACCCGCTCCAAAATTGGAGCAGAACAGCTGGCAACACCAAGTGAACCAGCACAAGAGGGAGAACAGAATGACCTACAAGGGGCAGAACAGGGTGTAATGCACCCGACGTCCAGCAGGCCAGAAAAAGCAGGGACAAAGTACCACTGAGAGACAAAGGGAACCTCCAGAAGCAAGTCCCATCATCAGCAAGGCAAACCCCACCACAAAGGTAAAGTCCCATGCAAAATCAACCAGTGGACAGCAGTGACCCAAACCAGAGACAACCAAGGCCATATGTATGGGCAGAGAACTAGGCTCCCACCACCGGCTCCAGCCCATGAAGGAAAACCCATAAAAAGACTAAGCGACCCAAGGTAGGGCCAGGATAAAATCAAATAGAAGCCCCAAAAGGAACCAACGCCCACTGACGGGGTCCAGAACAGAAAGCCACCGGAAGCATGGAGGCCGGAGCCCCAGCACCAGCTGAAAAGCAGTATCCACTGTGATGGCAAACAAATAAGCCCAGTAACAGAGATGAGGCCCTGCACACCCCTGCGAAACTGCCAACAGGAAGAATAAGAAGTCAGCGGTAACCAGACCAACGCACTGGAGAAACAATGCGACCTCCCATAACAGAGGCAAAGCGGGCTGACATCCCCTTGCCCGAGCCCAGCTGAGGAGCGGGACCCCGACCAGGGAGCACGCAGAGCATGAGCAACCGTCCAACAGAGCCGGCACTAAACTGGCCAGTGGAAGGGCACAGAGAAAGTAAATACAATAAACATTCAAATACCAACACAACTTCGCCCTGCACAAACAGCCCCAAGGACCATAACATGCCCCCCCACCATGGAGGGAATCATCCGAGGTACCCATGTAGGATGCACCCCCACCCAAGCATGAAACACAGCCTCAACAGCAGCCGCAATACCCGGAGAACAGGGGCCACCCCAGTAGAAGGCCCCAGAAATATGGGAAGTAGACCCAGGCAGAGAGATAAACCAACCCCACAGACAGCAACCGTCCAGTTGGAAGTCAGAAACCTGCCCACTGGGCCGCACTGGCTCCCATTAAGATAGCAGAGCTGTGTCGATTTTGCATTAAAGGCCCAAACCTCTAAAGCAGCACTGTCATGTCAAGAAACAGCAGGAAAGAAAACCCCAACCCACAGAAGAGGACCAAGCTACAGGCCACAGCGACTGCAACCCCAAGGAGCAAGCGACTGCAGGCCCGTGAAGAAGTGCGAAGGACAGCAACCCAACCTGCACGGGAAACACCCAGAAGCCAGAAGACAGGGAATGCAGTCCGGAGGTCAAAGAATGGGTCATAGCCCCTCCACACAAACACCGGGTGGGGACATGGACCCAACTGACGCAGGACTTATGCCAGGCACGCCCACAACAGTGGGGTATAATCATGCACATATGCAGTGGGTGGGCGACTAAGCCCCGGCTCTCTAAAGCAAGGACATGCCACTTGGACAGAGCAGGGCGCCAACTGGAAACCAGGCAGGTGATTATGCAGCAGTAACACTGGCAATGACACCCCCACCCATAACGAGGGTCAGGTGGTGCCATTTTGAAATTAGGCAGCGCCATACACCCTCTGCTTCCAGTGTAACATCACCAAGTACCCCTAAAGAGATGGTGCGTGAGAGCCCTGCACCCAGGAACGTTGGGCCTGAAGGAAACAAGGAAAACAGGGTGAAGTTCCATAATGGTATAAATGGTAAAAAAAGGGAAAGAATGCTCACCAAATTCCTCCGAGGCCCCCACATGTTGCCCAGCACACCACAGACAACCCCTGTGATTTTGCATGCCCAGCACACGAGCGCAATCACCAAAAATGACAGTAACCGCTCAAGCAGGCCCAAGGAAAAACGAACAAAAGAAAAATAAAGTACACCTGAAGCCTAGATGGTTATTGGCTGCAGAATAAAGAAAACAGGGAGTCCTTCCCAGGAAGTGACATACTTATACCCTTTGGTGTGGGGGCAATCTTGGATTGGTAGGGAAAAGTCAAGTTCGGGGATTAGGTTCAGCATGAATGGAGATAAACTCATACATGAGGACTGTGAGAGGAAGACGAACGAGGTGGTAATGGCAAAGTGGACAAAAACAATGGTTTGGAATTCAGTCCAAAAGATTGTCAGTGGGTGGCTGAAACTTTTAAAATCCATCACCTTTCTGTTTCACACAACACAAAACAATGGCCAGAAAGTCCCCGGCTGCCCTGAAACTACAATCCATGGAGGATTACAATACAAAAAATAAATTAGGGACATTGCACTCGACAGCCTAAAAGAATAGTAGCTTACAGCCCAGCACACAGCCTGTCCCACAACAATGGGTATCTTTAAAAGGTCACATTAAAATGAATTTCCTACTTAAGAATGTAGATTTTGAACTTGGCCCTCTCTGCATGGTCACCCCTAAACATTTTGCCTTCACCCCTCCTACTTTCTGAATTTGTTTTTCTTGCTCTCAGGTCTTTGGGCACTTTACCACTGCTAACCAGTGCAAAAGTGCTTGTGCACAGTCCCCTAAACAAGATAAATCTGTTGATGCCCTTTCATTATGTAATTCAAACAAGGGCAAAGTTTCAGCTTTTATTGTTCCCCAACCATTCTTGGCCACTATTTGACATTCTTTGGTTCTCAGTATCTGATACCTTTCAAGGCAAAGAAGATGTGTCGTCATTCAAGTGTTACAGAATCTAAGCCATAATAGGGATCATGCATTACATGGTTTATAAAGTAATGATTTTCTAGCTTATCAGAAAATGCTTTAATCCTAAACTCTGCAAGTATAGCAGTCCAGCACTTTACCACCTGCTCTAAATTTTGAAATAGGGCTCCAAGCATTACGGGGCATATTTACAAGAAAGTGACGCAGCGCGGCACTGCAAGATATTTGGCTGTGCCATGCTGCATCACTTCCAAAGCACAGGGATGAGTCATATTACAACAATATGACACATCCCTTAGCTCTCCCCTGCAGTGGCGCACAATTGGCTGCCATGCGCCAATGCAGGCACCCTTGCACCATGGTGCAAGGGTGACTGCGTTTTAGGGGAGATTTTTTTTGTGCCGGAAGGGACACCTTCCTGCACAAAAACAATAATGAGAGGTGTTTTCCTCTTTCTAGGTGTGCTGCACAATGCAGCACGCATAGAAAGAGGAAAAAAAGAGGAGAAATAAAAGTGTTTCTCTTTGTTGTGTCTCCTTATGCCTCCCCGGGGGAGGCGTAGGATTCTGACACATTCCCAGGTTTAGGAAAGCTTGTAAATATGCTAATGCAGCAGAATCCAAGGGCGTTGCATGGGAACACCCATGGCATGCCCCTTTCACGCAAATTGCTGAGTGAAAAGGGGCCGTCTTTACAAGGCCACAAAAAGCCACGCAGGGTGGCTTTATGTGGCCTTGTTAATATGGAGCACCACACTGCGCCGCCAGTGCGTCCAAAAAAGTGGCGCACCGGCGGCACAAGGGGCTTGCAAATATGCACCTACTTTCTTTGAATACCACCTTATCGCTGCATGCACACATTTTACTTTATGTGGCTTTCAAAAAAATACTTTTCCTTGCCTCAGTTGTCTCTATTGTAATTCGCTAGCTTTATGAAACACCACAGCTTAATTTCAACATCTCACATCTGGTAGTCAGATGTAGTTCATTCTGGAGGGTGCAGATTTCTACCCAGCACGGACTACATCCTTCTCTGTAGTCTGAATAATGTTCATTTTCGGGATGCTCATTTCACCTTTCCCAGAATTTTCATAATAACGATAAAAAGACGTATAGATGTTCCCCAAAACCTTGACATGATCAACAACAAGAAAATCTTGTCCCAACTTAACTCTCACATACACCTTAAGCCAATCCTCCCATCTCTGCCATTCTTAAGACACACTCTTTGCCTTAGCACACAGAGTTGAAATGGAGACTCCAGTGAACAATATAGCACTAATTTCCTTTTCCCAATCCAAGGTGATTACTTTATTTCATGGACGTCATTTAGGGGTCACCAGGATATCCATTTTTCCAGAGTAATTTACAAGTCGATAGGGCAGAGATGGCTTCTGGCTGAACAAATTAATCTATCTGAGTTTGTATAGGTGAGCATTCTGAATTGTTTAGAGACTCTTAATAGGTGACAACATGTTTGGTTATGTAAAGAGGGTGCATAAGTATCCTACCCTTTGTATCTTGTAGAGCTGCAATGACCATATGAAATTCTCTCTGGTGCAGTTGCACCGCCAAAAGTCTCCCAGCTTTCCCTCCTGTTTATATCTTCTTTGATTGAGTTTAATTAGGGCCTACTCTGCAGCTTCGGTAAAAAGTGCTTCATATTCAGAGAGGGTGGTTACGTATTTCCTGTTAAGGTTTCAGACTGTAGCCTCCAACTCTTCATTGTCTTAAGGCTCTTAGGCTTGGCAATTGCTGACTTCCTCATTAGCAACCAGTGGCATGTAGGTACCCTTTACCGCAACCCACAGAGTACTATGCAATGCTGATGATCCATTATTGTCTGCTAAATATATACATAAGTAACACAACAGTATCTCCTTATCCTGGTGGCATCGATATGCCATTGATACTATGAGCATATCGCTGGTGTGGGTGAGACATGCCCAAAGTCTTAGTCAATTGCACCGGGCTAATAGTCAGTAGTTCCTATTTCTAGAATCTCACTTTACAGCACTTTGGGCAATAGTCAACCATGTAAGAGAAAGTGGTCCATAAGCGACTCAGAGCCATGAGCAAAATTGCATGTATATTACCTATCTATAGGGGGCAGTAGGCACCATATGTCCAAGAGGTTATGATTGCTCATCAGGTCTTTCAACAGCACTCTGTGATTATGGCGTTCCGTATTGCTAGACCTGCCAGGATGGGATCTTAAACCAACCTCCAAATTCCACTATCAGCCACAATACTTGTTCAACTAACTATTATTTACATATATATGGGACTTGTATCAATTCAGTGATTTCTATCTTATGTATAATTTTCAATTTCACAAAGGCTCAGCATCCTTCCTCATTCGTCCATTTTCTAAGAACCCTGTGGGGAAGTCGCTTATGCTAAGAATAGCCACTCTGCAATAGCAATGCCTTACCCCCATGGAGTCTGTTGTCCTGCTGCTGCTCATCGCCATCCCCACCCAGTCCCTCCTGAGCTTTTGCGATTCCCCTGGGGATAACGGAGTCTTCTAGATGAGTGCTATGTGTGTGTTAGTCTGTAGAGAATGCCAAATCTTTCTCCACTTGATAAAATGCAACAATTCATTAACATTCACAGTAACAATCGAAATAGCAGTAGACATTATAAGATGTGCATTACAAAAGGATGCTTATGCCAATTAGAAAATTTGACTAATAACTCTGTAAGTAGAAAGTGGAGGAGGAAAATGGGAGGAAAGAAGGCAAAAGTATGGTCTCATGTGTGTTAAGCTAAAAGGCACCAGAGAGGCAGTTGAATGAGTGGAAGCCTGATAACGGATGTATGATGTATCAACGCGATCATTTAGATCGCGGTACATTGCATCACTGTTTTTACAACGCAAGTCGTTACCACGACTTGCGCTGTAGGGCGCTGGATTTAGGAATAGTATGATTTACTATTCCAACTCCAGCCTACGTACAGTAGGGAAGGTGTTGGAATAGTAAATCACACTATTCCCTAGTCTAGAGCGCCCTCCAGTGCAAGTCGTGGTAACGACTTGCGTTGCAAAAGCAGCGATCTAAATGTACTGCGGTGTTTTGACCGCGTTGTTAAGGTCGTTTCCCCTTGATGGATGTATGATGTAACAACGCGATCATTTAGATCGCGGTACATTACATCACTGTTTTTACAACGCAAGTCGTTACCACGACTTGCGCTGTAGGGCGCTGGATTTAGGAATAGTATGATTTACTATTCCAACTCCAGCCTACGTACTGTAGGGAAGGTGTTGGAATAGTAAATCACACTATTCCCTAGTCTAGAGCGCCCTCCAGTGCAAGTCGTGGTAACGACTTGCGTTGTAAAAGCAGAGATCTAAATGTACTGCAGTGTTTTGACCGCGTTGTTAAGGTCGTTTCCCCTGATGGATGTATGATGTAACAACGCAATCATTTAGATCGCGGTACATTACATCACTGTTTTTACACCGCAAGTCGTTACCACTAACTAAATTATCTGTGTGACGGGGGACCTAGCCTACTGAATAGGATGTACCAGTTAAGGTTGAGCTGAGTTGTGTAGGGTTACCTAGTGGAGAAGGGCACTAACTCACCCACAAGTGCCAGTGAATCCTCTTTGTTTCACCGGTATTAACAGCCCATGTGCGCAAATATGATGAGGGAGATTAACAAAAAAAGTGTGTGAAAAAAATCAATCAGGGAGCACTCAATTCACAGTCTAAAATCTATCAGCCCGAAAGAGCCAATGTATGAAAAGGAACATTCTGGATGTTGTAAAACAATCTTCTTTATTTGGTTCCAATTTAAGACCCCTACAGCCAACTCTTTTAGTCCGAATGAACTTCTCCAGGACTACAATACAAATGACAACATATATGTAAATATGTACATTGGTTATTAAAAAATACACAACAGTTCATAAATACACACATTTAATAAAATCCCTTATAATATAACTCATCATAACTCATGTTTAGTCCTATAACAGGCCAAGAATGAGTTAAAGTCCAAAGTCCGGTAGATATCCAGAGCGCTAATCATTCTCATAGGTACAGCAGAAAATGTGAGCTATATAATTTTATTAGCTACCAATAAGTAATAAGAAGTGAAAATAAGGAGAATACATGTTTAAAATATAGATATAAGGAAAAAATAAAAGAGAAAAAATAAAAAATATGAGAACTATATACACAATTATATTTGATTTGTATCAATACGATCTTAAAACAGGAATGAGGATCATCTATACAGCGATATAACAAATTCAAAAATTTATTTCTCATACCATTAGGTAAAAAGCCTACTTCATGTAATTTGTAAAATTAAGGCCCGTCCAAAAGATTTCGCTCTGCCATACAAAAGTCAAAATTCGTCCCATCCAAATTGAGTGTGTTGCCATATTAGTGAGTATTTGTACCTAATTAACAATCATAAGACACAATATAATGGATGGGAAACTGGCCGCCCCAACAGTAATAACAATAGCTAAAATGATTAATGGTGCCGCCATAGTTATTTGAAGAAATGGAGCCCCTGTTCATGATAAATCACAAAAAATCCATGAACAATCCCACATGAATATATTGTAACCCCTCATGGGAAAGAATGGGACCCCCTTTGTTTGCATAACATCCAGTTCATCATTGGTGAAGTAACTAGGTTCAAGATAAAAACGAAAACTATGGGCACCATCACTGTGCATTGTTAATTCCTAATTTAAAGTGAAAAACTGACTAATATATGTCATCATATATGGTCAGTAAAGATAAATACAACTTTCCAAAGAATACAGATATTGTGTATGGCTGCCATCTTGCACTGTCTAAGAATCAATACTACAATATATGCACAACGGACCATTCCCAACGAGGAACCCATTTTGACGTCTAAGAATTGATGGTACGATAGTTGTAAAATGGACTATTCCCAAGAATAAATTACATCCATCATACCCAAAACAGCTAATCTCAATATGCGAACCAATTAAGCAGGTAAAATCTTGACTTTATATTAGTTTTCCAGTTGAAGAGAAAGTGATTACTATATTTTATCACACACGGCATGAAGTAAATACAACAGTCCAAGTAGTACAAATAGTGTATGAGGCATCCGTCTTGCCTGTCAAAAATCTAATGGCATAATAGGTGTAAATTTGGCCAATCCCAAGAACAAACACAAATCCCAAGTGATTAAACATGCATCAGCAATTTTAGTATTGTAACCATTACCAGTTTTATATAGATGAAACATGACTAATTGCAAAACAAAGACACGGCACCCCGGGGCCAAAAACACTTTAAATAAACCATAATCCTCATCAACTGATAATGTAACTCACCCGAATCCATAGCAAGAAACCCTGTATCAGTAATAGTGTTTTGCAAGAGACTGCCATTTTTCACCTTTATTTATAGCTCCCAAACTATTGGAGCAAAACACGTCACTTAAAATGTAAAAAAAAGGTATGCAACCAGGTTGCATCCAGCAGTTCACAAATGAGAACCACCATGCTGATCTAGTCATATAGTAAAATGGTAAATGCTATCACAAAAAAATGTGTATGCAGGTGAACACACTAGTGCTCTTGACCTAGACCTGGGGTCTTATTATGACTTTGGCGGTGTGGAAGTGGGGCCGCCTGCTCCCACACCTTCAAACCAAAACAGACCACCTGGCAGATTACTACTTTTTAAGTTGCTGGCGGGCAGTTCTTTGGTGCCTCCATGGCAGTGCCTGTAAAATAGGCACCGCAATGGGAATGTTGGAAATGGCCCTTTTTGCAGGGTTATCCCCCAAACATTTTGCTTCTTCCTCCTATTTTTTCCTGACCTGCTGTTGTTGGTTTTAGGACTCTGGGCACGTTACACTGCTGATCAGTGCTAAAGTGCATATGCTCTCTGTGTAAATTGTGTTATGGATTGGTGTTTCCATGATTAGCATATTTGATTTACTTGTCAGTCCCTAGTAAAGTGCACTGAGTGTGCCAGGGCCTGTAAATCAAATGCTACTAGTGGGCCTGCAGCACTGATTGTGCCACCCACATGAGTAGCCCTGAAAAGGTAACTCAGACCTGCCACTGCAGAGTCTGCACGCAGTTTGTAACTGCCATGTCGACTTGGCAAGTGTACCAACTTGACAGGCCCTAACCTTCCCTTTTCTTACCTGTCAGTCACCCCTAAGGTAGGCCCAAGGTACCCCTGTGGGCAGGGTGCACTGTATGTGAAAGGTAGAACATGCCCTGGTGTGTGTGGCATGACCTGATAGTGAACTACTGCCAATTTCGTTTTTCACTATTGAAAGGCTATCTGGCCCATTGGAAAGCATGGGAGTTAATTTATAACATCTTATAAATATAACTTCCCATTGGGACCAGATAGGAAAATAAAGTTTAGTATGCCTGAACTCAGAATCTAAAGATGCATCTTTTATTAAAGGTGATTTTTACATTCTGTGTTTGAAAATACCACTTTTAGAAGGTAGGTATTTTCTTGCTTAGCCATCCTGTGTGCCTCTGCTAGGATGTGTATTGACTGTCTGGCTTTGGAGTGACAGGAGTTGGGGAGGTGCATTCTCTCAGACGGCCACCGGGGGAGGGTGGGGGGTTGATGTGTGTCATGCCTTTCCTGAATGAGTCAGGGCTGGGCTGAATAGACCTGGGCTGCATTCAGAGTAGTGGGAGGAGTTGTCACTAGCACCTGAATAGGCTCAGTCTGCATTTAGAGTGGTGGGAGGAGATTTCCCTTGCACCTGAAAATAGGCCCTGTCTGCCTTGGACAATGCTGTTTCCACCTCCTGCCAGGAAGCTGCACCAGAGAGGACAGGACTGGTTTGGGCTGGGTACAGACACTCTCTGCCTTTAGAGAACAAAGGATTTGGTGGTATAAATATTGGGGCCCAAACCCCTGAACTTTAGAACTCTTTTGGACCAAGAAGACTGCCAAGAAGAAAAGCTGGAGAAGCTGTGAGGAGGAACTACCACTTTGCTGTGTGCTTTGCTGTGTTGGCCTGCAGTGGCTGCTTCTGTCTTGGGCAGTGAAAGGACTGGACTGAACTTTCTGCAATCTACTTTAGTGAGTTTCTCCAAGGGCTTGAGGTAGAGCTTGCCCCCTGTTCAAGAAGTCTCAGGAACAGCAAAGACTTCAAGTTCTTCTGCCCTCAGCACTGGGACTGTGTGTTTTGTTCTGCAACAGAAGAAAAAGCAACCCGACGCCATCTGCCGACTCCGTGTCCTGAAGGCACCGCAGAGGGCACCGCCGCAATGCTGCACCGTGACCCTGGTCTCACCGACGATGCCTGCTGACGCCGCCACCGAGCCGCTGCTCGCACCGCGACCTGTGAGCCCCGCACTCCGCACCGCCTCGCTTCACAACGACGCCTTGGTATCCCCGACGATGCCGCTCCACGCCAAAATCGACGCCGCTGCTTGCACCGTGGTTCAAGGGCACCGCTCGTAAAGTTACACAATGCACCGCTCTCATCCCGCACCGCAGCCTTGGCCTACTGACGCCGGTGCCATCGACTCCAGTTCGTCAGCCGACGACAGCGCTTCAGCAACGACGAAGGTGCTGCTTACACCGTGACCTGCCAGCACCGCGACGAGCACCGCATCACTTCGCACCGAGACCCTGGTCTCACCGACGACGCCATCTGACACCGCCACCGAGCCGCTGCTCGCACCGCGACCTGAAGCCACCACACGCCGCACCGCTGCACTTCGCACCGCAGCACCCGCCGCCTGCCGACGCCAGCGCTCCTGACTTCAACAGAGAGGAGTTCTATCTGCAACGCTTGTGACTTCAAGGGCCCGACGACTCCTGCACCGACCTCTGGAACCGACGCCTGCGGACGCCGTGCTTTTGGAAGCTCAACGAGAGGTCGCCGACGCCCTGCATCTCTAAAGGTACTGTTTGCGGGTCTTCCCGACACTGTAGCTGGCCCGCGACTCCGCGGTCAGCCCGAACTGTTTGGATTTGTTTGTTCACGACGCCGTGATAGCCCCGGACGGAGCTATCGACATCAAGGAACTGTTTTTCAAGCATATTTTGATAACTGAAGATTTCTAAGTTCTGTATTGTGGATTTTTATCGTTTTTGGTCTTGTTTTAAGCATATAAAAATATTGGATATTTTTCTAAACTGGTGTGGTGTCCTTTTGTAGTGCTTACACTGTATTACTGTTGGTTATGTGCAAATGCTTTACACACTGCCTCTAAGATAAGCCTGACTGCCAAGCTACCAAGGGGGTGAGCAGGGGTTATTTTAGGAGTGTAACTCCCTTATCCTGACTAGAGTGGTGGTTTCTGCCTGGCTTTGGTGCATGCCCTAGCCTACCAAAAATCCCATTTCTAACAGGGAACATCAAAGCATGTTCCTGCACAATGTTGTGCATTTCGTTCTGTGCAGGAACATGGGGGTGCATGCAGACAGGGGGGGCACCCACCCCTGCATACACCCCATGGCACAGAGGCAGAAAGGGCCTGTAGGGCCCCCTTTGTTTCCTCACCACCACACTTTTCATGGCGGTCACACTGCCATGAAAAGTGTGATGGTGAGGAAACTCCAAAAATGCTTTGCGGTGCCACAGCAGCACTGTCCGCATATTAGGGGCCTCAGACCGTTGCGCCACTGCCAGGAATTGTGGATCCCTTGCGACAGTCCTAATGCAGTGAACAGACAGTAAATAGACAGTCTGGCGGTCTGCAGACCGTCTCCACGGGTTCGGCGGTCCATTGAACCAGCAAACCCATAATAAGGCCACTAGCCAGGGAGCGCAGATATCAGCTAAAAGCTGGGAGACAATGGAAGTATACTTTCATGGTGCTGAGGTCAAAATTCTCCTCACTACCAGAAGATAGAGACGTTAGGGTCATTACAAAATTATAAATTTGGGTACTGGGTAGGGATACCCGACACATGTGCAACAGTTAGCAAAGCACTCTAAAAAGTTAAAATGTAAAGTACATAGCCAGTGGAGGCTATATCCTTGGCTGGGGCATGGACATGATAAACGCTAGTAATACATCACTTCCACCTGTTGTGTGATGGTCTGGTGACTGTTTCAGAAATTAGCATGACTTATCACTGTCTCTGGTTAGCAATCCCTCAATGTGGTGCAGCCCAGCTCACACAGATTAGTGTACTTTCAGCCCTGTTAATCTCATTTGCTTTTACAGGTAGGAATCTCTGCCAGCATCCTTCATAAGTGAACATTGTAATGACATGGTGTCCACAGTTGAGTCATCATGGGAATCTAGAAAAATCTCTAGTTTTTCTGAGTCTAGGAATTCTCTGGTGCTCCCATATAAAGTAGCAATCATACAAGCAGGATCCAACAGACCATATTTGATGTCCCATGGTCACAGTCGGTGATGTAAGGGAAGAAATTACTTTTGTTTAATATTCGTATCAGATGAATAATATGCTGGGAAAAGATTGGGTGACCTTCATACAGGTATTGTCCTTTTCTCTTTTAGGTGTCAGGAGTATGTTTTTTGTGTGCAGATGTTGCAAGGTGCAAGCGATCATTGGTTGAGGCTTCCCAATCTAGTTCATGTTTTGTGCTTTGATGCGGTGAGCCCACTGAAATTTAGGCAGCTCTCTGAATTCTAGGCTAATGAGTCGCGGCAACATATTGGTCTAGAACTCAATCATGTCCTCTTTTTCTACATTTTCGGGCACTTCATGTATGCATTTATTATTCCTCCTGACTTGATCCTCTAAGTTGTTGACCTTTTGCTTGAGGAACTCAATCTCTTGTCCCCAGTCAGGGATTTGGTCATATTTGCTTTCCACCTCATCAATTATCTTATCTAGCACATCTAGCCACTCTTGGAATATCAATATATCTTTCCAATTCTGTGGCCAAGTTATTCAATTTGGCGTCAATTTTAGCTATGGTGCTACAGATGCAAACATTTTGATGAGGATTGTACTCATTGTTTGATCAATCGTCTTAAGGCCGTCCACATTTATAGTCAATTTAGGGCCCGATTCCGATCTCGCTAGGAAAGCCCTCAGTACGACTCGGATCCGGAGGGCTTTCCGAGCGAGACATGCTCCGGGAGTCTGAGCGAGCGAGTATGATGCTGCCATATGCTTACGGACTCGGTTCGCTCGGACTCCCATTGAACTCTATGGGAGCCTGTGTACAGACGTGTACACAGGCTCCCATAGCAGAAAAGGGGTGGGTGGGGAAAATTGTACACCCTGTGGCGGGCACCCCATGGGGCCCGCCACACTGTGCATGCCTGGATTGGGGGACCCATGGGCACACCCCTGTGACAGGTTCGGAGGCCCCGGGCGAAGGGGGGCCTGCTACGGCCCCCCGAAGTTGCTTCCGACAGCCGTTTCGTCTCGCTGAGACTGAGGCGAAGCTGCTGTCCAAATTATGCATCGTACTTGCTTGGTCGGAATTTGGCTCCATAGCGCCGCACGATTCGGCTACGAACGAGTCGTATGGACAGGTTCGGGTCCCGGAAACGATTTGGTCGGCACGTACGCGATCTTCGCATCGTACTCGGTCCTTCGGACCTGTGTATGATTCAGTCGTAAACAAGGGCTACAAATCAGACCCGGGAAAGCCAAATCAATTTCAGAGAACTTCCAAACGACATCGGAATCGGGTCCTAAGAGTAGGCCACTTTCTCAGAAAACAGAATCTGATGTGCCAGGGCCTTTGATGACAACATGTGACTCTAAGGTGAGTTAAAATCACAGAGTGAGTCATGGTACTGTAGTCTTTCCAGGTCGCAACTTGGTCACATGTGTCACCCAAAGCTTCTGTTTTTCTTTGCCAAAGACCTCCATGTATTGTACTGGAGTGTATGTCATAAAAAGACTGAATAGTGGATCAAGGTTTCCTTTATTTGAAGTAAGGGTTTTGAACTGCTGGATACTCAGTAATATAAACTGTTACATTCATCAGTCTTATCCCAAAAAAAAACCACATACAGCAAAAGCATGATATGTGGGCTGGGCAAAAACTTCCAGGAGGGACAACATGCCACTCTTTAAGGCTGACCAAGAAAAACTTCAGGTGTTTTTAATGTCATGTTTCGGGTGACAGACCCACATATACAATGTCATCCAAAAATGGATCCTACAATTGTCATTAGTACATCCAGGAGGAAAGTTTCCACCATTTTGAAACCAATGCAACAGATGGATTCAGTAAAAAAAGTAATCCTTCTTAAAAATAAGGAGACAGGCTAAAATGTTTACAGCTGATATGTCCATGTCTCCACTCCAACCTAATGTTGGGGTTTTTCAGAATGAAACCAACTTCTAAATATATGCGTCCTTGTCTCATGTTTTAGTGGAGTGGACCTAGCTCAAAACGTATTGTCATGGATGTGCTGAGGTTGTCTGAAATGAAAATCAAAAATAATACAAGCAAATGAATAAAGAATGTGTCTCACTTCTCCTACATAATGTAGTGCAGTGGTTCTTAACCTGTGGCCAGAGGACCCCTGGGGGACCATGATGCCTACTCAGCGGGTCTACAACTGTTTGGAAAATTAAATAATATTAGCAGATTCATAACTTATATACAAATAAAAAGGTATCTTGAAAATATTAAAAAAGCATTGCAAATGTGAAGGAATTTGAACATGAAGGCTAAAAGTTAATGTTGTTATCCTTAATTTGATTTGTAGGAGCAGCCCTACTCCAGCAAACAGCAGAATGGACAACTGGTGACCTCAGTTGAAGCACCGTTATGCAATGCCAAACACAGAGCACGCCTGAGGAGCAAAACGAGAAACTGATATGCTAGAGTCTTGCAAATCACTTTGGGGGTGATTACGATGGTGGGCGGACTTGAGTCTGCCCGCCATCGTTGCGGTGACTGGGACCGCCCGCCTGTAAGGCGGCGGTCCCACACCACAGATTACGATGCGACCGCCACCATGGCGGTCGCATCCAGGCCGTTTAACATTGCGGCGGGTGCTGCTGGCTACAGCACCTGCCACAATGCTAAACAGCCATGTCCTGCATTTCCCTGCACTACGTGGCAGGCACCACATGTGGCCTGCCACTTAAGTGCAGGGAAATGTAGGGGGGTCACAGTGCACCCCCCACCCAACACAAGGGGGACCCACAACGGGCCCCCAAATGCAATCCCCGCCAGCCTGTGAATGGCGGTTTCACCACCATACACCGGCTGTCGGGGATGCAGCATTGTAATTTGGCAGACGGTGCCTGCTAGGCACTGCCACCATTTCACAGATGCTGATCGCTCCACCAAGCAATCAGAACGATTGCCTGTGGTGGATCTGTGGCGGGCGGTCTTTGCGCCCGCCATGGTCGCGGTCCGATTCCCCCCGCCATCCTAATTTGGCGTGGGGAAAAGTGATGCCAATGGCGGAAGGACCACCACCGCACGGCTTGTGGTGGCGGAACCCCTGCTATCATAATGAGGCCCTTTGTCTTTTAGAAACAAAATCACATTTTGAAAAACTCTAATCTTCCTATTAAAAGTCCTATTTTTGTATACATGTTTTCTTGTGAATGAAAGAAAATATTTAATAATTAGTGTAAGATTTTGATGTATATTTGTTTTTGTAGTTGTATGTATTTTGTTGAGGTTGAAATCATTGAAATTGCTTATGTGGGGGTCTCTGGCTTCCAATAGGATTCTGTGGGGTCCAAAAATATCTAAAGGTTCAGATGTATATCTACTAATATTGTCGTCCCTGACTAGCATCTGTACTTGGATCAGTATATCATATTCTGTGTGCAAGACACCTAGGTCCAAGAACCAATCCAAAATCAAAAATATCTGCCATTGTCCACAACTAAGGACAAAAACACTGATGACTCTTGAGATGGCGTGCATTTTTGGATTAAGTAATCTCTCCATAATAGATTTATGCCCTTATTTTATAAATTAAAAAATACAAATGTTCAGAAGGAGTGTTTACATTTCAAGCTGCAAGACTAATCTTGAGTGCATAGTTCTAGAAAAACTTGGCTGTCTCTTGTCTCTAAGACATGTCAGATATTTATCTTTCTGACTTCTGACCAATTATTTCCCTGACTCAATGTCCTGAGGACCTCTGCTTCTCTGTATCTTGTTCTCTCTGTGATTCCCAAAGGCCCTTTCACAGATCCCATCCATGTTGCAATATGTTTGGCCAAAATGTGTTTATTTTTTAACGTTCTTCCTCTAATTTTTTTAGATCACTGACAAAATATTGTGAGCATTAATCTCAAGAAACAAAAATATTGTGTCAAAAATATTAACAAATATATCATGATCCTATACTTACAAACTAAAATAAAAAAATATTGTGTGAAAAATGTTCCTGACAAGAGTATTGAGCAGAAATGGGCAAAAGTATTGTTTTTCTAAGTAAATATTGATGTTAATGCAATGCATTTGCAGTAGTTTATTATTTATAAGAGTACATTGGTTATTTAACACACTTAATGCACTAAATAATATTTATTAGGTATGTCTACATATAACTTATACATATATGTACATTATATATACATCTATATTATATATGACTTACATATATATGTCTAATTTACAAAAATTAAGAAGAAGTGAAACAACATGCAGGGGATAGTGCGTTCCCTGGCCTCCACACGTCACATGGAGGCCCAGCATACTAGTGGTGGTTCTCCAAGGCACCCTTTACAAATCATGCCCTTGGAGGAGAAAGTCTTGCAGATTCTACATCCTGAAGGCTTGACAGGAATACTTGGTGGAATGGAGTCTGGTAAGTTACACTTTACAAAGTCTCATTAAACCTCAATGTCCTGCTTGTTCTCAACTTAATTGTTACCAATGTGTGCTGCACATATTTCCATAACAGAGGAACCTCAAGCTATCAGTATCAGATAATTTGGTTTGTTTGTGTGAATGGATTGTGTTGCACCAAAGATTACAGGTGTCAATCTCCATTACATGTCACATGATGGTATGGTGCCTGTAAGTGTCACAACACCAAATAACCCATTACCCATATGTGTGTCATATTGCAAGTGTCTGTTTCATTTAAACTGCATAATTTCCACAGGTAAATTCCACTAACCATTTTGCAAGTGTTGGTAAGTTTTCTTTGAAATGACTACAAGTACCATTATGCCCTGTGTCTGTTTTGTCAAAAGAATATTGCTATGTCATATTGCTAATTTTCTCTTGTCTAACAGATTTCAACATATGGTAAGATGCCATGTAGTGATCAATCCCTATTCAATGTTCTCTTCTGAAAATGGTTTGGGGCATATTCACAAAACAATTTAGGAGTGCGGAGCTGCGCCAAAAAAATGGCACTTTTTTTGCCACTGCCTCAGCCTTGTAAATCTGGTGAAGCATCAAAAACCAATGGCTGTTGCGGTGGAATGCCCACAACGAGACCCATAGCATGCCCCATTTGCCGCAGAGGACTGTGTCGTAAAGGGGCATATTTACAAGCTGGTGTTAACCCACATTAAGGGGCCGATTCCGATCTCGGCCGGTAGGGCTCCGAATCGGACTCGGCATTACCGGATCCGATTCGGAGCCCTGTTTCCCGACCGAGTCGGACGTGCGTCCGGGCGAGCGAGTACGATGCAAACGTACGTGAAATCACCGACCGACTCGTACGCGGGACCCAACCGCTCCGACCGACTCGCACGGACACGACTCGCACCGCGCAATGGAGACGTTCCCCGGGCGGGTAAGTACGATGCGCGCCGCGAGCAATCCGATCGACTCGCGCCGTCCGGCTCGAAAGAGCAGTCGGAGCCGCACTTTGGGGGTCCGTGTCGAACCCCCCTGTATGCCTAGCCGCGCGAGTCGCACACAGGGGGGACCCATGGGTCCCCCCTACCTGTGCGTGTACGGCGCGACCCGCTTCGACGCGTACCCGCTGTAGGGGCGCCCTTGTTCGCCTCGCACCCATTGAGTCAATGGGAGCCCGCGTACGCGTTGTACGACCGGCTCCCATTGACTTCAATGGGAGTCCGACCGAATCGAGTCCGATAGCATGCGAACGCATCGTACTCGTTCGGTCGGACTGCTAGGGTCCGATTCGGTCGGAAATCTCTCCGGGTCCGGCTCGGTCGGAGAGATTTCCTGCCCAAATCGGAATCGGCCCCTAAGTGGCTTAGAGCCACCTTGCAAATATAGGAAATGGCGCTACACCACCGGAGCATAAAAAAGTGATGTTCCAGTGGCGATAGGGGCTTGTACATATGCCCCTTTGTATTGTTTTCTGAATGTTGTCCTGTTCTCCTCACCCAATTGAATTGATGTCATGAATTTCACAAATTAAACTGTGTTGACCAAAAAATTGTAAGCTATGCTGAATATAAGTGGTAATTGCAAAAATTGTCTCTGCGCTGTTCACATGATGGTTGATACCAAACATCAATCCAAGTTGTGGAAATGTCTGTTTTGAAGTCAGCTAGGCCTTGGAATTGTCAATTACACATTTCACCTCTCCACTTTGCTGGGTTGAATGGTTGGGAGATGTTAGGGATACTTCCTACTCACTTCGTAAACATTTCAAAATACCTTATTACCTGCTTTTTTGGAGTTATACTGTTGGAATTTGCTAAAAGCTATGGTAATATGTTCAATGGTGCTGAGACAGAATATCGAGTTGGAAATGTCGACTTACACAAATATCGAGTTGGAAATATTGTGATTCAGAAATTTCAACAGCAAAAATATCGTGGTCAAGAATATCGAATTTAAGGTAAGGAATATCGTTCTAAAAAATATAGAAGTCATTAATATGGTTTGCAAAAATATAGATGTTTAAAATATAAATTTTTTAAATTAGTGTTATGTATTTTAGTTTATATTTTAAATGTACGCGATGTATGTTTTTTTGTATACATATTGTTTATGTTTTTTAATATATGTGTTAAATGTTTAGTAGTTATGAATTTTATTTTAATTAAATTTTGCTTTTTTAGTTCCATAGCGGGTTGTGGGTTTATAGGGGAATAGGGTGGGAAGTAATTTAATTATAATAAATTAATGATTATTTTTTTATTTATTTAATTTTGGTTTTATAGCATTAATTGTGGGAAGTAATTTATTTGCAATTAATTATTAATTTGTTGTTAAATAACATTAATTAATTAATTGATAATTAATTATGGTAATTGTGTAATATTTTTAGGTGTGGGTTGTGGGGTTTATAGGGGTAAAGGGTGGGAAGTAATTTATTTTTGATTAATTGATAATTAGTTGTTAATTTATATTAATTAATTGATTGAAAATTAATTATGGAAATTGTTTTATTAATTTAAGGTGCGGGTTGTGGGGTTTAAAGGGGTAAAGAGTGGGAAGTAATTTATTTTTAATTTATTAATAATAAGTTGTTAATTAATATTAATTAATTAATTGGAAATTAAATATGGAATTTGTGTAATTAATGTTAGGTGTGGGTTGTGGGGTTTATAGGGGTAAAGGGTGAGAAGTAATTTTTGTTTAATTAATTAAAAATTAGTTGATCATTAATATTAATTAATTAATGTATATTTAATTAGGGTATTTGTTTATATTTTTTGTGTCTGGGTTTTATTGTTAAGGGGGAACAGTGTGGTGAGTAAATTAATTTTACTTACTTTATAATTAGTTGTTGAATACTATCAAAGTTTAAATTGAAAATAAGTTTTAATTGTGTAATATACGTTTTGTATTTTAATTAGTTTTTTAATAAATAATATTTCTTTCATTCATAATTAATTATGCTAGTTGAGGGAGTACATTTGTATTTTTATTTACATGTGTGTTGGGAATTGTGTGGTGTTATAGGGAAGGAAATAAAAAAGTACATTTATGTAATAATTAATGTTTTTGTTTCTAAAAAATGTATTTGTTTGGAAATTCTTTTTATTTTATATAATATAATATTAGTAGGTATTTGTTATATGTATTTAACATTATAATATTTTTTTCGAAAAATGTGATATTAAATATATTTGTATTTGAATTCTTAACATATTTATATATGTTTTAATTTATTTTGTTTTTTAAATATTTTTATTGTTGTTAAAAAAAAATATTTTTTTATTTTGAACTGACTGGAGTGAGAATATTAATTGTTAATTGTTACTCCTCTGCAATCCAACACGTTCCCTACTGTTGCACTCACTGGAGTGGGAATAGTAATTTTCACCCCTGCGCTATCCAACACTTTCCCTACTTTTACAATTATTGGAGTGGGAATAGTAAATTTTATCCTTCCACTATCCAACACTTTCTCTACTGGTGCACTCACTGGAGTGGGAATAGTAATTTCTACCCCTCCGCTATCAAACACTTTCCCTACTGTTGCACTCACTGGAGTGGGAATAGTAATTTTGACCCCTCTGCTATCCAACACTTTCTCTACTGTTGCACTCACTGGAGTTGGAATAGTAATTTTTACCCCTCCGCTATCCAACACTTTCCCTACTGTTGCACTCACTGGAGCGGTAATAGTAATTTTTACCCCTCCGATATCCAACACTTTCCCTACTGTTGCACTCACTGGAGTGGGAATAGTAATTTTTACCCCTCCGCTATACAACACTTTCCCTACTGTTGCACTCACTGGAGTGGGAATAGTAATTTTTATCCCTCCGCTATCCAACACTTTCCCTACTGTTGCACTAACTAAATAGGGCAAAACCCAGGAATAACTTTTAAAAAGGCAAGTTCATTACAAGACACCCTATGTCATTGTTTGACAAGTCCTGAGAAAACTAGAAATGTAATCAAAGGCTTTTATACTTGTAATCAATGTAAAGCCTGCAAATACAGCAATAGCTGTAAAACAGTGAAATTAGCACCAGATCAGAAACCATTTGTGATTGACAAACAACTTACCTATAACACAGAGTATGTTGTATATGCCCTTCTTTGCCCAAGTAAACTAGCCTACATAGGGAGCACAATTCATAAGACGAAGAAGCGCATACTAGAACATATGCGCACTATCCGAAACGATGACAAGCATTACCCAATAGCGCAACATTTTAAATCTCATCATACCCAAAACTGCAACTTATTGAAATTTCTAGTTCTTGACACCAGTCCTATCCGTGAGAGAGGGGGTAATCGAAACAGTAGAATTGAGGAGGCTAGAATCCAAGATGATTATCAAATTTAATACCCTTCACCCTAATGGATTAAATATGGATGAGGAATTGGGAGTACATTTAGGCTAATATTGAAATTCTTGGTCGCTGTTTTTTTCCTTCTGTATAGGTTTATGCCTTTTTAACTTATGTGTGTGTTGTAAATTTTAATTAACAGTTTCTTTGTTGGGTTTTTTCAGATTGAAGAATATGGAATGGCAGAAGAGCTTTTATATCTTTAAACTTATCAGCTGATGTAGGTTTATACCTGTTTGAAACAGGATGAATGCATGGACTTGATATGCCCACTTGGGCGGAATTGACTATTGGCTATGATTTGGCTATAGAATATCTGTTGTCCGGTTGTCATAATCATGATTTTACTTGGTCTTTAAAGCACTGTAATAATGAGGAATTACGTTCATGCAACGCCCACTTGGGCTTTACTGTTTACCTTGCGCCTGTGTATTTTTTGCTGTCAGTATAACTTTATCGACAGCGGTAAATCTGAGCGATGACGCAATTAGATTAAGGAAAGGTAGCTTGAAGCACCTCCATTACACGGCGGTTCACACTAGGGAATCGTTGGTTTCACGCACAGGTCTCGTACGATAGCCCACTGAGGCAAGAATGTGATGCCGTATTATGTAATATGGTCAACAAACTGAAGGCGCTGGTATATTACGATGTATTACTCAGATTGTTATTTACGACCAGTATGATTGTTAAATATTATGCCAAACACAATGCTGATAATAATAATTGTGTTGTAATTCTTTGCCATTGCACTATATTCTATATTGAGAAGTGTATCAACCAACAATTTGTTTAAATTTTTTTTAAACAAACTTTATTAATTTTCACAGATGTTACATGGGGGCATTATGCCATCCCACTGTTGAGCAGTATCATAATCATTAGTCAGCTCAAAGTACAATTAAAACCACAAGTGTCACAATTGTTTGACTACAGTGAAAGTCAGCATATTTATTGAAACAATTTCACGCAGAGAAAACAAAGTTCAAATAACTAGAGATATTTAGGAGTAAATTGTGAAGATCTGTTTGCTCTGTACTGAAGTGTATTAGAAATGTTTCAAGGGTTATGTATTTACTTATGCTATAGAAATCAATTGTCAATACACCCAAATATTTGTTTCTGACTATCTTCAACAACGTAGGTATTTACATAGTATGTGATACATTGTTAAGCTACTTCCATGCAGAATTCATTTATAATTTTTGACAACTGACATTATACTTTAGTGATTTGAAGTAAGTGTTACCACTGATTGATTGATTGATTATTTATTTATTGTTCAGTTAGTTAAAACCATAACAATATTACAAAACACTGTTTAAAAATGAAAGAAGAGCAAATTACATAAAAGTTACATATCTCTTAAAAAACATCGTAAAATTTATATAGTTATTAAAATATAATTCATAATTTATCCATTACTCGGATTTGGCTTTCAGTTCTCGTTCATGGAAACATAAAAATTTAACCAATTTACAGTTAATTTGGGGGTCGGTGGAATCTAGTCCTCTTATAATAGCTATTCTGCAAGACTTTATGCCTCTATCCAGAAATGCTCGCCGTAAGATTGTAGTTCGTGCTGGTTGCAGTATCTTACAGTGGCATACAAGATGAATCAGATCTTCCTTTTTGTAGCCACAGTGGCAGCAATTTTCGTGTTCCCTTTGTACCCAATGAGGAGCTTCTGCAAGAGTAGGGAAGTGCCCAAACCTTAATGTAATTAATTTTCTTTTCACATAGATCGAGAAAGTGGAGTCCAAGTAGGCCGCTTGTTTCAATGTTTTATACAAGTTAATCACTGTCCACGAATGAGATCTTGTCGAAAAAATGTCTTTATCAACCAGCAGCGAATGGAACTTTGCAGCCTTATTTAATGTTAATTTGAATGTTTGATAGGGCATTTGCTTATTCCACAACTCGTTTGTGCAGGTAATCCTTAATGCATGTTCCAGGAACTTGTGGGCTGGCGAGTGTTTGTCCTGCTCCATTTCCTGCCATAGGGAGTCATTAAGACTGTTGACCTCTACATTTTGCTTTATTTGGTACCATACTTTTATATATGAGTAGAGTCTACCCAGTGTTTCGTTTTTTAGCCCAAACTCCAGGCGCATCTGTGCTGGAGATGCCGTCTTCGGGAGTTCGAGAACTTTTTTGTAAATGCTCGCTATCAGTCTATTTAGGGTTTCTGCGTCCTTCCCATGCATTGCGGCACTGGCATACGATAGTGAAGGTAGTGCTTTAGCTGAGATTATTGTCAATATGGGTTTCAAAGATGGGCCCTCCAGTTTCTTTGCAAATGTTTTAAGGGCAAATGTTAAAGCTCCCGCTCGCTGCGTCATATATATTATCTGGTCTCGAAAAGATAATTTATCATCGATATAGAATCCCAGATATTTGTAACATGATTCTCTCTCCAATAAAGTGCCTTTTACTCTAATGTGGTGAGTCGAGGCTGCTCGATTAGTAATAAGCATGGATTTGGTTTTTGAAAGGTTTAGTTCCAAGTTATTTATCGACAAGAATTCGGAGAGTTCATTAAGTAGTCTTGTCAGGCCTACCTTGGAGAGGTTTAAAAGGACGATATCATCTGCGTAGGCAAGATGCGACAGTTGCTGATTACCCAGTTTGGGGGAGTGTGAGTTGATTCCATCGAGCTTTCCTGAGAGGTCTGAAATAAATAGATTAAATAGATGCGGTGCCAATACGCACCCCTGTTTCAGTCCTGTGCTGGTATACACTTTCCTGGATATTCTTTCTCCATTTCCGAGCTTCACGCGCACCCAAGTATCTGTATAAAACAGCAGTAAACCCTTCAAAAGTTTGTCCGGTATACCCCTGGATTTTAATTTAGACCACAAAAGTTTCCGGTCTATGCTGTCAAACGCAGCTTTAAGATCGATGTAGCACAGGTGAAGATCCTGTTTTCTGCTTTTGCATCTTTCTGCGACCAGCGAAATACACAGAATGTTTGTAATGGTTCCAATGCCCTTCCTGAATCCAGTTTGATTTTTCAGTATTAAGTTACATTCTCTAGACCAATCCTCTAGCTCTTTAAGGACTAATGTGGCAAAGTATTTGGCTTCAACATCCTGTATGGCGATTAACCGGTAGTTTTTTGGACTGGATCTGTCGCCTCCTTTATAAATGGGAGTAATGATTGAACCCTGCCAACTATCCGGGATCTGGTTGTGAAGTTCAACGTCGATATAAAGTTTACCTAAGATCGAGCTCCAGTATTCGGGATCATGTTTGAAGGTCGCGTGGGGAATGCCATTCGGACCAGGAGCGCCATCGTTTTTCCCTTTCTTAATTATATTTGTTATTTCTTCAGTTGTATACGTCAATTTTTTGATCTGTGACTTCAATTCGCTTTCGGAAATCTGCTTCACATTCTGCAATTGGCAATTTTCTGTATCTTGTAGATTGTCCTCCTTAAATTTATCCCCAAGGAAGTTGACCCATTCCTGTTCTTGTATGTACGAGATTATCGCATTTCGAGGTCTTATCATCTTGTTTATTGTCTGCCAAAATTTGGAGAGGTTGGAATGTCTCACATTATAGATCATTTTGAGCCAAAAACTCTCGGCCTTCAATTTTTTAAATTCCCAAACACCTTTTTTAAATTGCTTCCTGAGTTGTTGGAATGATTTCCAGCTTAACCCCTTGGATTTATCTGTTCGCAGTTTCCTTTGGGCTTTCCTCAATGCTTTCTTTAGCTTATGCAGGTCTCTCGGTAGAATATTTGGCTGTCCATATATTTTTTCCCTATTATTTGAAGCTTTCATTGTTTCTGCTAATTTATTTAGAAATCGCGACCAAGCTTGTATTTGGTTAGTGGTTTCCATTGTTTCTTCTGCCAAGAGACTCTTTATTGTTAAAAACAAATCTGCCTTGTTTGTGTTTGACCATTTCAGACGTTTTAAATTATTTGAGGTAATTTCACCCTCTGGGGCATTAGTAAGCTGATGTCTTGGTGTATTCAGGTTAAATATGACATGCTGTATTGAGTGATCACTCAAGGTGGTAAACTTTATGTAAAAGCGAGCCAAAGATCGAAACAAAGGAAGGGTTATAAGTGTGAAGTCTAGCGTTGAATGTGCCTTTGGGCTGTGGTACGTTTTGTTCGGAGGGCGATCTTCATCGTTTCTCCCGTTAAGGACCTGCATACCTAGGAATTCAAATTCTATGACTAGTTGCTCACCAATACGGTCCATACGATGGGTCCCTATATGATATTGTTGTGGTACACACCAAGATGAATTATCTGCTGTTAAAATATCATCTTCATCCGGTGTGAATATCAAATTTGAATTAAAATCTCCTGTTATTATTAAGTTCCAGCTCGGCTCACTACAGCGAAGCTTAGATATTATTTTTATTAAAAGGGCGTGTTTCTCCTTTTTTATTTGCGCCTTCGGTTGAGTGTAATAATTGATTAGTAAAATAGTATTACCTGTACTTGAATGTTGATCGGAGAATTTTACAATTTGTATGCTGGGATCTGGTGATTCTAACTGTTCCGTGATTATTTTTAAAGCTGTTGAAACATATACTATCAATACTCCTACTGCCCTTCCATAATACTTGCACTTTTCCGCAGGTACTGTATAATGGTTGTAACCTTCTATCGGTATTTCTTCAATCGACCAAGTTTCCTGCAGGGCTATAATTTCACAATCTTCCCATTCCTTAAGTGGGAGGCCTTCGTCAAGCAGTCGCTTAGCTCCTGCTATATTCCAAGATAGCATGTGTATTGCTTTTAATTCGAGTGTTGAGGCCATGGTTCTCTTATGTCAGACTCCATTTTGGTTGCTCAGAATACTGGGTAGCCAGTTCCACTGACCTTGACTTTGTTCGGAAACCCCTTCTATTCTGTTTGCTGATCTAATCTCAGTATGGACAACATCACTCCTTCCTTTTGCATTATGTAAAATTGAATATACATGTGCAGGAGGGATCTTACGATTTATTATCCTGTTCGTGACGAGCTTCTCATTTACTTTCAAGGGGAATGGGTAACGCGGTCTTACTGGTTCTTTTAATTGTATACCCCAGAAAGAAAATTGTTCTGAGCTGTTTCGTATCAACTTTACTAGCTCTGGTGTCTGCCATGTTGTCAAAGTTCGTTCTTTAGTTGTGTTGTTTTCTCCCGGGAGAAATTGGACTGCTACAAGATCAGAGGATTTTATGTGTTTAAGTTCCTCAATTTCAGCCAAGAGTTTCAGAATATTGCCCCTATTTAAAATATCACAATATCCTTGCGTTTCATACTCTGGGTACCATATTAGCTGATGATTTTCCGAGGTGCAGATTGACATTCCCTTTCCTATCTCTTCGTTCTCCATTTCCATACTCTGAATATTAGCTTGGGTGGGAATGCAAATGCTTAGTTGATAATTATAGTTATGGGGATGTTGCTGATTAGTTTGTGTTGCCTGTAAAGGTGATACTGGAGGACATTGTGCTCCCTCTTCTTTTTCTTGATGACAAGTTGAGGAAGTCGTATTTACTTTGTCTGCATATGTAATTGTTCTTACAACGGGTTTCCAAGCCTTACTATCGTAAGGTTTACTAGATAGCATTAGATCCGCCCTCTGATCTTGATCTCTTAGCTGCGCGCATTGTTTAACTGTCACGCAGCATTTAAATGTACTTGAATTGTCCTTGTAGTCGTCCTTCTCCTTATGTGACTCCTCCCTTGTGTCTTTTTTATGCAGCCCTGACAGTTGTGATTGATCATAATTTCCATGCTCATTGCTGTTAATTGTGATATTTACCTTTTTGTGTAAACTTTTGCTGTCTTCTTGTTTTGCTGCTCCTACAATGTGTTGTGTCTCTGGCCTAGTTTTAGTGGGGCATGTGGAGGATTCTTGCGAGCATTCCTTGATTTCCTTTGTGTTTATCTTTTTAGTATGACCGCTGGGGTCTTCCGATTTTTCCGTATTTATAACTTTGGTTTCCTTAGTAGAGGTATTTCTATTACTTGAGACACAATCTTGTAATGAATTTTCGTGTTCCTCTTCCGCTGTTGTAATAAAGATTGGATATAATTTTGTGTTTTTGCTGGGTTTTAGATCGTTTGACCTGTTTCTCAACCTTTCGTTCCTTCTTTTTCTGCCTTCTAGATTGAGGCCTCGGTTTTACAAGTTGCTCAAAAATAATACTCTGATTTATTTGTTTTAGTTCCACCCTCTCTTTAGAGGGATCTTGAGGTTTTGGCTTTAGCTCCTGGTTCATTTTCTTGGGCACCTGCACTTTATTTTGAGTTATATCTTCATCTGTTTTTGATATAATTGTGGACTCAAGATTCACAGCCGGTAAAACCAAACGCTTATTTAAACTGAGTATCTGTTCCATTATTGTCGGTAAAAAACCCAATTTGTCTAGTATAGGACCACATGTACAAGTTGATTCCTCTGGTGAATAGACTGATTGTACTCTTTTTATTAACTTTGTGAAATCTTCAAGTTTTGTATTTATTCCTGCTATGTATGATGCGATAATATTCATTAAATCAATCTGTATGTCCAGTTTATCCGACTGCATTATCAAGGTTGCTGTCGACATTTGCAGAGCCCTCAGTATTGATGAAGTTAATTCTGTTTGCCCATTTTTATTATTTTCGAGATTAATTGTCCCTTGTTCTGGTATATCTCCAGGCTTATCTGTTGAAGTCGATTGAGTTTTGATTCTGTGGACAGGGGATTTATATTTTTCGTCCACGTGATTAGATCTTTGCATATATTTATTTCCCTCTTCCCGTCCCTCGTCCTCTCCAGTTCCCGCTTGTAAATCTTCTGAGGGTTTACTCACCCGTGAGATGGTCAACTCCGCGCCATCGTTTTCATCTACATCCATTTCCGCTTTTGACTCCGATATAGCTTCCGCATGTAATTTCGCGCATGAGACCTCCAAATTAGTTGATGCTAGTCCGTTGTCTGACCAAAGATGTACTAGGTCTTCCATGTTTGAGTCCGAGTCATAATGACTAAATTCATGTCCTTGCTCAGCGTTGTGTGTGGAATATTTATTTGTTCTAACCGGAAAACCGGTTTTACACGTTGTTGCTACGCTGTAGGGCGTGCTTTCCCCGTTGCTTTCGCCATGAATTGTACCTGAGGCTAGTCGTGGAATGATGTGTTGATGATCCACCCTAGCACCACTATCATTTCCCTTTGCATGTACCACTGCTGTACTTACAATGATATTACGTGAAGGAGGTGTCCCAACTGGATTTTCCTTATCTTGATTCTCTATTTCTGTTATTAGATTTCTTGACTCCTTTACCTCAATGGTGTTTTGGTTGAAGATTTCAGTTGGTTTCTTTAAGATGGATTCTTGATTTGGACCCTCCCCCCTTTGGTATATCCATTGTGCTGTCTTTTGGGGAGCCAAAGGGGTCATGAGCCCTGACGTTTCACCAAATGTGGCACATAGAGATGAACTAGGATCCTTTAGAAATTGAAGTCTTGAGTTTTGCAACTGTTTTTTATTTAGTATTGATTTTTCAAACAGAGACGCAATAGGAGAGATTAAAGGGCTCTTTGTTGCGGTTGTGCCACCTTTTTCCGCTTTGTCGCCTTTTTTCCCTTTGGCAATTCCCTTTTTTATGACTGCTTTATCTCCCAGGGCCTTCCTCACCCTGCCTGATCGCATTGCTGAAGGCTTGGCTGGTTTAAATCGAGCCGGGCGGGCTACTGGCCTCTTTATCCGTCGCTTCGGTAGCTCTTATTATTCTTATTCTATTAGTCGACTCCAATTAATACTCCCCCTTTAATTTATGCAGGGTGCTAAATTGTCCCACTCGCTAATCTTGTGAATTGCCCAACCCTCCTTGACGCAGGGAGAGCCTGTGAATCGGGGTATCAAGACGTCTGGCTCTCCTGGATTTTTGAAAAGTAGGCAATTACAATTTAAGTCAGTTTTCGCGATTTTCGCGGTTTTCACAATATTGCAGTATAAAACAGCTTAAGTTTAGCAGCTTAGACACGGTTTATCCTGTTACGCAGGGTACTTCAACTAGTGGAAGCACTTACTAATGGGTGCACTTACCACTAACCATTAATCCCCCGGTGAGTCCTCCGCGTTTGCCTGCTGAGCCACCTCCGGCAGCCAAGACTCAGCTGTCTGCCTCTGCCTGCCTCTGCCTCCGCTGACTCTGCAAACACCGCTCCCCCACAGCTCCACACAGCACCGCACCAGCACCAACCAGGAGCGGGAGCAGGTAACGAGCCACAATGGTCCACCCCAACTAGCCGGGGTCCGAGGGCCGGTTGAAAGAGCGAGGAAAAAAATGCAGAGGCAGGGTGCAGGCTGCTGGCTACTGGCTGCTGATACAAGGGCAAAATCCAGGCGGGGTAAGCCCGTGGTCAGTCGGCGGCAGCAGCAGGTCTCAGCTCGTGACGAAAAGCTCCAGCAAAGCAAAGGCTCCAAAAGCACAACGGAGCATAGACAGGTTGCAGCTTGCAGTCTGCGGTTTACAGTTACCGCTGAGCAGGGAGGGTGGGGGCCACGTACATTTTGCTGCGAGCCCCGAGCCGAGAAACGCGATGCCCCCGGCTCCGCACAGCGTTTTTCTGACTGAAAGTTACCACTGTGAAATGCCCAAACAAAGGAAACCTGCTTTCAGTTTATGCTAATATTCATACAACATTGCAGTATTTGTTGACACACATGTTTTCATATTTTACTTATTGAGAGTGAAAAATGTAAAGATTTTAGGACCTAGTGAACACACTGTACAAAGATATTTTTGGTTGATATTCTTTTTGGTGACATCAGTTAACTATTCTAAACAACAAAGGCCAACCATTCAGAGGTGTGAAACAGTTCCTAGAGAGACATAATAATGGATAAGAAACAAAATCATACAGGATATGGGAGCAATCAGGTGGAATGCCATTACTGTGACCAAATGGTTTCTGAAAATGTTGCCTACATGCATCAGTTGCATGTGCTTATGCCAATGCAGACCAAAAGTTTGAGAGCCTTGAAGCAGGTGAAATCTGAAAATGTGGTAACTGTTTTGTAATCGAATTTCATGAGCAGTTCTGTTTATACAGATTCAATAAAACTATTGTATATATCATTTCAGCATCATCAGGAGCAGGTGGAGGAGACATTGGCCATGGTGGCAGGGAAGCAGCTGTGCCCTGTGGTTCCGGTGCTGACACCACTGACACCGAGGGACCCAATGGCACAGAGAGAGGGTGAGGGGAGTGCATTGGAGGCAACCAGTGACTCAACATCTTCTTCAGAGGCCTCCTCCAGCGAGCACTCGCTAGTGGTGGTGGATCCTACTTAATCTGATCCACCTGCATCCTTGTCTGCCACCAGGGGTACCATCTACACCCTCCCCCTTGCTCCCCCCAAGTTAGCCACACCTGCCCCCTAAAAGGGGTGGCATCTCCTTTGCTCCAGGCACCTCACCCCCTGCCCCGTCCCCCTGGCTGCTCTTTTCAAGGTCTAGCCTCCTCACTGACTGCAGCCTCCCAACCATCCCACTTTGTGCTCCACCTCCTGCCCCTTCCCCATCCAAATTCCCTATTCCCAGACATGTCCCAAGCACACTCACACCTTTGTGCACACCCACTCACAGAGACACAAGCAGCCACCCACAAACACCACAAAAGATAAAGGCATACATTCAAACAGACAGACATCACCCCCACCACCACCACAACAACAGACACCGCAGCCACCACCACACCCACATGCATCATCCCACCACCTCCACAGACATCGCAGCCACCACCACACCCACATGCATCACCCCTATAACCAGCACCTCCACAGACACCGCAGCCACACCCACACACACATCAAAATTCACAGCCACAAAACTCAAATGCTCATACTCATCCAAACAACAGACACCTGTGATGCAAGACACACCCAAACATGCACGACATACACCAGACCCATAGGCACCTGCACCCTCAACAGACACATGCATATCAGACACTGCTGCTCCCTCTACCTCCCAAACCCAACTCCCTCCCAAACACCCTACCCATTTTCCCATTGAAGATGTCCTTTTTACCCTTGCCCTAACCCCTGTCAAACCCCAACCCACCCCCAGAAAACTCCAATCTACCCCTTCCACATCCCAAATCCCCTTCCACATCCCATCCCACCCCTACCAAACTCCAATCTACCCCTTCCACAAACCCACTCCTGTCAAACAAAAAAGCACCCCAACCAAAACCACCCACCCCACCCATGGGCACCCCCTCCCAAACCCAAGGGCACCCCTCCCAAACCCAAGGGCACCCCTCCCAAACCCAAGGACACCCCTCCCAAACCCAACCCCTCCTCCCATGTAAGATCTTGGAGGTGCTTGGTATGCCCACTAGATGCCCCTTCCCGAGGAGGTTCCCCTTTGGCAGTGTATCTGGAGGCATGCTTTGTGCCACTGCACAAAGGTGCAAATGTTGTTCTTTATGGACTGTCATTTGACTTAATTAATCTTTTGAGAGCCTTATCTCATTTTGATGAATAAATACATACTTTTGATTTGACCAAATTAGTCCTGGCATTAATTTCCTTAGCATTTGTTTCTTTCTAACAATGTTTCAGAGTAAAATGTGAAGTACTTATTTTTCTTTACCATGATGGCAGGTAATACAACATTTTTTTTAATGTCTACTTTGTTAAGTGCATACACTGGTTAACATTGAACGTGATGGTCATTTGAATTTAGGTGCAAGCACTCATCATAGTAATGGCCACTTGGACCAACAAATTTATGATACAAATTTTATTTGGATATTTTACTACAGGTGTGTTTGTTTCACCTTGATTACTGATCAGTATGAAATATTTTGTGACTATTGAAATTGGATACAGAACAGGACTTGAACTAGACAATGGGAAATGTTAACTTGAGAAAAGGAGGGGGTGAGTGAAGGGTTCTCCAGTGCTCACTTGGAAGCTAACATGTAGTATTTGAACATTTTATGCGAGTAAGAGCGGTGCACACAAGGGAGAAATGCTCACCCTACATTCACAAAAGAGAGCCCTGTACAGGGGTTCCATGCAAAATTAGATTAACCCAAATAGCACACGCAAAACAATTTATACAACAGATTTCAATAAAGAAGAAGTCTTCAAGTAGTGTTTTGTTCTTTCTGTCTTGTTCTCCACACGTTGCTTTATTATTTCAATCAGCTTTTTCCATATAGCGTCACAATAGCCAACACATGTTTTGTCCAAATAAAACCAAAATGAATGCAACCCATTGCAGCACTGCAAGCACACGGCACCGCAGCAGATGCAGTGTACTGGCAACGCTGCAAGGAGCAACAACAGTGGAGAACATAGGCATTACATGAACCCAGCACCTATTTAAAATTCCCGCCGCGCATCCGCAACGGGTTGCATTAATTTTGGTTTTATTTGGATTTGATAACTACAAGCTCAATTGGAGGTTTTACTGTCATACTCACCCTTCATGACTGAAGGGGTGATCTCGTGGACTGGTCTTATTGGAAGCACGGATGTGTTTTAGTTGTGCATATGAATAAGTAGCCCTGATGAACTCGGTATAACGACGAAAGACGTGTTGGCTATTGTGACACTTTTTGGAAAAAACTGATTGAAATATTAACTTGTGGAGAACAAGACAGAAAGAAAAAAACACCATATGAAGACTTCTTCTTTATTGAAATTTGTTGTATAAACCGTTTTGTGTTTGCCATTTGGGTTTATCTAGATTTGCAAGGGGAAATGTTAAATGGATGTATATGTTGAATACTTCTAATTTGTGATAGGCATTGATTTTCCTGTTCATTTCTAAGGTAAAGATTGCATTTTGTCTATTGCAATTTCTGCATGTTACATTGCACTGATCCCTATGATGTGTGTTACATATGTTTTAAATGTGGGAATTTTAGAAATTTCTTTAAACACACCTGTATGGTGACATTTGATTTTTATTTGGATATCCTTTTTTGTACAAATGCCCATTTTTTTTAAGGCAGCTTGCACGAAATTTATACATACAATTTGATCATACAGATGTGTTTCTTTAAATTTCTTAAACGTCAACATTACAGACATATGCATTGCACATTGATATGCTATTGCTTGTAAGAGAGATTTATAAATGCATGAGTCCTGTGCATATGTTAACAGACAGCGCCGAGACACCTAAGGGTATTTGTGCGCTTAACAAATTTCATAAATAAATAAAATAAATAAATAGGTAACTGGTAAGAGTGTAGCTTACTGTTGATTGCGTCCACGGCAGTCTTGGTTTTGTTCATCATCTTGCAGCAGCAGCAGTCTTGGAAGATCGGCTCCATGGCGAAACAGGAAGTGTGTATGTGAGAAAAGGTGAGTTTTTGCCCTATATCCCTTCCGTTCCGCCAACTCAGGTGTGGAACATTCACCGCCACAGTCACGTCGGTGGGAAGGCACATTGTGATTGGCCAGGCGGGGAAACTGGTGGTCACACCTCCGACCGCCGCTTTTGTCTCTCCCGCCGTCAATGCAGTTGGGATTTCCTGGCAGTGATGGCTCAACCGCAGCCATCTTTCGTCTATGGACCTGCTAACATCTAAATAGGACGTGCGGAGTGCAAAGCTGGCTGGAGGGAAGACTGCAGAAAAAGCCAAGGCAGGATTCGATCTGCCAGGATCTAAATCAGGGCCAAAGACTTTGCATTTGGTTTAAGTTACATTTTTAATGCAAACCGGATGCAAAGTGTAGTGGTGGTATTCTCAATACAACGAAAATCACAATTTGCGTTAGATTGTAACCAGAACTAACACAAAGCTTCACCTATCACTGTCTTGCGTTACTTTGCACTATTACTTTGCACTATGGCACAAGTGTGTCTGCGTTGGGGCATGGCAGCCAAAAAGGCGCCAGCACAGGGGAGGGCAGAGAAGCTCCAGATCTTTGTAGATATGGCACTGGTTTGTTGCCTCCTGCTCACGAAGTACAGCTCAGCTACTTAGCTTGCTGCACTGCTTTGAGTGATTTTTTAGCAAATCTGGGACTTTTGGCCCTATCACCCAAACCAGCAAGACCGCTATAACCCTATGCAGTCATCCCCCAAACAGCGCATCCATTGATACCACCTCAACAACAAGAGGGCCCCCCACTGGGTTAAAGTATCAGGAAACAGGCTGCAGCGTGGGCAGCTGCCAGTAACTCCATGTCATGAGAGTTGCAGGAAGGTCAGGCACAAGTCATATGGGCCTTATTTATTATACAGACTCTCTATGGGACTGGAGTCGAATAATTATCCCCGTTAGCTCAGGGAAATTTTATGATAGCACTCAATTTTCATATACATTTAGATGTTATAACCAAATCCACATTCAAAACAAAAGACTGCAAAAAACTAAAAGACTTCATATTTCTTTTCTTCTGCCAATTGTTCAAGGAAGACATTTTATCTATGCCTCCCCATCTTGAAAGATTCTCACAGCAGAGACAATTAAAGAGGTACTACTCATAAGCCTCCTTTTGAGTGCAATATTAAATCCCAAATTGGGGGTAACCGTTATTTGTGCCTGATTCCGATTGTTAATTAAGCACATTTTACACATTCAATCTGGCTTTTTCCATGCATACGTTTTCCCAGATATGATGTGGGGGAATTTGTGCATGGGAGACATGTTAGAAAGGGACAACTCTGCAGTTTTATCAACCGATGAAACTGAAACTTAATCTTCTCTTCTATGATGACACTGGAAAATGCCTGGAATTACATCTTCCTTTCTTTCATTCTTTCTTTCTTTCTTTCTTTCTTTCTTTCTTTCTTTCTTTCTTTCTTTCTTTCTTTCGTCTTTCTTTCTTTCTGTCTTTCTTTCTTTCTTACATTCTCACAAACAACGGACTAGATGCACACAAAAAATTCACTGTTTATAGATTGCATAACATGTTCATTTCACTTTCACAATGAAAACGCATGTCTGTTTATGGAGCCCTTAAGGTTTAAAGGAAAATCTTTTCCTATATGTCTCAGTGCAGCCAACCCGAATATTGTACTTTTGGGTCAATTAATAAAAGAAAGAGGCCCAGATGTGGAACCTGAAATGATTCGTTTTCATGATCAGTCCAGGGTAATCACATTTGTAGTGCCTAAAGTAACTAAAGTAAGTCAAACAGGGATTTATGCTTTAATTTTTGTTTGAATATTCAAGTGATTCTCTATTTGTTATTTTAATACTTTCAGAATTAAATCTGGCGTCGTATTTGCAAATGTTCAATTAAGTAGATACTGGAATACAGATATCCTACATACCTGTGTGCTGTGAATCAACCTATGTTAATTATAAGGAAAAGCTAATGAAGGCACTGCCAGAATATAGAAATGAGTAGCACCACAACACACAACATGATCATGGCTGTTGTCTCTATAAAGTAATCAGCAATAATTAAAAGAAAACTATATAGCACAAATAGCTATTAAAACTAGTGTGCCCCCACAACAATTACACAAGCCAACATTTCTTTTACAGATGTACTTTAGTTCAGAAGGAATATTGAGCCCTCATCAGCCAATGTTTTACACGAAGTTATAATAATAATATTAATAATAATGGCAATGATAATGATAATAATAATAATAAAAATAAAAATAATGATGATAATAATAGGTATTATTATTATTATGAATACTTTATTATTATTATTATTAATATTATTAATATTATTAATATTATTACTTGTTCTTGATTAGCAGCCATACCACACTTCTGCAGTTTTCTAAGCTCTTTAAATAATAGGATTTACTCGTATCCATTCGATGTCCATCGGAAAGCATTCCGACCGACTCTTTGTTGGAATGTTTTCTGACCAAATCGGATTCAGGGAGTCCGACCGACCGATTACGATGCTTCTGAACACCGCTCGGTTGGACTCCCATTGACTTCAATGGGAGCCTGTTTTCCGACTGACACACGGCTCGCATTGATAAACGGGGTGGTTGTAGAAAACCTTGCATCCTCTGGCAGGCACCCCATGGTGCCTACCACACTGTGCATGGTTGGAAAGAGGTGTCCCATGGGTACCCCACGGGCCCCAACTGGAGGACTACGGGTGAAGGGGGGCCTGCTAAGGGCCCCCAAAGTCAGTTTCCGACAGCCTGTCCGTGATGGAACAACCGATTCGGAAAGGCTGTCCAATGCCGACAACATAATACGTCGGTCGGAAACGCAGTACATAGACCTGTACGAGTCGGAACCGAGTCGGAAAGTTCGAACATTTTCCGACTATCGTAATTGGTCGGTCGTATAAGTTTCCAAGCTGGTCTGAAACGCGGGTTCCGACGCGGATTCGGACAAACCGAATGCCGTCGGAGCCTTTCTGATCGACATCGTAATGAGGCCCAAAGCTGTTAAGCTTGAGTGAGCAAGACCTACCACTGATAAACTGGCAAATCACTGTATTCACTATTTTAAGATAGCTCTAAACAACCCTCCACAATAGTCATTGAGATAAGTCACACAACACAAGGGGAGACTATGTACCAATAGCATAAGAATAGCATGTAATAGACCACAGCATCTCTGTGGAAAAATGATTGCATAACTAGACACCAAACCTATTCACTTTATGCAGTGCAATATTTTATAGAAACATTACTAAATATGGATTATAGTTTTAATTGAATCTTGCAACTAAGCCTTTTGAAGGACCTTCTAACAAGTACTTCTAAACATACATTTTAGAAAGCCTGCATGAACATGTTTCAAATACAGTGTAAACCTAAGTCATTAAGAGAAGGACAAATAGAGCAATGACACTCACCTGTACATTTAACCCACTGGCACCCCATTTCTAGTGATATAAAATTCAACATATTTTGCCCTGGGTTGTAAGTTTCTTAGTCCTGTAAATCTACCTGGCAGGTAGAGCTTTTTGCAATCTGTTTTGAAAAACTGAGATAACCATTCAGGAACTACTACTGAAAACTACATTTTTTAGGTCTGTTCTAAAGACAGCTTTAGATATTTGGCCAGCCTCACGGAATTAAAATACATAAAAGTATTTGCTTACATAGAGGGCTATGAGTCGGCCCTCTTCATCCATTGGTTCAGCTGCCATTCAAATTTTGCTTTCACCCACTACATGATATAGCATGGGACATTGCATCAGCACACTTCATCCACTGGCTCTCTTGTACTGTTAGTGACAGCATTTTCTTATCACATATGCACATTCACCGGTAATAAAGTGCACTTCATTGCAAAGACTGATGGGCCTATGCCGCACTTTGCCAATGTCTCAAAAATGGGAAACACAATAAACCGTTTGAGGCCTGGGCAATAAGCAGGTAAGTGTGCCTACAAGGGATTTATTCAGATATGTGTTTGTAATAATTGATAAATTGAATTAGGCAAGCTCTATCAAAATAGCTCACAGTTGGATTACTCGAAAAACAATTCTATTAGTTTGTCAATGAGCAAATCATTCAAATAAAGATAAAGAAAACACGGGTGTATGTATTCAAAAAGCTGATTTTGTATTAATTGAAAATTATTAGTTATAAAGCGTACATAATCAAAAACAACACAATGTAGCCAGAAGTAAAAAATACACTGAGTTAAATATCCTTCATAGTTACAATTGTGAACACCTTTTCACAGAATGTTTTTAGGCAATCTGAAAAGTTTACACAAAGCCAAAATTGCCTACAGTGCAATAAAATAAGGAATAGGTGTAATAGTCGACGTTTCGGTCTAATAATGTCTTTGTCCGTTAGACCATCCTCAGGACCTTGCTTACGTTGATAAAAAGACCCTTCGCGCTTAGAAAGGTTAATATTTGAAAAATCTAGTCCACTAATTGGTTCGCTATTGCAGCACACAATGGCTGTCACTGCTTCAAGTGAGGACCCAAGTATATTCGGGCTCTTATTGTAGGAATGGAAAACGAATCTGTGATGAAACGAAGAGAGGCTCCAAGTGTTCACGCTCGCTGGGCAGTCGGCGACTAGTGGACTAGATTTTTCAAATATTAACCTTTCTAAGCGCGAAGGGTCTTTTTATCAACGTAAGCAAGGTCCTGAGGATGGTCTAACGGACAAAGACATTATTAGACTGAAACGTCGACTATTACACCTATTCCTTATTTTATTGTACTGTAGGCAATTTTGGCACTTTGCCAATGTCAATAGTCATCCATGTATCTTTAATCTTTATATCATGTCTTTTGGTTGTTGTAATTCAAAGTCAGTGGTGCCTTTTCTGTTCACCAATATGAATCATGCATTCCAGTGATATGAATTCAAACTAAAAAGGAGCTCAAAACCTGTTTTACTTCGGTGTGCTAGGAAATCTCCATACAGTTCTATTAAAATGATATGCAATCATTTTTCAATATACATTTTTTATTACAAGGATATGATTATCAAGTTGAGGCATGTTTTATATTTTATTTTTATGTTCATAGTGTATGTTAGATATGACATGCTTGGTGTGGATTTTCCTCATACCTTTTGCCTTCACCACTGTTGTTTGCTGAATTTGTTGGCTTTAAGACTCTGCACACTTTACCCCTGCTAACTAGTGCTAAATTGCTTGTGCTCACTCCTGCAAACATGGAAAAATTGGCCTACACCTAATCGGCACACTTAAATGACTTGTAAGCTCCTAGTAAATGGTACTACATGTACCCAGTGTCTGTAAATCAAATGCTACTAGTGGTCCTGCAGCGCTCATTATGCCACCCATTAAAGTAGCTTTTTAAAATTGTTCAGGCCTGACACTGCAGCCTGTAGTGCAATTTTAAACCTTCCTTTTTTAATACATGTAAGTCACACCTAATTTAAACAAAAAACCAAAGGTGCACCACTTAATGGTAATATGAAAAAATATTACAATCCATATCCATAATGTAAATCTTTTTAGGCTCTTCTTGACGCGTTTCGTCCAATAAAGGACTTCTTCAGGGCAGTAACAAACATATATACAAAACATTAATACATACAATGTATACACATAAACAATACATTATATTTACAAATTCCAAACATATATAACATTTACGACAAAAATTACTAAATACATGACTTATATCACAATAACTGACCACATATTCACTACATCATTAATACATAACACTTAAACACTTAAAATTACACACTATTTTACAAACACATTTTGCTCCACATCTATGATAAAAGACATACCCTAAGGGAGTATATTATTACATATATCTAAAAAAGTGTATATTTTAATCATTTGAGAAGGAAGAAGTAAATAGAAGAAGGAAGGATAGAAGCTAAAAATAGAAGCTACAAAGACACATAGCTCGTAGCGATTCAAGAGAGGACATAAGACAAAAGTCCCATAATTATGTCTCCAAGAGATTCAAAAAAACTATCAGATGCAGATACATCTGGTGTAATGCGCCATCCTGGCATTCATTCACTAAGTTAATATAAGAAATATTTGTGCCATATCAATATATGGAAAAGAGGCTAAGTTAAACAACCATCTGTCATAAAGGATACCCACCATAAGAATAAAAAACCGGACACTTCAAGCTGAATGAACGTCGGGGTGTCCGCAATAAGTAGATTTGTTGGTCTAGATTACGCGCACTTTTTCAACAGACTGTTACAAGAAAAGAGAAAGGCACACAGCTATGATCATATACCCTCACTTTATGGAGTGTGGGAGGATTATATTTTCCCTTTGGATTTCTATCTACCTTGCGCCCCCCCTCCCGCCTTTTGTGCATCAAATATAAATCTTAAACTGGTACTCTTGATGGGAATATTCCCCAAATCATTAACTAGGTAACAAAGGGCAGTGTTAGGGATAGAACCCTTGTAGTTATTTATTTACAGGTTGATCAGGTATTTGTCCTGTGATTTCAAGCCCACCAGATTGAGGCGTGGCTACAGATAAGGTCTGATAAAGTGCTATCAGACCTTAGATTTCTACAAATGGTGATAGACAAGTACTCTGTGATATCTAGTAAGTTATTTTTTCTGTTTGGAGTATAGTAATAGGGTCATCTTCTGTGAGGGTATATGATCATAGCTGTGTGCCTTTCTCTTTTCTTGTAACAGTCTGTTGAAAAAGTGCGCATAATCTAGACCAACAAATCTACTTATTGCGGACACCCCGACGTTGATTCAGCTTGAAGTGTCCGGTTTTTTATTCTTATGGTGGGTATCCTTTATGACAGATGGTTGTTTAACTTAGCCTCTTTTCCATATATTGATATGGCACAAATCTTTCTTATATTAACTTGGTGAATGAATGCCAGGATGGCGCATTACACCAGATGTATCTGCATCTGATAGTTTTTTTTGAATCTCTTGGAGACATAATTATGGGACTTTTGTCTTATGTCCTCTCTTGAATCGCTACGAGCTATGTGTCTTTGTAGCTTCTATTTTTTAGCTTCTATCCTTCCTTCTTCTATTTACTTCTTCCTTCTCAAATGATTAAAATATACACTTTTTTAGATATATGTAATAATATACTCCCTTAGGGTATGTCTTTTATCATAGATGTGGAGCAAAATGTGTTTGTAAAATAGTGTGTAATTTTAAGTGTTTAAGTGTTATGTATTAATGATGTAGTGAATATGTGGTCAGTTATTGTGATATAAGTCATGTATTTAGTAATTTTTGTCGTAAATGTTATATATGTTTGGAATTTGTAAATATAATGTATTGTTTATGTGTATACATTGTATGTATTCATGTTTTGTATATATGTTTGTTACAGCCCTGAAGAAGTCCTTTATTGGACGAAACTCGTCAAGAAGAGCCTAAAAAGATTTACATTATGGATATGGATTGTAATATTTTTTCATATTACCATTAAGTGGTGCACCTTTGGTTTTTTGTTTAAATTGTTATAATCCTGTATTGGATTGCATCGTGGCAGTGGGTGCATTAACGGTGTGCACACATGTGTGATGGGTGATTTCCATCTTTAGAAATAACAACTAGGGATAACGGGTCAGGTGCTTGGTCTATACAGGGTACATTGCCAATAGTTTGTTTTACTTAAGTCACACCTAATGTAGACCCTAAAGGCTCATAGTGCAAGGAGCATTGTATTTAAAAAGTTGGAAATGCGTACTTATGTTTTACATCTCCTGGAAGTCGAACACTCCTAAAGCCATTTTTTGCTGTTATAAGTCCTATTGCTCCCATTGACAAACACTGGATTACCCAATTACATATAATAAGTGATACCTTTGGATTGGGAGCAGATAGAGCTATAATGTTTACACTCAAATAAATTGTAATCTAAAATCCTCTTTAATGGTAATATTGGATTTTAAGCCACCATTCTTAAAATGCCACTTTTAGAAAATTGACATTTTCTTATCCTAACCATTTGTGTATTTTGCCAGTGTCCTTTGTCACATGGCTCTGAAGAGCTCTGCTTCTGGGGCTTGTCTATTGCTTCCAGACAGTAACTAAAATGGGAATTATGTGTGGAGAGGATAAGCCATTCTGGCATGATCATTGGGAGGGTCTGTACCCAGCCCCAGTTATATTTCAAATGGATTTGCCTCCTGCACACACAAAGTAGTTTGACACCAGTCTTTTGTCACCTCAGAAAATTGGGAGCCTTGGCAGGGAAAGGGGAAGAACTTTTTACAACTAGGTGTAGATGTAGGACAGTGAATCCGCCTGCACAAAGGCTGGCACCAGGTATAAATATTGGTCCTTCAGAGACACTCTTCGGAACACACCTGGCCCTGTGGAAGTACTGCCAGAGCACTGTCCTGCAGCTGAGGACTGCCTTGCTGCCTGAGAAGGAATACTGGACCTGCCTTCCCTCATCCCAGGCTAACTCAGACTGACTTCAAAGGTCAGTTGACTGACCTCCTTTGTGAGCTACAGGGACCCAACAAACTTCAGGGACCTCCTTGCAACTGCCCAGATGACCTACTGCACTGGACATTCCTGGACCTGCAACTGGACCTGCCTGAGCAATGCTGATGGCTTCTGCCTGGAGTGAGTCCTGATCCCCAAGAGGTGCTCCTCAGGCCATGGACCCTTGGCTGACATCAGATTGTATTCCTCCCTGCCGATGTGTGGGTTCCATCAAATCCAATGCAACTTGATGCAGGAGCTTGCAATCGCACCCTCTTGAAGCTCCAGTCAGTTGCCTCATCAGAACTGAAACAGCGCAACACAACTCGATGCAGGACTTTGCGTCGCAGCCCTCACAGCTGTTAATCAGAACAGATGCAGTGATATGCAACTCAACCCAGGACTTGATATCGTGCCACCATGCAACCCCTGATTGGAAGCTATGCCGAGCGACATGAAGCCTTGCAAGAAGGACATAAGGTACATCTCTCAGCGAGACTAACCTGGTCCCTGTAACCGGCTCGTGCTCCATCGCGGGTGGCCTGAATTTGCCACTTTGTCTCTGGCCAGCGCGACCAGATACTAAAAAATCTAAAATCAATATCTCCAGTTATACTAATTGAATTTTTTGTGGTTCTGATATTTTATTTATTAAATTGTACTCTACTTTTTTAAAATCTGTTTGGGATTTTTCTTGTATTGCGTTTTTCACTTTAATACTGTCTGTGCGCTGCATAAATACTTAACACATTTCCTCTAAGTTAAGCCTGACTGCTTTGTTCCAAGCTGCAAGAAGGTAAATTACTTTTGCGATTCACCCTGACAAGAATTGTGGTTGATGTCTGAGAGGGTTTCCACCCAATTCCTTACAGTATATACTTGTAATAAACTCTAAACATGTACAAAGGGGGTTTACCATTTTAGAACAGTTGAGGATGGAGCAGCTACTTCATAAGAGAAAAGAAGACTTTCCCAATCGAGCAGCATTCCACACTGAAGGGGCTATTCACAAAAGTAACTTACACTTGAAAGTAATTTACACATGTCAATCACTCTTATACTTTTGAGAATCTTTACTCATTTTGGCTATTCACAAAATGTCAGAGAAAAGTTAGTTATAATTGTAGACTTACATGTCTCCACTCTCTAAAAAGGGAGTGCAGCCAAATTTATCAGTGTAGGCTACCCCGCCAAAAAAGAAAAAGTAGTACCTCCAGCAATACATGGCCAATCACTGATAGTGTAACACTCTCAAATAGAAAGTAATGGAGGAAGGGTTTTAAAACAAAACCCAAAAGGAAATTATGTTCAATTAAAGAAATAATTTAAATAAAAATGTAAATAAATATATCTTCGTATAAACAATTTTTGTTTTTAATTGAAAAATTAAAGTAACATTAGTATTTTTTAATTTAATTGAATTACTTTTAATTAATTATCTACATTATTTCTTCTTAATAATTAATAATCCTAATTTTGAAAATATTTCTTTTTGTCTGAATTTGTCTTTCCATTTAAGCTTCAGAAAAACAAACAAAAAGTTATCAGTGCTGTAACTTTCTTATTTTGTTCTACATTTAAAATAAATATATAGAATTAATTTACATTAATATTTAACATCAATATATTTTTACTAATTTATTATAAATTGTATTAAGCTTTTTCATTTTCCCTATACTTTACATAAGATCCCCCCTACCTCCCGGGACTATGACGTTTACCTACAGTAAATTATGAGGAAAAGCCAAAAAGTTTATTTTACACCCAAAACTCCATTATTAAATGTGATATATAGAATTAATCAAAGGTTATTCAATAATTTTTAATAAAAATAATGTTACATTAATTTATAAATTAAAACAGCTTGTTCAAATATGTTCTAATTGAAAAATAAATGATTTATTTTTAGATATTTTCTTAACTTTAAGTATATTCATTTATATTTTTTATTATTTTAAATAATTTAATTAACATTATTTCCTATGAGGCTTCTACCTACATTATTCTCCAAGGAAAGGTGTTGCAGTACCAGTAGTTGGCAATGTGTGGTGCTGGACTTATGTCAGCTTTGAGCAGGAGTAATTTATTACTGTTTGGATCTCTTTTTGGCTGTAGTAAATTTAGAAGTGCAATTTGAGAATAGCAATGGGCTTACTCTTTTGAGGATGGGTGCATGTCCCTCCATTAAGCCCTCCGATTTAGGGGCCGATTCCGATGTCATTCGGAATGGCTCCGAATGGGATTCGGTATTGTAGAATATGATTCAGAACCTTTGTTTCCGAACGAATCGTACACATTTCCCAACAACCGATTACGATGCCTGGAAACCGTTCAGGCAGTCCGAATTAGTTGCAAAAGGCATTCGGACAGCTCGAGTCTTTCGGATCCGAATCGTATAGCTGTATGGACACGGTTTCCGAACGAGCGATTACGATGACCGATTCGGACAGCTTTTCCGATTCAGTCTGCCCGTCTCGAAACGGCTGTCGGAATCTGTCTTTGGGGGTCCGTAGCAGGCCCCCTTCACCTGGGGCCTTCCGAATCGGTCCCGTTAGGATACCCATGGGACCCCTCTTCACAACCATGCACAGTGTGGCAGGCACCCTCGGGGTGCCTGCCACAGGGTGCAAGGTTTTCCCCAACCACCCCTTTTTTCAATGGGAGCTTGTGTTCTTGTTCGGAACAGGCTCCTATTGAAGTCAATGGAAGTCTGACCGAACGATGTTGGGAAGCATCGTAATCAGTCGTTCGGACTCGCAGGACCCAATTCGTTCGGACACAATTCCCAGAATGATTAGTTCGGAACAGTTTCCGAACGACATCGGAATCGGCCCCTTAGTAGTATATATGACCCTTTTTCCAGCCACTCCCCTGACCTCTCCATTATTTTCTTCTAAGGGCCCGATTCCGATCTCGCTAGGAAAGCCCTCCGTACGACTCGGATCCTGAGGGCTTTCCAAGCGAGACGCGCTTCGGGAGTCCGAACGAGCGAGTACGATGCTGCTGTATGCCTACGGACTCGGTTCGCTCAGTCTCCCATTGAACTCTATGGGAGCCTGTGTACAGACGCGTACACAGGCTCCCATATCAGAAAAGGGGTGGGTGGGGAAAAGCGTACACCCTGTGGCGGGAACCCCATGGTGCCCACCACAATGTGCATGCTTGGATCGGGGGGACCCATGGGCCCCCCCTGTGATAGATTCGGAGGGCCCCAGGTGAAGAGGGGCCTGGTATGGCCCCCCGAAGTACGCTTCCGACAGCTGTTTTGTCTCGCTGAGACCGAGGCGAAGCGGCTGTCCGAATCAATCAATCAATCACAGAATTTGTAGAGCGCACTACTTACCCGCGAGGGTCTCAAGGCGCTGGGGAAAAAAAAGGGGGGGGGTGCCGCTACTGGTCGAACAGCCAGGTCTTGAGTAGCCTCCTGAAGGTCAGCAGGTCTTGGGTCTGTCGTAGGCTGAGTGGAAGGGTGTTCCAGGTCTTGGCGGCGAGGTGGGAGAAGGATCTGCCGCCGGTGGCTGTTCTTCAAATGCGAGGGACGGTGGCGAGGGAGAGATCGGCGGAGCGGAGCTGGCGGTTGGGGACGTAGAAGAAGAGTCGTCTGTTGAGGTAGGCTGGGCCGGTCTTGTGGAGTGCCTTGTGTGCGTGGATGAGGAGTTTGAAGGAGATTCTCCTGTCGACGGGGAGCCAGTGCAGGTTCCTCAGGTGGGGGGTGATGTGGCTGTGGCGTGGTACGTCGAGGATCAGGCGTGCGGAGGCGATTTGTATGCGTTGCAGTCGCTTGATGAGCTTGGCCGGGGCTCCCGCGTAGAGGGCGTTCCCATAGTCAAGTCTGCTACTGACGAGGGCCTGGGTGACTGTTCTTCTTGTATCTGTAGGGATCCACCTGTAGATCTTGCGAAGCATGCAGAGGGTGTTGAAGCAGGAGGAGGAGACTGCGTTGACTTGCTTGGCCATGGAGAGCGTTGGGTCGAGGATGACTCCCAGGTTGCGTGCGTGGTCGGTGGGTATCGGGGCTGCTCCCAGTGTCGTTGGCCACCAGGAGTCGTCCCAGGCTGAGGGGGTGGAGCCGAGGATGAGGACCTCTGTCTTGTTCGTGTTCAGCTTTAGTCCGCTGATCTTCATCCAATCGGCGACGGCCTTCATTCCTTCATGGAGGTTGGATTTGGCGGCGAGGGGGTCCTTGGTGAGGGAGAGGATCAGTTGAGTGTCGTCGGCGTAGGAGATTATGTTGAGGTCGTGCTGTCTGGCGATGCGTGCGAGCGGGGCCATGTAGATGTTGAACAGTGTCGGGCTGAGGGATGATCCCTGGGGTATGCCACAGATGATCTCGGAGGCTTCGGATCGGAATGGTGGGAGGCGGACTCTCTGGGTTCTGCCGAATCGTGCATCGTACTCGCTCGGTCGGAAATCGGCTCCATTGCACGGCACGATTCATCTACAAACGAGATGTACGGAGTGGTGCGGGTCCGGAAACGATTTGGTCGGCGCTTACGCGATCTTCGCATCGTACTTGGTCATTGAGACTTGTGTACGATTCGGTCGTAAACAAGGGCTACGAATCGGATCCGGTAAAGCCAAATCCGATTTGGAGAACTTCCGAGCGTCATTGGAATCGGGCCCTAAGTAGTAAACTTACATGTGTGAGGATCTCCCAATAGAAAAGATAGCAGATGTGGATGTAGAGATTTACACTCGTAGGTTTGTGAATTCCATTTTGCAGTACTTTAGTAGTACTATTGCAGTACTATTAAACATGCTAGAAAATGGGATTTTTGTGAATGAACTCCTGAATATATTGTCAAAACATCTACTATTTATTTCCTTATTATTCTTTCCTATGAAAAAGAAACAAGGTAAAATGGAGAATAATAGCTAAGTGTTATTGTGTATATACATATTATCATGTATTCTGTTATGCGATTTGTAGTGTAACTGTACAGAATTTTGCGGAGATGGGTGAATTTCACTTCAATGTTGTGACAAATATTGATGCTGCCTGAATGGACTCTTGTGGAGAAAAAGACAGTTTGGGAAAAATCAGAATATAGTGGCTTTTAAATACGTGTTTTTGTGCCTGAACTTTTATTTAAAGGCAGTAAGAAATAATTAAAATATGTTTTCACTGAAATGTGTTCATCTGAAGTTCTTGTTAAAGGTTGATATGATTTATGGTTAATTAATAATGGTCTCTTGTAATAAGAAAATAAACATTACGCCAACATGCTAGGACCAGATTTATTGGCTTTGCCAATGTATTTTAGAATTTCAGCTCAGCCATATTTATTTTACATTTATTCCATCCAAGCACCGATTGTTTCCAATAATGTTTCCTTTAGTGTTTAGTTTCAGTTTTCAGTGTTGGTTGATTAGTCAGCCACACTTTGCCACTGCATACTATGGGGAGAAGAAAATAATATGACAGAAACCATCAATGAAGTCAGTAGGTGTTACTAGCCATACATACACATGCCTCACAAAGCACATGCATATTCACACACCGGGGCCATTTTGAAATGGTAAGAAAAAACACATCAAGTTGTCTGGCTTGGTCATAGATGCATGTGTCTTCATTGTGGCACATGCCATTTCATAAGTTAAGTTATGATGCGACAGTGGCTATTTACGGTAAAGAAAAAAATGAAAAAAATTAATAGAGCAAGAATTCACAGAATAGAAGGGAGCGTCCTAAGAGCATTTTGCAGCTGCCAGGCCACAACACTGCAGAACTAACTACAGAGTGGTAGTGGGGCACTTGAACTGAAAGGGAAAAGCAGGGCAGCACCAAAGACCAAAAGATGAGTTGGGGGGAGTGGGGGAGGTAGGGAAAGTGGCAGCCAGTATGTAAATATGTGTATGTGTGTGCGCATGCGTGCGTGTGTGCGTGCGTGCGTGCGTGCGTGTGTGTGTGTGTGTGTGTGTAAGAATGAGAGGCACTCATTTTTAATATGGTTATATCCGTGAAATTCTGTGTGCTGTTTCCCACGTTGATGGACAGTCTTCTTGGCCAATATCAACTGAGCTACAGTAGCCAATGGCTAAAAGGGGCTATCCAAAAGCCCTTTTCTGTAAATATAGGTGTTGCATGTTGTGTTTTGTGATGTGTGGTGCTCGGGGTGTCCTGTTGGAGGGCAATAGCTCTTGGTACACAGATAAAGCTGACTGTGGGCAATACCTAAAAATTCCCTTTCACTTGCCCTCATGGCTCCCTATTGTCTGCCAACTTGACAACGGGCCTTATAGATTTAGTGCATTCGATGAAAGTGAAACTGTGTTTGTGGTGTAATTGGGTCACCACAAGTGATGAAAAGTAGTTTGATGCCTTTAACAAATGTTTGACCTCTACTACTCAGATGAGAGAAAAGATCATTAAGTGCATGAAATCCATATAAAAGGGAAAATATGACAGGGTTGGGATCTAGGCAAGCCACAGATAACTTTTAGCGCTGCTGTCAACAATCATATTGTTTTTCTGATATTTAATCTCAGTCATGAGTGAAATATCACAAGTTTCATCAGTTTCTGTCAGAGGAAAGAGTATTGCTGTATTGCATCAGTCTTGTTTTAAATGTGAATCATGCTGCGAGTAAAGTTTGCAGCAATTTTAGTGCATTGCAAATTGTTAATGTCTAAGCAGAAGAAAGTTCATCCGAATCAGTATCGGTTTTTGTCTATTCCAGATTGTGTCACTTTTATGTAGCTTTTTTCATGCCTACCAATTCCTCTGTGTGCTTTTAGTGCCACCACTGAGCGCATGCATATTTTTTCTTTTTACTTTTTTCATATTGCAAATTATCACCTCAATTAAAACGTTGGGATTTTTAAAGACTACAAAGGAATTGAGCCTCAACTGGAAAATGACATTTGGTAAAACTACTAATTAAAAAATGGAATAATGACATCTCGCCTTATGATAAATGTCTCAGTGCCAGTAAAAATAAATGGAATAGGAATTATAATCAGACACAAACACAATAATTATACAATGGCCTGGGGGTATAAAAGGCTATATCCGTGGAATGAGCCATGGCACTTTGTTTGATTTAAAACAATATTTTAACAATAAACATCAACTGCTGTCCTTTAGCGGTTCAATATTATTTGTGACTAGATGCAATTTGTACTGCCGTACGCATTATGCAAAAACTAAATTGTATTGTGTTGTATTGTATTGTATCACTTTCTCCTATGCCCTGTGGTGCCCAAAATGCTTTCTCTGTGGTCTGATTTCATTAACATAATTCTTCATACCACTGGTTCGGCCAATAAATTGCTCTATTTTCCATTGTGTTTGTGATTGCCCTTTGCCATTTAGGATGCACTTTGGCTGGTATGGGACATGGTGCTTGAGGTTTGACGAGGGAGTGGAAGCATGTGGCATCTAACATTGCTGTGCACAGACATGGGGTGTTACAGAAAGAGTGAAGAAAGGGACGCTCTCTAAAGCAGATGTTTGCCGTTTAAATGAACAGACAGTAACACAACTAGCAACCGCTGTTGCTGTGCATCAGCGGGGTTCGCTAGAGTATAAGATACTAACCCAGCAGTGTAGAAAGACCCAACTGATTAAAGGCACTGTTAAACTGCCAAGAGAGTACTATATCGAGTACACCCAGGGGCGAGCTAGGAACAGCCACAATGAAAGCACTGTTCAGCCTCTAGGCAGTGGCGGCTGGCATGTAAGGAGAGTGGTACGGCGGGGGACAAAGATAAAAGGAAAAATATAAGGAAAAAAAATAATCTCACTTACCTTCTATGTGCTACCTCCTTCCCCTCGCTCCGGTCTTTGGCAGGCAGGCTCCAGAAAACTGCTCTAACCAATCCTGGTGCTGCTCTCATGCTGCACAGTAGCGGTCGGTGGTGGGAGTGCCGCCGGGCGCTGACGTGGGGTGGGGGAGGGGCAGGGTGGGGGGTAGTAAACTACAGATTACGGCTGATTACAGGTAAGTACACATATGAATAAATAAAACGAATTTCGTTTCTCGCGCTCCATCGCCAAATGCGATGCAGCGCACGCAACGAAATTCGTTTTATTTATTTATATGTGTACTTACCTGTAATCGGCCGTAATCCGTAGTTTACTACCCCCCACCCTGCCTCAACCCCGCCCCACGTCAGCGCCCGGCGGCACTCCCACCACCGACCGCTACTGATGCTGCATGACAGCAGCGCCAGGATTGGACAGGAGCGGCCTCTCTCGCCGCTCCGGAGGGCACTGGAGCCCTATGCTGTCTCTAACCCAGCTGTCTAAGACAGCTGAGGTACAGAGGTTTAAACTGTGCATGTCTGGCTGGCCGTCGCAATGGCTGTCCAAAAAGACGCGCCTATCACTGCTTTCTGCTGCTGCCTGATTGGCAGCAGCAGAAAGCAGAAAGGCCATCTCCCGTCCTGATGCTTGGCTCCTGACGGAGTTTTGAAAAATAAAATGACACTTTTTTACCATTTTATCTTTCTATCTCTGCGGGCATTTTTTTAGTAGGGCAACGCTCCTCCGCCTTAATGGAGGAGCCGCTCCTGCCTCTAGGGAGTAATAACTATAGTCTAACCAGGAGTGACAGAGGGTTATACCCTTGAAGGCACTGATAAATCACCTATGGAGTATTATAAGATATCCAGACTGGAGTGAGTGGGGTAAGGGTCGGGGAAGAATAGGAGAAGGTAGGCTGGCAGGGATTCTGGACCAGGGCTATTTCCAGGCCTAGCAGGGCCAAAAGGGTAGATGTAGAGGACGACACCACTAATATTCTGCCTTCATTGCCAGGGGGGAGGGGCTAGGAAGGTGACTGTAATAGATTGACGGGGTCTTAGGAGGAATGGCTACAACAAAGTTAGGCGCCAATTATATGGCCTATATGACCGGAGTGCGCAATGTTTTCCTGTGTCCTGCTGTGACTTTCAAGGACGGGGAGGTCTAAGGCCAGGAAGATAGTTGACATGGAGGCGACAGAATCCTGAAGAGGAAACAGGTGAAAGACAAGAAGGCAAAATGCACAGCAAAAGGTTTCAGCAAAGAATGATTCCAATTAGCCTGACTTCTAAACCATACTTTTTGATGTAAAGTCCCTCAATGTTTAAATGAAACACAACACATGCATGGTCGTGCTGCATTATTTTCCTGCTTGGTTCGATTCCCAATAAACATTACTGGATGAATGACCCTCAAAATGCCTAAATGGATTTAGAGACCACACAGATGTGTGCTGTCGCACTATGTTATTTTACTGCTGGTGTAGTTGAACCCTTACTGCTTGCTTTGCCCTCACAAAGGTTGGATAATTTAAAGTACTCGTGTAACAATTTGATTTACACTCAGATGCATGTTGTTGCAATCTTTTAAAAATCACACAGGCTACCTGCTGAGTGTGGGCCAACGCTTGCGAAGGGTGGATCCTGGACTGTGCAGGGGAGTCCCTCCAGGCTAGTCTCTAATCTGAAGCACCTGGCTTGTGATAAATGTCATTCATAGCCAAAAGACTATCCGAATAGGTGTGTGAACATGAGGCGAGGCTGCTATCAATCTAGGCTGCAGTCCTGTTACTTGGACATGCAATGTTAGCACTGCCCCCTGGTGGTTGGTGACATGCTTTGAATCCTCGTTTGTGGCATCTCCTGCCTCCGCATTCTTTTGGACCTATTGGCAGTCTTTGATACAAAAAACCACAATATGCTTCTCAACACCCTTAAAAGTTGCATGGGAATTGATGATGTGCTTCTTAGATGGTTTGAATCATTCTTCAAAGGCAGGTCACTGAGAGTAAAAATTGATGACTAGCAGGGCCGGACTGGCCGTAGCGGGCACCGGGCGTTTCCCCGGTGGGCCGCTAGGGTGGGGGCCGGTTTTGGGCCCCTGGGGGCCGGTTTTGTTACTGGGGGTCGGCAATATCGGCCCCCTGTAACAAAATCGGCCGAAACCGGCCCTCGCAAACAGCTCGCCTGCTCCCCCCCTACCCCCAGGGGGGGCGGCCGAGCAGTTTGCCAGGGCCGGTTTCAGTTCCCAGTCCGGCCCTGATGACTAGTTCTCAACACGATGGCTGTTGATGAAGAGGTCCCTCAAGGATCAATCCTATCTCTGACCCTATTCAATCTGTATATCGAGCCTCTTGGAATCATACTCAGAAAATCGGATATCTTCTATCATCAATAAACTAACGCCACTCAACTGTAATTAAAGGTCTCCTCTCCCAACAACATCCTGCACTTTGCCAACACCCTAAAATCAGTCCAAGACTGGATGCATTCCCATCTCTTAAAATTGAACTCTTCCAAAACCGAAGTCTTCTTCATCTCCTCATCAAAATCACCACTGCGGGTACAATCCTGGATGGACACACTAAACATCCTTAACAGCAAACCCATCTTCATTGAAAGTGCAAAATCCCTTGGAATCACCCTACATTAAAGGCCAAACCTACAATCGCAGATTAACACTGTCGCGTCCCCCGGACCCACAGATACACCAGACACCGGTAGGGTTATGTTTCTTTATTGCTCTTGCTGTGAAGCGGCTGCACACATCCGTCTCTGTTCCCCTCTCCGTCGATACTGCTCTCCCCACACCCCTGACCGGATGTGGTGTCCGGTTCCCCTTTGACCCCTCTGTCTCTGGCAGGGTCCTAGTGCCCTTCCCCAGGTCACTACATCTCCCCCTTTGGTCACAAAGAAATGACGAGCACGTCAACCCGTGGATCGGGTGATGGTCATGGATACTAGCCTGTCAGCTGACGTGCCGGTGTGCTTTCGCCCGTTACATTTCCTCAATTAGTCTCTTGGGCCTCCTGCATGCTCTTCTTGAGCCGGTCTCCATTTGTTGCTCTTCCACTGGTCCTTGCTCCTGTCCGTTGCTTTCTGACCCGTTGTGTTCTGCTATTTCCTCATCTTGATCCTCTTCATGTTTCTCCTTCAGCCCTTTGAAGTGTGAGATATTCCGTGTGATCCTCTTGTGTTCTGATTCCGCAGTGATCATTGGGCCCTTCACTTTCGTTACTGTCAGCGGGTCTTTAGAGAACATGCTGTCAGATTTCCTCTGCTGACGTTGACGCACTATCACTGTGTCCCCTTCCTTCAGGTTTGACGGGATGGCGTGTCGCCTGGCATCTGCGTAGTCTTTCATCTTCCCTTTCGCCTCTCTGTCCTTAGCTGCAATGCTGCTGTTTTCTGGTGCCATGATTGCTTCTACTTGCGGTAGTCTCGTCCTGCATGTCCTTCCCAGTACTAGCTCCGCCGGGCATCTTCCTGTGGTGCTATGTGGCGTGTTTCTGTAGTCTCGAAGCATCTGACACAGAGCTTGGCTGAGCGATATCTGCGCCAGCTTCACTCTTTGAACTACCTTTTTGATGCTCCCCATGAACCTCTCTACCATTCCATTCGCCTGCGGCCACAACGGAGTTATTTTTCTGTGGTTTACTCCTAGGTAGACCATGAATCGGTGGAACTCGTCTCCTGAGAACGGAGGACCATTGTCTGTTTTCAGTGTCTCCGGTGAGCCCCAGGCTGCAAAAATGTCATCCAATATTGGTAGTGTTGCTGTTGCTGATGTTGATGACACCTGTCGCACTATAGGAAATCGCGAGTACTCATCCATGACTACCAACAGATAATGGCCTGTGTCCAGCGGCCCAAAGAAATCAGCTGCTAGTGTTGTCCACACCGCTCTTGGCAGTTCGGACATCTGTAGTGGTTCAGGCTTGGCTGGTGAGCCCGTCACTTGACAGAGGTGACATGTCATGATGGTGTTTTCCACCATGCGGTCCAGGCCAGGGAACCACACTTTCTCTCTTAGCAGTTTCTTCGTTGCTACCATGCCTCTGTGTGATTCATGAGCCAAATTGACCAGTTGCCGTCTGAGTGCATTCGGGATCACTATTCTGGTTCCTCGCATCATTATTCCTGTGTCTGTCTCAGACAGCTCTTCATGTATTTTCTTTAAAGCCAACATTTCTTCCTTGCATACTCCTTCTCCCCATGTGCAGTTATTGTTGATGTGCTTCCATCTCTGCCTTCTCACTGTCTCCATGGCCAGCTGCAGCGTTGCATCGTCCTCCGTCTCCTTTGCTAGCTCCGCTATTGTTATAGGTGCCGGTGTGTTTTGTTTCAGTATGAAATTTAGGTACTCTTCTGCCATGGATGTCATTGCCTGTGCCTGCGGCAGCGGGTGTCTCGACATGTAGTCTGCCGGGTTGTGTTCCTTCCCTGGCTTGTGTACAATCGTGAAATCGTAGTCCATCAGCCTTATGCCCCAGCGCTCGATCCTGGGTGGCATTTTGGCGGCCGGGCTGCCATAGATTGTTACCAGTGCCTGGTGGTCAGTTATGATGGTGAATGGCTTCCCATAGATGAACATGTGGTAGTGTTCACACGCCCAGACCACTGCTAGGCTTTCCTTTTCTGGTTGCGAGTATGCCTTCTCAATGTCCGTTAAGCTTTTGCTGGCATACGCGACTATTTTTCGTGGTGAGTCTCTCCCTGGTAGGTGTTGCGCTAGTATTGCCCCTAGTCCTACCGGGCTAGCATCTACAGTCAGTTCAGTGCACAGGTGCGGGTCAAAGTAAGCGAGATGTTCCACAGTCATCACTGCTTTTCTGATGTCCTCGAATGCCTTGTCGCATTTCTGGGACCAGACGAACTTCTGCCCTTGTCTGGTCAGTTCTCTTAGCGGTGTGCTTACTGTGGCAAAATCCTGTATGTATCGCGCACAGTAGCTGGCAAGTCCTAAAAACGATCTCACTTCTGCCACATCCGTTGGAGGTTTGGCGTTCTTCAGCGTTTCTACTTTGCTGGGGTCTGGCCTCATCCCGTGCTTGGAAAAGATGTGTCCGAAGAACACCAGTTCCCCTCTCCCCAGCTCGCATTTGTCTCCATTCAGCGTCAGGCCCGCGTGCTCCAGCTGTGAACACACTTGACGCAGAGCGGTATCATGTTCTTTGTCTGTTTTGCCAAATACCAGAATGTCATCACTATAGTTGAGGCTGTTCTGCACCGGTCTTATCACCTGCCTTATTGTCTCCTGGAATATCTCCGCTGCCGATGATATTCCGAAACTCAGTCGCTTGTATCTGAACAGGCCCAGGTGTGTGGAGAATGTCGTGATGTACCGGGACTGGTGATCCAGCTCTAATTGATGGTACCCTTTGCACAGGTCCAGCTTCGAGAATCGGCAGGCCCCAGTGAGACAGCTGATCATGTCATTGAGGTGTGGCCCTGGGTGACGTTCCCTTGCGATTGCGGTGTTTGGGATCCTCATGTCTACACAGATGCGGATCTTTGAGTTGTCCTTCTTTGGAACTGCCACAATCGGTGATACCCACGGCGTTGGCCCTTCAGCATGTTCAATGATGTCTTGTGCCAGTAAGCTGGTTATCTCTTCCTCAACTTGTGGTTGTAGGTGGATCGGTACTCGTCTGTGATGTTGGGCCACCGGCTTAATTGACTCATTGATGTGTAATGTTATCTGTTTTCCTTTTAGCTTGCCGAGACCCTTCAGTATGGCTGGGTATTCTTGTAGAATGTTCTCCGTTTCTGACATGTGGTATGTCATTGCTAGTAGCCCCATCACCTGTGCCGTCACGTTGCTTAGCAGGCATGGTGCTGGGATATCACCCTTGAGCACGTGTACTTCTTCTTGGTAAGACTTGCCTTTGTATGTTAGAGTTTCCATGAACTTCCCCATGTTTTCTACTGGTCTTCTGGAGCCCCACGTGAACACATCCACGGTCGACGGTGACAGCGGTGGTTTCGCTTTCATTTTCTCGTATTCCGAGCTGCACATGATGTTGCATGTTGCTCCGCTGTCAAGCACGAACTTTGCTTGGTGGTTCCCCACATCAATGTTGACAGTGGCCGTTTTCTTTATTTGCTGCTTCTCCACGAGATGAATGTGCTCTGTTGTCTTCTCCTCCTTGGATGTGTCTGACATTAGATATAGTCTCTCTACTCTCACAGGTGCTGCCGTCTCGTCGGACTCGTCAGAGGAACTGCGATTTGCCGTTTCCATGTATCGTGCATATCTGTTGCTGGTCATCCTTGGTCTCATTGTTCTGCCTCTCTCGCTTCTGAACTGTCTGGTCATGCACATGCTTGAAAAATGATTGTCCCTATTGCACTTCCTGCACTTCTGGCCCATTGCTGGGCAGGCACCAACATGTGGGAATTCGAGGCCACATCGGTAGCATGTTTGGTCGCGCTTTGTTGGGACTGGCGCCTGGAACTCTTTCTTTTGAAATTCCCAGTGACACGATATGCGGACGCCACTCTCTTCTCCTTTCCCGTCTCCATCTGTTTGGCCTGCGCTGTGGCCCGTGCCTCCGTGCGAGCCATTGTCAGTATCTTTTCCAGCGTCGTTGGTTCCTTCAGGATGCGTGTTCGGAATTCCACTGATTGACAACCTTCGATGATACGCAATCTTATTGCTTGCTCATTGTCGAATTTGTCAAATTCGCAATACGCGACCAGTTTCCTCAGTCTCGTCGCGAAATCATCTAGGCTCTCTTCCCCTTGCTGGCAAGCAGTGTTGAACGTGTACCTCTCAAAATCGACGTTTCGTTGAGGGTCAAATTTCTGTGTGAGACACTTTATCACTCCCTTGTAGTTGGCTGTTTGAGCGTCGGGGAAAGTTAACAGTAGATCTTCTATTTCGTCCCCAGCGAGATTCAGAAGTAGGTGCAGTTGTTTGTTGTCTGGGACGTCCGTGGCGCTCATGTAGCGTTCAAATTTTCTGATCCACCTTTCCCACCTGATGCCTGCTTGCGGCTCCGACAAGCTAAATGGTAAGGGCCTGCGGAAAATGGCTTGCATGCTCTTCTTCTCCTCATTGTCGCTCATTTTCTCCCCCTTTTTTTTTTTTTTTCTTTATTCTTTATTCCCCTTTGGTTCCACTGTGTTCTGCTTTCGTTTCACAGTTGTCTTTTTTTTTTTTCTTCTTTTTCTGCCTTTTTCTATTCTTTTCAGTTGCCGCCTGACTCCAAAATGGCCGCCGCGCTGTTCTTTGCTCCTATTGGCCTGTTTTGCCTGACTTCAAAATGGCCGCCGTAGTCTCGCGATGTTTCTGTCCTCTGAGCTTTGCCTGACCTTCCAAAATGGCCGCTCCTTGTTTCTCGCCCCTTATTGGTCCAATCTGCCTGTCTTTAAAATGGCCGCCCTGCTCTCGCGATAGTTCCTTTGAACTTCGCGCGTCTCTCGGCTGTTTTGGGCTGCAGGCACGATCTCTTGCAGGGCAGCAGGGCACTTCAGTTTCTTACCGCTTCTCTGGCGGTCAGATGTCTTTTCACGGCGCGGACCAGGGTGGGCTCCTGGCTCCGTTTCTCTGGCAGTTTGATCTCTTTCCACGGCGCGGACCAGGGTGGGCTCCTGGCTCCGTCTTCAGCTTCTCCAGCACACGTCGTCGTCGGTCCCTCACGCAGCGGTGGTCGCCAGATGAGGATCCCGCCTCGTCGCCAGTTGTCGCGTCCCCCGGACCCACAGATACACCAGACACCGGTAGGGTTATGTTTCTTTATTGCTCTTGCTGTGAAGCAGCTGCACACATCCGTCTCTGTTCCCCTCTCCGTCGATACTGCTCTCCCCACACCCCTGACCGGATGTGGTGTCCGGTTCCCCTTTGACCCCTCTGTCTCTGGCAGGGTCCTAGTGCCCTTCCCCAGGTCACTACAAACACTATGGCCTGAAATGTGCGCTATCAACTGTGTCTTTTCAGGGGAATGCGCTGCTATATTACTGCATATGATCTAGACATTCTTGTACAAGCTCTGATGCCGTCCAAAATCGATTACTATAACTCTCTCTTGACTGGTCTCCTCAAAACTCATTTCCCCCCCTTAAATCAATTCTACACTTGGCAGGATGCTTCGTCTGTGGAGCCAAAAGTTACAACCATATTTCACCAATACTGACCACTCTACACTGGCTGCCCATTGAAACCAGGGCCATATACAAGACAGCTTGCCTCACTCACAAAGCCCTGCACACATCTACTCCACATAACCTGGCTGACAAACTCAAACTATCCAGGGGCAGTGCTCGGCCATCACAGAATGCCGAAGTAGTGCTGCTACAGCCTCAAATTTCAAAAAGGAATGACTTATGGCAAAATCCTTCTCAGGAAGCACAACCAGAATGTGGACTCCTTACTTCCAGACTTATGCACTACTAATTCGATTCCTGTCTTCAAAACTAAACTGAAAGCCCTACTCTTTCAAAGACATTTTAGCTAACTTCTCCTCCCCAGTTTCAGTCAATAATTGTACCTCTAATACTTATTCTTCTACCTCACTTTCAATAGACTACAACATGCATTCGACTCTAGTCAAAATCCTGTTGTGTTCAATCTAGTACTGCTGTTATTAATACTTTATTAGTATTACCATGCCTGCTGCCTAATGTAACTCTACGTCCATTGTAATGATAATCATGCACCTTGTGTAATATAATTATGTCCTATGTAATGATAATCATGCACCTTGTGTAATATAATTATGTCCTATGTAATGATAATCATGCACCTTGTGTAATATAATTATGTCCTATGTAATGATAATCATGCACCTTGTGTAATATAATTATGTCCTATGTAATGATAATCATGCACCTTGTGTAATATAATTATGTCCTATGTAATGATAATCATGCACCTTGTGTAATATAATTATGTCCTATGTAATGATAATCATGCACCTTGTGTAATATAATTATGTCCTATGTAATGATAATCATGCACTTTATGTAATACTCCTTTTCTATTGTAAAGTGATCTAAAACATTTGGGCAATGTCCACACTATATAAAACGACATGAATAAGAAAATAAATAAACATGCCCCTCTCTTCGGAGGGTGGGGGTTAAGCCCTTGAGGTGGGTCGGGCTGTGATATAAACGAAGACAAAAGGCACAAAAAAGACTTTTCAGACCAAAAATTCTTCCAACCAGCCTGACTCCTAAAATGTGATATTGTATTCTAAAGGTCCCCAAAGCGCTTAAAAAAGAAAGAAGTACAACACATGCTTGCATTTGCTCTGTATTACTTTCCCGATCACTCCCATGAATCCATATAAAGCTTTCTGAAATGAAGAACCCTCAGAATGCCTTGACGAGGGCTTCGTTTGAGCTGGTGGTTTCTGGTGCTCGGTACCTTTTTCTTAATTGTGAACACCGGCACTTATGACAATCTGCTTCATGGTGGTGCGGTTTGTTTAATTTTGAGATGAGCACAACAACTGTTATTTAATAATTCAATATGCATTAACAATGAGATTAATGCCTGCAACCTAAAAACATTCTTACAGCTTTGGGGTCCTGGAATAGTCAGAATTGTCACACTTTTAACAATTGTGTTAGCACTGTCATTGACAGGGCTGGCAGGGGCAGTGATTGGTGTAAGCTGCAGTGGTCTCTTCACAACGGCCCTGACACTTATGTTTTTTTTTACAAATTAAGCACTGCCTGCCTTCGCAGTTTTAGAGACCACAAAGATGAGCGCTGTCATGCTATGCAAAATTCCCGCTTGGACTGATAGAACCTTTGCCCATTTATAGCAAGACCTGATTAGCAACTGTAGGCATCGCAAAACAGACCTTATTCTGAGTAGCACATGGGGGCATATTAGCAAGACCCACGTTAAAATTATCGCCGTTTTAGCGGCAGGAAACTGCCGCTAAAACGGCGATAATGGGCTTGCTAATATGCGTTATGGAATTCCAATAGAAGCCCAGGTTAGATGTGCAGGACATCTAACCTGGGCTTCTATTGGAATTCTATAATGCATATTATCAAGCCCATTATCGCCGTTTTAGCGGCAGTTTCCTGCCGCTAAAACGGCGATAATTTTAACGTGGGTCTTGCTAATATGCCCCATGATTCCCAATTCAGTCAATAAGAGGAGTTAGAAGTCGAACCAGCAATTTTAAGTGTCTCCAGAAAACAATTGTTTTGACCCAGACGTTGGCATGCTAAAGGCATGCTAAATGTGCAGGAGAGCTTGTTTCACTGATAACAGACCTAGAACGCGGAAAAACATATTGGGATCAGAGCAGAAACACTGATTCCAGTTGTGATTTCTGACTTATGATAGCAAAACGCATATTAGAACAGTATTCTTGCAAGGAAACAGTGGAGTAGTGAAGCCCCCACTTGAGCAACTTAAGCAGATGCAGCAACCGGTTCCATGGGTTAACTGGATTCCACTAAACGTTAATTAGATCTTTTAGGGCATTTTCTGTTGGCAGGTCTGCAGAAAAAGTGCTCATCAACAATATTGCTAGGGAGTACCATGACAGGTGGGAGAGAAACTTGCCTGTACAGCAAGGCAATCAGACGAGAAAGTATGAAGTGATGACAAAGTGTAAATTACAGAAAAGGACAAACAGAAAAAAAGGGAGCATAAGAGAGAAAATAAAGCAGATGTAAGGTGAAAGACAAAAGATGGGTGGAAATAAATAACGGATGGAGGAATTAAGGAAAAATGATTGTATAAGGAATAAAAGGACAAAGGTCGCATGTAAGGATGAAAAGAAGCTTGAGAATGGATGGAAGGGTTAAAGGGTGGATGAAATAGTAAACAGACACATAGGTGAAAGGGTGAATAGATCAAAGGATGAAGAATAGACACCTGGGGAAGAGTGAATGAACTGATAGATGGATACATCGAGGTGTTGATGGGTAATTGCATGGAAGTAAGGATGTATACACCAATGGGTGAAAAAATGGATGGATGGGTGGATGGACAGGTGAAGGATGGACAAATAAATGGATTTATATAAAGAAAGTACATTCAGGTTTGGACACGCCAGTTACGAAGGCCTTGTGTACTACTTATCCTACACAATGAGAAAATATTGCAACCATCTGTTCTCAAAATCTCAATTAATTTTGATGCAAATTTACAAAAATACAGATTATAGTATTTCTTAAGCATAAAAGGATGTTTTGCGTCAAATATCAATATACCTTCAGAATCATCATGATGAACGTTTTTAGGGGAAACGCAATAAAAAATGTAAAAACAATTCTCACTCTCTCATCTGCATATATATAACACAGTCTTGTCTGTCACACCAGTCGCTCCTTACAACATTCTTAACCTCATTCCATTTTAATTCTCTGAACTAGATTTCCTCCCTCAAAAAGTGAACAAAGAGAAACATAAACATCCAAACTTTCACAAAGTCTTAGGCTTTTCACCAGCGCCAAGCGATGTAGAGCAACGCATGGTATTTACTAAACTGGAAAGGCGCACTTTTCTCAGAGCAAAAACACTGATGCTTTGCACCAGTTTGTGTTGCTTCGCATCAAATGGAAAACATTGGGGCAAATCAGTACACAGAATCACAGGTTTTGAGATAAAGCTTGATGGACTTAGACCGAGGTTTGTGTAGAAAACTAACGCTTCATGGACGAAGGCATAAAGAAGCATACATATTTTTATTTCTCAACAAAAAAAGATGCATTGCATGATTGCTCCAGGTCACAGCACATGTCGAATGTGTGTCACCATTCTTTTATGCATAGGAGTTTGTGCAGGAAGGGTATGCTTACAGTACAAATCATCAGCTTGATAGTACACACTTTTCTGCTGGACAGTTTACATACACCTCTGAGCCATGGTGCTAGGCTATGGTCGTGAATGACAATCACATTAGTGTGCCAGGGTAGGGCGTGAGAGCAGCAGCAGGTCAGTCTTAGTAGATATGGCCATGTGCTGTGTTTCTGCCCTTGAGCAATGCATCACAGCTTGGAAAATGAGCACACCTGGGTCTGAGTGTCCACAGACTTTTGTGTATTCAATGTAATTTTGGCCTGACCTGCTTCTGATTTTTGTCTTCTTCAGGGCAAACACCCATTTTCGGGACCAAAACAGTAAGTAAAGTGTGTGTAATTTTTATTTCTACACTTTAAGTATACAAATGACTTATCAATAATAATATAAATGCTACATTTCTATCACAGTGCACATTTCCTCACTGGTTGCATTATGAATGTTATTTTTTATTAATTCATTCGAAGATATTAGTACATATTAGATTACAGCAACCTAAGCTTTATTTATTAAAGGGCTAGGTGTTTATTATAAAAATGCAAGACTGTATTGCTTTCATTGCCACTCAAAGTTGTTAAACTGAAGAAACATTTTCAATAAGATGTCAGAATTGGCAACACTATAATGTTTCTCCTAAGCTTCATCCTTTATCACATAATATTTGGCGGGAACTTTTCCCAAATCAATTTCCCGTACTTCATCTACATTAACGCTCTAGTCCATTTCACTAATTCATTCTGTCAGCTAAACTTTTTCAATCTATCAACTTTTCTTGATTAATTTTAATGTCATGACAGAAAAAATAGAATGTATTCATGTACAAATAGGCTTGGCAATGTTTTAAAATAAATTAGATCAAGCTTCTCCAAAGAGTAGCTAGTGAGCAGGCTACCTGGAAACAGCTCTCCTGTGTGCAGCCCTGCCTACTAAACTAGAGTTTTTTTGTTTGGTTGAAAAAAATATGTGTACCTAAAACGAAAAACGTGTATTCAAAATGAAAGTGATTACATTTTCAGAACTCTTAAGCAGATGTTTGGAGGAAAATAGTAGAATTTCCTAAGTACACTTAAAGCTAATATTTAAGTGATAAAAATCATGCTGATTGAGCAGGCATATTACTGATATTGCCTTGGGGCCCAGGGCATTGCTGCTAAGGGTGTTATGTTTTACCAATGAAGAACATTCCACATTGACTAAGTATTTTTAAATTACTGCTGGTAACCATGCCTGATGCATTGAGGTCATCACTGCTAGTAAACTTGTCTGATGTGGTCACTATTACAACACTAAGAATATTAGTAGCTCGGTATGGTTTTCATTTAACATAAGTAACTCTTATTGCAGAAGGTTGCAGACGCCTGATGGTTTAACCTTTACTAAAATCAAAATCAGAGGAAAATTCCACTCCTTATGTGCATTGGTCCAAGTTTCCTAAAATATACATTTTTCTCTCTCCTCAATGTCAAGCACGGTATAAATAGGCTTGTTACGGGTGGCCTTTCACTAACTGTGAGAAGTTGGCCTGGCATATGCTGTCCACTAGTTATAGTGGGCACCTTGCACCAGTCCAAACGACCCTTATTGATGATAGGTTTAAAGACAACCTTTATTGAAAGCTATCCTAGTGGTAGCTATGGAGAGCAGCCTTCAGGCTAAGTCTTGAAGGAGTGTAAAGCAGCTTGGTTTACCAGATTATAACCTCTTGAATAACTAAATGAAAGGAGAACCACACAAGGTATATATATAAAATATATGTATTTATTTCTAAACACTAACTACTAATCTCTTTATGAGATTAGAGTTCAAGATACACAATATCACAGTATTAAAACGACAGTAAATAGCACAATATACACTGTACCCCAGGGGGGACCAAACCATATATTAAGAAAGTGGTATAGGAACCACCACTTGACTAGACACAGTGCCTAGAGCATGTAGAATCGCTGGGACCCCAAGGAACCACCCAAGGTAGTGACACAGGAGACCCACGGGGGACGTGTGCAGTGTGAGAACACAGCCGCGAGCGCCGTAGGATTCAATGCGGAAAGTCGCGGTTGGAGTTTTAAAGATAAAGGACACTTAGGAGAGGACTTTCAGCAAACCCCTTTAGACTTAAGGGGTTCTAGGGCCAACACCCACGTGAGCACTGGAGTACTCGAGTTACCTCACCCAGGGAAGCCGGGTGCATAGGTGTCAAAGGGTGTCGGGAATCGTCGTCGTTTTCAATGGCGATCTGCTGCAAAGTGCTGCTGCCGTGAAGAAGAAAAGTGTCCGGGGTGATCCAAGCCTGGATCGAAGATGTGAAGAACCTGAAAGCAGAGGGGACAGAGTCTGGGTCACTAGCCAGTGACCAGGAGCGGAGCAATCGAATGCCCACCGATGTCGGGTGCTTCAGGTGTGAAGAGGTGAAGCTTGACTCTGCAGCCACTGGGTCCTGGAGACGTCGACGACAATCAGGAGCCGGATTCGAGCTGTGCCACAAAGGATGTCGAGTGCTGGGGTGTCGGTGATCAGATTGACCACAACAAGTCTTGGCAACAGCAACCCATGCAGGAAGAGAAAAGATGCTTCTGTGCGAACCAGCAAGGTCCTGGGGACTCTCCAAGCGATGGAGAGTCAGGGCACGTCTGGAGCAACCAGGGAAGCTCAATAAAAGTTAGAGTTACCTTCTTGGGGACCCACAGGTCAACGGACCAGGGATCGCGAAGGGACCTTGAGAGGAATCACAAAATGGCAGTCAACAGAACACTCGTTGAGTGTAGGCCTGCAATCTTTGGAGCAATTATTGCTCCGGGTCAGGGCTACAAGTAACACACAGCTCAGCCTCAGGGGTTGCCGGAAAGCTGATACTTCTGCAAATGGTCGCGGTGTCCAGGGGTTCAGGTTGCACGGTCTCCACGAGGGATACAAGCCTCAGACTTGCTGTGAGCACAGATCAACCTCAGAGGCCTTGAAAAACCCACCTCCTGTGTGGCAATATTCTTCGGAGTCCGTCAGAGCTCAGAGATGCCAACTGGTAAGTTGCGTTAAAGGTGCCTGCCTTGCAGGGGAGTAACTCCTTTACTCCAAGGGAGATTCTTCAGTCATCCAGCGTAGTGTAGATCATCGAAGTACTTGGTTTCTGGTAACAGAGTTTAGTCCATGTGTAATCTAAAGTCCTGTAGTCAGGGTTTCCTACTTTATACCCAAGGAAGGGGTGGGACAAACTCTGGGGACCCACCTATGGGAGGGTCAGGAAAGAGGGGTGGCTACACCCATTTCCTTTGTCCAGTTTTGCACCAGAGCAGGGGCTGTGTGCCCCTGCAACCGGTTTGAGCTGGACTATGCACAGGGACACCAAATGTGCCCCCAGTGCAGACTTCAAAGCACTCTCAGAGTGCACCCACCCAGCCCCAATACACTAAAGCCTGTCTGGGAGGTGGTCACACCTCCCTGTGACAGGAAACCTATTGTCCAGGCCTCCCCTGCCGGAGTTTCGTCCAGCAGCAGGAGGGCAGACTCGTGTCTGTGGCTGCAGCATCCATTTTGTGATGCCAGGGTTCTGTTAAGCTGGTACCGGGTGTACCGGTGATGCCATGTTGCTCCCTCTAGAAGGGAGGAATCATACCTCCCACCCCAGTACTGGGGTGGAGGTATGATTCCAAGGTGTTTGACACCAAACACGACAGTTTTCCATGCATCCATTCTCAAGTTAGCATTTACCGCGGGGTTATAATCCACTTAAGAGTATATGGTCTGGCTGCATCACAAACAACCCCGGAATAAAGATTCCGAAAGCTGCAGAGGGGCTCTGCTCATGCATGGGCACCCTCTCACATGAAACCCAGCACCCTGCCTTCAGGATTGTTAAGGCCTGCCATAGGGGTGACTGATAGGTTTTCATGTGCAGTGATATGGAGAAATATAGGGAACCTATATCTCAGTTATGGGTGCATATACCACCTTACACAGGCTGCTGTAGCAGACCTGTTGTGTCATTTTAAAATGCTTCCCAGGGGTGGCACAATACATGCTGCAGCCCCTGGTAGGCCTCTGGGGTACCTATGCCCTGGGTACATAGTATACCATATACTAGGGACTCACAAGGGTTCCCCAGAATCCAATCTGGAGTGTACCTAAAGTACATGCAATCAATTTAAGGGGATAGCAGATAGGCTGGGGTCCTGAATAGCAGGATCCCAGCCAAACTAAGTCGAAAACCAGCAAAACACCAGGAAAAAAGTGGGGGCAACCATGCAGTCAGATTCCACCTTCCTACATAACCCCCCCAAACAAAAGGAGATAAGGCTAACCTTGTCCAGTTGAGCCTTTATTGATTAAGTGGCCATATAAGGAAGAACCTGCACTAGCATTGTTACCCCCTGTCTTATGGTCCACTAAGCAATTCCTAACCCCAAGGGTATTGGGTGATCTCCACCATTTGGAATTACTACCTGTGGTGTGTTTTGGCATAGTAAAAGGCTGGTGGGGTGTCTGAGTATAGAAGTGAGGCCCTAATAAAGTTGGCCTCAGCTTCCTCAGATCACTGGTCACCATGGAGGCCTTTCTTTCCATGACCGAGTTGTATCTGCCCCTAAGGGTCAACCTCTGGCTGCCTACAGCTGGGGGTTGGGTCCCTTTGGCTGGAACACTGGAGGGACATGGTAGGAATGGAACCACTTGGTCCCAGGTTTGCCTTTGCCCAACAGAATCCATCTGGGGGAGGTCCCTATCCAATGGTAAGAGGGTTCCCTCAGTGTGCTGAGGAATTTTCACCTTGCTAGGGCTACTAGACTGGGTGCCCCTAATCTGTGGTTGAGGGGGTTCCTCTGGACAGGGAGCCCTTAGGGGTCCACTGACCTCCCTGACCTCTGCAGCCTTCGGCTGACAGAGGGAGGGTAGAGAGGGGCAGGTTACCTGCTCCAGACTGGGTACCACCTTGGAAGGGTCCCCTGCCATCAGGGGTGTTACCAGGCCAGGCCTGACCACCTCTGGGGCAGTTCCTTCACTAGGGGTAGGATCAGTTCCCTGAGGAAGCTGACCCTTACCTATAGTTGGGGGGGAAGAAGACTTTTCTTCAACCCTTCTGCTCTCTTGGGGAGTAGAGTGGGCCATTCTTTCAGGCTTCACTTCTCCAAAATTTCCCTGGGATGGGGCTGAGGCCCTAACAGCCCCACCAACCTTCTCAGAGAGGCCCAACATTTTTAAATGGGCCTGGTATTCAACTTCAGCCCAGGCTGAAACCTCCAGATCATTGCCCAACAGGCAACCTACAGGCAAGTTTGGGGACACTGCCACTCTCTTAGGGCCAGTGACCACTCCCCAGCTGAGATTGACTATGGCCATGGGATGATCTGTTCTGATACCATCAATGTTGGTCACCTAGTACTTGAACCCAGGTAAAAGCTGTTGAGGGGGGACTAGTTTCCCTGTCACCATGGTGACACTAGCCCCTGTGTCCCTGAATGCCAACGCCTTCTGACCATTGATTAGGGGCTCCTGTCTGTACTTTCCCAAAGTATTGGGACTCATAGTAAAAGTGGCAAATCCCATGCCACCATCACAGACTAAGGAGGCCTGTGAGGAAGACCTTGATAAACTGGGGTCCACCTCAGTTCCCCATAAAAATGCACCTACGTTTTTGGGTGCATTATTACCACCTGGGGGATTACTACTTGTAGTACCAGGAGGAGTGGTAGTATTGCTGGGAGGAACATTTTCCTTATTGCCAGCCTGTGAGCAACTGGGGTCATTTTTCCAGTGGCCAGGCTTCTTACAGTTATGGCAATAAGGTTTCTTTTCAGGGGAGGAAGGAGTTTGGACCCACCCCCAGGAGAGGACTTTTGGGGCCCTGTAGTGGATTTATCCTTGGATTTATCCCCACCTTTCTCTTGGGACTTGGTAGAATCTTTCTTCTGGTCACCACCCTGATTCTTAGGCCTTACCCTGGTGCTGACCCATTTGTCTGCCTTCTTTTCCAATTCTTGGGGAGAGGTCAGATCAGAGTCCACCAGGTACTGGTGTAAAAGCTGGTTTTGACAATTATTAAGGATCTGCTCCCTCATAATCAAATTGTACAATCCTAAAAAGTCATGCACCTTGCTGCCATGTATCCAACCTTCCAGAGCCTTAGTAGCACAATATACAAAGTCAACCCAGTCCTGAGTCTGTGCCTTTTGGGTGTCTCTGAACTTTAACCTGTATTGGTCAGTGGTTAGGCCAAACCCATCAATCAGAGCACTCTTCAGGACTTTATAATTTACAGCATCTTCTTCTCTTACAGTGAGGAGCTTGTCTCTACCTTTGTCTGCAAAGGAGAGCCACAAGATTGCTGCCCACTGCTCCTGAGGGACCCTCTGTTCTTTACAGGCCCTCTCCAGTGCAGTTATCCATTTGTGGATGTCATCCCCACTCTGGTAGGGAGGGACAATCTTGTTCAGTTTCCTATGGGAATGAGTCTCTTCTCTACTCCTAGGGACACTGTTGCTGCCACCATGTGGCTCTAGCCCCAACTTTTGAGAAGCTTTCTGAAGCTCCAGGGATTCCCTGTCTAAGGCCAATTGCTCTCTCTTGATTCTGAGCTTAGCTCTCTCAAAATCAAGCAGTTGGCATTTCTTCTCATAAGAGGATGACCTTTTATGAGAAGCAGAGGACCCTATATAAGTACCAGAATGATTAGATTCCTGAGAAGGAGATCTTGATCTTCTTGGTACACTATTAACCCTTCCTGGGGGAATGAAGAGAGGGCCACTGAGGCCTTCCTCACCTGCAGGAAGAATTGGATTATCCAGGTAGGAATCATTTTGATCCCCCTGGCCAGCATCACAGTCTGGGTCATAGTAGTTTTCATTACCTGGCCTTTCCTCTTCTACTGCCCCACCCAACTTGCCTGCCTCACCAGACCCTGGGGTCTTTCTGAGGTCATCTAACAGCAAAGCCTCTATGAGGCATTGAGTGCTTGCATGTCTCCCTGTTTTCAGTCTCCTAGAGGTACACATATTTCTCAATTCCTGGAATGTGAGATTGTCATACCTAGTGGGCAAGGAGTCACTGACTTCAGGCCTTGAAGACATTCTAGTGTGGTGTGGTGTATGCACCTACCTACTCTAGTGGGAACTGAAACTCTCTTGAGTTGTAGAAAGGGTGTGCTAAGCCCTTGACACACAACTCTAAGTTCAGTAGAACTTACTGTATTCTAAACTTGATTTATATGTACCTATGTACCTATAGTGGTTTTCAGTTAGTCACTTCAAAGAGATTATCTGGTAAAGCAATTGCAAGCTTGAATCCAACCGCTGCACACCAATGTGAGAAGTTGGCCTGGCATATGCTGTCCACTAGTTATAGTGGGCACCTTGCACCAGTTCAAACGACCCTTATTGATGATAAAGACAACCTTTATTGAAAGCTATCCTAGTGGTAGCTATGGAGAGCAGCCTTCAGGCTAAGTCTTGAAGGAGTGTAAAGCAGCTTGGTTTACCAGATTATAACCTCTTGAATAACTAAATGAAGGGAGTACCACACAAGGTATATATATAAAATATATGTATTTATTTCTAAACACTAACTACTAATCTCTTTATGAGATTAGAGTTCAAGATACACAATATCACAGTATTAAAACGACAGTAAATAGCACAATATACACTGGACCCCAGGGGGGGACCAAACCATATATTAAGAAAGTGGTATAAGAACCACCACTTGACTAGACACAGTGCCTAGAGCACGTAGAATCGCTGGGACCCCAAGGAACCACCCAAGGTAGTGACACAGGAGACCCACGGGGGTCGTGTGCAGTGTGAGAACACAGCCGCGAGCGCCGTAGGATTCAATGCGGAAAGTCGCAGTTGGAGTTTTAAAGATAAAGGACACTTAGGAGAGGACTTTCAGCAAACCCCTTTAGACTTAAGGGGTTCTAGGGCCAACACCCACGTGAGCACTGGAGTACTCGAGTTACCTCACCCAGGGAAGCCGGGTGCATAGGTGTCAAAGGGTGTCGGGAATCGTCATCATTTTCAATGGCGATCTGCTGCAAAGTGCTGCTGCCGTGAAGAAGAAAAGTGTCCGGGGTGATCCAAGCCTGGATCGAAGATGTAAAGAACCTGAAAGCAGAGGGGACAGAGTCTGGGTCACTAGCCAGTGACCAGGAGCGGAGCAATCGAATGCCCACCGATGTCGGGTGCTTCAGGTGCGAAGAGGTGAAGCTTGACTCTGCAGCCACGGGGTCCTGGAGACGTCAACAACAACCAGGAGCTGGATTCGAGCTGTCCCACAAAGGATGTCGAGTGCTGGGGTGTCGGTGATTGGATTGACCACAACAAGCCTTGGCAACAGATACCCACGCAGGAAGAGAAAAGATGCTTCTGTGTGGACCAGCAAGGTCCTGGGGACTCCCCAAGCAATGGAGAGTCAGGGCACATCTGGAGCAACCAGGGAAGCCCAATAAAAGTCAGAGTTGCCTTATTGGGGACCCACAGGTCAACAGACCAGAGATCGCAAAGGGACCTCAAGAGGAATCACAAAATAGCAGCCCACAGAACACTCGTTGAGTGTAGGCCTGCAATCTTCGGAGCAATTACTGCTCGGGGTCAGGGCTACAAGTAACTAAAAGCTCAGCCTCAGGGGTTGCTGGAAAGCTGATGCTTCTGCAAATGGTCACGGTGTCCAGGGGTTCTGGTTGCACGGTCTCCACGAGGGATACGGGCCTCAGACTTGCTGTGGGCACAGATCAACCTCAGAGACCTTGGAAAACCCACCTCCTGTGTGGCAATATTCTTCGGAGTCCGTCGGAGCTCGGAAATGCCAATCTGTCAGTTGCGTTAAAGGTGCCTGCCTTGCAGGGGAGTAACTCCTTTACTCCAAGGGAGATTCTTCAGTCATCCAGCGTAGTGTAGATCGTCGAACTTCTTGGTTTCTGGTAACAGAGTTTAGTCCAGGTGTAATCTAAAGTCCTGTAGTCAGGGTTTCCTACTTTATACCCAAGGAAGGGGTGGGACAAACTCTGGGGACCCACCTATGGGAGGGTCAGGAAAGAGGGGTGGCTACACCCATTTCCTTTGTCCAGTTTCGCACCAGAGCAGGGGCTGTGTGCCCCTGCAACCGGTTTGAGCTGGACTATGCTCAGGGACACCAAATGTGCCCCCAGTGCAGACTTCAAAGCACTCTCAGAGTGCACCCACCCAGCCCCAATACACTAAAGCCTGTCTGGGAGGTGGTCACACCTCCCTGTGACAGGAAACCTATTGTCCAGGCCTCCCCTGCCGGAGTTTCATCCAGCAGCAGTAGGGCAGACTCGTGTCTGTAGCATCCATTTTGTGATGCCAGGGTTCTGTTAAGCTGGTACCGGGTGTACCGGTGATGCCATGTTGCTCCCTCTAGAAGGGAGGAATCATACCTCCCACCCCAGTACTGGGGTGGAGGTACGATTCCAAGGTGTTTGACACCAAACACGACAGTTTTCCATGCAGCCATTCTCAAGTTAGCATTTACCGCGGGGTTATAATGCACTTAAGAGTATATGGTCTGGCTGCATCACAAACAACCCCGGAATAAAGATTCCGAAAGCTGCAGAGGGGCTCTGCTCATGCATGGGCACCCTCTCACATGAAACCCAGCACCCTGCCTTCAGGATTGTTAAGGCCTACCATAGGGGTGACTGATAGGTTTACATGTGCAGTGATATGGGTAGATATAGGGAACCTATATCTCAGTAAGGGGTGCATATACCACCTTACACAGGCTGCTGTAGCAGACCTGTTGTGTCATTTTAAAAGGCTTCCCAGGGGTGTCACAATACATGCTGCAGCCCCTGGTAGGCCTCTGGGGTACCTATGCCCTGGGTACCTAGTATACCATATACTAGGGACTCACAAGGGTACCCCAGAATCCAATCTGGAGTGTACCTAAAGTACATGCAATCAATTTAAGGGGATAGCAGATAGGCTGGGGTCCTGAATAGCAGGATCCCAGCCAAACTAAGTCGAAAACCAGCAAAACACCAGGAAGAAAGTGGGGGCAACCATGCAGTCAGGTTCCACCTTTCTCCACTAACAAGGAGAGACTCTTCAGCTCAACCATGCATATAAGCCCCATGTACTTTTTAATCTATATCCCACCCAATAGATACCCTGCACTAAAAGTGTAGGTAATGGTAGGTTTTAGTCTAAGCTATGTAGAATAACTATTTTAAGACATTGCAAGACACCCAGATGCACTAACTAAACCTCTAGTATCCCATCATGCGCCAATGATGTAACAGCTTAATAACTATAGATATTGAAAGCTTCAGATATTCCTTCCTGATTTTCTTGTTTCTGATTTGATACATGTTTGACTTCCAAGCAGCACTTAACAGAAACTATGATTTCTCTTCATAGTTTCAAGCTTTGGACTACATGCATCAAACACACAGACCCTCATTGTTCCCTTATTAATTTGCTCAATAGGTTTATAAAATGCACCAGCTCCCATGTGCATCTAGGTTTTACAAGTAACTAGAACAATGCAGAGAACAACAAGTAATGGTTGCCAGAGTTTGAATTACATTCAGAAAGATAAACAGGGAAAGGTGGGAGAAGGAGTAATGGTAATGTTGCAAGAAGTGGGGTGAACAAGATTTGAAGTGTCAGCACCAGGTGTTGCTGATATTTAGAGCAAGTGAATAAGGCAGAGTTTCAGTTGATAATCCAATTCCAAATTTGACTTATCAGGGTGAAGAGTAGAGTTGGAGTCTGACATTTACAGATAGAGGTATGGGTGAAGACCACCAGCTCTAATGTTTCCTCATCAGAATTTAACCCAGAGCAAGAAAAGGAAAACACACAAGGTGGGGCAAGGAGGAAGAGAAATACGGAATAACTGTTACAAAGGGAGGAAGAAGTAAGGTAAAGGGGCAGGGAGTGTTGGGTGGTGAATTAAAGAGGTACAAGGTGGAATCAATACTACACAGTTTTGGAATTTGGCACCCCGACCTTCTAAAGCGCCTGCCACAGGCTTCTGAACAAAACATATTTGTTTTACAAATTAAGTACAGATTATGGTTATATAAATTTCTTTATCTACCTTCCAGGAGTAGGCACCTTGACACCTAGCTCGCCACTTGCCAGTAGCCCCCAGTTCCTGCTTGTACCAGCCTGATCTAGTTGCATCCATTTGATGAAGAGACCCCGCTGCTGCCCGTGTTTTCCTGCTTGGGTTTTCCTGGCTCACCGTTTTTCCCGCCAACAGAAGCCCTGCCTACCCCGGGACCTACTTAATGCTGGAAGCAGCTGTTGGCATGGCAAAGGCAAGTCCATCTGTGCCTGGACCATGCCCAGTGCAAGGAACTGGCCCCATTACGTTCCAATGGAGCACCACCACCACAGCCAACAAACACCACCACTACTCCTCCGCCATCCTCCGCAACCTCAACAACACACACTGGCAAACATTCTGCGGCTGTGCATCCCCTAGCACCACTGTTGGACCTTGCTCCTGTACCCATTGCAATTTCACCTGCGATGCCTCAGATGCCGACAGCACCACCTTGCACCAAGTGTCCACCATGCTCCTCAATGTCTGAACCCCCGGTAAACACTCCACTGAAATCTGGGACCTCCTTAACAGCAACACACCCGACCTTCTCTTCCTGACCGAAACATGGCTCAACCCAGCCTCCAAGCCAGACATCGCCACATCTATCCCGCCTGCCTACAAAAACATACACCAGGACCTTACTCACAAGCTAGGTGGAGGACCCACGATAATCTACAAAAACACAATTGACTCAGGGGGCGTGGCCAGCAGGCATCCGAGATGGCCGCATTGTGACAGAACTCCTGCTGAGTACCATTTGAAACCCTCAAATATCCGTGCAATAATCAGAAATCAAAACCAGATTACTATGGCAACATTACCGTAAAGCAGCAGATTCGCCCTTGAAGGAAAGCCTCGCCTAAAGTTGTGACGGCGTTGGTGATCGGCAGCTGGGGCCTGCCAGCGATGCAGAGACCACTTCCTGGCGTGATCCACTATCCGGAGCGGAGGAGCTGGGAGCGGTGTGTGGGTGGTGTAGTGCCCGGCTGCAATTATATGGCAGCAGATATGAGTGCGGGGATAACCAACTGAATCCCGGAAGACTGCGCTAGCCAGTGAGATGAGCCAGACGAACCGGGGTGCTGCTGTGGCATCCGCTGCAGGCCGAGAGGGCCGAGAGCTGTCCCGTGGTGGGGAGTGCCACGCAAGTGAGCGACCTGCGAGGGGGAGGGGCCATCTGACGTGGACTTGTGGTGAGCGGAGTCCAGTCTGGTGTCTCAGGCCCCTGTGAGGTGCCGGAAGACCCCGGGAGGCCAAGCAAAATGCCTGATTTGGGCTGTAGTAGGCCCTACAATAACTGAATCAAACTTTGGAGGCCTCCCCTAGAGCAACAACATATAGCTCTACCTACAGGCCCTAGTGAGGGCTCAGCTGAAGACAAAACCACTAGAAAGCACCCCTGATTGCTGAGGCCCAGGGCCCCTGGATGCTATTGCTGCCCCTCCATCCCCCGCAAGAGCCTGCTGTCTGGTGGAGGTAGCCAGTGGGGCCCCCTTGGTGAGGGACCCGTGCCTCGATTGTGTTGTGTCCCTGCCTCTAACTGTGGGCCCTTACTTTGTGATTAACCAGGAGTACTGCACAATGCTGCACAACGATAGGAGGTTCAGGTGCAATGTCTGGGGGCAGCCCAAAATGGGAAAATATGCCCCACCTAGAACGGACTCAACGGTTGCAGTGGAGGAGCAGCAACGCCCCCCACATCCCCTGCAGACAGGGGAGCAAGATATAATGGCAGCAATTCAGGGGTTCGCACAACGCTAGAAGGCATGATAGATGCAGTCACGACAGAAGTAAAGCTGATGCACGCTGATTTAAAGAAGCTCAGATCCCGTGTCACGGTCATGGTAATACAGGGCACAGCAATAACCCTGCAAACCAAAGCAAAAGTGCTTAAGGTGCAAGTTAAAGAGTTAAAGACCAGAAATCCACCACGCGGGCACTGGAAGACAAAATGGAAGATTTTGAGGGGCGGTCCCGTCAAAATAATGTTTGCATTTGGGGGTCCCTGAGCGAGTGGGATGGCCCCACGACGGATCTCTGTTGAAGACCTAATCCTGAAACATCTCCAACCTCGAGACCTCTCCAATTACTTCTCAGTGGAAAGAGCCTGTCGCATCCAGGGTGGCCCCCCGAGGGCACCCTGCGCCTCTACGCCTTATTGTGTCCCGAATATTTAATTACAGAGACGCAGTACTACAAACAACGTGAAATGCACTGACACTCCGCATAGAAAATGCACCCATCGCGTTCTTCCCAGGTTTCACTAATCGGGTGAAAAAGTTGCGACGCTCTTTCCTCGTAGTTGAAAAGCCTTACGTGAAAGGGAGGTGAAACTCCATGTAGTAGCGGGAGGGAAGACGTGGTTCTTTGAGACTCCTGAAGAAGCGTGGGACTGGCTGGGTGGCTGGCGGGTGGACAAAGAGAAGAAGATGTGCCCACATCGCCCCGGAGTTGAGAGACAGCGGGAGCGATTGTGCAGCCCGGCAGAGGTGGAAGCAACATAGGGAGACTTCGAAACAGTGGCGTCATGAATCATCTTCTTTAGCACCAGAGACTATGTAATGTGACAGAAGCGACAACCACAGCACTACCATGGGAGATGGCTTGCAGAACTAGAGATTCGTTTGCACTGATTCCCTCACCCCACCCCTGGGAATTCAGGCATAGGGCCTATCTGCCCATGTGCCCAAAGCAAACTCTGCTACAGGGCGATTTGTCAACTATGTGGTAACTGATTTAAGGTATTATGTAGGGTGAGAGCAGTGTCACGGCACCAGGAATGGTCTACGTTCCCCTACAATAGGGTACAAGGGTGTGAATGCAAAGGCACTCTGCAAAGTTGGGGGGGGTGGGCAGTTTCGAGTCCACGATGCAGGGCATGAGGGAGAGAGGATAATAGGTAACAGGTGTTTGTTATGCATGAAGATGTTAGTTGCTTTGGTTAGGTAGAGCGATGACAAATCTCAATGGCTGCAGTGCCTGGCTGCATTGGTATGAATGGCCCAAGTCCGAATGATCATGCTGCCTAAAAATGGTGAACTTCCCTGTTGGTTCATGAGGCCAGTGTCCAGATGGGACGGCTGGGCAGAGGGGCCCCCACCAGGATTGATAGGTGGTCGTAGGAGAGTCCCAGATGGCTAGCTCACACATGTTAGGCACATTTATGATATTATCCTGGAATGTAAATGGTCTAGGAGATAAAATTAAGAGAGGAGTGGAGCTCCAATATCTGAAACAACATTCTCCGGATGTAGTACTCCTTCAAGAAACACACCTCCAGGGTACAATAAACAGGTGGGGATATTGCCTGGTGGCCCATGCGGGATATACCAGAGGCTCTTGAGGGGTGGGCATCATGCGCAGGAACTAATATCCGTTCACTATTCAACAGATTTCTCGTGACCCCACGGACGGTTCGTGGCACTCACGGGCCACTGGGAGGGTCACCTCTACAATATCGTATCAGTTTATATCCCCCCAGGCTTCATGATTCAACCTTGGCAGATCTGGGGCCCTTTCTGCTTCGCCTCCCGGTTGGAGAGCTGCTGGTGGGTGGAGACTGTAATGCTGATCTCTGCGGGGATATAGATAATTATCCCCTGCGTCAAGGTGAGGCCTCCAGTAAGGATTATGGGGGTTCCTGTCTGCTTTGGGATCGGTAGACGTGTGGCGTGCCTTGAATCCCATGACCCGCAAATATATCTTCAACTCAGGAGTGCACGGAAGCATGTCCCGCATTGACTATAAATTCGGTCCTGCCGAACAGGTTCTAGAGTTTAACGATGTGAGGCACATGGCCTGGGGAATCTCTGATCACGAAACAGTCTATGCATCATTTGGGTGAGGTTCGCACGATGGAAGTTGCACGAGATGCCTTAAGCCCTGGTTCCTCAAGGTTCCACAGATCCGAAGCAGCCTCTATGAGGCAGTCGAATATTATTCTAAAGAGAATGAGGGAGCGGTAGAGTCCAATTGTGTCCTGTGAGAGGCATTTAAGACAGTAGTTAGGGGTCAGGGGATCGTCCTGATTGCAGGCCACAAAAAAGAAAATGTAGCAAAGTTGGTGTACCTGGAGCATGACATCCAAGGCCTAGAGGCGACACTAATAACAGAGGACGACCAGTAGACGTAACATAAATTGACCTTCAAATATAAGGAATATAAAGATGTAGTATCAGGCAACCCAGCATCGCTTATATGAGGCGGGAGAAAGGACTGGCAAACTTCTGGTCTGGTTGGACAAGAGGTAGGCTGTGAAAGGGTGGGTTTTTGAGATACTTATGGAAGAGAGGGTTCACATAAGAGGCAGACAAGGCATATCAGACGACTTCGCGGTCTATTATATAAAATAAAATATATATAAAATAATTTTTCCTGTCCTCAACAACCACCAAGGAAGAGGTACATGAGTTGTTGGCCACCCTGTAGATCCTGGGCCTTGAGGAGGGCGATAGGGACCTCCTAGGGCTAAATGTGTCGGAAGGTGAGAACCTGCAGGCGATTTGATTGTTAAAGGCGGGGAAAGCGATGGGCTCCAGTGGCCTACCAGTTTAACTAAACAACTTGGCGGCCTCTACAATTGCACCTTTCATACTGAAGATGTATCAGGAAATTTGGGAGGTTGGGCGGCTGCCCGCAGACCAGAGATTGGCCAAGATTATTGTGATTCATAAAGACGGTAAGCCACCACACCTTTGTTCATCCTACAGGCCAGTATCATTGCCCAATGCAAAGGTCAAGATTTTGGCCAAGCTACTGCCAAATAGACTAATCCAAGTGATAGGTAAATTGATACATCTCGATCAGTCGGGTTTCATGCCAGGGAGAAACATAACACTCAATCTGAGGCACCTGCATGGGGTCCTGGGACATGCAGACTTGATCCACGAAGATGCAGTGGTGGCATCGTTAGACGCCTGTATGGCCTTCGATTCGATAGAGTGGCCCTTTATGCAGGCAGTGCTGGAGAGTCAGAGATGTAGGCCGAACTCTTTATCATGGGTGATATTACTTTATAAAGACCCCCAGGCACAGGTTATGGTGAATGGGGATACATTGGAGGTCTTCAAACTACAGCGAGGCACAAGACAGGGGTGCCCCCTCTCCCAGTTGATTTTTGCCATGGTACTAGAACCATTGGCTGTCTGGATCAGAGGAGACCCATTGATTAGGGGACTGAGGTGAACTGAGGCCTGGGAGGATAGAATCTCCCTCTATGCCAATGACATCCTCCTCTATGTGGCAAGTTCCTATGCCACACTTCACAGGATACTTCACATATTTGAGATATACCAAAGGTACTCAGGCTATACCATAAACAGGGACAAGTCCCTTATTTATGTAAGTGGTGGAACCATCCAACACCTCCCCTGGGGTTGTGTGGCCCGAGTGGTAACGGAAGGATTGAAATACTTGGGAATCTACATCACAAGAGACCTGGTGGTCTTTATGGAGCAGAACTTAAAACCACCCCTGAAGCGTCTGAAAGGTGATGTGCAGCATTGGAGGGGTCTCCCCCTATCTTCGTTGAGTAAGGCATTGCTGTTTAAAATGATGGCGCTGCCCCGCTTCTTACACATCCTTCAAAATACACCCTTTCTAGCCCCCCCTATACTTACGAGAGATTGACGCAGTTGTCAGGACACTCCTATGGGATGGGAGAGCCCCCAGAATCTCCCTACAGAAATTATCAAGCGGCTGGTGCGATGGTGGAATAGCACTGCTGGCTCTTCAGCGCTATTATCGGGCAGCTCAATTTACAGTGGTCAATCATTGGGTTCACTTTCCACAGGAAGATCCCGCATATAAAATGGATAGGCTAAACATGGAACCCAGAGGTCACCTTAGAGTCCTCAATGGAGGGAAGCGCCACACACCAACCAATACACCAACCTATTCTACAATTATACCTTGGCATACTACACTGGGGTCACTGGGGTGGCGAGACCGGATCACCCAAAAGATGCCATTGTGGGACGTGGCACAGTTGGGTCTCCTGGGGGACCATAGGGGTTTTGACAAGTGGGGTTTGATTGGCCTCTCATGCATGGGAGATATGTGGGCACATGGGGGGGGTGAAACCCTGGAGCAACTTGCAGCAGGATTACCAGTTGGAGCCCTCAGAGACTTTTCGTTACTTGCAGATTAGACATGCCCTGATTGGGGTGACAGGGAGGGGAGAAGAACTACCCTAGGTCTCCCCCTTAGAAGATAGATTACTTGATGATTATATGCACAAGAACGCAATATCCCTGAGTTACCGTAAATTTCCAAACAACTCTTCGGACCCCATACTTAAGCTCTGCGAGAGATGGGAGGGCGACTTGGGACAATGTGAAGAGGAGGAGTGGCAAGAGCCGTTGGCGTCACCAAAAGAGGTGGAGATCCGTTCTTGTTTTAAATTAGTATAACTTAAGATTCTACACAGGATCTACTATGCGACCACCACATTGGTCAAAATGGGTAAAGTTGAGTCACTGCAGTTTGCCAAGGGATGTTGCACTGAGGGCACATTTTTCCATTTAATGTGGGAATGTCCGGCACTTCAGACTTTCTGGGCTGCAGTAGTATCCAGTGCTGGAACACTATACCTGGACGATACGGCCCCCTATGCTAAATGATGCCTATTGAAAATGTGGGAAGCCACAGACCTAACAAACACAGATAGGCTCTGGGTCACATTGGACCTTGTGGTGACTAAACAAAATATAGCTACGTTGTGGAGGGAGCCATCAGTGCTGAAAATGAGTGACTAGAAAACTGACATGGACTGCTGTATGCAGGCGGAAAGGGTGGTCTATGAGGGTAGAGGGTGTCCCCATAAGTAGACAAAGATGTGGGGGAGATGGAATGAGAATAGAGGAATGCTATGCACACCAGTTGAAAGGGCAGGCCCATGGGCATGGGGGGATTGGGAAGACTACGATGGAGCCGAAGGCTATGCTGCATGGATTGGGGCTGCTAGTCATCATGAGGGATACACTGCAATGGGCACACTTATTATAAAATGACATATGTTTATAGTCCTCGCAATAATATACATGTTATTCCTTTTGAAACAAAAAGTTCTGCTAAAGTGTGGACATATTGTCCGCAGGCCACTGAGAATTGGGCCCCCCTTGGGCTGAACGTTGGAAGGGCTGCAATGGACATATTTATTGCTGTAATGTACATTTTTATAATCATCGCTGTATTGTACTTATTTATTCCTGCAATAAAAAGAGTTATAAAAAAAAACACGATTGACTGCACCACTGACACCAACCTCATGGAACACCTCCATCTCAAAATACGAATGGACTACAATGCCACAATAAGGAAACCCTCTCCTAGCATCTCTCAGGCACCCAAGCACAATTCTGCAACCCCATCGCAGACTTCATTGCTCCCCTCTCCATCAGATCAACTAACTACATCCTCCTCAGGACCTCAATTTCCACCTGGAAGACACCACAGATCCTAACTCTATGGCCCTCCTCGACAGCCTCAGCAACCTCAGACTCACCCAGTGCGTCCAAGGACCAACTCACACAGCAAGCCACACCCTCGACTCAATTTTCTCAATTTTCTCTTCCAACAACAGGATCACTGACACGACCCGGCTCCCATGGCCCGAACACTACATCATAAATTTCAAGATACCTGCCTACCAAGCCACCCCGGCCTTTCTTTTCACAAAAACACTTTCTAGAAGAATTGTCACTTAAAAATGACTTCATGCTTGCATACAATCAGCACAAGGTTAAATAAATCCAAATAACACATTTTCTTTGATGTGCAACAACCTGAATTTGAAAGGACATATATTTATTGTTCATAAACTTATTTCAACAGATGGTAGACACTCTACCATGTCTATAACTTAAGGAGAAGAGGGTTGCTCCAATGGAAAGTACATGAGAAAGGTGCTCAAGTGTGAGGTGAGTGAAGATAAGGAAAGGAAAAGAATCCAAAAGGAATCAGAAAACAAACATCACTAAAATTGTTCTGAGTACGACAGATAACAAAAATCAGTCCGATTAGGCCTGTCCAATAGTATATTAATATACAGTTTGTGAGTTCAATATAATTTACAAACGCAATAGAGAAATATCATCTGTAACGAGGGCAGGAAAGGGGACACGTGGTCCAGGCCTGTTGGGGATATGCGTCGACGTCAGACACACTAACAAACCGCAACGGGTATGCGGGTGGCCATCCCGGGAGCCAGATCCACTCACACCTTGAATAGGTTGCTTCTCCCATGTCCTGAAGAAGACCCGCAGGCTGAGGCTACAGTTACCCTCTATGCCCCCAAGTCGGGTCGAAATGTCGACGCATATCCCCAACAGGCCTGGACCACGTGTCCCCTTTCCTGCCCTCGTTACAGTCTCAGATGATATTTCTCTATTGTGTTTGTAAATTATATTGAACTCACAAACTGTATATTAATATACTATTGGACAGGCCTAATCGGACTGATTTTTGTTATCAGTCGTACGCAGAACAATTTTAGTGTTTTTAAAAAAAAATCTTTATTGAAACTTATGCATGGTACATACACAGCATCGTATAATACTTTAGACAGTATAACAATATAACAACCCGTGGCGGTGAAAAGTACAGCAGTGCGTACATTCTCATGGATCTTATACATACAGTGCAGTGCATCATTTTAGCGAAAATATCTAATACAGCAGAGCTATACAGAGTTAGGTGGTGTGTCATCGTCTTGCGAGCGGAGATATTGCAGGAGTGGTTCCCAAATGTCCTTGGGCCTAGAAACAGCGGGTAGTTCTTCAGCATACAAGGCCAAGGTATCGCAACAGTATACCATGTCTTTTAACCATTGTGTGGTAGAGGGGCTCGCTCGACTCCCCCAGGACATAGCCACCTTTTGCTTAGTTAGTAGTAGCGCTATTGTGATAAATCTACACACAGCTCCCTTCAAGGACGGCACCAGACCGAACAAGCACAGCTGCGGAGTACAATCCAAGGTAATGTTAGTCATTTCTTGCATTATTTTAATAACAGCTACCCAGAATGCTGCCACCTTTCCACATTCCCATGCCACGTGCCAAAAGTCCGCACCTGAACCACCACACCTTTGCATTTATCGTTATCCCTGAGGCCATATGTAAATAGCTTGTGTGGCGTGTGATAAACTTGGTGCAGGTACTTAAAATGAATTATGCGTAAATTGCCATTGGATGTGAGTGCATTAGTTAGCTGGCAACAGTACCCCCAGTCCTTCTGTGTAATCTGTGGATCTAATTTTTTATTCCACTGTTCCATGCTCTTGTTATGAGGTAAAGGGGTGTCCTCGCTAGCGGCTTGGTAGAGTTTAGTCACCAATTTATGTCTCGTAGGGGTGGTAAGCAGGGTGTGTAGGGCATGCAGCGTCGGGGGCTCGGTCGGGAATGTGGGGTAGTGTGCCTGTAGAGCCTTCTTCAATCTATGAATGGTAAAAATGAATAGAGGCGTCAGATTTTGCACATAGCTGAGATCTGCTTGTGTTAAAAAACTACCACCAGGGAAGAGGTCTTGCATCTTGTCAATACCGGCTAGCGTCAGAGTACGCATGACACCTTTTTAGTGTGTGACCGATACTCCAGCATGGTACGCCAGGGGCATAAATGGAGAATATAACGGCAGTTTCCCCGCCCTGTGGCCTAGTGCCTGCCAGGCTGCGATGGTAGCATCAATGGAATTAATTTCCGAGCTGGGCGTGCCCCTATGTTTGTGGGTCAGTATGGAACTCAGGGGGATGGGGTGTGCATCTCCATCCTCCACTGCAACATGTGGTATGAAATCGTGATTGTGACACCAATAGTAGGCAAATTGTGCTTGAGCACAGAGATAGTAAAGGAATATATCAGGTACACCAAAACCCCCCTTGTTGTAAGCTAGAGAAAGGGTCGCCAGACTCACGCGTGCTTGTTTGCCCCCCCATATCAACTTGATGAGTAGTGACCATATAGTTTTAAATAATGTTGCGGGAAGTTGTATAGGGATGTTGCTGAAAAAGTAGAGGAACCTGGGCACACAACCATTTTTATAAGTGCCATGCAGTCAGCCAGTGATAGCGGCAGTCGTATCCACCTATCTACCTGCTGTTCCAATTGTGCGCAAGCCGTGCCGTAGTTTTCACGGACTACAATGTCCGGATCTCGATGGACCCACACCCGAGGTATTTTACAGGTTCCGCAGACCACATCAGTGGGAATTCCAGCGTGTGGGGAGAGGTGGACATGGTTAACGGCACCACCTTGATTTGGACCAATTTATAGTAAGGCCAGAAAATCGTCCGAAATGTATATATTCCCTGAGCACTGGCGCAAGAAAGGTGCGTGGTTCTCTAATGAAAAGAAGCATATCATCCACATAGAGTGATATGCTCACAGGGCGGTGAGCAAACTGCAGTGCTGCGGCTCTATGTCGCTGTCTGACAATGCAGGCCAGTGGCTCCAACACAATCGCAAATAAGAGCGATGACAGGGGACAGCCCTGCCTAGTTCCCCTGTGAATTGGAATGGGGTCCGACGTGACGCCCTCTACCCGTACTCGTGCTGTCGGACAGTATACAGCAGCCGTATCCAAGTAGTGAAAGCTGGAGGGAATCCCATTCGTTGGAGAATGTTAAAAAGGTAACTCCACTCTATGGAGTCGAAGGCCTTAGCTGCATCGAGCATCACTGCCACTGCATGTAAGTCCGGATCGAGAATATGGTACATGGCAAACAGCGTCCGCAGATTGTGTAATTTCTTTTAGTGATGTTTGTTTTCTGATTCTTTTTGGATTCTTTTCCTTTCCGTATCTTCACTCACCTCACACTTGAGCACCTTTCTCATGCACTTTCCATTGGAGCAACCCTCTTCTCCTTAAGTTATAGGCATGGTAGAGTGTCTACCTTCAGTTGAAATAAGTTTATGAACAATAAATAAATGTCCTTTCAAATTCAGGTTGTTGCACATCAAAGAAAATTCATTATTTGGATTTATTTAACCTTGTGCTGATTGTGTGCATGCATGAAGTCATTTTTAAGTGACAATTCTTCTAAAAAGTGTTTTTTTGTGAAAAGAAAGGTCCAGGACCAATTGTTTTCTGTACCACTCGATACCCAGGTCCCAGGACTACGTTTGGGTTACCCCATTTTTCTATAATGGCTACCAAGCCACCCCACCAGAAAATCCCAAGGCATCATCTAGACACTGGGGCAAAATATCTGAAGAAAATTGGACCAAGACCCTAGAGGATTCCAACCACACCAAGAACCTCAATGTCAACACTAAGCTCTTCAATAAGTGGCTCACCAACTGTCCTAACCGCATCGCTCCCACCAGAAACAAAACCTACTGAAACAACAAATAACCCAGCTGGTACACGAATGACCTCAGAGAGTCCAAGCAGCACTGCGAACAACTAGAGAGAAAATGAAGACTAGACAAAAACACCACCGCTAGATCCACATACAAAGTCGCCCTCAACCTCTACCACCAACAACTATGAGACACTAAGGAAAAGGACCTAACTCTCAGACTTGTATCCAGCTCCAACATCGGCAAACAACTCTTCACCATCATCAAGGAGTTCTCCAATACTGCAGCTGCCAACAATTACATAATCACATCTCAAGCACTCTGCAACAACCTCTCAATCCTCTTCGAACAGACGATTTCCAAGATTTACAACACATTCGACCCACAGTATACTATTACAAACTCCCCCGAATAGCCGGACACCTCCTTTATCGGAGAAAGCCAATCAATACCCAACTCGCAGACACCTAAAACTCCATCAACTCCTAGACATCTCTCAATCAGGCTTTCGCACCAACCACAGCACAGAGACAGACCCCATTGTGGCCACTGATGCCATCCCTGCAGACCATGCCGAGAACCTCGGGAAAATTCACCAACCTCTCCATGAGCAGAGAGATCAACGCTGCCACCTCATCATGCTTCCACATTCTGCAAATATTACGCATGATTTTCAAGTGGATCCCACTGAACACCAGATGAACAGTCACCTAGGCTCTTATCACTAGTAGACTTGAATACGAAACACCCTCTTTGCTGGAATCCCAGCCCTTTTTTTGTTTCTGGTCCAGAAAAGTCCTGGCTTGGCAGCTCGGGATGGACTGTTCCCATGAGGAACAGGGTCAAGACTGATTTGTATATGGCTGGGTCTGAACTGGGGTGGCGAGGTGAGATAAAGAACGATGATGGATGCAACCAAGATCTGTGACTGGGAGTGAGTGTCTGAAAAGTTTCAGCGCTCCATCCATCATCTCCTTGTGTTTGCTTTGTTCACCCTAAGTTGGCAGGGTATGCCCAGACGTGGATCCCTTGCTCACTTTGCCACTGGATTCAAGGTAGCCTGGCTGATGAGGGGAGTTACCCCAAAACCGGTCCCAGGATGCTTGTTTCCGGTCCAGGGAAGATCTTTCTTGGCAGTTCGGGATGGACTATTCCCATGAGGAACAGGGTTAGGACTGATTTGTATATGGATGGGTCTGAACTGGGGTGGCGAAGTGAGCTAAAGAACAATGATGAATTCAACCCAGATCTGTGACTGGGGGTGTCTGAAAAGTTTCAGGGCTCCGTCCATCATCTCCTTGTGTTTGGAATCCCAGCCCATGTCCTACGCTGACTCCAAACCACCCAGAATGCCATAACCAGACTCATCCTGAACATCCAGCGAAATAACCACATCTCTCCACACCTCAACAACCTCCACTCAGTCCAGGCAAAATTTAACTTCAGGCTACTCACCCACACCTACAAAGCTCTTCACAACACAGGTCCAGCTTACCTCTACAACCACTTCAACTTCTACCAACCTACCACACACCTTTGATCTGCTCCTCAAGCAAGAGCACACCTCCCTCGCATCGAGAAGACCAGGAGCGGAGGACACTCCTTCTCATACCTCTCAGCCAAGCGCTGGAACGACCTCCCTAAACACCTCAGAACATCCATCTCCCTCATAGACTTCCGTAGGAACCTCAAGACATGGCTCTTCCAGATGAAAGAAGTATGATCTTCTCCTCCCTCCTAAGATCTGCCCTACTCAGCACCTGGATACCCTCATGGGTGATTAGCCATGCTCTACAAATTCACATAACTTAACATAACATAACATATCTTCATGAGATGAGAAAACGGGGCAGCAAGGTATGGAGGATTGCTGAAATGTAGGGCATCATATGTCAAGCAGCAGATTTTGAAGATAAAAATAGATTTTATTTTAAAATCCCTGTTTCCCTGTCTGAAATTACTGTTAGCGGGGGTCTTGTTAATTCAGGGTGTGAGGAAATTATAGGGACTACAAGATTTTGGGGAATAGCATGCAGGAATCGGAGTTTATGCGCCAATTCCCACAAGTTTACTTCCCAGATTGTCAAATGGGTTTTGTGGCTGCTTTTAGCAGCTGAAGTGCTGGATCACAAAACATTTTTGACTTGCACCATTTTATGCCCCGGGTGATAAGTTAAGGCAAAGCTTGTTCCCAATACCTTAGACCACTCTATTATGAAAACAAGATGTGGAGGTGGCAGTTTGTGACAAGAACATTGTGCACCTTTACTGTGAGCTATTTTGTTATGTTGATAATATGTTCTGTTGTTTTTTGTGCTGCTGTGGTTTTGTACTGCACTATTGCAATGTGGTTTTGTTGTGCGGTGCCATGATTATTGTGTTTAGTTCTGTTTTCTCTGCATATTGTGAAGGGCCCTAGTATACGTTAATAATGGTATGTTATTTTGTTATGTCCTGTTGTTTACTTTAAATCTGTGAACACATGTTGCTCTATTTCCAGTCAAAAGTAGCTCATGCCTTGAAAGTTTCTGTGACAAGGAACCATTTACCACAGTCTAAGGTAGAGAAATAGCACTGCTCCAACTCTACAGCTATGTATGACACAAGTCAGCCAAAACTGTGTTAGGGATTTTCTCAACTTAGTACTCCAAGTGCTCACTGTATGTGATACAGCCCTCTATCTCAGTGGCTCTCAAATATTTTAGAACCATGACCCACTTTTTAGAACGACAAACTTTTGCGACCCACACTTCTTTAATGGGCATGAGAAGAGGAGATTTTTGAATGAGACTAAATCATTGTGTGGTAGTCCGTTGCCATTTACAGACATCACATTTCCATTGAAATGGCCACTAACTTTGCACAGACATTTTCACTGATAAAACTATATAGCACACAAATGATAATGTTTTGCATTCGGGTTTCTGTGGATATTTATCATTTGTGTATTACAAGGTAAATTGTATTGATTCGCTTTGATTGAATTGAAATCTTTGTTTCCAGCACACTTCGGAATAACAAAGAAATATGCTTCTTTTGTGCTTTCCTAACTGCTGAATGATTATGTTTATTTACAGGTATTTACATTTTGCTGTTTGTTGCAGAAAAAAACTATAGCCTTTCCTTTCACATTTCCTGTACTTGAGCAGGATTTTCACATAATTCATTTTAAAAACTCCTCTCACTTTGCAGTCAGAAAAAGAAAAGTAAACACCAATTGGCAGTAATTTGTCCGAAAACATGGCCTGACATTTCACCTCTGTCTTTGAAGCACCAAATGCGACAATCTAAACACAGACTGGCTTATTTATGAAAGCCCTGTGTCACTTTTGCACCACGTAAAGTTCTGCATGCATGACGCATAGTTCTCAATACAATTTTTGAAGCCAAGAAAAGCCACTGTGCGTGACTTTGAGTGGCCTCATAAATCATGAGTATGCCAATGTAGTGCAAATCGCTGTGTCACCTTACTCTGCACCCAAGAGGCATTCCATGGGTGTTGCAGTGGGTTTTCCCATAAAGCACCCATGGAATTTGACACTGCCCCAGATTTACAAAATCATGTAAACCTGGGGAAGAGCCAAATCCTAACTCCTCCAGAGGTGAGGCATAACGAGGAGAAATATGTTTATGTTCTGCAGCACACATAGAAAGAGGCAAATGCCTCTTAGCATGGTTTTTCTGCAGGATGGTTCCCCTTCCTGCACTAAAACAGTCCTTCATGAAATGGTGCCTACGTTGGCGCTAGGCTGCCGAAATGGAACAGCACAGGGAGAAAAGACATAAATTCACCATATTGCTTAAATACGGTGCATTCCTGCCCTTTCACTTTGGCATAGGGCAGCACAGCAAGGTGCCTTGCTGCGCTGTCCTATGCCAAAATCCCATAAATGAGCCCCAGAACTTAAAGGAATCTCTATTTATTGCTCAAACATTCCCGACTCACCAAAAATCTGTTTGCGTCCCACAGTTTGGGAAACACTGCTCTCTATCTACATGTGAAATAGACATATCATATATTTCCAATGGGTACAGCAACTTTTGTTACAGGGCCCATCACAATTTGTGGCACGCAATGTTGGGCATAATGAGGCATGTATATCACTTGCTGGCTCAAAAGCTTTTTAATAAACAGGGATGTCTGTTGACAGATCTTTCTTCCTCACCACTAGTGCCATGAGTCTGTAGTACACGATGGAAGCATGGAGAAACAATCTCTTGCTGTGATGGTGACCCAAGATTTGCTAGCTGTAAAAGAAGGATTCAAAACTGGTTCTCAGACTGGGGCAAGTAGAAGACTGCAAAAGCACCGCTAGTCCTGTTGTTCTCAAATACTTCCTTCAACAGCTCAAAAGGGGTACGAAAGAACTACGTTTAATATGAAAAAAGCATGAAAAAAACTAGGTAGCAATCATAAAATTGTGGGAGGTTTGCTAAAGAAACAAATTAGCATTTTTGTAAACCTTATAAACCTTCAATACAGTGCAATAATACAAATAATGCAATTTACAAAATTAGCTTTTTGGAAATTCTGAGTGGCTGATTCACAAAGGTAAACTTACACTTTCATGTAAGTTTATCATTGTTCGCTATTCACAAAGATATTTTAGTAGTAGAATCTTAACGACTCAGCAGCCGTAACGATACTACTAGTAAAAGACGTTTGTGAAAAGCAATCGTAAACTCACACAAAATTGTAATTTTACCTTTTTGAATTAGTCCCGAGTGTTCTTTTCTTATGAATCAGTAAACCAGAATTGGTGTGCCTGCAGTACTCCTGTAAACACTGCTATACAGCCCTCTAATAATGATTCCAACCAGAGCATAGCAGTTAGCAAACACTCAGGGGTATATTTATTAAAAAGGAAGGCAACGGAGGGCAGCAACAAACGTTTCTGTGCTTCATTGCTTGAGAGGGAGAGAATGCACTATCTAGTAAGACATGGCACTGTCCTGCTCCTTCTCTAGCGCTGGTGCACAATTAGGCTGCCTAGTGACATGCAGAAAACTTTGCACCATAGTGCAAGGGTATGTACACCATGTCTAGCATAGGTTTTGTATGGTAAGCGTACCCTTCCATTACAAAATGCTATGTCTAGGCAAACTTTAAAACTTTCTCCACTTTTGATGTGTGCCACGCAGTGCAGTCCACATGGAAAGTTGGACATTTCAGGAGAAATAAAAGCATTGATTCAAGTTAACACCATTCTCAAAAAGGTGTTGTTTGTTGGCACAAAACCATGTTTTACAATTCTTAGTAGCTAGGACTTTGCTTCAAAACCCATGGGTGATTTGCATGGGAACACCAGAGTACCACCCATGGAACGCCACCCTGATACAAAGTAATGAAAAGCAGTGCAAAACGCTGCTTTGCATTACTGTTAGACCTGTCAGCCCTAGGGCGGCCTTCACCAAAAAGTTTGCCAATCTGCCTCCTGTTTGCTGGAATTCATTTTTGCTGACCAGTGCTAAAGTGCTTGTGCCCACTCCTTAAAACATGGTAAAATTGGCCTACACCTGATTGACACATGTAATGAATCTGTAAGATCGTAGTCAAGTGGTACAAAATGTACCCAGGGATTGTAGCTAAATGCTCTAATTGGCTTGCACCACTTATTGTGCCACCCACTTAAGGAGCATTTTAAAACATGTTATAATCCTGCCATTGCAGCCTGCATGTGTAGTTTTAAACTGTCAATACAACCTGGAATAATAATCTCTTTGCCATGGATAAATCTCCCTTTTTAATACGTATAAGTCACCCCTAAGGTAGGCCCTAAACATCCCATAGGGTAGGGCGCATTCTATTGACGTGTACTTCTAAGTTTTACATGTCCTGTTAGTGAAAAACACCTACATTTTTTTTCACTTCTGTGAGGCTTACCTCTCCTCTAGTATAACATTGAGTTACCTTAATACATTTAATATGTGATGGCTTTTGTTTGGGAACAGGTGGAAATGTCATGTTTGGTATCTAAAGCATTGTCATTTAAAGTTCTCTTGAATGGTACCGTCAGATTTTAAGTCACAATTTCAAAAATGGCACTTTTAGAAAGTTTGGTGGAACTCACTTAGATGTTCTCATGAGGTATACACACATATCAATGTTTGATCACCCACAACAATACAACTTTATTTTATTTTAACAACAGGTGTTAAATAATATATTAATAGTTGACACTAACATGGGGATTATTCATAATCGTTTGGTATCCTTAATCAGTATTCTTGCTGGACTGTTACGTTTTGAATCTTGGCTATCCATGTTTTACATATGTATAATATTTTAATGATTGCATTTGGCACATATGAGCACCGGGCAGTCTTCAACTTATTGATATATTATTTATTACATGTTGTAAAATACAATAAAGTTGTATTGTTGTGGATGATCAAACATTGAGATGTGCATTTACCTCATAAAGATATCTAAGTGAACACCCCCGAACCATTTTTTCTTTATGTCTAGATACACATGTTCCATTGATTGGGCAAACTGAGGTTTGGATGTGTGTTTTTTGTACTTTTAGAAAGTTGGCATATTCCTGTCCTAACCATTAAGGGCCTGCAGCCTGTGCTCTGGGTCAGATGACTGTGATTAGAGTGTCAATTCAATTGGCCTTTGTTTATTCCTCCAAGACAGTGAGACAAAGGGGGGGCTAGATATTGGCAGGATGGGCCCTCCTCCCAGGACGGTAGGGGTGGAACTGTTCCCTGTTCCACATAAATTTTAAAGATTTCCTTCAGCACAGTCACAAAGAACTTCACATTAGCCTTTTGTCACCCTAGAGCCCTGGAGCCTAAGCATGGAGGAACAAAATCCTAGAACCATCCATGGGGCAAAACTCTAGTGGTTTCTTCCACTTCAAGGCATAGAAATAGATCCCTCAGACCCACTCATCAGTTCACTCCTGGACATGCTGATGTGCACTTCAGAGGACTATCCTGGTGCTTGAGGCCTGCTTTGTACTTTAGAGGACTGCCCTGCTGCTGAAAGCCTACCATGAATGCTCAGAGGACAGCCCTGCTACTAGAGGACTGTATTGCTCTTTGAATCCAGGACTACCAGACTGACTCCAGGGGCTAGTTGGCTGGTCGCCTGTTCTGAGCTACATGGACACAAAACGATCCAACAACTTGAATCCTTCACCTGGACCTTGACTGAAGTGAGTTCTGCCCTCCATGATGTGCCCACCCAGTCCTGGACCCTTGGAAGAGGTGCTGAAGGTACCCAAACAGCCTAAAAATAAAAAGTGGGACTTAGAACATTTTCTGACATAAAGTGCCCTGCGTACTGAGAAGAGACCAGGACTTACCTGCTCGCCGATCCACCCAAAGTGCATCGCTAGTTGACCTGACTTTGTGTTCGCTCGTGCTATGTTCTTCTCTGCAGCAGCATATCCTGTTCAGTGGCTCCTCACAGAAGGAATATCTGGGCTTGTGGAGCCCTCGATGTTGACAGTCTGTAGATAGAAATCTTAACCATGACTTCTTCAGCAGCTCCCTGATGATGGTGCCTCCTTCTAGGATGCCACTGGCTGCCTTGCTAAGCTTTACCCTCTCAGACATTTTTCTTCAAAACTTCTTCCAAGTCTAAAGGGTAGTGGAGTCTGGGGCCAATTCACCTTCTGTATCCAAACAGCGCTCCATCATGGTCAGTCATAACCTTCGACTTTGCCCCGGTTTTGCATGACTAGATGTCTGTGGTTGGTACTTTCATCTTTTAGGTGCTAATTTTGACAAAAAACTTTTAAAATCCATATCTCTGGTTCTATTGATAGGCTTTTTGTTGTTTTGTGCAAACAATTTAATAAAGTTGACTCTGTTTTTCTAAATTGGTATGGGGTTTTTCTTGTGCTGTGTTTTTTCACTTCATTACTGTTTAAGTGCTGCACAAATACTTTTCCAAGTGCCTCTAAGTTAAGCCTGACTGCTTTTGTGCCGATCTACCAGAAGGTTAAGCACAGGTTAATTTAGTGCCCTCTGTGGGACACCCTGACAAGGTTTGTGGTTGTTGCTTGAGAAGGGTTTTTACCCCCCTTAATCAAAAACACAATTTCTGACAGTTACTTTCAGGCAACTTTGCAGAGCAAAAATGTTTGGCTCTGGAAAGTAAATTCAAAATAAGTGTTTTGTGCTGGTTTGTGCCACTTTTGTAATATTATTGCCTCAAGTATGACATTATCATCAGGATCAATTATTCAAGACAGTTTTGATATGACGTGCATCAAGTATCAGCCTTCAGTAGTGCATTGTCATTCCTGAGGTTTATTTTTTATCATGTCAAGTCTAATTCTCTTCTTCACAGCAAACACTGCCCAAGTTAATCTAAAGCAATGGAATTCACTTTGAATATTGACTATGAGCTGCTCCTACTTAATTTTACCCAGTTTTCAAAATCCTTCTTAGTGAAACCTAGTGGTCCTTCCTGGCCTTTGAAAATAAACAATTCATAATGACATGGATAATTTCATAATGTTCTTGTACTACACTTAGGGGCATATTCTCAAGGACTTATCGCCGAGTTATCGGCACTTTAGAGCAGCAAAAGTGGCGAATGAATTATCGCCCCATTCTCAAGCTGGTGCAAACAGCCCATATCGCCAGTTTTCCAGTGATAGCTGCCGCAAAAAACATCGCCACGGATGAGAGAGACAACTAATGCTAATGATATGCAGAATAGGCGTTCCCGTGCAAAAACACACGAAAACACCACTTCGCGATCTCCTCAACAACCAGCCAGATCTGCGATGCGACCCAAAAACAGGCGATAAGGCGCGTTAGCAGCAGGGATTTAACACCTGCCTTTTACTGGTGTTAGAAAAAATAATGGGGCGACCCGGTGTCCCTCAGAACCTGGGTATACATATTAAATAAAACAATTGGTTCTGTCGGGGTGTTCAATTGCTTAGAGTACGTAAGTAGCAACAGCTTACTTGTAACATATACCAATAATAAACCATAACACACACCAATATTAGTATTCAATACTGTATTTGGAAATGGATATCAAATATTCATGGCTGTCACAATTTACAAATTCAATTGTAATAGAGAATAAGTGACTGTTGGTGAAAAAGTGACATGTGGTGATAGGTGACATTGATAGTGCACTATATACAAGACAATTAAACGTGCATTCAAAAGAGGGGAGACATTTTTTCCTATTTGTCCTTATTATTTTGGCACATATATCGCAGGATTTATTGGCAAGTTAAACTGTGATCCTGAGCATTGTGCGGACATATGTAGTACGTCGACGTTTCTACCCTGTTGGTAGCGCAAAAGTAAAAATGCGTCAAGGTCGGTCTTCTTCAGGACAGGAGGGGGGATGGACAGCCAAAGTGCAGATTCTTTAATCTGTCTGCAAATATCAAGTGTCTCTTATTCAACGTGGGGCTAATGATTAGAACCTCTCAGGACTCCACCAGCCGGTTGGAGCCTCAACAGAGTTCTTTTAATCGACTTCCACCCGTCGGTTGGAGTCTTTTTTAATAGCCAGTCAGATGAATAGCATGATCTGGCAAAAAGCGCGTCGGCGCGCTTTTGCCAGATCATGCTATTCATCTGACTGGCTAATAAAAGACTCCAACCGATGGGTGGAAGTCGATAAAAGAACTCTGTTGAGGCTCAACCGGCTGGTGGAGTCCTGAGAGGTTCTAATCATTAGCCCCACGTTGAATAGAGACACTTGATATTTGCAGACAGATTAAAGAATCTGCACTTTGGCTGTCCATCCCCTCCTGTCCTGAAGAAGACCCACCTTGACGCATTTTTACTTTTGCGCTACCAACAGGGTCGAAACGTCGACGTACTACATATGTCCGCACAATGCTCAGGATCACAGTTTAACTTGCCAATAAATCCTGCGTATATATGTGCCAAAATAACTAAGGACAAATAGGAAAAATTTCTCCCCTGTTGAATGCACGTTTAATTGTCTTGTATATAGTGCACTATCAACGTCACCTATCACCACATGTCACTTTTTCACCAACAGTCACTTATTCTCTATTACAATTGAATTTGTAAATTGTGACAGCCATGAATATTTAATATCCATTTCCAAATACAGTATTGAATACTAATATTGGTGTGTGTTATGGTTTATTATTGGTATATGTTACAAGTAAGCTGTTGCTACTTACGTACTCTAAGCAATTGAACACCCCGACAGAACCAATTGTTTTATTTAATAATTTTACTGGTGTTAAGCAGGACGACTACCTGCAGTATGAAAGGGAGCCCAGCCCAGATCCACACCTGAAGACCAACACATGTCATGGAGACACTGATCGTGCAGCTCGGAGACCCGAGAGGGCCACAACACCCACCGCCACCACCCCCAGCCCCCTCCGGACCCCCCCCGACTACCACCGAGGCAGCGCAGAACAGGACAGCGGACGTTCCCAAAACGCACCAGCCTCAGAGACTCAATGCCAGAGGAAGTCATTGCCCACTACAGGCACAAAAGGACAACCATTTTCCGCATCCTGACCCACATTGCCCACAGGCTGACGGTACCAACACAGAAGACAACCAACATCCCTCCGCAGACGAAGCTGCTGGCTGTGCTGCACCTGTTGGCCCCTGGTACCTCCCAAACAACAACTGCCAGAGTCGGAGGAGTCTCACGGCCAGCCCTATCAAACTTCCTCACCCATGTCATGGATGCATGTCCACAATAGCAACAGCGGGCCCATGTATCCGCAACACACGACAGTTCCAATTCGTAGTGTTCCTGCGCAACCAACCCCAGTGCCAGCCGTTGCCAGACGCCAGTGTGCCCCAGACCCAATACTGTAGTAACTGAAATGGGGGTGCGCACGGTCATGAAGTCCAGTAGTCAACAGTAGTGTAAAAACAGTCCTTTATTACAAATACACCAAAAAACAATACGAAAAGCACAGCCAACGCCCAACGGGGAACTTCATCAGGGCAACGTGTGGATTCATGTAACTGCATATGCTGCGGGAACTCCCCAATACCATTCCATACTCCAGAAGTCAGTATCCAGAAACCTGTAGGACAAATGGTGACAATGGTCAAGAGTCCGTATAGTCACAAACCAAATCTGGTACAGTGTATAGCACTTGGACAAACCGGAATGCTCACAGGAAAGACAAATCCTGCACAAAAAGACCGTAACAGAAGTACGTGTGGTCATAACCTATGTAGGATAGAAAAGGAAGGTTACGGTCACACTAACTTCTGTTACGGTCTCATGATGCAGGATTACTCATACCTGCTGGCGGAAAATGCCCTTTTCCGCACTCCATCGGCAGTCCTTGCGTCCGCCGTATTACGATGGGCAAAGATAGCCCATTTCCCGTCCGCTGCGGTGTTTCAGGAACCGCCAGAAATCCCCTTCCGCAGCGGTGGCGGACAGAGCCAAAAGGGAGGGACCGCCGTGCGGAATGCGGTTACTACCGCCGGTCGAATTAAGATGCCACAAACAGCCCATGACACCGCAGCGGAGAATCCGGCTATTCGAGGACGGCGGAAGCACTATTGCGGATAGCGAGGATCTACTCCCGGTCACTCCTGACCGCTGTTCGAACAGCGGTCTGGCGTCTTTCCGCAGCAATTCCGACTGCCGCGGACGGATTTTCAGCTTTTCCACACGTTCCCTGCGGTGTATCCAGGAATCCGGCCGCAGCGGTAGGGAGTTTCTGGCTGTGCATCCTAATCTGGCTGGCGGTTTTGCCGCAGCACCTGCGGGCGGAAATTTCCCGCTACCACGGCGGTCGGACTGCTTTTCCGAACGCCATCGTAATCAGCCCCTTAGTTATAATAAATTAATGATTATTTTTTATTTAGTAATATTTATTTAATTTAGATTTTATAGTGTTAATTGTGGGAAGTAATTTATTATTAATTAACTATTAAATGGTTGTTAATTAATATTAATTAATTGATTGGTAATTATTTATGGTAATCGTGTTCTTATTTTAGGAGCGGGTTGTGGGGTTTATAGGGGTAAAGGGTGGGAAGTAATTTAATTATCATAAATTAATGTTTTTTAAAATGTATTAATATTTATTTAATTTAGACTTTATAGTGCTAATTGTAGGAAGTAATTTATTATTAAGTAATTATTAATTAGTTGTTAATTATTATTAATTAATTAATTAGTAATTAATTATGTTAATTGTGTCATTTTTTTAGGAGCAGGTTGTGGGGTTTATAGGGATAAAGGGTGGTAAGTAATTTATTTTTAATTAATTAATTATTATTTGTTAATTAATGCTAATGAATTAATTAAAATGTAAATATGGCAATTGTGTAATTAATTTTAGATGTGAGTTGTGGGGTTTATAGTGGTATAGGGTGGGAAGGGATTTATTTTTAATTAATTATTAAGTAGTTGTTAATTGATATCAATTTATTATTTTAAAATAAATTATGGAAATTGTGTAATGATTTTTAGGTGTGGGTTGTGGGGTTTATAGGGGTAGAGGGTGTAAAGTAATTTATGTTTAATTAATTAATAATTAGTTGATCATGGTAATTGTTTATTTTTTTGTGTGTGAGTTTTGATTGTGTAGGTGTAACGTTTGGGGAGTAAATACATTTTGATCTGTTTTAATTAATATTATATCTTTAATTGATTGTTAATTATGTTAATTATGGAGGTACATTTTTCAAAAATTTAGATGTGTGTTGTAAATTGTGCAGTGTTATAGGGTAGGAAATAAAAAAGATTACATTTATGTAATAATTAATGTTTTTGTTTATAAATATTTTCTAATAAAAAATAGTCATTTGTTTGTAAATTATTTTTAAATGTATTTAATATAATATTTCTATGTATTTGTCATATCTATTTAACATTATAATATGTTTCGATTTTTTAATATTTTTATATATTTTTCCTTTTTTTATATTTTGTGTTGGTGATATTTTGTTTATTTTAAATTTTGAACTGACTGGAGTAGGAATATTAATTTTTACCCCTCCGCTATCCAACACTTTCCCTAGTGTGGCACTGACTGGAGTTGGAATAATATTTTCTACCCCTCTGCTATCCAACACTTTCCCTACTGTTGCACTCACTGGAGTGGAAATAGTAATTTTTACCCCTCCGCTATTCAACACTTTCCCTACTGTTGCACTCACTGGAGTGGGAATAGTCATTTTTATTCCTACGCTATCCAACACTTTCCCTACTGTTGCACTCACTGGAGTGGGAATAGTCATTTTTATTCCTCCGCTATCCAACACTTTCCCTACTGTTGCACTCACTGGAGTGGGAATATTAATTTTTACCCCTCCGCTATCCAACACTTTACCTACTGTTGCACTCACTGAAGTGGAAAATTTAAGTTTAAAGACTTTTAAATAGTTTAATGTTTTAATTTATAAAATAATGTTTTTTTAGATTTGATGTTATTGGTGTATGTATATATATATATTTATTTGTACATTTTCATATATACAATTATAAAATAAATTAAAATAAATTGTTTATTAATTGTTTTAAAGTAAATATGTTATATACGTATGTTTAAATTTTTTAAATTACATTTATTTGTTATATTTGTTAAAATTTATATTAAATCTAATTTATTTTTTTAAAGATAATTTCATTATTTAATATATTTAATATTATTTTGTATACATATATTAAAATCGATATTTTGTACAACTATATTTTTTACATCAATATTTTTTTTCAGATATTTTTGTACTTACCATTATAAATATAGGATGTCGATACTTTTGACGTCGATATTTATAACTGAATATTTGTGTATGGGGATATTTTGGGGGTCGATATTCTATCAGTGAACCAAGCCTGACTGCTTTTGTGCCAAGCTACCAGAGGGATAAGCAGAATTACAAATTTTTGACGTTTGTGCTAATGGTTCATCCTGACAAGAATTGTGATCATTCAATGAAGTGGATTCTCACACCCTTCAACAAAGAATCCAATTCCTAACATTGGTGGCAGCAGTGGGATCCAGTACTTGTGTTTGGGCAGTGTCACTAAGGGCCTGATTACGACTTTGGCAGTCCTAGAGCGGGCCGCCATGCTGCCGCCCCGCTCCAGTACCACCAAAGCCGTCAGCACACCGCCTGCCGGATTACGAGTTAAAATCCGGTGGACGGTCCTGTGGTGGCTGGCCCATGACACTGCCTTGCAATGGCTCAATGAAGAGCTTTAGAAAGTCAGTGCCGTGGGCCATCCACCGCGCGTTCCGGCATGGCATGGACTGTAAAGTACATTCTGTCCTGAAACTGGGGGTGCATACAGACATGGGGGCACATGTGCTCCCCTGCATGCGCCCCCATGCGCAGGGGTAATTCTTCCTCACTGCCAGCAATTACATGGAGGAAGGACCTCCATGACACTGCTGGCAGTCAGAGGCTGTCTTGCTTTGGCTTGGCTTGGCTTGAAGCCATATAATCAGTTGATTTAGATAGTATTCAGCTGCCTTACTTCTAATTATGTATCCATTCTGTGGGTCCTATGTTGCTACCTGGTAAAAAAATCTTTCTTTCTTTCTTTCTTTCTTTCTTTCTTTCTTTCTTTCTTTCTTTCTTTCTTTTTTCTTTCTTTCTTGTACCCAGGGGTGACTGCAGACATATTTGTAGCCCATGTGAGAGGAGCAGTCATCCCATCTATTGAATGTCTGGGCCCATATGCCCCAGTGAAACCATCACTTCTCATACATGATTAATAAATAACAGTAAAATAAAAATGATAGTTCTTGGATACTCTGGCAAACCTTTCCAGATACTTACAGCTCTTTTGGCACTGGTGGTGTGTGCTCACTGCACTCGGACTGAGTTCTGGAGAGGCAGCATTTAAAATGCTTTGCCTTTATGTACCATTATCTAATCCATGTATTAGGGAGTAGCTCGGGATGGTTTTCCTTGATCAGAGGTAGCTCTCTCTTTTGAAAATGTTGGAAATCCCTGCTGTGAACCAATACCTGTGTCCACATTGGTTTATGGTCCTTCTTCATGGAGATCACTTTGAGTATAAAAATGTATGGGTAAGTAGGAATATTTGTCCTGCACTATATCACTAAATCACTGCACTAAAGCTGAGATAGCCCCAGGAGCATGTAGGCAGTGAAAGTGAAATGAGCCGATCGGCTTATTTCACTTTCAGTTTCAGTGTAATGACATCAGCTCGCCATGCGCACTGATCGTCATTACTCTGAGAAAAAAATGCCTCTGGCAGCTGGGGAAGCTCTTCCCCAGCTCCAGAGGCTGAAAAAACAAAAAAAAATCCCTCTTCTGTTAATAGCAGAGGGATTTCTGACTGCTGCGCCGAGGACGTAATGGTTACATCCTTGACACAGCAGCACAGCAGCCGAGGATGTAATCATTACATCCTCGGCATGCAAGGGGTTAATAATAAAACAATGCTACAGTGTTAATAACATTCAAACACTTTTCACCTATCACAATAAAATATATTCTATCATGGTGCAGTCATTTTTTGTAATATGAATACTACGAACCATCTTGTTGTCATACAAATTACATCCATAACCACTCCCTGTAACAACTTTTTGATGCTCAATATTTTTAGGCTTTCTATACTTGCAGGAGTCTCCCATTCCCATGCAGTTGTCTCACCTCTGCATGCAGAGGTCTCTCTCCCACATGTGGAAATCTCCAGTCCACTTACAGAAGTCTCTACCAAGTAAGTGGAAATAAATTACAGTTGTAAGTTTATAATGTGTTGGAAATAGCCCTTTCTGCAGTGTCAGCCCCAAATCTTTTGCATTCCTGTTCCTCTTTTTCTGACCTAATTTTTGTTGGCTTTAGAACTCTGGGCACTTTACCACTATTAATCAGTGTTAAAGTGCATGTGCTCACTCCCTAGTAAGGTGCACTACATATGTCTAGGGACTGCAAATTACATTTTACTAGAGGGCCTGCAGCACTGATTGTGGCATCCACTTAAGTCACCCTTTAAAACCTGTCTCAGGCCTGCCAGTGCAGAGCCTGTGTGTGTAGTTAACACTGCCATGTCGACTTGGCATTAAAAACCACTTGCCAAGTCTTAAATTCCCCTTTTATTACACATACATCATCCCTAAGGTAGGCTCTAGGCTGCCCATAGGGCACGGTGCTGTGAAATTAAAAGTTAGGACATGTACTTTTGAGTTTTACATGTCCTTGTAGTGAACAACTCCCAAATACGTTTTTTACTACTGTGAAGTCTACCCCTCCCATAGTTTAACATTGTGGATTCCATATTACATCTAATAAACTGTAATTCCCAAATGGAGGGAGGTAGAGCTGCCATGTTTAGTACCTCTGGAATTGTAATGCTAAGTCCTGTTAAATGGTAAAGTCAAATTTATTGTTACAATTTTAAGAGTGCCACTTTTAGAAAGATGGCATTTTTCTGCTCTTAGCCCTTTGTGCCTGTAGCCTCACTCCGATACACGTCTGGGGTAGTTGACAGCTGAGCATTCCCTGTGGACAGCCACACACAGAAAGGTGTGACTTGATGGGCCAGTCACATCCTGATGCTCCATCCTGGGCAAGATGGAAGGGAGGAGCTGGGCACAGCCTAACACTTACACCTGAATAGGCTGTGTCCTGTCCCCACCCAAAGGACTGCTTAATCCCCTGTAGTGAGTCTGAAGTCAGGGCAGGAAGGGAGAACCTCGGTGCACTTCAAAGTCCTTCTTTGAAGTATCCCCCACTTTGAAGGCTCCACTTGGTATAAGAATTGGACTTTTTATCCCACCACTTCTGGACCTGAACATACTCTGCCAGGAAGAAGAACAGCTGTGCTTAAGGACTGCCACTCTGCCACTGTGCTGGACTGCTGCTATGTAATACTGCTGTGTTGCCCTGCTGTATACTGCTCTCTCTGACTGGGTAAAGACTGGACCTTCATCACTAAACCCAGAGTGACTGCAAGGGCTAGTTGATGAGCCTTCCAACCTGCTCCTCTACCTGGCCCATTGGAAGTGGACCCGTTACTTGCTCCAGTAGAACTGATGCATCCTCTGCTGCGAGACCAGATCTGATGCATCACCACTGTTGCAGGAATAGGACTATTACATCACTCTCAGAACCAGCACATCGCCATCGGAACCGCAGCTTCGGAACCATCGCATCGCCGCCACTGCAGAGAGATAATTGACGCATCCCTTGATTCGAGAAACCTGGTGCATAAGCTTTGAAACCATTACATCTCTGAACTGCAGCTTTATATTCGAAACGGGCAGTTCGCCATCACTGCGTGGAGAAAAACGATGCATCACCTCAATTGCGGGATCAACACAGATGCACAACTCGACTGCACTCCACATCTTCATGTTGCGACAAAGACCAAGGTACTTTTGTTCAGCGGGCCATGTGTGATCCTCGTATCCAGCGCAAACTCCAACACGGTCCTCTTGGACTTTTGACTTTGTACTGGTCCAACACGACCAGTTAGCCCACATAGGCGCTTATTGCTTCTAAGTGCTATCTTCGCATTTATTCTTTAAAAATTAATATTTCGACTTCCCCTCATTGGATATTTGTTATCTTGCTCTTGTTTTATTTATTAAATGAAGAGATATCTTTCTAAGTGGTGTGGAATCTTTGTGTGTGGTGTTTTCACAGTTTTACTGCCTGATGTTCTGCACACATACTTTCTACGTTGCCTCTCAAGTTAAGCCTAACTGCTCAGTGCCAAGCTACTAGAAGGTGAGCAAAGGGTAATTTGGGGTGTGTTGTGACTTACCCTGACTAGGGCTTTGGTCCCTACTTGGACAGGGTGCCCACACCTTCCAACCAGAACCCAATTTTTAACACAACCTTTACAACTAGCAGCTCAAGTGAACAAGCATTAGCAAAGCTAGTAGGTCTTGCCTATTTACAGTCATAAATGATTTGTATGCAAACACCATTCACATAATTGCGGGGTGAAGGCACTTAATCTGCACCTAAGAGTAACAACACTTGGAAATTGTGAAAAGTAGCAAAGTTAATCCTATGTGAAATAGTACATTTACACAAGGGTAAACCTACAGTTGTAAATTTGCCTTTGTGAATAGGCCCTAAAATTTTTATTGTATCCTAACATCCACGTTATTGTTATCGTAGTGGCCTTCTTATCCGAGTCTAGCGAGCGTGCTGCAGAGACAAATGATTTGCTTCTAGTAAAGATGAAGACGATAATGTACTCGGACTGTCTAGACGTTACCATCTTCTTATATTGAGTTGAGGTAAAACAAAAAGTTAAAATAAAACACTAAATAATATGAAGTAAAAAAAAACACTTGCAGTAGTGTTTTGTGATAGTAATCCCCTGAATGTGGAATAAGTTAATACACTAAAACTAATATTGCAAAGGAACTATAACCTATAGTCATCCTGAGCGTAAACATTTTTGGACTTTAACTGAGCAGCAACAAACTGTTCAGACAAATTTGCTCAAAACAACAAGAAGTTGGTTGAGAACAAACGTAAACTTCTGCGAAAAGATGACACAAATGTTTCTACAGAGAAAAAAAATGGCATTGGCAAAGGCAAACAGGGAGATTCACTAACTTTGCAAAGTTCTTTAGCTGCATTAGGAACATGTACTTGGCACAAATCTCAACTGCACCTGTTATTAGGAAATTGTAGGGCATATTTATCATTTTATCATGCAGCACAGCAAGTCACCTTGCTGCGCCGCGCTGCATAATAGGGAAATCGCAGGAATGCACCATACTTAACATTGTATGGATCATTCCTGCCTTATCCCAGTGCTGGCGCACAATGTGCTGCAAGCGCCAACACAGGCACTCCTGCATCATGGTGAAAGGGTGCCTGCATTGTTAGCAGGATTGTTTTCATGCAGGAATGGGCACCTTCTTGCACAAAAACAATTCCTTGAGGCAGAATGCAGCACACATAGAAGGAGGAAAAATGAGGAGAAATAAAAATATTTCTCCTTGTTACGCCTCACCTGGGGAGATGTAGCAGTTTTGGTGCACTCCCAGGTCTACCACTTATGGTGAATCTGGGAAACCATCAAAAGGCATGGGTTTTGCATGGGAACACGCATGCACCCCCCATGGAATGCCTCCCTGGGGTAGAGTAATGCAAGCAGCGATTTGCGCTGAACTGCGTTACTCTGGATTTATCAAGCCACTCAATACCATGAAAAGTGGCTTGGCGTGGCTTGATGAATTGCATTTCAAGGGTTGGGTCACTGTTGCACCCCGTTGTTTTGTGCATAAGCAACTCAACCCTTGATAAATATGGCCCTAAACTTCTAATATAGTTAGCTCCAAAGTTCTCCATGTTATTACATGAGCTGCAGACAGCACAGCTTGGAAACATGGACCAAAACTTGCTGCTACTTGTTTCCAATCTGAGCTGTCTGCAATTGATTCGCTGGCTCGAGAATGTCTGAGTTAATTGAATGCACTTTAGACAGTATAATGTCTTAACAAAATAGACACACAGATCATCTCTGCACTGTGGGGTCATATCATGAATATTTGTGTTTGCACAGGGCTCAGCTTTGCACCTGTCTCTATGCCATTGCCCTGTTAGTCAGTCAGTCAGTATTAACTTTATTCGATTTTCTCATAAATTCACAAAAATACATTCAATACATCAAAGTCACCATAAAAAGAGAAAAAAACCTCTCTAAATAAAAACAGATATCAACACTATCTGGGTAATTGTCACATACTTACAAGGATAAAATACACTAACACATACATAATAAAATACAATACAACATAGGCACCTCCGAAAAAATACAATTTAACTGACTATAGCTCATGTTATACAGTCTAAAGATTCTCATAAAGATACTCAGATGGATAACCATAAGAGCAAGGACGTAAGCCAATAAAATCAGAGATGTTCCCCAAGTCAAGTTACTCATGCTCAATCTAGGGGTTCCCTGGGGGACATTTTAAAGATCTCTCAGGAAGATGTTCTCAGCTACCTGTAATGGGGCTATAGATGTGACCCACAGATGCCACACCCAAAACTAGCTACTGAAATGCATCTGGCCTAGTAATCTTTGAGTGATGTCTTTCACCCCAGAATGGGCTAGAGCTTACCTCTGTTGACACTATCAAAGGCTGAGTTGAGGTCCATGAAGGCCAAATGAACTGCCCCCCTTCGCTCTGGTGCATTTGGAGATCAGCAAAAAGAAACCCAGATTCTGTTTGACAGTCCTACCCCGCCCTGAATCCATACTGAATCTCTGATAAGACGTTGTTGTCTTTAGCCCATAAAGTGAGGCAGTCTAATAGCACCAGCCCAATAATTCTGACCTCACTGTCCACCAGAGAGATATGTCGGTAACAGGCGGGGTCCATTCTAGTCCCTTTTTTGAAAATGGACACAAAAACAGAATGGCGCCAGCTAGAGGATAACGAGCTATGGGTGGCTGCATTGAGGTGCTCAGTCACTATGGAGGCTGAGAGATCAACTTCAGATTTAAATAGATCCTCAGGTACCCCATCTAAACCCGGGGCCTTGCTATCAGGTAAGGACATAATAGCTTTCTTGACTTCTTACAACTGAAAGCAGAGTCCGCTGGCCTTGCAACCACTATCATACAGATCCCTACCATTCTCAAAATCATAGATGGCCTCAAAGTGATCAAGCCATGCCTGGGGATTAATTATGAGGGTCTGCTCCGACACCAACTCAGGGCAGAACAGGGCGTGGTTTACAACCTTCTAAAACGCTGCGCTGACCCTCCAAAAATTGTCTTATAGCTTCCTCTTTTAAATTCCTCCTCCTCACATTATGCACCTGACAATATGAGGCCCTAGCCCTACTCACATACTCCCGATTACGGGGCCGACTTTACAGAGAAGCTATGAGCACACTATGGGCCTGAGAACATTCCTAATCAAACCACTTTGAAGGAGCTGCCGAACTTGCAGCACTAGACAAGGTAAGAGTGGGCTTAAAGTACCCCATAAGATTCAAAGCGGCAGCCAGAATGTTAGAATCAGTAGCTCTTTCATCAAGGCAAGTGTAAAAATCAGAATGACAGGAGGATAACCGATAAAAATTAAAATCAGCCGTAACTTCCTTGGCCCATTTAAGTCTTCTCCACTGCTCTTTAATATTGACTATCCACCTTGACTGGAGTCTGGGACCAACAAAAAGTGGCCAAAAGTGGATAATGGTCCCTCTGGTTGTGCCAAAGTGCATTAAACATATTTAAAGAGGAAAATAAATAAATCAGTAAAAAAAATGTAATTGGTTAACAAGCTTGACCCAACCCCCTTAAAAGGTGAAATTCATGCTGTGCAGTTAATATCCTCCGTACTGAATAATTTCACACGGGTATGTCCTATGATCATGCGACTAAGCAGATCCCATTGCTGGGAATGTTTAAGATGTGCCTGATCCATAACATAAAAATAATTTCAATATCCAGAACAAGGGTGCAGGTTAAAATCACCAACCAGCATAAACGCTATAAAACTAGGAGAGTTAAGAACACAGTCATCCAGAAAATTACCCAGTTCAGAAAACACATCATGCTACTCCCTGCCTGAGGTTGAGTGTATATGTTCACCACCAGAACCCTAAGTGAATTTGGTAAGACCAAAGGAGTGCCCAAAATATGAGGTGAGTGAGAAGTAACCCTCTCCATTTTGCAGCTGAGGCTCAAATTAATAAAGGTGGCTAACCCCCCCCCCCTGCCCCCCCCCAATTTGGCTCTACCACGAGGGGAGGGCGTGGCAGGGAAAATAACCGTGGCAAAGCCATCTAGCAAGAGAGTGCTCCCTACCTCCCAAGTCTCCTGTAAACAAACAATATTGCATGAGCTGAATATGTTGCAACTTTCCCTGCCTAAGTGGCCTGTAAGCTAACTCCGACATTCTTTGACATAACTTCAGATAACCCTCCTTGAAAACAGAGAGAGGAAACCACTGCTCCATGTTTTCAAACTGCTGCCTGCAGCATATGCATTAATACGTAAAAAGTCTTAGTTAAACATACGCTTTATTCAGCTCAAACGCATTAAAAGAAGTGCATACCTTTGCCCTATGCGAGCTCACATGTTGATAATCCAGCTTCTAGTCTCGATGTAGCTCTGCCTAGCTGCAGAATTCCCTACTAGACACTACCTGCACCTCTGCCATACATTGATATAGGATTCTGCATGGTATACCACACATTTATTACAGTTTCCACTTGAAAAGCAATTTATGCTTCCACAGGGGACCGGAACTCGTGGGAGGGCTCCAGGTGTGCATGGGCTTTTTAGAACCCCCTTCTCTTGTGTGATGGCAGATAATTGTTTTTTTATCGTTACGCTGTGCAAAAATGACAACTAGTCATACAGTTCAGGAAATTATTGTGTATCGTTTATTGGAAATTAATTGAAAAATTATAAGTGCATAATTTACCTTTTTATATTGCATATCCAATTAAACATCTAATTGAAAGCAATTTTGATAATTTCATTAATGTGATTATTTTTGACTGCTTCATTTAATTGAATACACTGGTATAGTAGCAATGAGTGCAATATGATTTTGAAAATTGTAAGTAGATGAGGTAAAGCTTAATTAATCCACAATAAAATTATGCATTATGATCTAATCACAAATCAGTATGCTAAAGGCTTTTCTAGACCCTGCTCAAATTAACGTTTTCCCAAACAGTATTTCCTATTTCGACCGGGTTACCGAGCAAATGAGTTGTAATGAAATATTTAAAAGACGTGTAAAATATTAGTTGGTCCAGCTGAAATCTCCTTTCGAAAAAATAAACTTGGATTTCAATGAAAAAACACCAAGGGCCTGATTATAAATGGCCCTTTAAATAGCAATACTTACGCAAATAGGAATGCAATAAAAAGTGGTGTTTTGTTTATCACACTTTGTAATTACTGGGTGCGATAAAGTTTGATTTCAGCAGGTGAAACATGCCGGAATTTAAGAAGGGAAATTGGCCAGCATGTTTGATGCGGCCATTCTGGAATAGTTTTCTGTTTTTCAAAAATAAACTTTTGGAAAACAAACAATTATAGGCCCTGATACTCGGGAGTTTTCTTTTTCTCTTGTACAGGACCAGCAGACTTTTCTGGCACTCCCAAACAGAAAACAATGATGTTGGAACATATTCCCTAAATAGGGCAGATAGCCAGATATCAATTTACAGACAGTCCAATATCTGATGGCCACCTATCAATGGTTTCCACTGGTGGAGCCTGGGACGGCTCTTCCAGAGGGAAAATTGTGGTGTGTCCGACTCATAATGGAACACATGGACCAACAGTTTGGCAGACAGGGTACTCCGCCATGTTTGTCCAGAATACCGTCTATGCCAAACTGTAAATCCGGGTGAAAGATTTAGGCTTTCCCCCACTGTGAAGAAACATGTGTTACCTTCCATTACCTTGTCTTCATGTTGTCTATCAATATAGACAACACTCCTCTTTATATAGAGCAGTGTTCTAATCCTGCAGCATATGAAGAGACTGAAAACACAGCCACTGTGAGCTGGAGGTGCATGTATGACCTTTTGCATGCAGACCGTTCTATTTTGATTTGAGGCACTTTTTCATAACTCTGCTGAAAACATAGGATGACGAGCCTGCCAGTATTGTTTGGTAAAGAATGGATTTCTAAGCAAAAGGGTAGTTTATAGATCCGAGTTTATGGAAAAAATGTTTTTTAGAAGTAGTTTAGTATTCTTTCTGACATAAATCAGATTGATCCTCTAGCAATGCTTTGTCATTTTGTTGCTTGCAAATTTGATGCTCCTTTGCATACCAACAGTCCAATTTCGACTTTGGAGGTGCCACTCTGGGTCCGCCCTGCCGCTGCACCGCCTAAGTCGTGGTCAGACCGCCCGCCAGTTTAGGAGTTTCCTCCTGCCTGGCGGACTTTGTTTTTGACGTTCCCATGGCGGTGCCCTGAAAATGGGCACCTCAATGAGAATGCCAAAACAGTTCCCGCACGTCATGGACTTAAATGTCCATGCCTTGCAGGAACCGGTGTGCATGCACACAAGGGGGCACATTTTGTACCCCCCTGTGTGCATCCACAGGGTGTGTGGCACCAGGGGGGCCCTTTCCTCTCCACCACGGTTTTCATGTCGGTGGAACCGCCATGAATACCGTGGCAGAGAGAAAACTGCGATGGTCCCTACAAGCATATTACTGCCTCCTGACCACCACAACATGCCAGGGAACAGTGATTCCCTGGAGGCCGCGGAGGGGCTGTGGTGGTCCCACTGCCCATATTGTAATAGAGTGGTCGGGAGACGGCCACTGCCGCACCACTTCGCAAGTCTGACGGTCCGTGGACTGCCAGACTCGTAATCAGAGACCAAGTGTGACACTTCCAACCACATTGTCTTTTAGCCAGCCACATGTTGCATCTTGGGACTTGGAGTCTATTTTTTAAGATTGTAAAACTGTGATTCAAATTCCAACATGCAAAGTATTTTTGACTGAAAAATCCAAGACTGGCTACCTATGTCAAAAATGGCATGATACCACATAGTAACTATGGAAGGAGCTGGGGAAAAGGAAAGCAGGTGAGGCACCACGTGCATGGAACAAAGACACCTAGGGATGAATCAACAGGACACTGGAATTCATCTTAGAGTTTGGTGACCTTATGGTCATGGATCGTTTTTTGACTTGGAAATGAGCCTGAAATATTATGCTGGTAGTGGCTATTTGAGATTGTTCTGTTTACTTTAATTTTCTACAAGACTAAAAGTCAATGAAAGCTGAAATATATCCTAAAAATACAGTTCACACTGAGACACCACTCTGAAGAAACGCTGCCTCGGTTGAATGAGGTTTCATTGCAAAACTGTACAGCTTTAGCCAACTGTGCTATATTTGTTTCGAAAATCATTTGTTTACTTCTGCCACTTCCGAATTCTAAGCCTAAAAACAGTACAGTATGTGTTAGAAATAGTAGTCTCTAGTTGGCAGGCACCTTTGTCCAAATAGGGACCCTTGCTTCTAGTCAGGGTAAGGGGGATACACACTTTAGATAACCCCTGCTCACCCCCTCAGTAGCTTGGCATGTGCAGACAGGCTTATCCCAAAGGCAATGTGTAAAGAATTTGTACCAACACTCACAGTAACATAGTGAGAACACCACAAATGGACACCACACCAGTTTAGAAAAATGAAGTATCTTTATTTAAACTCAACAAGACCAAAACGACAAAAATCCAACATACATGCAATAAAAATATGACTTTTCAAAGGTTTCAAACAACTTGGTCCATGGAAAACTATCAATGTGTGATTTCTCTCAAAGTACCTGTAGTTGCAACAACATTCACAAGGCCAAACAGCTGCAGAGATGAGAAGCATCGAAAAACAAAGAGATGCGTCAGTTCTTGAGACCATGGGGAGGCGATGCAACAGTTCTGCTGCACGCAGGAGAAGTGATGCGTCGAATCTGGTCTGTAGGGGGAAGTGATGCGTCAATTCCGAGACGGTTCTGGTCCGCGGGTGATGCATCGGGAAAACTTGCCGCACAGGTACGATGCGTGGAAATCCGGGATGTGTCGGCGAACGATGCCGCGGTGTGAAGCCGCCCTGCGTAGATTTCTTCAGCCGCAATCCCTCGATGTGTCGGTTCTTGCAGCGGCGAAAGCGCTGCGTTGTTTTTGGCAGCGGCGCTGCGATGCGTGGAGATTCTTCTTGCACAGTTGTACAGCGTCAGACAAACAGCCGCAAGAAGAGCTATGCATCAATTTTCTTGTTGTTGCGTTGCTTTTCCAGCTCCCAACAGCAGGAACAAGCTCCAGAGGCCAAACACAGTCACAGGCACCTCTTGGCAGGTCAGAACTCCTAGCAAGGAAATTCAGGGGAGCTGGGGGGGTGAAGCCCTTGTGTCCCTCCCTGAGAATTCAAAACAGGAGGCAAGCTCTACTCAAGCCCTTGGAGATCTTCTTCAAGCAGGGGACACAGCACACAGCAAAGTCCTTCTCCTTTCTTTAGCAGAAACAGCTACTGCATGCCAACCCCCGACAGACAGCAAAGGGGCAGTACTTCTCCTCAGTTTCTCCAGCTCTTCTCCTTGGCAAAGGTTCCTCTTGATTCCAGAAGTAGTCTAAAGTTCAGGGGTTTTAGGTCTAATACCTATACCCCAAAATGTCTTTGTTCTCTTTGTGCATGGGTCTCTGAGCCCAGTCCAAACCAGTTCTGTCCTCTCAGCTGCCCGGCAGGAGGTGGAGACAGCATTGTGCAAGGCAGACAGGCCGTATTCAGGTGCAAGGGAAATCTCCTCCGACCACTCTAAATGCAGACCGGGCCTATTCAGGTGCTAGTGAGAACTCCTCCTCTGAATGCAGCCCAGGTCTATTCAGCCCAGCCCTGACTCATTCTGGAAAGGCAGGACACTCATCAACCCCCCCTGGTGGCTGTCTGAGAGAATTCACCTCCCAAGCCCGTGTCACTCCAAAACCAGACAGTCAATACACAAACAGGCAGAGGCACACAGAATGGTTAAACAAGCAAATGCCTACTTTCTAAAAGTGGCGTTTTCAAACACACAATTTAAAAGCCATCTTTACTAAAAGATGTGTTATTAAATTCTGAGTTCAGAGAGCCTCAACTTTTTTCTCTATCTTGTTCCAATTGGAAGTTATATTTACAAGATGTTATAAATAAACTCTCGTTCTATCCTATGGGGCAAGATAGCCTTTCAATAGTGAAAAACAAAATTGCCAGTATTTCACTATCAAGACATGTCACACACACCAGTACATGTCCTACCTTTCACATACACCGCACCCTGCCCAGGGGGGTACCTTGGGCCTACCATAGGGGTGTCTTACATGTAAGAAAAGGGAAGGTTAGGGCCTGGCAAGTGGGTGCGCTTGCCAAGTCGACATGGCAATTAACAACTGCGCACAGACACTGCAGTGGAAGGTCTGCGTTACCTTTTCAGGGCTACTTATGGAGGTGGCACAATCAGTGCTGCAGGCCCACTAGTAGCATTTGAATTACAGGCCCTGGCACACTTCAGTGCACTTTACTAGGGACTTATCAGTAAATCAAATATGCCAATCATGGATACTCAATCATAATAACAATTTATACAGAAAGCATATGCACTTTAGCACTGATTAGCAGTGGTAAAGTGCCCAGAGTCCTATAGCCAACAACAACAGGCCAGGAAAAAATAGGAGGAAGAAGCAAAAGTTTGGGGATAACCCTGCAAAAAGGGCCAAGTCCAACACAATGCAAATGTGTCCCAAAAGCTATATTAAGGCAGAATCACATGTACCTGCAAATTTCCTACTTGTGTCCTTTGTGAACATGCAAAGACATGATTACAATCTAAAAGCAAAACATAGCTTCCTGCTGTTCGGTTTTCAAAAAAGCTATGTGGAATCTTGGATTTGTGATTTAGTATACTAATCAGACTGTGCTTGACACAAATGGTGAGTTGGAAATATCGTCTTACCATAATATTTTCGCCTATATATTGTGACATACAAAATGTTGTTGCCATGAATATCACAGGCAATTATACTGATTTTCAATGTTGTTTTTAACATCAATGTTAAAAACATCATGGTATATAATATAGTGGTATGTAATATATATTTTTCCAAATTATTGTACTATATATGTTGGTTTTTATAGTTTTTGATTAAAGTGTTTATATTTTTTAGGTGCCGGATGTTAGTTCTTAGAGGAGAATTGGACAGGTAACGTTTTTGTGAAATAATTATGTAGTGTTTTTTACATAAACTGTATTTAGAAAATGTTTATATATATTACAATTTATTTCATGTATTAGTGCAGTTTGTTTGTGTATTTTTCTTTCACTTTTGTTTTTGTAGCTTGATCTACAGTTTATAGGGGAAAAAGTTGGGGAGTAATTTTGAAAATATTTTGGAAACTTTAATAAAATATTTGAAAAATACATTTGTACATATAATGTTTTTAATTGTAATGTGAACCTTTTTTCAATTAATTGTATTTTTTGTAGAAAATGGTTTTACTCTAAAAATAAATGTATACTTTTCAAAATTATGCATAAAACACAAAGGGGCCGATTCCGATCTCGGCCGGTAGGGCTCCGAATCGGATTCGGCTTAACCGGATCCGATTCGGAGCCCTATTTCCCGACCGATTCGTACGCGTGTCCGGGCGAGCGAGTATGATGCGTATTCGCCGACCGACTCGTCCGGGCGTCCCGACCGCTCCGACCGACTCGATCCCGGGTCTAACCGCACCGACCGACTCGCACGGACATGACTCGCACCGCGCAATGGAGACGTTCCCCGGCCGGGTAAGTACGATGCGCGCCGCGGGCAGCAGTCCGACCGAGCCGCGCACTCCGGCTCAAAAGAGCTGTCGGAGCCGTACTTTGGGGGTCCGTGTCGGACCCCCCTCTAGGCGTAGCCGTGCGAGTCGCACACAGGGGGGACCCATGGGTCCCCCCTACCTGTGCGTGTACGGCGCGAATCGCTTTGCCGCGTACACGCTGTAGGGGGCGCCCTTGTCCGCCTCGCACCCATTGAGGCAATGGGAGCCCGCGTACGCGTTGTACGACAGGCTCCCATTGACTTCAATGGGATTCCGACCGACTCGAGCCCGATGGCATACGTGCGCATCGTACTCGTTCGGTCGGGCTGCTAGGGTCCGATTCGGTCGGAAATCTCTCCGGGTCCGGCTCGGTCGGAGAGATTTCCGGCCCGAATCGGAATTGGCCCCTTAGAGTATGATTTCCTTGCGTATTTTGTGTGGCTTTCTTTTTACTATTTTTGAGGATTTATTTCTTGTAGATTAATTGCAGATCAAGGGCTTCAGAAACAAAATTGTAAGTTTTATTTTCTGTTATTTTTAGTGAATGGGAAATACTACAGATGTTTGAAATGCATTATGAAGAGATATCAATTTTATTTATTTATTGATAATTGGTAGTAGATGTTGCATTTTTTAAGAGGGGATTATGATTTTTAAACTATATTAATTAATTTATTAATATACATTTTATTTATATTTACTTTCCAGTCTGACTGTATTTATTCACAAAAGGACTAAATGGTAAAAATAATTAAAATAATATTTATAAATCAATGTGTTTGGTAGGTTTTGTTTACTTAAAGTTGCATTTAATTTTTAGTTGGAATATTGAGATTTTTAGAGTAGTTTTCTTGCATTGATTTGAAATATGGTAGGCCTTGGAAATTAGTAAATATTTGTATTTTGCGTTATAATATTTCATACATTTTTTTGTTGTGTTCAAATACTTTAGGTTTTATTTCAGCAATAGATTGTTATATTCTAAGGGCCAGATGTACGACCCATTTTTGCATGAGCAAACGGGTTGGTGACCCGTTTGCGCATGCAAAAACTGTGAGGGCTATGTACAAACCCCATTTAGCGAGTCGCAATTTATTTGTGACTCGCTAAATAGGAATTGCGACTCGCAATTAGGAAGGGGCGTTCCAAGGGCGTCCCTTCCTAATTGCGACTCGCAACCCTATGTAAGAATGTTTTGCGACCGCAATTGCGGTTGCAAAACATTCGCAATTTACCCCCCTCTTCAAGAGGGTCGTAATGCAGTCGCAAATGGGAAGGGGTCCCCAAGGGACCCCTTCCCCTTTGCAAATGCAGGGGAAAATATTTTTTAGGGGCAGGCAGTTGTCCCAGGAACCACTACCTGCCCTTAAAAAATTTAACGAAAACGTTTAATTTTTCTTTTTTTAAATGCATCCCATTTTCCTTTAAGGAAAACGGACTGCATTAAAAAAAAACTGCTTTATATAAAAGCAGTCCCAGACATGGACGTCTGCTGAGCCCAGCAGGCCACCATACCTGGGAGGGCCAGCCAATCCCAATGGGGTTGCAAATTGCGGGTGCCTCATTAATATGCATGAGGCATGCAATTTACGACCCTATTGGGAATCGCAATCATTGCCGCAGACACTGTTGTACATACCAATTTGAGACTCACAAATTGCGAGACACTATTGCAACGCACTTTTGCGTGTCGCAAATTCCTTGGTCGTACATCTGGCCCTAAGTTGTGTGTAGATCTGTTCTTTTTTAATATGTGTAGAAAGTGATGGAGTGTAGTGTGCCTTAGAAGGCTTTGAGCCACCCTTCCACTGCATTGTATGTTTTGGCTTGTTGAGCCAAGGTGCTGTCATATAACTTCCGCATTGGTATTTGCTATTTATGTTGCTAACCCAAATATCTTCAAAATAGTCCATTAGGGACTTATTTTATGTTTGTATGTTTAGAAGTATGGTGATTCTATGAGGAGGTTGTAGTGGGTAGCTAGTTCTGTAACTTATACATATGCTGTGACTATTATTTTTTATCTCCTAGGCAAACTGAGAATTTGTTGAGTACTCACTGCAGATTTTTGAAGGAGTCTCTAAACACTCTGGTTGAAATGATAGTAAAAGCCTTGCATAGCTGTATGGAGGTGGATTTTTAATATGGAACAAACCATTGCCTGTTCGAAGCCAATGACAATTCTTTTGGGGTAGTAGTTGTTTGTTTTGGATTTTATCTGGATAGTTTGTAGTATGTAGCAGTGTGTTTGTTATGAAGAAGTGCGTACAATAATGGTATGTTTGTAATGTGGTATTCTTTGTATATCTGTGTAAATGGTTGAGGGCTCAATTTCAATAAGCCATCCATCATCCATGTGCTGCTTGGTGTTCATCTTAACGGGTTGCTTTCTGTTGAATTAATGTTTATTCTATTGTCATTGTTTGTGTTGTCATACATAAGAAAGGGTTCCTTGTTATTTGTTGTAGTTAAATTATCTGGGATATTTACGTCTTGGTTTTTGATTTTGGAAATGCATGGGAAAGGTACTTGATTTTTGTGCATGCAAAAATAAAATGTTTGCTTGATTTATATGTTTAAAAAATAGATTTCTCTAGCTTTGGGGCTAATTTTATGTTAGTTTTATTTTTAACATATATGAGGTATGAGATTGTTTTATGCTAAGCTACATGTAGTTACTTTGTAATATCTGTGTCGAGTTTGAAAAGCTGAATTCTCATTTTCATTTTGTGATTTTTGAGTTTGCTCTGTTGATGTTTCCTGTTATAGGGAAATATAATAATAATCATTACATTACTTTTTGTGTTTACGTTGTTAAGTTCTTTACATTATTTAGTTTTTAATAAGTTACTGTTTATTACTTACTTTCTAGAGGTAGATGTATTTTATTTGTATAGTTAGATTCTTTTTTTGTTCTGCATGGTATCTTGCAGCGTGTCGCTTCTTTAAGGTCTTGGCCTTTTTGTTGCAAAGTAAAGCAAATTGTTGTGTCCATTATATAGTGGTAATTTAATTGGAAAAGTACTTGCATTGGTTAGTGATTTTTATTTTTAATCTCATGTGTTGTATTGTTTGATGATTGATTTTTTTTCAGTTTAGTTTTTATTTGGTGGGTCCTAATTAGTGTTTATATTTATTTACGTTTATTTAATTGAATGCAATGTTTTAACACACTTATTTTTATAGGTTTTATAGTAGCTGGTTTAATGTTTTTATATTAAATGTTTTAAATATATATATTGCAATGAATGATAATTGTAACTTGACACAATATTGTAAAATTAATGATTTGTTTAAAAATGAATTGAACTCATTCCACTTTGTACACTGCAATATGGTGCTGACCATATGTAAATGTATTGTCCTCCGTCAGTTTTGTTAATTTTAACCTTTATGTACTTCCGTTTCTATGGCGCCCGTCGACACTGACGAAAGCTAAGGCTGAAACGCGTCTGTCGTTTAATTTTTGTGCACGAATAAATCCGTAATTGGATTTGAAATCAACGAGAGTGCTGGTCCTTGCTGTTCTAAAAGGCAGCGGAGCGTCATATATATATATATATATATATATATATATATATATTATATATATATATATATTCACTGAAAAAACCATAGGTTTCAGACACGTTATAGTTAGAAATTTGCATTTAAAAACCTTTGAAATTCACTGAAAAAACCATAGGTTTTAGGGACAGTTATAGTTAGTTGGACATTGCACTATTGCACTCGTACAAAACCCGTGAAATTCCCCCGTTATAGTTAGTTCAGCTAACTATAACTCGCGCCCCCGCAATGCACTGCTGATGACGTCACATATTACATCACTCATGACATGGTCAGTGACATCACTGATGACATCACTGATGACATCTCAAATGACATCACTGATGACATCATGCAGTGACTGTGTGTTTCTATAAAGTTTAAATATGTTTAATATATATGCCAAGGTGTATTGAATAATGAGTGGGTGTATAAGTGTCTGGATGGATGATTTAGTAGGTGCGTGACTGACTCTATAAGTGAGTGATTAAACGTATCTTACTAAATGCATGGGTTAGTGACTAAACTGTGTGAATGTCTTTATCCGTCTGTCTGTTGGTGTGTAAGTGGCTGCATGGGTTTGTAAATAGCTACATGAGTGTCTATGAGTTATTGATTGGTTGTCTGAGTATCTGTATGGGTGCCTGAGTGTTTGTGTGGATGGGGTGTGTGTGACTGCACATAGATGTATCAGTGGGTGATTCACTGGGTGCATGGTTTCAAGAGTGCATCTGTGATGGACTGTATGGGTGGGGGAGTGTGTGTATGGGTGTGTTAGTGAGTGAATGTATATCTCAGTGGTACATGTGTGAGTAACTACATATGTGAAAGGCAGTATATATGTGTGTTGGAGTATATAAATAGCTATAAGCGAGAGTGTGTGATTGTGATTGTGAGAGTGACTGTATGGATGAGTGTGTGCTTGTATCAGTGATTGTATAGGAGCGTAAGAATGTGCTAGTATTTGTATGAGTAAGTGAGCTGGTGTGTGTATAACTGTATAGGTGAGTAAATGGCAGTGTGATTAATTATTTGCATGACTGACTAGGTGTGTGAGTACCTCTATGGATGAGTGGGGGTGTGTGAGTGTCTATGTAGGTGTTTGAGTGCATATGATAGTCCTATACTGAGTGACCGTAAGTATGAGTGACTGTACGGGTGAGTGAGTGGATGTGTGTGTAGACCTAAGAATCAGTGAGTGGGTATGTAGTTATTGGTGTTGGAGTGTATATGGTTTTGAGAATGGCAGTCTGTAATTTACAGTGGGTGTATCAAAAGTTATATTAGGGTGTGAGAAGATGCATGAAATTATCACATGGATGATGTCATCAGTGATGTCATTTGAGATGTCATCAGTGATGTCATCAGTGATGTCACTGACCATGTCATGAGTGATGTAATATGTGACGTCATCAGCAGTGCATTGCGGGGGCGCGAGTTATAGTTAGCTCAACTATCTATAACGGGGGAATTTCACGGGTTTTGTACGAGTGCAATGTCCAACTAACTATAACTGTCCCTAAAACCTATGGTTTTTTCAGTGAATTTCAAAGGTTTTTTAAATGCAAATTTCTAACTATAACGTGTCTGAAACCTACGGTTTTTTCAGTGAATTTCAAAGGTTTTTAAATGCTAATTTCTAACTATAACGTGCCTGAAACCTATGGTTTTTTCAGTGAATTTCAAAGGTTTTTTAAATGCTAATTTCTAACTATAACGTGTCTGAAACCTATGGTTTTTTCAGCGAATTTCAAAGGTTTTTTAAATGCTAATTTCTAAATATAACGTGCCTGAAACCTATGGATTTTCAGTGAATTTCAAAGGTTTTTTAAATGCTAATTTCTAACTATAACGTGCCTGAAACCTATGGTTTTTTCAGTGAATTTCAAAGGTTTTTTAAATGCTAATTCCTAACTATAACATGTCTGAAACCTATGGTTTTTTTCAGTGAATTTCCAAGGTTTTGTAAATGACAATTTTTAAATGTATTAATTGTTATCTTTATTTTTTTGATACTGATTTACTACATTTTTTTAAACTATTTATTTTTTAAATTACACTGTAATTACATTATACATTACATTACAAAATATACTTTCTCAGAATGAATTACTTTAGTTTAAATTCTTTGCAAATAGGCAATAGACTTTTAAGTACAGTAGTTACAGTTGTTGCAATGGGCAAAACAATTTCAAACACAATGCAACATTGAGCTCAATGTGAATTTCTAGTTAAATGCAATTAGTTACTTTATGGATTACTTTTCTAACCACAGGACTGGATCCTAGATTCAGTCCTGGGACATCTCCTGTAAACAGTTGAGTAAAAGCGTTTTGGTTACAGTACTGATTTTTAAGGAATATTATTGTATTTTAAAAGTTGACACTTAGAAACTTTTTCACATAGAATCACCAATGTTATCCTTTGGCAGGAAATTCACTTAGCAGGTAAGTAGTGTTATCGTTACTTTTTCTTACTCAGTGGTGGATCCTGGATCCAGCACTGGTGCATCTCCTGTAAACAGTTGAAAGAATGCGTTTAAGTCATACAGGCGATTTTTAAGGAATATTTGTAGTTTGTGAAAATCGACACTTTGAAACTTTTCTGCTGAAAACCAGACAATGGATTCCTATGGAAGGAAATACAAGTTACTGGTAAGTACGGTTAGAATTACTTTTCAGGGTCAGTGCTGGGCTAAAAGATGCAGCACTGGGTTCTCTCCTGATAACAGGTGAGTAAATCGGTTTTCGTAGTTCGGCTGATTTTAGAGGAATATTATAAAGTTCCAAAACTCCACACTTAGAAGAATTTCCAAGTGAAACCAGTCAATGTTAGCCTATGGAAGGAAATTCAAGTTACTGGTAAGTACGGTTAGAATTACTTTTCAGGGTCAGTGCTGGGCTAAAAGATGCAGCACTGGGTTCTCTCCTGATAACAGTTGAGTAAATCGGAATTCGTAGTTCGGCTGATTATAGAGGAATATTTGCACAATGGTGAAGGAAGGGGGTGGGGCCTGAGGTGACATGTCTGCAAACACGCCCTGTGGCGCGTTTTAAGTTGGAGAATTAATTCCTCCTCAATCCCGAGGGTCCCTAGGGGCCAACTAGCCCACCAGGTACCTCCAGCATGCGCCAGAGAGCTGCGTTGAAGAGAGGTGTTCAGAGGCCATGCCCCTTTTTGCACCTCTCTGCAACGCAGCTCTGTGGTGCTTTCTGGACGTACCTGGTGGGCTAGTTGTCCCCCAGGGACCCTCAGGATTGAAGGGGATTTAATTCCCCATCTTAAAACACGCCACGGGGCCTGTTTGCACACATGTCATCTCAAGCCCCGCCCCCTCCCTTCACCACTGTGCAAACGCGCCCCGTGGCGCGTTTTAAGTCGGGGGATTAACTCCCCTTCAATCCTGAGGGTCCCTGGGGTGCAACTAGCCCACCAGCTCCCTCCATTATGCGCCACAGAGCTGCGTTGCAGAGAGGTGTAAAAGGGGCGTGGCCTCAGAACACCTCTCTGCAACGCAGCCCCTGGCGCATACTGGAGGTTCCTGGTGGGCTAGTTGGCCCCAGAGACCCCAGTATTCAAGGGGAATTCGTTCCCCATCTGCAAACGCGCCAGGGGTGTTTTTCTTTTTCTTTTTCTTTTTTTTTTTTAAGAAGGGGGCTGTGTGGCCCCCTTCTTTTCTAATTTATTGGTCCTGGGGACCCCATCCCCCAGGGCCTGCCCCCTATTTATTTAAAAAAAAAAAAAAAAATTGGAACGGGGCCGCGTGGCCCCCCTACCGAGGCCTTAATCGGCCCCGGGGACCCCATCCCCCGGGGCATGGCCTTTTTTTAATTTTTATTGTTTTGTAGGGGGCTGCGTTGCCCCCTCCTCAGGCTACTTATGGCCCCGGGGAACCCATCCCCCGGGGCCGGCCTTTGTTGTTTTTTTAATTTTGGGGAAGGGGCCACGTGGCCCCCTCCCGGGCCACTACTTGCCCCGGGGACCCCATTCCCCGGGGCTGGCCCTCTCCGTTGGGGACTGTGGGGGTCCCCAATCCCCCACAGTCCCGCCGGCTCCCCGCGTCCCTTGGGAGCCGGCATTGCTTTTCCACATGGGGAGCTGCTAAGATGCAGCTCCCCATGTGGAAAGCAATTTGCTTTGGATATTGGAAGCGAGAGCAGGTTTCCCTGCTCTCGCTTCCAATATCCAAAGCAGTTTGCTAAGACAGGACGGGAGCCGCGAGGCTCCCGCCCTGCCATAGCAAACTACTGTGTCCCAGGGTTAGGCACCCCGGGACACTGCAAGAGCCGGCCCTGGGGGGTGGCGGTCCCCAGGGCCATCAAGGGCTCCAGGAGGGGGCCACGCGGCCCCCTCCCTTGAGTTGCACAGCCCCGGGGAGGTGGTGGTCCCCGGGGCTCTGGGAGTCCGTAACGGACCCCCACATTAAAATATTTAGTGCCCCGGGGAGGTGGCGGTCCCGGGCGTGTGGGGAGCTCAAGCCCCCACATAGGTTATTTAAAAAAATAAAAAGAAGCCCGGGGGTGGCGGTCCCGGGGCTGTGGGAGGGCCAAGAGCCCTCCTGCATCATTTTTATTAAAGCCCCGGGGGTGGCGGTCCCCGGGGCTTGGGAGCCTTAGAGGCCCCCACATCATAAAACTTAACCCTCCCATGCCCCCGGGACTTGGCCCACCCGGGGGCCAATTACCAAAGAAGCGCGGGAGCCCGCGCTTCGTTTTTTTTTTTTATCGACAGGATCCGCGCACCGTAAGCGCATCCTGCCAATTAAAAAAAAAAAAATTTGGAAGGGGGCCGCGTGGCCCCCCTCCCGAGGCCTTAATCAGCCCCGGGGACCCCATCCCCCGAAGCATGGCCTTTTTTAAAAATGTTTATTGTTTTGTAGGGGGGCTGCGTTGCCCCCCTCCTCAGGCTACTTATGTCCCCGGGGACCCCATCTCCCGGGGCCGGCCTGTTGTTGTTTTTTTTAATTTTGGGGAAGGGGGCCGCGTGGCCTCACTCCCGAGCCACTACTTGCCCCGTGGACCCCATCCCCGGGGCTGGCCCTCTCCGTTGGGGACTGTGGGGGTCCCCAATCCCCCACAGTCCCGCCGGCTCCCGCGTCCCTTGGGAGCCGGCATTGCTTTTCCACATGGGGAGCTGCTAAGATGCAGCTCCCCATGAGAAAGCAATTTGCTTGGATATTGGAGCGAGAGCAGGTTTCCTGCTCTCGGCCAATATCCAAAGCAGTTTGCTAAGACAGGACGGGAGCCGCGAGGCTCCCGCCCTGCCATAGCAAACTACCGTGTCCCGAGGTTAGGCACCCGGGACACTGCAGGAGCCGGCCCTGGGGGTGGCGGTCCCCAGGGCCATCAAGGGCTCCAGGAGGGGGCCACGCGGCCCCCTCCCTTGAGTGCACAGCCCCGGGAGGTGGTGGTCCCCGGGGCTCTGGGGACCGTAACGGACCCCCACATTAAAATATTTAGTGCCCCGGGGAGGTGGCGGTCCCCGGGGCGTGTGGGGGCTCAAGCCCCCACATAGGTTATTTAAAAAAATAAAAAGAAGCCCCGGGGGTGGCGGTCCCCGGGGCTGCGGGAGGGCCAAGAGCCCTCCCGCATCATTTTTTTGATTAAAGCCCGGGGGTGGCGGTCCCCGGGGCTTGGGGGGCCTTAGAGGCCCCCCACATCATAAAACTTAACCCTCCCATGCCCCCGGGACTTGGTCCACCCGGGGGCCAATTACCAAAGAAGCGCGGGAGCCCGCGCTTCGTTTTTTTTTTTTATCGGCAGGATCCGCGCACCGTAAGCGCATCCTGCCAATTTAAAAAAAATAAATAAATTTGGGGGGCCCTGGGGGTCCTTGTAGGCCTAGGGGGTCAGGGTGTTTCTACCCTGCCCCCTTTTTGCGTATTGCGCACTATTTTTACTGCTTTCTTGTTCCTCGGTTCTACCGAGGAACAAGATGGCTGCCAACACTTCCTGATTTCGAGTGTTGACAGCCAATTAGCATGCAGCTCGTGGTCGGGAGGGTGCGCGGGGCTCTGGGGGTCCGTAACGGACCCCCACATTAAAATATTTAGTGCCCCGGGGAGGTGGCGGTCCCCGGGGCGTGTGGGGAGGCTCAAGCCCCCCCACATAGGTTATTTAAAAAAAATAAAAAGAAGCCCCAGGGGGTGGCGGTCCCCGGGGGTGCGGGAGGGCCAAGAGCCCTCCCGCATCATTTTTTTTATTAAAGCCCCGGGGGGTGATGGTCCCCGGGGCTTGGGGGGCCTTAGAGGCCCCCCACATCATAAAACTTAACCCTCCCATGCCCCCGGGACTTGGCCCACCCGGGGGCCAATTACCAAAGAAGCGCGGGAGACCATGTCTTGAGTGATGTAATATGTGACGTCATCAGCAGTGCATTGCGGGGGCGCAAGTTATAGTTAGCTGAACTAACTGTAACGGGGGAATTTCACGGGTTTTGTACGAGTGCAATGTCCAACTAACTATAACTTTCCCTAAAACCTATGGTTTTTTCAGTGAATTTCAAAGGTTTTTTAAATGCTAAACCCTAACTATAACAGGCCTGAAACCTATGGTTTTTTCAGTGAATTTCAAAAGTTTTTAAAATGCTAATTCCTAACTATAACAAGCCTGAAACCTATGGTTTTTTTCAGTGAATTTCAAAGGTTTTTTAAATGCTAATTCCTAACTATAACATGTCTGAAACCTATGTTTTTTTCAGTGAATTTCAAAGGTTTTGTAAATGACAATTTTTAAATGTATTAATTGTTATATTTATTTTTTTGATACTGATTTACTACATTTTTTTAAACTATTTATTTTTAGATATTTTATTTTTTAAATTACATTGTAATTACATTATACATTACATTACAAAATATACTTTCTCAGAATGAATTACTTTAGTTTAAATACTTTGCAAATAGGCAATAGACTTTTAAGTACAGTAGTTACAGTTGTTGCACTGGGCAACACAATTTCAAACACAATGCAACATTGAGCTCAATGTGAATTTCTAGCTAAATGCAATTAGTTACTTTATGGATTACTTTTCTAACCACAGGACTGGATCCTAGATTCAGTCCTGGGACATCTCCTGTAAACAGTTGAGTAAAAGCGTTTTGGTTACAGTAGTGATTTTTAAGGAATATTATTGTATTTTAAAAGTTGACACAGAAACATTTTCACATAGAATCACCAATGTTATCCTATGGGAGGAAATTCACTTAGCAGGTAAGTAGTGTTATCGTTACTTTTTCTTACTCAGTGGTGGATCCTGGATCCAGCACTGGTGCATCTCCTGTAAACAGTTGAAAGAATGCGTTTAAGTCATACAGGCGATTTTTAAGGAATATTTGTAGTTTGTGAAAATCAACACTTTGAAACTTTTCTGCTGAAAACCAGACAATGGATTCCTACGGAAGGAAATATAAGTTACTGGTAAGTACGGTTAAAATTACTTTTCAGGATCAGTACTGGGCGGAAAGATGCAGCACTGAGGTCTCTCCTGATAACAGGTGAGTAAATCGGAATTCGTATTTTGGCTGATTTTAGAGGAATATTTGTATGTTTCAAAAATCGACACTTAGAATCTTTTTCAGCAAAAAGCAGGCAATGATATCCTATGGAAGGAAATTCAAGTTACTGGTATGTACGGTTAAAATTACTTTCAGGATCAGTACTGGGCTGAAAGATGCAGCACTGAGGTCTCTCTTGATAACAGGTGAGTAAATCGGAATTCGTATTTCGGCTGATTTTAGAGGAATATTATAAAGTTCCAAAACTCCACACTTAGAAGAATTTCCAAGTGAAACCAGTCAATGATATCCTATGGAAGGAAATTCAAGTTACTGGTAAGTACGGTTAAAATAACTTTTCAGGATCAGTACTGGGCTGAATGATGCAGCACTGAGGTCTCTCCTGATAACAGGTGAGTAAATCGGAATTCGTAGTTCGGCTGATTTTAGAGGAATATTTGTATGTTTCAAAAATCGACAGAAACTTTTCAGCAAAAAGCAGACAATGATATCCTATGGAAGGAAATTCAAGTTACTGGTAAGTACGGTTAAAATTACTTTTCAGGATCAGTACTGGGCTGAAAGATGCAGCACTGAGGTCTCTCCTGATAACAGGTGAGTAAATCGGAATTCGTATTTCGGCTGATTTTAGAGGAATATTATAAAGTTCCAAAACTCCACACTTAGAAGAATTTCCAAGTGAAACCAGTCAATGATATCCTATGGAAGGAAATTCAAGTTACTGGTAAGTACGGTTAAAATTACTTTTCAGGATCAGTACTGGGCTGAAAGATGCAGGACTGAGGTCTCTCCTGATAACAGGTGAGTAAATCAGAATTCGTAGTTCGGCTGATTTTAGAGGAATATTTGCACAATGGTGAAGGGAGGGGCGGGGCCTGAGGTGACATCTGTGCAAACGCGCCCCGTGGCACGTTTTAAGTTGGGGGATTAAGTCCCCTTGAATCATGAGGGTCCCTGGGGTCCAACTAGCCCACCCTGTACCTCCAGTATGCACCAGGGAGCTGCTTGCAGAGAGGTGTTCAGGGGCCACGCCCCTTTTTGCACCTCTCTGCAACGCAGCTCTGTGGCGCTTTCTGGACGTACCTGGTGGGCTAGTTCGCCCCCAGGGACCCTCAGGATTGAAGGGGATTTCATTCCCCATCTTAAAATGCTCCATGGGGCCTGTTTGCACACATGTCACCTGAAGCCCCGCCCCCTCCCTTCACCACTGTGCAAACATGCCCCGTGGCGTGTTTTAAGTTGGGGGATTAAGTCCCCTTGAATACTGAGGGTCCCTGGAGTCCAACTAGCCCACCATGTACCTCCAAAAGCACCACAGAGCTGCGTTGCAGAGAGGTGTAAAAGGGGTGTGGCCTCTGTACACCTCTCTGCAACGCAGCCCCTGGCGCATACCGGAGGTTCCTGGTGGGCTAGCTGGCCTCCAGGGACCCCCAGTATTCAAGGGGAATTACTTCCCCTTCTTAAAACGCGCCAGGAGGCGCGTTTGCAGACTGCTGCAGGGAGGGGCGGGGCCTCGGCACGATGCCGGTCTTTTTTTTGTTTTGTTTTTTGTTGCTTTTTTCTGCCCAGGGGGTCCTTGTGGGACCCCTGAGCAGACCTAGGGGTAGGGTGTTTCTACCCTGCCCCCTTTGTGCGTTTGCGCACTTGTTTCTTGTGTTTTTTTTTAATCAGTGGGTTCCGCGCACCCTAAGCGCATCCCGCCGATTTTGAGAAACAAAATGCTTTTTTCTTCCCAGGGGGTCCTTGTGGGACCCCCTGAGCAGACCTAGGGGGTCAGGGTGTTTCTACCCTGCCCCCTTTGTGCGTTTTCCGCACTTGTTTCTTGTGCTTTTTTTTTTTTAAATCGGCGGGATCTGCGCACCCTAAGCGCATCCGCCGTTTAAATAAAAAAAATGCTTTTCTGCCCAGGGGTCCTTGTGGGAGCCCCTGAGCAGACCTAGGGGTCAGGGTGTTTCTACCCTGCCCCCTTTTGCGCTTTGAGCACTTGTTTCTGTCCCTCGGTTCTACCGAGGGACAAAATGGCTGCCAACACTTCCTGATTTGGAGTGTTGACAGCCACTTGACAGCCAATTAGCATGCAGCTCGTGATCGGGACGGTGCGCGCAGGGTGCGCTCAGGATACGCGGACCCTACTCGCCCAGAGATATATATGTGACTTTACTTTTGATTTTCTCAGGAACTACTGACCGGATTTACACCATTTAAGCAAAAGGCAAGACACTGAACCAAGGGCTACCTCTTTGCCAAATTTGGTGTAATTCCGTTCAGCAGTTCGGGCTGTAGCTGCGACTAAAGGTTCCTATGGAAAAATGAATGGGGAAAACGCGTTATGGGACCCCCCTTTTTTCTCGGCCCCTGCTTGACGAATCAACCCGAGACTTTCAGGGTGGGAGCGGAGCGGAACGCCCCAACAAGTTGGAAGCTTTTGCGAAGATTCGTCAACCGGCGCAAGAGTTATTTCAAATAGAATGTCGCGGATTTCCTATGGATATTAGGTCCTAACTATAACTATCTACTGGCGACCGCCAGTAGATAATATATATATATATATATATATATATATATACCCACATACATACATATATATATATATATATATATATATATATATATATATATATATATATATATATATATATATATAACATAGACAAAAGGGATCCTTCCGTGGCTGAGGAAGTAAAACACAAGTGCTGTGAGGTGGAAATTTGTGATTTATTGGTAGCGGCAAACTGCCCGACACATTTCAGGGAAAGATCTCCTTGTTCATGGGTCTAGAAGTAATATGAGCACTCCATTATTTTTAATGTGACTCTCCAAAAACATTAAGAAAGGGCAATACAACAAAACAATCATTAAAGCCAAGCTTTTTTTAATGCCATCTTAGATTGTAGTAATAAAGTGCTTGAGATCGTACTTCTTCATATTATAACCCTGCGCATGACTATTTTTAATGGAAATATAAGCATGTGTGTTGCAATTGCGTCAGTTCTTAGATTATCTGATAAGCAAGTCCTTAATAAAAAAATTAAATGAAACACAAATGTTTGTTATTTTATTTCTGCTATATGTGGTGACAGTCAATTAGTATGTTTCTGATGATTAAATTATTGTACAGAAATTATTCCCAAGTAGAGCAAAACATAAAATCAAGTACCAAAATGAACATGCCTGTTACATGTGCTCATGTAAATAAATAAATCCTGCGCTGCAGGTAGTTCATTCAAGAATTATTTCTCCCAAGTGAGCGCAAGAAATCTCCAAAACAGTAACTCAAACTAAACTAAAAAATAAACTATTTAGTTTGACTGACAGCTGTCCTAATAAGCAAATAAATGTTTTAAGGAAGAAAATCTTTAACATCACTAAGTATACAATTGCTTCAGCGCTCATTAATATAAATCATTCTCACAAATGTCCATTTGTGAACAAAAGCTCATAATTATTCTGTTGTGTTGGAGCACTATAAGTAAGCTATATTGTCAACTAGATTGTACATTCAACATATTCATTAGTAAACAAAAACATGTCTTAGCTTCCAATCAGTCAAATCATGCTGGAACAATCACATGCACCTGTGTGGAATGATATAAAATTGTGTAAGTTTAAAATGAAATGGATGCCACTTCAAATATCTCAGGGAAGATATGTATACTGTGCATAGCAATAAAATATAGGAACTGGAGACTCCATACAGCATAGGAGATAGAGGAAATAACATGGATAATTTTAATCAGCCAAGATATACCACTTGTTACTCATCAAAATTCAATCCATTTGGCCTCCTACTGTTGAAATCAATAATGTACCACAACTCTAACCATCTCAGGTCTAGTGTCCTTTTTCCTCCTCTGATGTTAAATGATACTCCATCAAATGCAACCATTTGCAGTTGCCTTCTGTCACTGAAATAGAAATCTTTAAAGTGCCTGGCCACTGGATATTGTTTATCTTGATTAACTATTACTCATGTATGTTCTAATACTATTATTTTGACCTTATGGATTGTACTTCCTATGTAGTACTTATTTCAAGTACATTTTAAGCCATATATGCAAAAAATCAGAATTTCAGGAAAGGTGTTTCCGAATTTTCAAATTCTTTTTTCTCCATGGGGAACACAATGTTTTTTACATTACCAGTATATCTGCATTGTTTACATTTAGTACATCTAAAGTACCCTTTAGGTAAATATTTTTTGCGGGTCATAGTTTTTGCAATCCTGTTCATATACAACATGTCCTGTAACAATTTACTTTTTTTTAAAGTAAATTTAGGATGATTGTCAAAATATTTCAAAAGGATCTCTTCAGTGAGTAAAACATGCCAGTGTTTTCAAAATATTTGCCATACTTTCTGTGCTTTATTAATGAATCTGATGGCACTGGACTCATCTTTTTTCTTTGTTCCATTATTAAGACATCTACTCTTTTGATGTTATCTACCCTTGCTACTGCTGCTCTTTGTATAGTTTTAATGCTATAGACTCTGACCTGAAACCTCTCATTCATAGTTTGTTTTTCTTCCTGAAAATGTCATTTGCCCTTAGTAATTCCCCTTAGGCGATAATTCGAATAAGATTCTTAGGATGAATGCTGGAGGGCGGAGGCCTGTAAGAGACTAATACTAACTGTTTTCTTCCTGAATAACGTAGTCTCAAGGTTTTCATTCTTAACTCCAACTTTAAGGTCAAGAAATTCAATTTAATATTTATCTATTTGACTTGTTCAAAAGTCAAATTCAAGGCAGTGCCTTTCCAAATTACAAAGATGTCATCTATATAACTACCTGTTCCTCCCACCAGCCAAGATACAAACCAGCAAAGAGGTCCCCATCACAGTACCCTGGCTTTGTCAGTACAGATGACCATCAAATAGGAAGAAATTATTATTGAGGATGTAACAGATCATATCTAGATCTATATCTATATCTGTAGCTATATATATATCTATTTCTCCATCTCTATCTATATATATAAATTAGCATTTAAAAAACCTTTGAAATTCACTGAAAAAACCATAGGTTTCAGACACGTTATAGTTACAAATTAGCATTTAAAAAACCTTTGAAATTCACTGAAAAAACCATAGGTTTTAGGGACAGTTATAGTTAGTTGGACATTGCACTCGTACAAAACCCGTGAAATTCTATATCTGTAGCTATATATATATCTATTTCTCCATCTCTATCTATATATATATATATATATATATATATATATATATATATATATATATATTCACTGAAAAAACCATAGGTTTCAGACACGTTATAGTTACAAATTAGCATTTAAAAAACCTTTGAAATTCACTGAAAAAACCATAGGTTTCAGACACGTTATAGTTACAAATTAGCATTTAAAAAACCTTTGAAATTCACTGAAAAAACCATAGGTTTTAGGGACAGTTATAGTTAGTTGGACATTGCACTCGTACAAAACCCGTGAAATTCCCCGTTATAGTTAGTCCAGCTAACTATAACTTCGTGCCCCGCAATGCACTGCTGATGACGTCACATATTACATCACTCATGACATGGTCAGTGACATCACTGATGACATCACTGATGACATCTCAAATGACATCACTGATGACATCATCCAGTGACTGTGTGTTTCTGTAAAGTTTAAATATTTTTAAAATATATAGGAAAAGACGTATTGAAGAATGAGTGGGTGTGTAAGTGTCTGTATGGATGATTTAGTAGGTGCGTGACTGACTCTATAAGTGAGTGATTTAACGTATCTTACTGAATGCATGGGTTAGTGACTAAACTGGGTGTATGTCTGTATCCGTCTGTCTGTTGCTGTGTAAGTGGCTGCATGTGTTTGTGAATAGCTAAATGATTTTCTATATGAGTTATTGAATGCTTGTCTGAGTATCTGTATGGGTGCCTGAGTGTTTGTGTGGGAGGGGTGTGTGCAACTCTGTGCATAGATGTGTGAGTGGGTGATTCACTGGGTGGATGGTTTCAAGAGTGCATCTGTGATAGACTGTATGGGTGGGTAAGTGTGTGTAAGAGTGTGTTAGTGAGTGAATGTATGTCCCAGTGGTACATGTGTGAGTAACTACATATGTGAAAGGCAGTATATATGTGTGTTGGAGTATATAAATAGCTATAAGCAAGAGTGAGTGATTGTGATAGTGGCTGTATGGATGATTGTGTGCTTGTATCAGTGATTGTATAAGAGCGTAACAATGTGCTACTATTTGTATGAGTAAGTGAGCTGGTGTGTGTGTATAACTGTATAGGTGAGTAAATGGCAGTGTGTTTAATTATTTGCATGACTGACTAGGTGTGTGAGTATCTCTATGGATGAGTGGCGTTGTTTGAGTGTCTATATAGGAGTAAGAGTGCATATGATAGTCCTGTACTGAGTGACCGTAAGTATGAGTGACTGTACGGGTGAGTGAGTGGATGTGTGTGTGTAGACCTAAGAATCAGTGAGTGGGTATGTAGTTATTGGTGTTGGAGTGTCTATGGTTTTGCGAATGGCAGTCTGTAATTTAGAGTGGGTGTATCAAAGGTTATATTAGGGTGTGAGGAGGTGCATCAGATTATCACGTGGATGATGTCATCAGTGATGTCATTTGAGATGTCATCAGTGATGTCATCAGTGATGTCACTGACCATGTCATGAGTGATGTAATATGTGACGTCATCAGCAGTGCATTGCGGGGCGCGAGTTATAGTTAGCTGGACTAACTATAACGGGGAAATTTCACGGGTTTTGTATGAGTGCAATGTCCAACTAACTATAACTGTCCCTAAAACCTATGGTTTTTTCAGTGAATTTCAAAGGTTTTTTAAATGCTAATTTGTAACTATAACGTGTCTGAAACCTATGGTTTTTTCAGTGAATTTCAAAGGTTTTTAAATGCTAATTTGTAACTATAACGTGTCTGAAACCTATGGTTTTTTCAGTGAATTTCAAAGGTTTTTTAAATGCTAATTTCTAACTATAACGTGCCTGAAACCTACGGTTTTTCAGTGAATTTCAAAGGTTTTGTAAATGACAATTTTTAAATGTATTAATTGTTATATTAATTTTTTTCATACTGATTTACTACATTTTTAGAAACAATTTTTTTTACATATTTTATTTGTCAAATTACATTGTAATTACATTATACATTACATTACAAAAAATACTTTCTCAGAATGAATTACTTTAGTTTAAATACTTTGCAGATAGGCAATAGACTTTTAAGTACAGTAGTTACAGTTGTTGCAATGGGCAACACATTTTCAAACACAATGCAACATTCAGCTCAATGTGAATTTCTAGTTAAATGCAATTAGTTACTTTATGGATTAATTTTGTAACCACAGGACTGGATCCTAGATTCAGTCCTGGTACATCTCCTGTAAACAGTTGAGTAAAAGCGTTTTGGTTACAGTCGTGATTTTTAAGGAATATTATTGTATTTTAAAAGTTGACACTTTGAAACTTTTTCTCATAGAATCACCAATGTTATCCTATGGAAGGAAATTCACTTAGCAGGTAAAAACTGTTATCGTTACTTTTTCTTACTCAGTGTTGGATCCTGGATCCAGCACTGGTGCATCTCCTGTAAACAGTTGAAAGAATGCGTTTAAGTCATACAGGCGATTTTTAAGGAATATTTGTAGTTTGTGAAAATCAACACTTTGAAACTTTTTGCTGAAAACCAGTCAATGTTAGCCTATGAAGGAAATTCAAGTTACCGGTAAGTACGGTTAAAATTACTTTTGAGGATCAGTACTGGGCTGAAACATGCAGCACTGAGGTCTCTCCTGATAACAGGTGAGTAAATCGGAATTCGTATTTCGGCTGATTTTAGAGGAATATTTTAAAGTTCCAAAACTCCACACTTAGAAGAATTTCCAAGTGAAACCAGTCAATGTTAGCCTATGGAAGGAAATTCAAGTTACTGGTAAGTACGGTTAAAATTACTTTTCAGGACCAGTACTGGGCTGAAAGATACAGCACTGAGGTCTCTCCTGATAACAGGTGAGTAAATCGGAATTCGTATTTCGGCTGATTTTAGAGGAATATTTTAAAGTTCCAAAACTCCACACTTAGAAGAATTTCCAAGTGAAACCAGTCAATGTTAGCCTATGGAAGGAAATTCAAGTTACTGGTAAGTACGGTTAAAATTACTTTTCAGGATTAGTACTGGGCTGAAAGATGCAGCACTGAGGTCTCTCCTGATAACAGGTGAGTAAATCAGAATTCGTATTTCGGCTGATTTTAGAGGAATATTTGCACAATGGTGAAGGGAGGGGCGGGGCCTGAGGTGACATCTGTGCAAACGCGCCCCGTGGCGCGTTTTAAGTTGGGGGATTAAGTCCCCTTGAATCATGAGGGTCCCTACGGGCCAACTAGCCCACCAGGAACCTCCAGTATGCGCCAGGGGCTGCGTTGCAGAGACATGTACAGAGGCCACACCCCTTTTTACACCTCTCTGCAACGCAGCTCTGTGGCGCTTTCTGGACGTACCTGTTGGGCTAGTTGGCCCTCAGGGACCCTCAGGATTGAAGAGGATTTAATTCCCCATCTTAAAACGCGCCACGGGGCCTGTTTGCACACATGTCACCTGAAGCCCCGCCCCTCCCTTCACCACTGTGCAAACGCGCCCCGTGGCGCGTTTTAAGTTGGGGATTAAGTTCCCTTGAATCCTGAGGGTCCCTAGGGGCCAACTAGACCACCAGGAACCTCCAATATGCGCCAGGGGGCTGCGTTGCAGAGACGTGTAGAGAGGCCACACCCCTTTTACACCTCTCTGCAACGCAGCTCTGTGGCGCTTTCTGGATGTACCTGTTGGGCTAGTTGGCCCCAGAGACCCTCAGGATTGAAGGGATTTAATTCCCCATCTTAAAACGCGCCACGGGGCCTGTTTACACACATGTCACCTGAAGCCCCGCCCCCTCCCTTCACCACTGTGCAAACGCGCCCCGTGGCGCGTTTTAAGTTGGGGGATTAAGTCCCCTTGAATCCTGAGGGTCCCCGGAGTCCAACTAGCCCACCATATACCTCCAAAAAGGTATAATTTTTTAATTTGTAATTTAAAAAAAAAAACGGGAAGGGGGCCGCGTGGCCCCCCTTCCCTGGGCCTGTATTGGCCCCGGGGACCCCATCCCCGGGGCATGGCCTCGTTTTTATTTATATTCTTTGGAGGGGGCTGCGTGGCCCCCTCCTCTGGCCATTTAAGGCCCCGGGGACCCCATCCCCGGGGCCGGCCATTCCGTTTTTTTTTTTTAATTTATTTATTTTTTTGGGGAGGGGGCCGCGTGGCCCCCTCCCGAGCCACTACTTGCCCCGGGGACCCCATCCCCCGGGGCCTGGCCCTCGTTGGGGACTGTGGGGGGTCCCCAATCCCCCACAGTCCCGCCGGCTCCCCGCGTCCCTAGGGTGCCGGCATTGCTTTTACACATGGGGAGCAGCTAACATGCTGCTCCCCATGTGTAAAGCTATCGGCTTTGGATATTGGAAGAGAGAGCAGGTTTCCTGCTCTCTCTTCCAATATCCAAAGCAGTTTGCAATGACAGGACGGGAGCCGCGAGGCTCCCGTCCTGTCATTGCAAACAGCAGTGTCCCGGGGTAGGCACCCGGGACACTGCAGGAGCCGGCCCTGGGGGTGGTGGTCCCCAGGGCCATCAAGGGCTCCAGGAGGGGGCCGCGCGGCCCCCTCCCATTCAGTACACAGCCCCGGGGAGGTGGTGGTCCCCGGGGCTCTGGGGTCCGTAACGGACCCCCATATTAAAATGTTTAGTGCCCCGGGAGGTGGTGGTCCCCGGGGCGTGTGGGGGGGCTGGAGCCCCCCCACACAGGTTTAATAATTTTTTTTAAAAAGCCCCGGGGAGGTGGTGGTCCCCGGGGCTGCGGGAGGGCTCAGAGCCCTCCCGCACCATATTTTTAAAAAAGCCCCGGGGGTGGCAGTCCCCGGGGCTTGGGAGGCCCTTGAGGCCCCCACACATTAAATTATCCCCCCACCATGCCCCCGGGACTTGGGCCACCCGGGGCCAGTTAACATCGAGCGCGGGAGACCGCGCTTCGATTTTTTTCTGCAGGATTCGCGCACCCTGAGCGCATCCTGCCGATTTTTAAAAAAAAAAAAAATTTTTTTTTGCCCAGGGGGTCCTTGTGGGACCCCCTGAGCAAACCTAGGGGGTCAGGGTGTTTCTACCCTCCCCCCTTTGTGCGCTTTGCGCACTTGTTTCTGTCCCTCGGTTCTACCGAGGGACAAAATGGCTGCCAACATTTCCTGAATCGGAATGTTGACAGCCAGCTGACAACCAATTAACATGCAGCTCGTGATCGGGACGGTGCGCGCAGGGTGCGCTCAGGGTGCGCGAATCCTCCGTGCCCATAGATATATATGTACTTTTACTTTTTGATTTTCTCAGCAACTACTGAACGGATTTACACCATTTAACAAAAGGGTTCTTTCTGAACCAAGAACTACCTCTTTGCCAAATTTGGTGTAATTCCGTTCAGCAGTTCGAGGCTGTAGCCGTGTCTAAAGTTTCCTATGGGAAAATGCATGGGGAAAACGCGTTTTGGGACCCCCCTTTTTCTCGGCCCCCGCTTGACGTATCACCCCGAGACTTTCAGGGTAGGAGCGGACCGGAGCGCCCCACGAAGTTTGAAAATTTCGCGAAGATACGTCAACCGGCAAGAGAGTTATTTCAAATAGAATGTTGCGGATTTCCTATGGATAATAGGTTGTAACTATAACTATCTACTGGCGACCGCCAGTAGATAATATATATATATATATATACATATATTTACTTTAATGTTATGTAGCTATATGTCAATACAAATTTATAAATAATTTATTTTGTGATAATAGGTTAAGTAAATTAATTTTAATATTTAAAAATATTAGTAGTTTATGGCATTTTAAATTAGAATTGTATTATAAATATAACGATGGACCTCATGAAGGATGTGACCCGCTAGGGCCACCCGGGTCACTGATGAACACCTCTTCGCCTTCTGTACCAAATGAAGAGTCGGTCAGACAGTGGAGAATATGAACCAATAACTATTTATTCATATACACTCAGAGTAGAGCCCCATCTGTACAGTCCATGAGAGTGCTACAGAGGGAACTAAAGAACAGCAAGCATAGAGATACATTATGTACATTTCATAGCTGGGCAAAGACATGCCCACAGTGGAATTTTCCAGGCTGGTGCAGCTGGACAGTGAAATACAAAAAATAGGTTTTGGTTCTCGTATCTCACACAACCTAGCACAATCCAAGGTCGTTTTACCCTGGGCCTGCCACCAGACAAGTGGGAGAGGGCCTCTATCTAGTGAGAAAGCTATGCACTGACATGAAACAGTTTAGTCATTACCGAGACAAACGCTAACATTTCAAAAACAAAACTTAGCAAAGAGCATTTCTCAGAAATGGACGAGATCAGTTTCGAACAGCCTAAAATGGCGCGTACAAAGAAAATGGTGTAGCGAATGGTAACTAAGATACATAAGTGGGCCTAATCTAACAGACCCTCCTTTTAGCATGAGCTAAAAACATTTTCTAATAAGTGAAAAGAAATAAAAATGATATAGGCAATAATAGTATAGCAATATCAACATGTCAGAAATCAATGAAACATGGGAAACAAAATGGAAATGAGACATTATGGGCAGTCCTTACAATCATCGTCAGAAAGGGGTACAGCAAGGAAGGAGGAATCCTCAAATATTCCTTCATCAATATGCATTAAATCATCGATATCATTCTGCAACATCATAGCAGCATTTGTAACATGAGCTGCTATTTTCTGTTTGGGCGTAAAAACAGAAGCACAATAGGAACAACAGAAAGGGAGACATTGAATAAGGATGCAGCAAAACACTAACACCACTATAAGGTAAATCAATTCCTTAAAACTCCAACCCCAACTACCAAAGAGGTTCCAACTCCAATTCCCACTTTCCATGCCCATGACATTTTCAATGATGTCCAGAATATGTTGTGTTATGTATTTCTCCAAATTTTCTATCCCCATACTGATCGCCAATTAAAGCGCAAACACCACCAGACTTGGCCAATATAAAGTCTACTGCATATCTAGTCTGTTCTGAATACACCCGCATACTTTCCAATTGGGTAGTAATATCTCTCAGAGCCGCCACTGTGGTATTGGACAGAATTTGCAATTTACATACGAAGTATTCTCTGGATTTTTCCTCCCTGGCCATAGCCATACCACTCAAGGTAAATATGGAGGACAAAATGTACCCAAATGTGATACCATTGCTATAGCTTTTCACTTCTAAATCTGTGGCTCCTTCGCAAAACTCTTTCGTTAATGTTCTTTTTACCCACCTCTTTTTTGGTTCGATATTTTTACACGGGACACCTAAAGGCAACATCATTCCAAGAGCCAAATCGTCAGTCCCATTATAAACGTTGGAATAAGTCCCATTGGACAAGAAATAAAACCCAGGATGTGCATATATCGGCCCCTCATAATTTACTGCTGAATACCTGTAATTTATTCCAAGCGAATCTGGATCTGATTTATGCTCTAGAGAGAATGTTTGCTTGTACAATATTGTTCCTGAACAATTTATATACAAAGAAGTATCTGTAAAGGTCACTATGGGGCAACAAGCAGCATGGTAACCAGCTTTTTGGGGTACTGTTATCTCTTTATAATACCAACCCACAAGTGTTATATTCTGCTTTTCCATTTCAAAATTGTCACAATATATGCTGTTGTCACACCCGGGGTAACCCTCACCCTGTGGCTTTCTGTGATATAAACATGGCCCGGGATAACCAAGTCCAAACATACCCTTCACTTCTACGAAATCTGGTGGCCAAGTATACGTGTAATTAACAAGTGACAGAGGATATGCTGATTAGAGGCTAGCAACAGAATCAATAGGATAGCAGGCAGTCCCGTTCCCGAAATATCTCTTATGCGCTGCCACAAACACATTATTCGTTGTAGCCCTCTTGTCTCTTCCCAAGGAAGTGGGTCCACTTTGGTCAAATGTGGGTGCATCAGATACGTCCTCCGAAAACCATAACACCCCCCATACTGTTATCACCACCATTACCGGAGCAACAACACATACAATTTTACTTTGAATGGACCAAATTACACGACGTTGACTTAGAATTATTGGCTGCTCCTCCTCATCGATTGCTCTACCGAAAGGATGCATAATGAGATAAAACAAAGAAGGGCAAAGTAATAAATCACGTGAACGTTCCCAGTGTCCGTCAGAGCCTCACTGGTACAGGCTCCTACCGTCCATCAATCATTTGGCGCTCTTGAGCACCGGCGGTGGAGCTTGCTCTGTCCTAAGCTCATCCTGCTCTATCCCTTGCTGACAAAGGTGGTATACTCTCAGGGTATACCCTTTTCCCCTAACTAATGCTCAGACAACAAAAGTGAAACAAATGCAGAATGGTAGAACCTCTTGTCGGTACTGCCTCTAAGTACTGGCCTACCTTATACAGTCCACCCCTAATCTTTTTCTCTGTCAGCTCAGTGGTCCTTGTCCGAGGACGTAGATTATACCTGGCAGCCCCAGGAAATGCATGATCTGAGAACAGAGGCTCTTGGATAGCTCATTTTTCAGGTGGAACAGCCTAGTTCAAAACATCATCATTCTCCTTATCTGTTCTGGTCCATATCGATTGGGCGTCACTAAAAGGCACAAACCTAGGCACTTGCTCACATTCGACATCCCCTACTCCTTCCTTGACCCACTGGTCATAAGGCAACGGCAGAGGTACCTTCTTACAATGGGTGGCGTACACCCAATTCTTTCGACCAGCAACCTTCACAGCCATTTGGGTGACCAGTAGAACCTGCTCAGGACCTTTCCATCTGGGTTCCAGACTTTTCTTCCTCTGGAAGTTCTGTATTAAAATATAATCTCCAGGCTTAATGTTGTGGCCAGGTCCCTCAGGTTTCGGAGGTAGGGAGTCTTGCACCTGTTGGTGAATAGAAGGCAGACTTTCTGTTAACTGCCCAAGATAATCAAGCAACACAGGATACTCAATCTCTGAGAACTTCTTTGGGCGGGGGACACCCCAGGCATTTGCTGGGCGCCCGAAAACCACCTCAAACGGAGACAAACTGGTTCTAGAATGTGCTGTAGTTCTAGTTGACAAAAGAGCTAATGGAAGAGCATTCGGCCGTTGCAACCCTGTTGTCTCTTGGATTTTTGCCAATTTCAATTTGATCGTACCATTGTACTTCTCAACAAGGCCCGCTGACTGTGGGTGGTTGGCAGCATGAAATTTCTGTTTAATGTGTAAACCGTCACAAATTAATTTAATCACTTTCCCATTAAAATGAGATCCGTTATCACTCCAGATAACTCGGGGCATTCAGAAACAAGGAAGGCACTCTTTAATGAGTACTTTCGCAGTCCTAATGGCCGTATTGTCTTTAGTGGGGTAAGCCTCAACCCATTTACTGAACGTACATATAACCACTAAAACATACTTGAGATTATTGCATTGTTCCAATTCAATAAAATCCATTTGGGGGACCTCAATGGAAAAGTAGGTGGTACAAAATTAGGGGTGGTGTAGGGGTACCCATCCCTGGATTATGCTTCATGCAAATCATACAATGTTTCACCAAATGTGCAGCTGTTTTGCAAATGTTATCATTGTGCCAAACTGGAGCTAACAATTTACAAATGCCTTTTGCACTAATATGAGCTGCACCATGCGCCATAGTAACCACAGGAAGTACACATGCATCAGGTAAAATCCATTTCTGTTCCCTAGATTTATCAATCCAACATCCCTCCTCATTTAACTGTGCTGTACTTTCCTGCCATTCCGCTAATTCCTCTATCATGGCTTCACTCTGTATATCCTTTACACTCTCAACTGTATCCTCAAACATAGCAATCTCGGGAACCCATCTAGCCAGTCCTGTAACAAACATTTTCTTCATTTTACTTCAGGCAGTGTCCTTAGCTACCTGATCTGCAAATGCATTGCCTCTACCCACATCATCAGTGACCTTTTTGTGGGCGCTACACTTGGCTATTGCCAATTTCTCAGGAAGCGTTAGTGCAGATAACAATCACAATATGAGGTGTCCATGCTGTATTTTAGTGCCATGAGAAGTAAGGAACCCTCTCTCTGCCCACAATCGACCGAAATTATGGGCAACCCCAAATGCATATTGGCTATCTGTGTGGACATTGACAATCAACCCTTCACTCAATTCACAAGCTTGGATAAGGGCAACGAGTTCAGCAGCTTGAGCCGACTGATAGGGGACTCGTGATGTCTCTACCACTGTACGCAATGTAGTGATAGCATAAGCTGCAGTGGTGGTGCCATCTGGTAATTTGAAACAAGAGCCTTCGACATATAGTTCTCCCTGGGGATCAGATAAGGGAACATCAATCAAGTCTACCCGTCCTTTCGTCTCTTCTTCTGTTCGGAAAATACAGTCATGTTTGTCAACTGCATTATTCTCAGAAGGGAGGGGCAGTAACGTGGCTGGGTTCAGAGTGGCACATCTTTTGATCGTAATATGCTTAGCGAACTTAATTCATAGCCGGTAAGACGTGCACTGGTGAGGTGCTGTGTCTTTGTCTTATTCAAAAGTGTATCCACAGCATGGGCTACCATAACTGTGAGTTCTGTTTCAAGTACGAGTCCAGCCAATTGCCTGATTGAAGTGGCCACAGCCGCGACCGCTCTCAGACAGCTCGGAAGGGCCCTAGCAACAGGGTCAAGCACAGCAGAAAAATAAGCACAAGGTCTCTGTCTATCCCCAAATGTCTGGGTCAAGACAGAAAGTGCACAGCCAGCCATCTCGTGGACATAGAGCACAAACGATTTCCTATAGTTAGGTGTGCCAAGCACTGGAGCAGAGCAAAATGCAGTTTTTAATTGCTCAAAAGATTGCTGATATTTTGGCATCCAAGGCAAAGGTTCATGCACTGTTTTCATTGTTAATGCAAGCAAAGGTTTGATTAGTAAGGAATAGTTTGGGATCCACTGACGACAGTAGGAAGTAATGCCTATGAAAGCACGTACATCTTTTTGAGTTTGTGCAATGGGCATTTTAACAATTTTACTAATCCGCTCAGGAGTCAACTTCCTACCCTCCTTTGACAGCAGGTGACCTAAATAGGTAACCTCCTATCGACAATACTGAAACTTCGAAAGAGAGACCTTATGTCCATGATGACCAAATGCAACAGCAGTTTCACTGTACTATCCTTACAACCTTGTTCCGTATTGGAAGCAACCTTTTTCCGTATGCACCAATACATTACCTGGGGAAAGCGAGAGTGAACCCAACTGACTTTTTAATGTCTGACTATAGATACTAGGACTCTCAGTATAGCCTTGAGGAGTGTGACAGAATCGAAAACTCCTGCCAGCCAAACAAATGCCTACTATCTGGATGTATAGGAATACTAAAAAATGCATTTTTCAAGTCAATAACAGAGAAGAACTTAGCGGTAGATGAAATCATAGTTAAAAGTGTGGTGATATCAGGAACCACCGGAAATTGCGGTACCACTATTTTATTGACCTCTCACAAATGAATCACAAAATGATAAATGTCATTAGCAGCCCCCGAGGGTGCCCTTTTAAGGACCGGAAGAATAGGACTATTACAGATGTTGCCAGACGTTTCCTCAACCACTCCCTTACGTATTAAATCCTGAATATTCTGGAGAAGGGCCTGTTCTCCTGCCTGCGGTATTTTATACTGAGGAATGCGAGGCAAAATGGCATTATCTTTGACTTGTATAGAAACTGGTGGTCTATGCAATAGACCCACATCAGTATCACCAGTGACCCATAACGTGGGTGGTATCTGATCAAACTCAGCTGGAAGGGGCGCATCCTGAGACAGACACTGTCCAGCACTCACATCTGGACCCATTGTAATATAAACACCAGCTGGAGAACAATAAATAGTAGAATGCAATTTTTTCAATAATTCCAAACCCATCAGATTCTCACCACAATTTGAAGTCAATAGAAATGGAGACTCCACAGTAAAAGGACCAATAGTAAGTGCAAGGGGTCGTGAAATGGGGCTTACAACTAGTACTCCTGAAAAATCCACTGAAACATTATTATGGCCAGACAGGGCTGCCCCGGGGACCATATGTCAAGAAACAGAACTTTTTGTCGCACCTGTGTCCACCAGAAATTCCTTAGTCGAGCCCTTCAAATTCGTTTTGACATAAGGACCACGCTAATCGACAGGTATCTGAACTGGTCCCTCACCATGTCTCTGGTTGTCCAAGCTGTAAGACATACCTGTCACATCATCAAAATCATAATCATCATTGTAATACTGTCCATCTCTTGGGTGGTCAAAATAATTGTTATCGGAACGGCCCATAGGCGCCGTAGTATTCTGGTGCCGGTCAGTCCCACGGCCCCTACCACCAGAACCTTGCCCTCTAGGGGACGAAAACGTCTGTAAAAGAACAGGACACTGGCTACACCAATGCCCTTCCTCCTTACAATATGCGCACTGATTCTGTCCCAAAAGTGTAGTTGAAGGCTGGCTAGTACATGGGAGTTGTCGTAAAGGACCTCCCCATCCTCTGGTGTTAGCCAGATATGCCTGCTGCAACAACACCTTCGTCTTTAAATCCTTTTGCTTTTTGTCAGTTTTATCTTTTTTCTCCTTATCTCGATGCTCATAATATTGGGCCATATTTAAAGCAAGATCAGTTTCTAACAGCCTGAAATGGTGCCTACAAAGAAAATGGTGTAGCGAATGCTAACTAAGATACGACATTGCGAAAGCATTAGCGGGCTTAATCTAACACTCATTACGATGTCAGTCGGCGTTGCCTCCAACCGACATATCTGCAGATGCGGAACTGACCTACCATCAGTCGGCAGTCCCAAAACCACAATTTTACAATGGGAGCTTGTGCGGCAGTCTGAAACTACCTGCAGCACAAGCTCCCATTATACAATGGAAGTTTTGCACATCTCTGCACTGTGTGGCAGGCACCTTACGGTATCTGTCACACGGTGCAGAGATGTGAAGGGGGTCACCATAGGTGCCCCCCAGGGCCACAACTGGAGAGCAATAGGAGAAGAGGGCCCTGCTCGGGCCCCCAAAGTCACATTCCAACAGTGTTTCTATGTCGGAAAGCCGACATGGAAAGGATGTCGGAAACTGACATCATAATCCCGACGGCGGAAACGCCGTCCTTAAGAGATTATGAGCGGTTTCCGACTGGCCGATTTACACTCTGACCGCCGACATTGTAATTCGGTGGTCAGAGTGTAAACCTACCATGTCGATCGGAAAGCCTCCAACCAGCGGTCGAAGGCTTTCCAGCCGACATTGTAATAAGGCCCTATATATTTTGTATTTAAAATTAACAACATTTTTCTTGCAGGTATTGTTGTTTTTGATATTTGGCTAATGTTGATATATTTAACATGACAACAATATTTTTATTTCTATGATGTTGATAGGTTATGTTAGAGGTTTTGTATGACTATATTTTTGTAGTCAATATTTGTGTTTGTCTTGTTTAAGAATTGAATGAGGATATTTTTGTAATTAATATTGTTTTGTTAATGTCTGTGTATTTTGATATTGTTGTGATTATTATTGTGCCATAAAATCAATCAGAGAGGGTACGCCTATTAGGCCTGGGGGCTTAGGCTTCCAAGAAAGCTTGTGTTTCAGACTCAAGGAACTGATCTATTAGACATTGCGTCATGCACACTGTAGGAGAAAGTGCCTCACAGAAACAGTCATTCTGAGTAGCGGACAGCAGCCAATTTGACCAGCACATGTGTAGGGTACTGATCAGCCAATCAGATACACAATATTTATACTTGACTAAGACGAATGAGCACTGTGAGCTCTATCAAAAAGGTGAGGGTATCAGACTGGTTCATCTCCCTGACACAGCATTTACACCTGAGACCGCAGAAAATCATACTGGACATGCAAGTCCAGTGGTCACACATGCAGTGTGATTGACTCAGTAGGCTCTGCAATAAGCAGCCACTCAGGATGTGGCGTAACTGCCAGAGCTGCTGACTTTGGAGCTGAGGAATCAGGTTTGAGGCTTGGCATCGGCTCAACATCCTGTGATTCTGGGCAAATCACTTAATCTCCCTGTGCCTACAAAAAATGAATGCGTCAGTGTGTAATGTGGTGGTTATGTGAAGTTCTCCAATATATTCAAGTCTAGTTTGCGATATATAAAACTACAACAAAAAAAACATGCAACTTGCTGGTAAAGCACCATGTTGCCCTTCGTCCTGTTGTCATTCCAATTTATGTGCATTAGCGTGGCGGCTCAAAACAGTTGGTGCTAGAACACCATTATATTGTTACAGCATGTGGTCCGCTTGTGGCAGGGTGAGCAAAGTTGCAAATCCTCATGGCTCAAAAGAGAGTTTTACGTTATTTAAAAAACAATCTATTTAGTAACACAAAGTGCATAGCTACTTATAGTTTAAAAAATATAATTATAAGCTACTCAGGCAATGGGGGTATTTGTACCCCTTAGCAGCCACCTATTGTGAACTCTTTTGTGAAATCTCAGGCCTCCTAGTCAGAAATTTCTAACCATCCAAATCCCGTTCCCCACCTTGTCCATTCACAATCCCGTAGTTCTTACTGGTGCCACCTCCCCCCTAATTATGGGTGGCTAATGTCCTCCCTGACACAGCTAGACAGCCTCATCCTCTTGCACTGACTTGTCAGTCCTCTTTAATCACCTGACAGTGTCTGCTGGGAAGAAACAGCTTTTTCCTTTACATTTACTGCTTTTTAGTGCCCCACCCAAAGAGCATATCAGGCAGAAAGACAATCTCAAACACAAACATGTAACCAACACTGATGGCCATCTTCTCTAACTCCGTGCTCTCTTTGTGCTATGCATTATCTTGGAACCAGAGAACTACCACAACCAGAAAGACACATGCCATTCCACTCAAGAGGATGAAGAACTTTGCTGAGAAGGTAGCAGACCCTGTATTCAAATTGTTGTGGAAAGCTATCTACATGATCTTTCCCTCTACACCTTCAATGGAGTGGAGAAGATGGCAGTACCTGTGAATACTTTGTAAGTGGAAGTACAGACAGTGGAGGAAATAAAAAATGGCAAGATGAGAGGTAGCATGTGAAGGGTAAGTTTGCCAAGGGTCAGGTGGCAGCTCTGTACCCTTATGAAGGGTCCAGATTAGGCTCCGACTCCTGCCCATGGAGCAACGTACCTTCAACACAATACACCTGCACCACCTGCATCGCTAGTTTCTGAGATCACTGTTGACAACTCAGGTAAGATGCACGCATGGTTACAGGTAGCCACATATGTCGGCCACTGCACATATTACAATTTCCACAAACAGTATTCATACCAGTCATCACAGACAGGGCCTCCCTTAAACATACAACATAAAACACACTCACTCACACAACGGTTTCAACACACCTCACTGTTAAACCACATTTTCACACAGAAGCAACAAATGCAATTGTCTTCTTTATTCTTCACAGATCTTTGCATACACCCTTTGCAAGGAGTAGCTGGAACAGCTAATCTTGGTAGGATAGAGGTACAACCATGACTTGAACCACTGCAAATCTCATGCACCCAGTCCAGTACGTATCAGAGCAATGTCACTCCTATCCACAAATTAGATATGAGTCACTAGATATGTTCACTTTCCCTACCAAGGCTCTAAATGAAACAAGTCTATCTGTGCATATTCTATGCTATTTCGTCAAGGAAAACACTGCACAGATACACAGCCACATCATGCCTGTCAATGTGACTATTGCAGGACCTGTGTTGCCAGCACTTCAGACACTCACGACTCCCTACACTGCTGCTGCCCCATCTGTGGTCCTGTGCAGACTGGCCTTTCAGACAGGACCAATAGCACAGGCTTGAAAGTCTACTTAAACCTTTCCAAATAAATAAAACCATATGGTTTTCTTCACTTTCTCATAATGTACATTTTAATACTGTCTCTTACAGCTATATCATGTGTGTCCTCACAAGTTTCATATCTATTTTGCCCACACATAATACACGTTCTTGTCATGACACCCACTGGTATCACCAAACCATTGAAAATCACTCCACAATTGTGCACATAAGAAGATTGCCACAAAGTGTAAAATACCACTTTGATACCCAGTATATAGGTAACCCAATCTCTCAAAGGAAACTAAAGTCCTAGTACCATGTGACAGACTGTAGATGCCTGGTGAGCATACATGTCCTACAGCAGACCACCTGTCATGGTATGCAATGTCACTGTATGTGTTGTTCACTGTGATAGTCTCATGTCACCCAAGGATCAACTTTGATTTGGCATTTCCCCCAAAACTACCAAATTGACTAATTTTCCTGAATCAGTTAAGCAGGACACAACATATTAAAGGTACATGGACTAGCTCCATGTAGCTGTTTCTACTCAATATTACATCAGTCTTAATAGGTGTCTTTCATGGCTAAAGTCACTCAGCATCCCTTAGTCAGAAAACTCTGACCATCTCAGCACTTTGAATCAAGGGACACACTTAAAGTAGGAGATCAACGGTCATCCATCAATCAGGTACTCTTATTTTCCCATGGTCTCCATAGCACAGGGTAACATAATGCACTAGAATGTTATTTGTCAACAAATTGCAAGTGGATGTAGATGTACTTGTTGCACAGTATAAAGGTGGCAACAACATCATTGTGTGAAGACCATTGTCCTCACAACAATCAAAGACATTTTAGAAATTGAAAAGTTGATCTGTAAATTATAACTTACATGCTTCTCCACTTTTGTAAGACAGCTGCTCCTTCCAGCCCTCTTGTCTTCAACCCTCAGCCCATACCATCAGATAACAGCTGACATCAAGGATACATCCGCTAAAAGAGAAATCATGGCAGTACCACCCACTTAAGTAGCCCCTCAAAAAATGTCCCAGGCCTGCCATTGCAGCCTAAATGCAGTTTTAAACTGCCAATTCATCTTGGCAATATAATCCCTTTCCCAGGCCTTATACTCCCCTTTTATTGCATATATATCACCCCAAACGTAGGCCCAAGGTAGCCCATGGGGCAGGGTGCATTGTATTGAAAAGGATGGACATGTAATTTTAAGTTTTAATTGTCCTGTTAGTGAAAAAATCCTAAATGTGTTTTTCACCACTGTGAGACCTATCTCTCCCATAGAATCATATTGGGTAGCCTTAATACATTTAATAAGTGCTAACTTTTGATTGGAAAAAGGTGAGTATTTAATGTTTGGTGTCTCATAAATTGTAATTTAAATCATTTTAAAAGGTAAAGTCAGATTCTAAGTTACAATTTTGATTATGCCACTTTCTGAAAGTTTGCATTTTTTTAAACCTAAACTATCTGGTGCCTGAAGCCCCCCACCCCTTGGGTCACATGACTCAGTGTAATTGGCAGTTGGACTTTGTTTATTCCTCTCAGAGAGCCACACAACATAGGGCTTAGGTGTGCTTGGATGAGCCATCAAATGGCAGGGGGGGGGGCGGATCTGGGCACACCCGCACTTGCAACTGAATAGGCTGTGCTCTGCCTTCACACAAGGGACCTGTCACTCCTGCATTGTTCTTGCAGCCAGCTTGGAGCCAGGGCAAGGGAAGCAGGAAACTTCAACACTTCAAAGGAAATTAACTAGAAACTTCTCATACTTCAAAGAAGGCACCACTTATAAAAACAGACCCTCAGACCCACTCTTCAGTTCACTTTCTGGACCTGCAAAAGGTTTCTCAGAGGACTGCCTGCTACTGCTGTGTACTTCCCTTGCTGCAAATGGAGGGACTGCTTTGCTGCCTGAAGTCTGTCTTGAACCCTCAGAGGCCTGCCCTGCTGCTTGAGCCCTGCTTCCACACCGGCACCCCAGGGACCACCATAGTGACTCCAAGGGCTAGTTTGCTGGCCTCCTGTTCAGAGCTTCAGGGACAGTAAAGGCTCCCACAATCTTGATTCCGCACCTGGAACTAGCCTGGGTTAGTCCTAATCCCACAAGTGGTGCCACTCCAGTCCTGAACACTTGGTGCTGGTGCTATATGTGTCCAGAAAGACAAAATCCAGAATGTTTCCCCCTGAAAACTGTTCTGAGAACCGAAAGAAGACCAGAACCAACCTGCTCATCTATCCACCCAAGGTGCATCGTCGGACGGCCTGACTTCGCAGCAGCTCCTGTTATGTTATTCTCCACAGCAGCATATCCTGTTCAGAGGTCCTTAGCCAAAAGGGTATCTGGCCTCTTGTTTCATTCCGCTGAAGATTTTTACACTTCCAAAAAAGTGACTAAGTCCGAATTCAGAAATCTTCACCGTGACACCATCCAGCGATTCCCCGATGACGACACTACCTCCTCATACACTGCCTGAAGCCTTGCCGCAGTGAACTTTACTTTCTCAGGACATTTTCGTCAGACTTCTTCAAATTCTGAAGGAAAATGGTGACCCGGAGCAATCCATTTCTTGTATCCAAACTACATTCCATCGCTGTGGCCAACCCAGGCTCGTGTCACAAGATGTCCACCATTGGCATTTTGATCTTTTTGGGGCTATTTTTTACCTTGAACTTTAAAAATTCTTAACTCTGGTTCTACTAATTGAAATTTTGTTGTTTCGCTATAAACTACTTTATCAAATTATTTTTTTATTTTTCTAAATTGGTACGAGATTTTTTTTGTGCTGTGTTTTCTTTGTATTACTGTTTGTGTGTTGCATAAATACTTTACACATTGCCTCTAAGGTAAGCCTGATTGCTTTTGTGCCAAGCTACCAGAGGGTTAAGCACAGGTTAATTTAGTGACTTCTGTGGTTAACCCTGACAGAGATTGTGATTGGTGTTTGAGTAGGGTTAACACCCACTCAACCAATAGCCCATTTTCTTACGCAGTCCCAAACAATGTACAATAACACACTGTCACACCAACACAAACCGGTAATCTCATGAAGAATACACGCAAGGAACAAAAATACAAACTTCAAGAAAAAACAGAGTGACATTTATATAAAAAATATAAGAACTATGAAGGGAAATGATGCAATGAAGATGAATATGGGTAATAACCTTCATGGCTGTTTACAAAATTAAGTAATATGCAAAAATGAACACAACATCTATTTGAGTCTAAAGATGTTTCTTCAACTGGCTGGAGAGAAGCCCAAACATACAAAAACAATCCAACAACCAAAGTTTCAGTGAAACAGTGGAAACAGCTAACATAAACAAATGTCCCTTTCACAACTCAAATAGTGTGTTGTTCTAGCTATCCTCATTTGGAATTTAAAGTTGATAACCTTCAATGACCTGGTTAGATGGCTCTGTATTACCTACTTGAACATTGGCATATCGAGCAGGTCAAAAGGACCAAACACCTACTGAGAGGCATCACACACATTTCCAGCTATGGGATGAATAAGTGTGAGAATTCATAAAGATAGCTAGTGTGGAGGTATGGGGCTGGGATGACACATAGAGGGTGTGCAAGAGGAGAGGACTCAGGTAATCTCTCTGTGGTGGACAGCCTGCCTATCGTTCAGGGCTGCGTACCTCACGTCTACTGTTGCATAACCCTTCTCCAGAGCCTTCAGTATGACAATCTACCCAGCCAACACCCATTTCATCAAATTTGGGACTTGCATTCTGAAGTTGTATGGTTAGTATGAGGTGGGGGCACAAGATAGTTCTGGGGTATGTGGGAAAAATGTATTCTCAGCTACTTGTCTTCTAACGGGAAGAAACTGCTCAAGGGAAAAAGAGAAAAGGGAAAAGTGTTATGGTTACCTGATCCCTAGACTGCATTGATTCTCCATTACTAGGAGGACCACTTTCCCCACTGTTCCAACAAGTGGTGGTGTCCAGGCTCGCCAACTTTCTGTCATCTGTACCTGCCTCATGCTGATATTTTGAATATGCGCTTGAGCATCTCTGCTTGGGCACTGCCTTTCTCTCCTCCCCCCTCTCTTTCTCCATGACTGTATTGGGTGGGCTCCTTGCTGCCAAGGTTTTCAATTGTCACCCTGGCTCCTTTTGTCCATCCCTTGCCTGGGTGCTGCCCACTGTGGAGAATTACAGAGAGTGAGGGAGTAAGACCCCTCTGCCCAGCTGCCTATGTCATGTGAAACAATCAAAACGCTAAACATGCATGCTGAGCAATTCTTGTTGGATGAAAATGTAGTTCAGTCCACAGGATGGCACAGAAATGTTACATTTTTCACATCTGCTATACTCCCTTCTGGGGTTAATCTGCCCCAAATTTGTATACATAGACTGTGTAGGATCTGAAAAGGGTTTCAAAGTAGTTAACAAGGAGGAGGGTAAGGAGAACAATGGCAGTAAGTGAGAGGAGTCCATAGTATGCCACCCATAACATCTTCCATCAAGGACTACTTGTTCATACGCTTACCTAGTTTTAGTTCTTATGTCATGTTGAGGGATGTTTACACCTGATAGGTGTCTTATTACATACAAATTAAAGGCAATAAAAATATATTTCTAGAAATGCTTGTCTCCTATCTATGAAAAATTCAGAAGTGCTATTGTGTATTCACAACTTTTCATTTCTGTTGTGCGCTCACATGACCATACAACTGTTTCATCATTGTATAGGTGACAGTGGTGTAACAGGTTAATAATTGTGGACAGATATTAGATCCACCTTTCCTCCCTGACTCAAAAATGCCCAATTCCTGTGATACCATAACCACACATGCATTAAAAAGTGAGGCTTGAAGCCACATATTTACATAGGCACTGGAAGTAGGGGTTGGGGGGTGCTGCAACACCTCAAAATAGCCATGCTCGATTTCCAAAGGTGAGTGAACAACAAAAATGCCTTTAAATTGTGTTTTTATCTTTCCATATCTGCTGTTTTCAAAGATGGACGTCAAATGTTCGGTCAGATTTTCTGTCAAATTACTGCTTATTCTTTCAACATGGAGATTGGTGTTTACTTTTCTTTCCCTGATTGCAAAGAGAAAGGATTTTGAAAGGTGAACTCTGTAACAATCTTGCTGGTATGAAAGGAAAGGCTGTATGATATCATTTTTTTCTAAATGACAACAAAATTGAAATTCTTATAAATACATTGTACACATATTTAAAAACATATCAGCAGATGGGGAAAATAAATTACGTGTTTCTTTTTGTAGTTCTGAAGTGTGATGGAAACAAAGATTTTAATAGGATCTCAACGAAACAAGACACTTTAATTGGTGATGCGCAAATGATAAACAGTTGCTGCAACCCGATTTCCACAGATTGTCCTTTGTGCACTATGTAGTTTTATCAGTAAAACTTTGTCTGTGCAAAATCAATGCCCATGACAATATGCTATATGTAAATGGCACTGCACTGCTACACCATGCTTTAGTAATATATTTTCGATAGTGTACTTCAAAATGCACCACTAGCTACATACTACTACACCCTTACTGGTGGCGTGACGAAACTTGAGGGGGTCCCCCTGCAAAGTACACAGAGGGAGGGCCCCCTCCCTGGCCCATCCCCTGGCATTTTTGCTGAGGGGGTCCCCTAAAGCTAGGGGCCCTCCCGCACTGCGGGGGCTGTGGGGGCCCATGTTACGCCACTGACCCTTACCACTGTCTTACAGAATGGGCATGGCTCATGTGCAATATTCGTTTTTTGAGAGACACTCAGCTTTTTCACAGTCCCTTCTAGTTGATTGATGGCAGCAGCCCCACTCTCAAACTTGTTCCAGCACCACTGCTTTTTGATTGCACTCATTCAGACATTGGCCTCTGGACACAGTACTAGCTGGTGGATGGAAATGGATTGGTCTGATGTACTGGATGTTGGTCTATTTGTATGCCCCTCTGCAAGGCAATATTATTCAAGTAGTAACATACAAGGATGACTTTCACACTAATTCACAGGACAACACTGATATCCCCCATGCTATCATGATATTAAGGATGTGACTTGAGTATGAAAAAACTTGGGTTCTATTATGCTGTAAGTCAGTGTGTGGGTTGATTTGTCCTCTGTTGAGCCAACGTGGTCTGGAGGGGTGATAAAGAAATGAGGGAGAGACTATATGCACAATTGCAAGTAAAAGAAGATATGAATAAATGAAATATATTTTCCCTCGATTTTCTTTGGTTCACATTTAACTTATTCTTGTATTCACATTAACAACTTGCATCAGTGGCCATGTAGAGAAGTGATGAATACACTCCGAATGGACATGCAGTTTCTGTGTGAGTTTTCTGTATTCTACTCATTTTTCCATTTAATTTTATTTATTTTTCTCTTTTCTCCTGAAAGTGTTATTCCTTGCCTCCATTAGTTTCTGTGTCAATACATTGCAGTTCCATTGAGTGATCTGGTGTCATGAAGACAGGTGAAAGTTGATTCCTTATTACCTTTAATGAGATTTGTAAGAGGCTGTGGATTTTACCCAGACACATAGTCAAAGATTGATGAAGAACAGTTTTTGTGCATACACTAATGTGCAGAATGAGTATGAGTATAAATAAAATGTGGACAATTTGTGTGAGAAACTCTATGCGTATACATCTGGCACTTTGGTCTGGCCCAGAGCCTCTAAGGACCAAGGGCCAGATGTACAAAGCATTTTTGCAGTTACAAATGGCCTGATTCTCAGAAATGTAAAAGCAAAAATGCCTTTTTTATGTACAAATTACAAATTACAATTCAGCAACAAGTTATCTTATTGCAATTTTGTGACCCAGTACCAATTCGATTTTAAAAGGGCTTGTTTAGAGCATCCTTTCTAAACACCAAATCCCTGTCGTATGTATTAATGTTTTGCGACCAAATTCCTGTTACAAAGCATTCATCTTTTACCAGCTCCTCAAAGGAGATGGTAAGACGTTCGCAAACAAGAATGGGACCCAAGGGACCACTTCCTCTTTGTGAATGCTGACAAATTGATTTTTTCAAGAGAAGACAGTGGTCCCAGGGACCCTTGTCTACTTTCAAAAAATGAAAGTTACACTTTTCATTTTTTTTAAATGCATCCCATTTTTCTTTAAGGAAAATGAGTAGCAAGTCAGTAAAAAAAACCTTACCTCAGTAGGCACCATGAAATGGCTGTGATTCTTAGTTAATATTCATGAGGTATGTCGAATTGCGACCCTCCAAGAATCAGCTTGTACTAACTGTCCTATTAGTTCATAGGTTGGTTTGTAAATTACCACACTGGATGCAAAAACACAGGTCACAAATTGTGACCACTATTTTGTGATAGGTTCTTGTCACATCTGGCCCCAAGAGTATGGAAGGTGCACATGTTAATGCAATCCTCGTTCACAGAAAAAAAGCACTGATATCTGCATTTAGAACATGTACCGTATCAGTATTTGGGCACATTTAGACTAGGTGTGTGCAAAATTCACTTAATTTGCTTTCGTGTAAATATGCAGAATGTCAGCAAAATTACATAAATTATGCAGAATTACGTGAAATGCAAATCCATCATTTCATGCTGTAGTTTAGTTCAAAATGCATCCTCTCACCATTTTTTGATGCAAGGATGTATTTTGTGCTAAAAAAACCTAATGCAAAAAGAAAAAGCCCTGCAAATAATAGTGGTGCACATTCTGTTGCCCCTGTGGCGTTTGCGGCAAATTTTTGCTGCAAATCGGGCATTTAAAAAAAAAAACAAATTACAGTGGATGGCACATAATTATGTGAAGTAGTGTAATGGTGTAAGTTCAGTAATTTCACTTAACAACTGTAATGTGAAATCCCCAAAATTAAGCAAATTAAATCCACATATTTAAGTTTTATCAAGGCCTAATTTAGAGTAGCTAGTAGAAGCAGGGCTGGCACCTATGATCAGGTAGTGATGGCTAGGATTAGTAGATTTAGCTAGATTACCTGAACATGAGTGTTATAACTCAGGGCAAGCAAGAATTAATTGTATCAGGAAGTGTAAGAAAGTGGGATATTGGTTGAGGGGGGCCAAAGCCACTCTCAGGTAACAACCACAATCCTTGTAAGTGTGAACCCACAAAAGTCACTAAATTAATCTGTGCTTAACACTGTGGTAGTTTAGCACAAAGCAGTCAGGCTTAACTTAGAGGCAATGTGTAAGTATTTATGCTGCAGACAAACAGTAATAAAGTGAAAACACAGCACGAGGAAAATCCCAAGCCAATTTAGAAAAATAGTACATTTTAATAAATAAAATGATACCAGAATGGCAAAAATCCAATCAGTAGAACTGGAGATATTCAGTTTTTTATATTCTGAGTCTTTTGTGAAAATAGCTCCTAAAAGCACAAAGTGGCACTCGCAGTCATCTAGTCATGTTAGACTGGAGGAAATCACAAGTTCAGGCCAGTTGCGATGTAGCACTGGTCGGATAAAGGGACCACGCTTGTCCCGCTGAAGAGTTTCTCAAGCACAGCGTGAAGTATTTCATTTGCGTTGGAGAAGCTGCGAGGAGCATATCGAGCGTCACAATGGTCTACACTGTAGCATGAAGATCAGGTCGGCCATCATGAATGGTCGTCCTTGTAGCCTGAAGAGCCTGTCAGGCGTCATGGACAGACAGTGCTGCAGCTTTGCATTGGCGGTCATCGCAGGCTGTCATTGCTGTAGTGCAAAGTGCATCTCTCACATTGCTGGTCATCACTGGCACTTGCTGTTTGTGCGAAGAGCAGGGCGAGCGTAAAGGTCTTGCAGTGAACGGGCCTGCTTGCAGTTGCAAAGAGCCCACACTTTCCGATTTTCACCTTTTTTTTAAAGGAAGAATACACTCCGATGCCAACCAAGGCTCCCAGACCTGGGGGATGGGCACCTCTTGGGGATCAGGATACACTCCAGCTGTGGCCAGCCGCAGGGCTCGGGCAGGTCCAGTTCAAGGTGGTCAGCTGGGCAGTTGCAGGGAGGTCTCTGAAGCTAATTGTGTCCCTGTAGCTCACACAGGACGTCATCCAACTGACCCTTGGATTCACTGTGGATAGACTAGGATCAAACCAAGCAGGTCCAATATTACTTTTTAAGGCCGCATGGCAGTCCTTCAAGTAGCAGGGCAGTCCTCTGGCAGCAGGGCAGTCCATTTTCTGAATATTCCCCAAGTCCAGGAGTGTTCTGATGAGTGCCCTGGAGGTCCAATATTTATACCTGGGGCCAGCATTTAAAGATAGTAGTGCCTGCCTGGAAAGGTCTACCCCTTCCTCTTGTCAAGGCTATAAACTGTCTGGGAGTGACAGAAGGCAGGGCAGGCCTGGTGCCAGGTTTCTCCTCGGACATCCTGTCAGGGTGGCCTATCCTGTCCACATCTAAGCACCCTTTGTTTTAGAGTCTGGAAGCAATACAATAGCAGAGACAATCACAGTCATGTGATCCAGGAAACGGGCAGGCGGCACGGACGGTTAGGACAAGAAAATGTTAACTTTATGAAAGTGGCATATTTAGAATTGTGACTTAAAATCCAACTTCAACGTTAAAGAGGATTTTACATTACAGTTCATTTGAGTATAAACTGCAGATCTCTATATGCTCCCAATCGAAAGTGTTCACCTATGAAATGTAATAAAAGTAGCCCAGTGTTAGTCAATGGGAGAGATAGGCCTTACAAAACTGAAACATGACTTTAGGAGTTTTTTGCAGTTAGGACATGTACAACTAAAGCATACATGCCTTACTTTTTAACTACAATGCACCCTGCCCTACGAGCCTTCAGGGCTAACTTGGGAGTGACATATAGGTATTGAGGAGGAACTTTTAGGCCGGCAAAAGGCTTATTTTGCCAGCTGCAGTGGCAGGCAAGAGACATGCTTTAAAAAGGCTACTTTAGTGGTGGCATGATGAGTGCTGCAGCCCACTAGTAGCATTTAATTTGCAGGCCATGAGTACAGGTAGTACCATATACTAGGTACATACAAGTAAATTAAATGTGCCAATCAGTTGCAGGTCAATTGTACCAGGCTTTAGGGAGAAGGAACAAGCACTTTACCACCGGGTAGAAGGGATAAAATGCACAGGGCCCTAATGCCAACAAAGACCAGTTCAGCAACAGAAGGCAAAAAGCTGAGGCTGACCCTGGAAAAAGGGCCAGACCCAAGAGGAAGATACTGCATGATTCCACAACAACACTAAGATAAGTTGTGCCTTGTAAGAAAGTCCTGCACCTTCTTCAGCAGAAGACTCTGGAATGGTCGTAAATAAGTGTTTGTGTTGTCAATAGTCTAGATCCACAGAGTGAGACTGCTGATGTTGTTTGGACTAAAGGCAGTCTTGAAAACCAGTCCTTGCAGCCTATGAAAGGATGGTAGGATAAACACTGCATGCCATGGAAATATACTACAATAAACACATGAGAGGAAGACCTCTATAGCTTTCGAAGATTCACGAGTGGGCAGTCATCAGTGTTTAGTCTATGTAACGCTGACATGCATACTTGTCATTGGGACTCAGCAGTCCACTGAAGCCATGGCAGGGTGTTACAGAGCTGTCCTACCCACGCATCTGCATCAGAGAAAGACAGACATATCTCTGACTGGCTACTATTGCACTAACAAGGAACAAGACATCACATGAAGTACATCAATTTTTTGATTTTATGGTTATAGATTTTCTTTTAATTGCCCATGGCATGTATGCTTATATTATCTCTTTTTATTCCCATTCATTTTATTATAATCAATGCATGCTAAAACAAGCTGATATGCCGGATGGATAGTTAGCTTTGTTCCATACCTGAACTTTAACCTAGAAAAAACATCCTTCAACTGAACTAGTGCAGGGCTGCCGCAGTAGAAGTACATCCACCAGCATTGCAACATACTCCACTGCTAACCTTGAGTACTGGACAGGGCTAGAGTGGAAACTGAAATCAGCCCTGGCAAAATGTTCAAACCAATCCCACACTGTTGGAGCCCACAACTAAAATGGTGCCATTGGGGCACGGTTGGGTGATGTTAGCCCATCCTGGCAGTGTTCTCAGCCTTACTGTTGCAAACAATATGAGCTGATTGAGAAGACATTTTTCACATGCAATATTACATGTCCTTGGTGGTAAGTAAGGCTGGGCTTGGTTCTAATTCATTTAACCATCATATTATGAAAGCAGACTTTTGGAAGGGATAATATATGACAAGAATATTTATGCATATTTGTAGGGTTGCGCAAAATTAGCGCAGTTTGTTTTTGAGTAAGTATGCAAAGTTTTTCCAAAATTACCTGTAATTAATTGGATGGAAAACTGGCATTTGGCACTGTGGTTTAGCATTAAATGCTTCCTCACTTCCACTTTGGGCATAAGGATCCATTTTGCGCTAACATAAATAGTCCAAGAAAAAAACCAAAAGCACTACAAATAATACCCATTCTTGCTTTTTCGTTTGCGTTCTTCCTGTGTGTGCGCTGTAATTTTTTTTCCATGATCAGCACATTTGTTTGTAAAGTTTTACCACGCGTGATGGGCGTCAGAGTGTAATTTGGGGAATTTTATGTAACAAGAGTAACGTGAAATTTCCAAAATTATCCTAATTATGGCAGCCTATGTTAAATTTTGCCCAGATCTACATATTAATAGTGTTGAATTTGGTTGTTGTGCATTTTTTACTGTTGTGTTTCTGTGCTGCCATTTTTGGAGTGTCTTATTTTTATGTTGCACTTCGGTTGTTGTGCTTGTGTTCTGCTTTGACAGTTGTGTTGTAGCCTTTTAGGTGTTTGTTGTGGTGATAAATTGCCTTGTGTTATGTCATTGTGTTGTCTCCTGTTGTGCGCTGTAATTACTTTAGAGATGCCACTTAACGTGACTTCATTTTGAGTCTAAGGGAGCTCATTCCATCACAGTTTCAGTGACAAACAACGATTTGCCACTCCCCAAATTGGTAAAAAAGCACTGCTCCAGCTCATCAGCCATTCCCACACTGTGGCAGAGACCTGTCTTCAATTAGCAGTTCCAGTGATCCCTGTATGTGATATGATCCCACAGAATCCAAAGCCAGGTGGAATGTTATCGAGTGATTATTAAACAAATAGAACAGGCTGCATTTTCCCCCTGAGGTTAATGTGTATTCATGATATCGGATTTATTATGTTACATATGATTTTCTGTCGCCCACTTGGATGTTTTCCACGAATACATTTTTTTTTGTCCAATAATGCCAAGAAATGGAGAGCTGTTGTTAATATTTTTAATTGCCCGACAGTGATTGATTTTTCATTTCATAAGCATCAGATAATGTCACAGATTGATTGAATGTTTGTAACAGAGCTTCTTAGAAGACTTATGACTGTGCATCACAACTTAATTAGTCCATAATGTGAGTTATGTTATATTTTGACCTTATTTGTAATGTCATTGTCTGGGGCTCATTGAACATTAATCATTGCGCGCGATTTGTCCGGGCTGGGCAGTTAACCTTTGAATGTAATGATTTGTAATAATTATATCGGATTCACCCTCTTGCACAATGGGAAAGCAGCCAGGCGGTTGTGAGGAATCTCTTTTTCTTTCTGTCTTAACCTTAAATACACTGAGAAACGTTACCATAGCTACACCACGAAAGTACACCTTTTATACGAATTTTCGGGTTTTTAATTTTCTCTGTTGGACCTAGACCAAGTGGCTTCATAAGCTTAATGCCAGTCACAAAAAAGGACCAAGTTGGTAATCAATTCATCAGTGCGATAAGCGAACAAAAGGACAAGAAAGAAGTAAAAGGGAGCACAGGGAATGAGATGCATTGGTTCTTCAGGGACGTAACAACCGATAGTGCAGCAGGTGCAGTGGCACCCCGTGAGTGAGAGGCCCCTTGGATCCCAATTGTATGTTTTTTGCTAGCAAAATGAGGGTAGGGGGACCCACTTTATCTGCTTGCGTGGGATCCCATTGCTATGGCGCTATGGCTCTTTGTAAGACCTGACTGAATGTCACCTTTAAATCGGTGGCCCTGGGTCTCCTCTCCACCAAGGCCGATGGGTGCATTTAGTGTAAAAAACAAGCAAAGAAGAGTTCTTGGGCTAGATGTACTAAAATTCCGAACTGCGATTTCCAAATTGCGATTTATACCGAATCAGAATTCGATATTGCAATTCCTAATGTATGAAAGGTTTAAATGTAAATTAGCGATTCCAAGTGGGTCACAAACGACCGACCTAATAAATATTAGATATAAATGAAGAAGATTGCCGTTTGCTTCCAATTAGGAATGATAGCCATCACAGGGATGGTGGCCTCATGAACAAGGTAGACCCCCATGTTCGTAATTGCTTTTAAATAAGGCAATCATTTTTTAATGAGACCCGTTTTTCTAAAGGAAAAGGGGATACATTAAAAAAACAGAAAAGTGTAACTTTCATATTAGGCAGTTGTCTGTGGTACCATTGCCTACTCTTAGAAATATTTTTTTAAACATTTTCAAAGGGAGAGGAGTCCCTCTGAGACCTCTTCCTGTTTACAAACAGGTTACCGCCTTCTTCGAGGTGTCAGTAAAATATTAATGTTTTGCAACCGCATTTCAGTCGCAAAACATTATTACATACCACTACGAATTGGAAGGAACTCACTAAACATGCCCCTTCTAAATACCAAATTGCAAACCCAAAAGGCGATCTGTAGAACCACAGTTTGGTGTTTGCAGTGGCAAAAATGCTTTGCACATCTGGCCCCTTCTTCTCTTTTGATGCATTTCTGAGATGTCAAGAAGCAACACCTGCAACAAGAGGTGAGGAGGAGAAGATCTAGGGTGCGTTGGTGTTGCTTCCAGTCTGCTAAGAAGGCTAGGCAAGTCCAGATCCTTGTTCTGAGATGGCTACCGAGCTGTTTCTATGAGACCATATCGGTGATAGAGTTGTGAAGCGAGCCATAAGAACTCGCCCACACACTGGAAATACAGTCATGGAGTCCTGGTACTGGAATAGTAAGCTGTCAAATACCTTTTATTCAGGCACAATGAACTCTGGTTGGGTGAACCATGGTAACTCACCTGCGTCAAAAGGTTCATTGTAAATGGTGGTTCGTCATAGTGACAAAGTGAAGAGGAACAGCTTACCCAAAAAAGTTAACATTTTACAGTCCGCAGAGAGCTCAAAAAGTAAAGGAAAAGGAGAAAATCATATTCAAGTAGAAAGTCATAAACCTGTAAGATTTTCCAAATCAAACAGTAAACACTGACTAGTTACCTTCACAAAACAGACTTGGAAACTACCTAACTTAGCAGTGACGTCCATACCTACAGTCCCCAACTCATTTATGCAACAATCCAGAGGATATTGACAGATTTAACCACTTGTCCACAAACCCTGAAAACAAATTATGGGAAAACAGACTCATTCAGAGGCAGTGTCTCTGAACACACTTTCAGGCTTATAATATGCCTAAAATCAGCAACAATCAGTGTAGCAAGAGACAGTCAAGCACACACCACACAAAATGGTGGCTGAACAATGCTGGATGTTAAACCTGTCAGCCGTAGGGTGGTCTTCCCTCAAACCGTTTGCCTACTTACCTCCAATTTTTGTTAAAATTCGTTTTTGTTAGCCATAGGAATCTGTGCACTTTCCCAATGCTTACCAGTACCGAAGTGCTTGTGCTCACTCCCCTGAACATGGTTTGATTGACTTACACCTAATTGGCATATATAATTTGCTTAAACATCCCTTGTAGAGTAGCATACCATATACCCGGGGCCTGCAATTTTCTTTTTTTTTTAATATACTTTTATTAGTTTTCAGTGCTGTTCTCATATACAGGAGTATTTCTGCATCTTTTGATCAATAATGGGTACATTTTAAACAATATATTGTACATGTCATTTTGAGGCTGTACAGTACCAGAATACAGTAATCATGACTTATGTATGGTCATATATATGCAACAGCAGAAACTGTTATAATAGTGATACGACACGTGGTATCCACTTAGAGCAAAAAATGCTCAACTCCATTCCCCCACCGCCCTGTAAACTCGCTTGTTTGGTCTGGATGGATTGATATGTGCGTTTATTATGGAGAGGCCATAAACTTGTGGGAGGGGGAGACAAATGGGGAGGGGTGGCCAAAAGCCCCAAAGCAAGCATCAATTGTGATAATCGCATTAGGTTGTGATCAGATATGATAGGGTGGGTCGTTTCGTATGTTCTCTAATCATCAGTGGAATAAGCTTTAAATTGTTCCAGTAAGTGGGCCCACTCCATTGAGATTGGCTCTTATTGGAGCCCCCTGTATTGCTCCCGCTGTAGGGTCTCTCTTTCTGCCGTGGCCCAACGAATGACTTCCTCCCACCATGCTCCCTCCCTCGGTGCTGAGTGAGATTTTCAGCACTGTGCAAGCATTCTTTTGGCCAATTTTAGGGAAAATCAGTAAAGTGGCGCAGTACCACAGCTTTTTTTGGAAGTGGGGACAGGCCCAAAAGACACGCTTCGATACTGGACCAAGAGGGACGTTCGAATAAGTGCTACAGGCCTGCAGTAACTTCACTCCAATACCCTTGTAAGGAGGGACATGACCAAAGCATATGGATTAAGCCGGCGTCAGGCAAGAGGCAGCGGGGGCATTCCAAGGAGACAGAGGGGTACAATGCATGCACCCTATGTGGTGTTGGATATGTCCTATGCAATAATGAGAGCTGAAGGAATTTGAATTGGACATTATGAGACACTCGTTTGGGGCATTCGAGGACTAGTGCCCACTCTTTGTCCGTGAGAGCCCTTGCAATGTCTGTCTCCCACTTCTGCCTAAGAGATAATAGTGGGACTTCTAAATGTACCCTCAAGCCCCAATACAACCATCTAACCAAGTGGCTCCCATGACCCATTATGTATAATGCTTGCAATAGTTGGAATGTGGGGGGCTCTTGCTGCCCAACGAGCCAGTGTCTGCGAATAAAGTGTATTATGCTGGCATGGGTCAAAAACAATGTAGCAGGTACATCATGGGTGCGCACAAACTCGGCGTGGGGCATTAAGGTTCTGTCGGTAAACATGGATCCTACCATCGTAACTCCAGCCTCCTCCCAAGGCGCTAGCCTGTGGGCCAACAAGACCCCCTGCAGTGTCGGTAAGCCGCAGAGGGGGATATTTGGGGCATATGGGGTAGGTGTATTAGCATATTTCAGTGCTACTTTTCAGTAGTGTAGTGCTGTCTGGAGAAGTGGGGGGGGTGTCCCTCCTTCTCCCGGATTGTGGGCAGAGTAGTCTCTGTAGTGTTCCACAACGTAGTTGTGCAGGTGTATACCCAATTTCAAACAGATTACGTCCCGCTAGCCAATATGCCAGCCATTGCAATTGTCCGACTGTGCAATACACCTTAAAGTCTGGGGCTCCTCTGCCACCTCTGGACGTGAGTAATTGTAATTTAGTGAGGCCTATCCGGTGGCGTCCAGATCACCATATCAGGCTTGTCAATATAGAGTCTGAAATTTTAAAGATCCAAGCAGGAACCACCACCGGGATGTTGACAAATTGATATAGGAGTCTTGGCAACATCACCATCTTAGCCACTGCAAGGCGTCCTGCCGTAGTCAGGAGAAATTTAATCCAAAAGGCTACCTGTGATTTTAGGGAGTTAATTGTACAGACCAGGTTTCTGACCTATATACCGCAAGTGGTTCTGTATATCTGAATGCCCTGGTATTTAAAGGTGACCGATTCTACTGTGAGCTGTGCCGGGCCAAATTGCAAAACGGGCAGATTGTAATTATCGTAAAAGGAATATACTATAGATTTTGAGGCATTCAGATGTAGCCCTGATATGAAGCCAAATCGAGTCAGAACAGCTGCCAGTGGATGTAAGTCCATCTGTATGTCTTTAAAATACAACAGCATGTCTTCGGCATAAAGAGATACCGAGTGTGTGACCAAGCCTATTGATATGCCATATGGTCTCATTGCTTGGCGTAAATGTTGGGCAAGGGGCTCTATTGTCAATACAAATAGAAGCGGTGAGAGGGGGCAACCTTGGCGTGTTCCTCGGAATATGTGATATGCGAGGGAGATGTTGTGACATGTTTTTGCCCATGCTGTTGGCATGGTATAAAGTAATTTTACCCAAAGGCAATAATTGGGGGATCCCACATTTTTCCAATGTCACGAGCATATAAGACTAGCTTAGAGTATCAATAGCTTGTCGGACATCTAAGGACAGACATCCTGCATGTGGAAAGTGATCCTGAGCCGTGTTAATTATTGTGAAGAGGCGACGAATATTGAGGGAAGTACTTCATCGAGGTATAAAGCCACATTGGTCTGTGTGGATCAACCTGGGAAGGAGGGGAAGTAGACGCGACGCCAATATCTTACTAAGTAACTTATAGTCTGTTTTGAGAATGGACAAGGGCCTATAGGAGGAAAGTTCCATAGGAGGTTTATCAGGTTTTAATAAGGAAGTCACAATCGCCTCCCTAGTCATGGGGGGCAAAGTTCCCTCCTCTAGTGATGTTTCATATAATTGTAGCAGCTTGGGGACCAACTGTGTCGCAAACGTGGAGTCAACTTTAATAGGGAGCCCGTCGTTTTATTGCGGGTGAGTTCTTTGATAGCTCCTCGAATTTCTATTTGTGTAACTGGAGCCTCTAAACCTGCAACATTTGCATGCAGGATAACAGGAAGTGGTATGAATGCTAGGAACTAATCCGTAGACTCTAACGAGGGCTGTGGAGCGGCTGCGTTTAAGTATGTATAATAATCGTGGAACGCCTCACTAATCTCAATCTGTGTGGTAACCAGTTTGTGATCCCTAGTGTGTTTCGCTGATATCGGCATGGGGGAAAGGTGAGGCCGTATTATACGAGCCAGCAATGTACCAGATCTATCAGCTTCTGCTTGCGAACGCATAGTATATGCTTTTAAGACAATTAGCCGCAGGCGTTCTAGCAGTTCTGCATATTTCACTCTGGCGTCTTGAAGTTTCTCTTTGGCCAGTGCGTCAGTCTTGGCCGCTACTTCTAATGATTGCAATGCCGGTTCCAATTCTGTATTATCTCGAGTGACCTCACGCCTGGCACCCACCACCTCCCCCATTGAGGCCCCTCGAATCGTCACTTTAAAGGCCTCCCATTCTACGGATCTCGTTGTGGCCGTGCCCTCATTGTCTGCAAAGTAGGAGGTGATTGATGTGGCTATAGTGGTTCTAAACACCGGGTCCTCCAAGAGTAAAGGCTGTAGGCACCAAGTTGGGATTGGGGAGGGGACCCGGCCCAGTTAATGGTCAATTCAAGCGGGTTGTGGTCAGAGATAGTCTTGCCTAAATAGGTGGTGTGTTGTATAGTTGGGAGTAGGTCTGGCGTGCATAGGAATCTATCTGGGCGACAGTGCAAGCCATCGGGGTGTGAGAAAAAAGAATATTCCCACATGTTTATGTTTCGGAGTCGCCAGACGTCCTCTAGGTTCTACTGTGCCACCCATTGGCGCAGGATCTTAGCCTGCTGTTTTGTTATTGTTCCCGGTAGTGGGGGTGTGATCGGTCTAGCCCCTCATCAAGGACCACATTAAAATTTCCCCCTAATAGCCAGGGATACTGTGACCATTCCGCTAGGGCGATTGACAGGCGGGATGGAAATGCTTCTCTGTCAGTGTTAGGTGCATATATTGACCCCAATACCACCCGTTTCCCGTCTAACCTGCCATTTAGTAGCACATATCTGCCTTGGTCTTCAATTTTGCTGTCTATCAGGGAGAATGGGATCCCTGTGCGTATCCACACTCCCGCTCCACGGGAGAAGGTGGAATAAGCAGTCGTATACAATTGTCCCCTCCATTTTCTACGTAGTTTAAGGGTTTCAGTAGGCATTAAGTGTGTTTCCTGAAGGTATACTATTTGAGCACGGTTTCAGTGTAATTGAGCCAATATGCTGTGCCGCATGTGGATCGAGCCCATAACTCGTATATTCCAAGGGATGAAATTGTATGATTTAACCACAGATGCCATTAGGAAATAGCATGCAAATCAGCAGTCCCCCGCTCCCCGGCCCCCAAGCAGTCCTCTCCAGATTCAATTGTTCAGACCAATGTTAAGCTTACCAAGTAAACAACATCCCAATGCTCAGTCAATTAAGCCAACTTCGTTCGACCAAACTGAATCTTAACCAGGGACTGGAGCTAACAGGTAGGCGGACAGACCTCAAAGCAGTTGCCGAACGGAGAGCCTCCTGTCTGCCCCCCAAGACCAATTTAGGCAATGGGGCCCCCGTCAGGCTGTCTTGTGTAGTTAGTCCTCTCTGCTCCTATGTGGGGGTCTTTGTGATTTTGGTTGCGACCGTTCTTGGCGGCCATTGTCAATAGTCTCCAAGACATTTCTATCCAACCAGTCCCAGGCACTCTCAGGTGTTTCAAAGAAGTAGGATCACTAATTATGAAGGATTTTTAATTTGGCTGGGAATAAAAGTGCAAACGTAAGGCCGGCAGCATGGGCTTGAGATTTGACCTCCAGGAATGAGGAGCGTTTACGCTGGACTGCCAGAGTATAATCTGGAAAGATTGAGATTTTTGTGTTATTAAACTGTAGGGGGCCATTGTCTTGGGCTGCTTGAAGGAGTAGATCTCGGTCCCTAAAGCTCAGTATTTTGGCTATGACTGGCTGTGGATTTGCGCCAAGAATAGGTTTTTTAGCGGGTACCCGGTGTGCACGTTCTACTGTAAATAGATCCGACAGTCCTGTGGGAGCCACCTTTGTTCTAAGCCATTCTTCAATAAACATAAAACGTATTTATAGAATTTGTCCCTCTACCATGATGAGACTTTCATTTAATGAAAAATATCAAAGCAAAACTAACCCAGACTACTGTCTGGAGGCGGTCGGCCCAACAGCTATTGCCCTAAATTATTTCTTCACTCACAATAGATGACCCCGAGTGCCTGACGCCGGAGAAATTGAAGGCACGGTGTGCCACTGACTCCCTTATCACCTATCTGACCAGAGGAAACCTGTTGGACTCAGATCAACCTCTTACATTTTACAAGCTGCCGTGCTGTATTAACTATTATTCTGGTATCCAGGTGGAACCCTATTTAAAGGCCACACACAGACTCTATATTAAGTCCTGAAGAAGACCCCCCACAGATGATAAAATAATCACAACATTGCCCAGGGGTCGAAACGTCGACGCACACTTTCAAGTGTTGATGATCACCCAGACCATTTAAAATGTACAAGATTAATTGCTGATCGGGTTGAATCATAATCTCCATGTACCTCACACTGTGTTTAAATATGTGTTTTCAATATATGTGCTTATGTTATGTTTATATTGTGTTGTGATATATAACAACACACCTTTTGTGTTCACTTCACATCTTGAATTCACCAAAAGTGTAATTGTACAGTATATCTGTGTGTGTATATTTAAATGTCCTGTTTTCACTTTGAGAACAAAAAGTTTTTTTGATGTTATTATAAAATCTCAAACATATTCAGAAGTACATGAGTGATCTTTTGGTATAGTTTCTTTAGTTTGGGTTAGTTTTGCTTTGATATTTTTCATTAAATGAAAGTCTCATCATGGTAGAGGGACAAATTCTATAAATACGTTTTATGCTTTTTGAAGCTACTTGGTGTCAGAACCACTGTTCACTTAATGTACCTATCCCCAGGAACTGCACATAACTGGGTTACCCCATTGTTTCATACTGATTCTTCAATAAACAACGTCAGCTGTGGGCCCTCCGACCCCTCAGGGAGGCCCACTATTCGTAGGTTGTTCCATCGAGACCTCCCTTCTGCATTGTCCGCCCGGGCCTGAAGAGTTTCTATTTGTTGGGGCAATTGTGAAACCCCGGGGCCTGCAAATTAAATGCTACCATTGGGCCTGCAGCAATTATTGTGCCACCCACCTAAGTAGCACCTTAAAACATATCCCGGGCCTGCCATTATAGCCTGAATGCAGTTTTAAACTGCCATGTCAGCTTGACATTTAAACTCTATTGACAAGCCTTAAACTCCCCTTTTATTACATACACGTAACTCCTGAGGTAGGCCCTTGGTAGCCCATAAGGGATGGTGCTGTATAGTTTTAAGGTTGGGCATGCACTTTTAAGTTTTAAATGTGTTGATAGTAAAAAAAACTCCCAAACTAATTTTTCACTACTGTGAGGCCTACCCCTCCATTAGGATAACATTGGGGATTTCTTATTACATTTAATATGCTGGAATTCCTAATTGAAGTAGGTAGATATGTCATGTTTGGACCTATGAAATTGCATTAATAAATGATGTAGCTGACAGACTTTGTGAATTCCTCCCAGACAGTCACACAATAGAGGGATAAGGGGTGCCTCAATGGGTCACCTGCTGGCAGGATGGGGGGCGGAGCTGAGCACAGCCCCACTTACACCTGAGTAGCCTATGCCCTGCCTTCCTACCAAGGGCCTAACAACCCTGTTTTGTCACTGTAGCCAGCTTGGAAACCGGACAGGGTAGTCAGGAAATACCATGCACTTCAAAGAACCTTTCCAGAAGCTTCATCCACCTTCCAGAAGAAGAGCACCAGGGTATAAACATAGGACTTTCAGGCCACCTTTCAGTTCACTAGTGGACATGCGGAAGGACTCTCAGAGGACTGCCTGCTGCTGTGACCTGCTGGGCACTCTGCCAGGAAGGGCTGCTCTGCTGCCTGGATCCTGCCTTGACCTCTCTGAGGCAAGCCTTCTGTTGAGCCCTGCATCTTTACCTGCATTTAGGACTACCAGAAGTGACTCCAAGGGCTGGTTTCCTGGCCTCCTTTTTAGTGGCATAAAGACATTAAAAGCTTCCACCATCTTGAACCTGCACCTGGACCCAGCTTGAGGTAGTGCTGAACTCCAAAGAGGACGCCCACCAGTCCTGGATCCTTGGTTGTGGTGCTACAGGTGCCTAGATGGCCAATTTACAAAACTGAGGAATTAGACAAAATTTAGCCAAAAACTGCTTTTGGAACCAGGGGAGAGACTGGGATCAACCTACTTGCCTATCTTCCCAAGATGCATCAACTGTCAGGTTGACTTCACAGCTTCTACTGTTATGTTCTTCTCTGCAGCAGCAAATCCTTTTCAGCAGTCCTTCACCAAAGGAGTATATGACCTTGTGGAACTGTCTTCGGCTAAAGCCTTTGCCTCATCCCAATGGAGTTTTTTAACTTCCATTTCAGCAACTAAGTCTGAACGTAGAAATCTTCACCGCACTTTCAACCCAAGGCCTTCCGATGGGGAAGCTCCCTCCTCGGACCCCTCCTTTACCCTTGCCCCGCTGAACTTTACCTTTTCTTCAAGATTTTTTCTAACTCTGAGCGCTGACCGAGCTCAATCCACTTCTTGTATACGAGCTGTGATCCACCGCGGTCAGTCTTAACTTTCAACTTTGACCCGGTCTCACACGACTAAATGTCTGCGGATTGCGCTTTGATCTTTTAGGTGCTAGTTTCCAATAAAAACATTAAAAACTGATAGCTCCAGTTCAATGGATAGGAGTTTAGAGCCAGATGTACGACCCGCCAATTAGTGAGTCGCAAATTGCGTCGCATCTGCGACTCGCAATTTGCGACTCGCTAATTGGAATGCACAACAGTGTCTCAGACACTGTTTGCGATTCCTAATGGGGTGGCAAATTGCATGCCTCATTAATATTAATGAGGCAGGCGCAATTTGCGACCCCTTTAGGAATGGCTAGCATTCACAGGGATGGCGGCCTGCTGTGGTCAGCAGACCACCATGTCTGTGACTGCTATTTTAATAAAGCAGTTTCTTTTTTTTTAAATGCAGCCCGTTTTCCCTAAAAAACGGAATGCATTTAAAAATTAAAAATTAAACTTTTCAGTTTCATTTTTTCAAGGGCAGGCAGTGGTCTCTGGGACCACTGCCTGCTCTTAAAAATATTTTCCCACATACTCACAAAGGGGAGGGGGTCCCCTGGAGACCCCTTTCCCTCTGCAAGTGGTTTACAATGTGAAGTAGGTGAAACTGCGAGTATTTTGCGGCCGCAATTGGGGCTGCAAAACATCATTACATAGCATTTTGACTCGCTATTAGGAAGGGATGCCCCTTCCTAGTAGTGAGAGTCGCAAATGCTATTTTGCGAGTCAGTGACTCGCAAAATAGCATTTGCACATGCTATTACCCTTTTTTGCAGCCGCAAATGGGAGGATTTCCCGTTTGCGGCCGCAAAAAAGGGTCGTACATCTGGCCCTTTATTGTTTTAGTGTCAAATAATTTACTAAAAATTTTTTTAATTGTTTTGGGATTTTTACTTGTGCTGTGATTTTACTTTATTGCTGTTTTGTGTGCTGTATAAATACTTTGCACATTGTCTCTAAGTTAAGCCTGACTGCTTTTTATGCAAAGCTACCTAGGGTTAAGCACAGATTACTTTAGTGACTTTTTGTGGTTCATCCTGCAAGGGATTGTGGCTTTTGTTTGTCCAGGGCTCACACCCATGTGAACCAACAACCCAGTTTCTAACCCCAGATATAAACCATGCCTATCTGTTCATCTGAATAAATGGGCCCACAACAATTGTAGGCAATTGTTCAAAAAACAGGTGGGTCCCTAATTTAATTTCTGACATTACAATGAACATTTGGAACCTTGAAATGAGCAATAACGAAGATGGATCACAGGATGTTTCAATGGTATGGTACCTGGATGCTGAGTCTTAAAAACTGTTGCTCAAATATATGGGGCCTGATTCACAAAGGTAAAGTTAAATCAAAAGTCGAACTTTACTACTTTTCGGTATTCACAAAGGTAAAGTTAGACCAAAAGTCTAATTTTACTACTTTTCAGTATTCACAAAGGTAAAGTTAGACCAAAACTCTAACTTTATTACTTTTTGGCATTCACAAAGGTAGGTTACTACTAGTAAAGTTAGACTTTGGGTCTAAGTTTATCTTTGTGAATATCGAAAAGTAGTAAAGTTAGACTTTTGGTCTAGGTTTCCCTTTGTGAATATCAAAAAGTATTAAAGTTAGACGTTTGGTCTAAGTTTACCTTTATGAATATCGAAAAGTAGCAAACTTACACAAAAGTGTAAGTTTACCTTTGTGAATGGGGCCCATGGTGACCACATATATATTGTCGAAAACCCAAAGGTGATGGATGGAATGCTTGCAAATAGTAACAGTCACTGGCTGTCACTCAGGCTGCATTTCAGTCCATTATTTTTCACCCACAAACCACTCCAGATATACACACGCTATATGCATATCAACGTTGGTCCAGCTGCAATACAAATAGTCAAGTCCAAACTTCCAAGACAGTTCTCTTCTGTACAGGAACACAAGCAGCTCCAGACCGGTTTTGGCCTACATAGGCCTCATGAGTGAGGTATAGGTTTATAGCTTAAGTGCTACGTCACAGTGAGCACAGGACGCATGTTTGGGCATACTCATTGCACTGAAGAAAACACATAGGTGATAGTTTGCATTTTATTTAATAGTCTCAACCACAGGCAATCACTCTGCATCACATCCCAGGGTATCCTTTTTAACACACTGTGCCACTTCAGAGAGCATCTATATTCAAACCAGCTTTATTCCTGCTCCAATAGAAAGGGTCCAGATGAAATGCCAAACCAGATCTCTCTAAAGCAACACAAGCAACCCCAGACCAGTTCTGGGCTAAATATTTATTGTATGACATTATATCAAAGGTAAATATATATTTTTTTCCGTTTGTCAATTATAATGTTCTAAAAGGAATAGGTCCTCACGTATCAAGCAATGTTATGGTCAGTAAGGCTCAGGTTCATAAAATCACAGCCTTTCCGACAGCAAAATGGAATTTTTTTATTCACCAAAACCCAATAGCGATTCAGGAACATGTTACCGAAATGTACTGAATCGCTAATTGAGTTTGGGTATAAATATAGATTTGGTATTTGGAAGGGGTGTGTTAATGTTGTCCCTTCCAGATACTGAATCTTTAAGATATGTATTAACGTTTTGCAATTGAAATCCAGTTGTAAAACATTTATATTTTCCACCTCCTTAAAGGAAGTGCTAAGTCATTCTGCAATGGCAAGGCTCCCCCCAAGGCAACCTTTACCCTTTGCGAAGGTTCCCAAAAACATTTTCATGAGCAGGCAGTGGTCCGTGAGACCACTGCCTGCTCATTCAAAGGATTTGTGTAATATTTATATTTCTTTTTAAATGCAGCCCACTTTCATATAAGGAAAAAAAAGATTGCTTTATTTAAAAGCAATCACAGACATGGTGGTCTGATGACCCTAGCAGGCCACCATGCCTGAAATTGTGGACAGTCATAGTGGGTCACAATTTATGCCCTGCCTCATACATATTAGTGAGGCAGATTGAATTGCGATCCACTATGAAGCTGTATTTTGAGAACCAACCTAATAATACATAGGTCGGTTCTCAAAATACCAATGGATTAGATAGAAGTCGGTATGCAAATTGCGACCACTTTTCACAAATCAATTTTTGTACAATCCATTTAAGAAATCACAGATTTTGAATAAATATATGTCTCAATTTATGATTCCTTAAATGGAATCTTTGTACATGAGGGCCATAGTATTTTAAAATATTTTGGTGTTTAACATAGTTTGCAATTACAGTAATATCATAATTTGTATGTTAATCATTACATTTTTCTCATAATGATGTGTTTTTGAGGGGTAATGTATGTGTTTTTTGTTGTAATTAGTTAATTTTATATACTCGTTCCAAGTTCTGAGCAATTTTGTGTAATTTTTCAAGTGAACTTCATTTTTTATTTAAATGTAATTTTATTATGCTTTATGCTTGTAAATAATCAGTAACTTTACTCACAGCATGGGTTTGCGGGTAACCACAAATGCAGTAGATGCGCTAGCCTGAACTCCCTGGCCAATTGTCACTTTTCACCCTTCCTAATCCGGTATGATCCGGGCCAAACTGAAGTTGGTCACTGGGATAGACCCCCCACTGAGACAATCAGAGGGGTTGTCCTCTCCTTAAAGGCTGAAAAAGTACAGCAAAAGATATTTGAGGCACAGATACTCCTGTATCTGATTTCAAGATTGCAGCCACAATGTGAGTCAAGGACTGTGAGGCGGCACCCTGGAGCGTGTTTGGAGGTGCTCCCAGGATGTACTGCTGTTAGTGGGAGCACAGGGGTGGCATATGCATTGGGTAGAGCCCCCTACACTGACAGATTGCTGGTTCCAACACGTGGACTACTCCGCAAGTGCATCAATCCATAGTATTCTGGGCCTGGGCTCAGGCCTGGGCCCAGTGAACATGGCATGCCCTAGCACTATGCTGACAATCAGGTGTAGGACTAGAGATCACTTTCATGTTGGCGCCAAAAAATGGTGAGGCTGCAGTGACACTTATCAGGAGCCTGATGGGGTGGACATGAGCTCTTCCTGCATGAGCCATTTGTCTCCCCAGTAGAGAGACCCAATGAAGGAACTAGCCAGTTGAAACCCCTTCACTCATCAGATGCCGGACAGATTCCCTGTTCTTGATCTCCGAGGAATATGGTGATTCTGCATAATAATGACTGAGTAGCTCTCCAATATTGTTCGTCCACTGGCAAGGCCTAAATGATGACTGAGAGAGCTACATCTAAGCAGAACTTGAGACTGCAGGTATCGTGACCTACTATAAGAATCTGTGCCTGGCTGAGTACATGTATTGAACATGACAGGAATTGTGTCCTAAATGAGGGAACAATTATGCCTTTATGGCCTAGCTCAGATGACACCTGTGATGCCAGGTTTGCCTGAGCCTAAATGGCCCGGTATTATGCATTGCCTGGTCTAATCCAATGTTCTTTGGGATTCAGATGGCATTTAACTGCAAATGACATGCAAGATGATAAAACCCGAACAGGTTAAGGAGATGGGTACTTTGGGATGGGGGAAAAAGCGCTGCTATAGAGTGCAAAGTTGGAACCTCTGCTGTGCAAAATCCTTCATTGGATCCAACCCAAAATAAGCTGAAAAAGATTCTGAAGGTGCTTTCAGCCTCTAGAGAGGGCGTTGAAATTAAAATCGATACTGTGGTCCTAAATGTTGGAGTTTTACAAGCAGATGGACATAAACTGGCAGAGAGAGTGAAAATTAATTGAGAATCTTTGAAAGATATCGGCCCAACATGCAATGCGGCATAAATGCAGATAGCGTCCCTCCCTGAGAGAGTTTGTATGCTGGATCTTAGCGTGAAGAAGTCTGAAGGTATAAGCCGATGCAATAATATACGAGTGGTTGGTTTACCAGAGGGAGTAGAAGGCACTGATATAGTAGCCTACTTGGAAAACTGGCTATGGACAGAAGTGGCACCCTATGACCTCACTAACTTCTTTGCCCTTGAAAGGGCATGCAGGGTACCTACCCAATGCCTATCCCTAGGCTGGTGATGGCCAGGCTCCTACACCATTGTGACCAAGATACTCTTTTACAAAAAGCAAGCAAATTCCAATGAATCCGGTGGAGAACTGTTCAGTGTCGTAATTCTATGGCCATACCATTGTTTTTCAGGACAAGAGGGCTTCCATTATTGAGGTCAAAAGAGCACTGAGGCAAGCAGAACTAGGATATGCGTTACTTTTCCATGCTAATCTAAAAGTCACCTAACCTTGCAAATCAAGGGATGTAAAATGGAACAGATCAGAGCACAGAGTGTAAATCTACCTCACAAAACATGAAAAAGAAATGATTGGAGAAACAGAAATTCACAGGGAGAGTTAAAAGATCGACAAGATCACAGACAAGGGCACATAGATGTAGACAGCAGCAGAATGCCAAGTTGAAGGTCCTTGTACTCGGATTCGGAGTGATACCTGCAAAGGGTGATTATTTGTGCCAGATCACCCCCCTCTGCACAGCTGATGACCTGTGACTTCGACTTGTGGAGATACTGGAAATGAGGGGGAAAAAGGGGGTGAAACCTATAAGCAACACAGAGTACTTATATGAGGTTTAGATGTATGGAGATTTCATTCAAGTGGAAGAAGCTTCAGGTACAAGGGCTGGAGCTCCCTTTCCTCTTAGATAACATAAAGTGCCTGTATTAAATATTGAAGCTTAATATGAGGGGGGAGGGTGGGCGTGGTGACTTAAGAGTTTTACTCTATGGTATCTCCGCCCTAGATCACCTTGATTACATATCATGTGCGATAAATCAGAGCTGTCAATCAATATGAACCAGTTTGTCTGTGGGCTGATGCCACTTAGCTCGGGTGTGAGAGTATTCTGTTGCTGGTATACAATATTCGCTCAGGAGCATTCAAATGTGGCATTATTGTGCATTCAGAAAGAATCCAGATTTGCCTACTTAACAGATAGTCTATGTCATCACTGAGGAATATGTTTTATTTTAAATGGCAAAGAGTCAGTGCATACTTTAAGAGGAGGGGACACATATAGCATTCATCCAGAAGGTCCAGCTTAATAAAAAGGAGGACACCAGAGTAAAATGTAGATGTAGGGGACAAGTATTTGTGATGGGGTATTTCTTGTTTGGAAGAGGAACTCCTATATGGAACAGAGCAGGAGTTCCTTTTTCTTACCTAGTGGAAAGAAAAGCAGATACATATTGGTGTCTGTAAAGCTGGATGGTCAGGAGATACTATTGGGTAATATATACGCATTCAACCAAAACCGGTTGCCATTCTTTCGATTGCTGTCATTATAGCTGAGCCAGATGACTGGTGGCCCAATGCCTCTATGTGGACATTATAACTGTGTCAGCGATGTGAACTTAGACCGCTCCATGCCCCCACTTCCTGGAGCTCAGTCCCTTAAAATAGCCAAGGGCTTTACTAAGCGGATTGAATACCGGGACCTGATTGACATTTGAAGCCTGCAACACCAGCACAACAGGGACAATTCACTTTACTCTTGCTTATATGATGTTCATGTGAGATGGGATAAAATATTGTACTCAAAGACTCCATGTCAACATACTTTGAGTTCAGAGTACCTAGGTAGGACCCTGCCAGGCCACAATCCTATTTTGGTAACTATGCAAATGAGAGGACCAATGCAGCTGGGCCTCATTTGGAGGCTTCAACCTAGCCACTTTTACAGATGACCCTTTTAGGCATCTCTGGGAGAAACAATACAGAATACTTTGACAAGAATTAGGGCATGGCATCTAATGTTCTGGTAAAATAGATGGCATTCCAAGTGGTAGTGCAGGGACACTGCACGGGTAAAACTACTGAAGTTAAGAAAGCATTAGATGCCAAATTGATAACCCTCGGGGTTCTGTTTTGTGCAGAAATAACAGTGGGGACTTTAGATTCCACCCTGCACTGTATCGTGTTTCATCCTTGGAGGAGGGGCTGCATCTCCCTGCCTGACCCGCCCAGCACCTTGAAAAGTGGAACTTTCCTCCCACAGCGCGGGTCCTGTTTTGTGCAGAAGTAACAGGGGGGACTTCATATCCCACCCTGCAGCCTCCATTTCCCTCCCTCGGATAATTCCAAGGGTTTTGTGTTTAGGTAAATTTCGGTACATACCTGGTAGAAATGGACAAGTGGGGGCTTAATTCATTGATATAAATAATGAAGAGCAGGGGTGCCAGAACGCACCCTAGCCCCTAAGTTTTCATGTGAGGAGAGCAAGAAATTTACCTAGGGAACTTCTGCCCCCAGATTTATAAGAATCATCCATAGCTTGGCCATGTGCATGCAATCAAATGCAGAAGATAAATCTATGAAGGCCAAGTACAGCGGCCAGAGCATGCCGATGGTATATTTACTCACAATCAAGTGCAAGTTTTGGCACTGCTCCACTGTACCTAGCCCAGGATGAAAAGCCGTACTGACAAGGGGAGAGGATGTTATTGTCACTGACCCAGGTCTGCAGATGATTAAAAATAACCCTCCCCAGAATCTTCACTGAGCAATGGATAAGGGGTATCGGCCAATAACATTTGGGGAACTCTCTATCTCCTTTTTAAACAATGGTAACAATTGTAGAAAGGGCCCAGGAATTCGAGACCCTACCACACAAGAAATTATTAAATAAAGTAGTGAGCAGGGGCACCCAGAAATCTGAATTACATTTGAGTAAGCCCATAGGATCCCATCGGGCCCTGGGGCTTTACCCTTTATACTCTGTCGTATGGCTTCCTCCACTTCCTGAAGGGGAATCTGAAGGGGGGGTGGATTATCTAAATACACATGTAACCTGTTATTGCACGCCTTATTAATAGAGGTAACATGCTTGACCGACTCCTGGCCAGAAATATTGCAGACAAGGAGTTGGTTGGGAGGATCATCTCGCTTTTGAAACCTGTTGACTATATCCCAGAATGCTTTACTGCTTTTCTGAGCAGCTGCTAGCTCCAGTTGTTACCAGTCCCTTTTATTCAGGAAGTTCTTCCTGTCTGTAAGAGACTGCCAAGTCCCACCTAGCCTCCTATATGTCTCTAGTCAAGCCAAGGCCTTCCTCAAACGGCAGTTAGTTGCTGAGCAGTTTGAATCAAACCAGCGTGGGTGCAGTAGGGCGGTATGAAGTGGTTTCAACAGATGATTCTTAATGCAGGGGCAAAAGGGTTGGTAACAGGTGGATAAGACTTCTCCAGATTCCTCTGCTAAACACCCCATGAAAACCAACAATTGGTTTTTAAGAAGAAGATCGAGCGTGGCACTAGGATCTTTGAGGTGCCAGACTAAATTGACCCCATCTCTTGAATGTTGTGTATTTGCGACACACTCTGTTGGCAGTTTGTCCCTTTCCATGGGGAAAACTCCTTCTATTTAAAGAGCATTATGATCCCCCAATAGGGTTTCGATAATTGAACTATTAGAGCACCACTACAAGAAGTGCCTGGGAGCACATATATGGTCACTAACAAACGCCCACCCCCCCATAAGTGGGTTTACTGAGCCCTTCTCCCTGAACGTACTTCATTATGTCTACAAGGTCATGTGAGGCAACACATTTCCTCAACTTCTTCCCTCTAGCATCCATTAGTGCTACTTCAGTGGGTGTACTGAGCCCTTCTCTCTGAAGGTACTTAATTATGTCTACAAGGTCATGTGAGGCAACACATTTCCTCAACTCCTTCCCTCTAGTATCCATCAGTGCAACTTCAGCTGCTGAACCCAGAAAACCTAATTCTGCAGGCTAATCCCCAAGTTTAGCATTAAAGTCACCACATAACGGAAAACAAGATTGTAGTGTGGTACCGGAAACTATTGGTTTCAAACTAAAAATAAAGTAGAACAACTCCTCAAATAAAGAACAAAAAGAGTTAGTAAAATCAATATTACAAAATGTTCCAAATAAAAACAAAAGGAGCCATAGTTACCCTTAATAAGCAGGGTCTGGTATACACGGCTATCTGTATGATAACTGATACTTCTACTGTAAGATTAATTTTGACCCATATAAAGTGTCCGCCCCAAACTCTCCCATGAGAAGAGGCAATAGCAGGGCAGTAGTAGCAGGAAAATCCGTGCATGAAATCGATGTAGAAAGCGAAGGTTTCCTGCATGATGACAAAATCAAATTTATCAATAAAGGCCAGCCACTCTGGTTTTAAGATCTTATCTTTTAATCCTGCCACATTCCAACTTACGAGTGAAAACGAAAAACCAGAACTTGTCACCCCGACATCAAGCCCCTTCTTTATAATAACAGCCTCGCTTAGGTAATTCAATTAACAGACTTCTGGGGGGAAGTTGGGGCAGTCAATCAACTTCTGATAAAATGCCAAATTGATTTTCTACAGGTACATAAAAAAAAAATCGTAAACGGAACAAAGAGGGTAACAGAAGAACTGGCCGGTAAAGAGACTGGTCTCATCCCCAAGAAAACATCCCCTCTTCCCCCACACATTACCAGAGACTGAGATTTCTGGGGGTGAACACGTGCAAAGTGTGGTTTGTAGAAAAACCCAATGGGAACAGGGACTATGGAGCTCGTTGGAATAGAGCTGCTCGGGTTCTTGCCCAATATCGCCTGTGCCACAGATGGATATCTAAGATTTATGATAACAAAGTCCCCTTGAGAGGTAATAGGGCCCGGACCTATTCAGCCAATCCTTCAGATGAATAGATTTTCACCAGAAAGAGCAAATTGAAAGTCTCTGTTTCATACTAACTAATCCAGTACCTTATTACCCAACTCCCCATATGACTCCTTAGAGTATCCGTAGGGGAGGGGGGGGGGTACACCAGTCAAAACCACAACATAGAGACACACAGCTGGAGGGAGATTTATAATGGTCCAGTTAGGGCACAGATCACTATTAACTGCATTTTCCATGCCCTCCCCCCCCCCCCTCTGGTGTATCAGTAATCGGAGGCGAAGGGTGAACTGCATAAGCAGCACCTCTAGATGGAGGGAGAGCAACCAACCAACATTAGAGACTGCTCATCAGAGGAGTTTTGTTGTTCAATTGGAACAGTAGAGCTAGGCAGAATACCCTTTGAGGGGTTATACGGGTTATACAGGGCAGAGGATGGTGTGTCAAAAAGGATGTCAGCTGGGTTTCAAAACCTTGCAAGCTGGCAAAAATTGGAGCTAGCTCAGACTGTATCAAAACCTTAATTTTATTGATGTAATCATCAATAGGTAGCTCTTTCTTATGTAGGTCAGGTAAGGGTATGAGAGTGTCTATCTTTGAAGTCTCCAAAGGCTGAGCCACAGAATTCCCTGAACCAGCACTGGTGCATTGTTTAACTGAAAATCCATCTGAGTGGCTGCATCAGATACTCCACACTGTTGGCCCATCTTGGGTTTTTTACTCCTAACAATTGTTTTGTATCCTTCAGTATGGGGATTAGCAGCCTCTTCCATCAGCGGGAACTTAACATTAGGACAGGTGGCTGAGGGGCTAGACAAGAGTTCCATGGATTGCTTCATTCACAGGCACTTAGTTATTACAAGAACGTAGGGACAATCTACTCTCTGTGAGAGCAATTTCCATACATATAAATCCCACTTCCCTCTCCAACATCTGATCTATCAAGGTGCACTTCATTGGAGTAGCTGGGGCAAGTAAAGTGCCAGATGCTTTTCTTGTCACCATGGTTGTTGACAACATACAATAACTATAGGAAACTGGCAATTGGTAAAGGGACACTACTTAGTACTCCTGCTTTAAAAGAAGAAGGATATAACAAAGATAAAAACAAAACTATAAAGTATCAACCAGGTGGAGTTTTTTCCTAAAAATGGAAAACACAGTATACAATTTAAACTGCCATATTATAATGTACCATGTCCCTGAGGGCATGCACTCTTGGAGGCTCTTGTTGAAACTCAGCCCCTCCACCCAAGGTTAACTTTGAAAACAGGGGCTTACAGTGTCTCTCAGTAAGAGCAGTACAAAAGAAGGCTGAAGTGCAGACGGATAGAATTCTGCCTGTAATAAATATACATTATAATAGTCTTTAATCCATTGAAAATTGATCAGGGGCCCCCACACTGATCCCCCAATGCTGAGTCCTGGGCCGTAACAACATGGAGGCAGAATCCACCCAAACAGAGCTCCAAGAAGAAGTACAGAAGGTGGCTGAAATGGAGGACTACCTGAGAGGGATGTAGATACTGTCTAGAACACCTAGCAGCAACTCGCCGCAGATCCAAGGGGGGTGGCCCTGCCCTGCTCTTCCTGGCACAGGTGCAGGATGGGTCCACGGCTTGGCCACGGTATGGCTATGGGGTTTTCAGGGTGAGCTGGCCTCCAAACCTATCAAATGCACACACAATAGAATCTACCCTAAAATATGCACCAAAAATTGCCAATTTATTTGTTCCAGCATTATTTTATGCTAACAATGCCGTTCTAATGGCTAGGACGCCTCATGCCCTGCTCATCCTAGTAGAAACTTTTGTCTCATTTATGGGCAACTTAGACATGTTAACTAACTTTGGAAGATCACACTTAAGGGCCTGTTGACAAGGTAGGAGAAATCTTCTGTTTCTAAAGCTGCAAGAGAATTCCCTGAGCTCTGTACAGAACATTTGCAATTTGGGTGTCACCTTTGATTCCTCCAATTCTTTGCAAGCCCAAGTGAATGTAGAGTGTATGAAATAGGGCAGTGCGGCCGGAGTCCTATTTAATCTTGTTCAGAAGGAAGGCAGGAGCACGATTTCCCAAATATTGGAATTTTTAATTTGCGGTGTCTCTACAGCTACATATGGAGCGGGTGTCTGAGGCTATTATAATGTTTCCCCCATACATGTGGAGGAAAACAGGATGTTAAGGTAGTTACTGAATCTCGCACTAACTAGCCCCCACTTTATCCTACACTCTGAACTTAATTTAGAATATGCCTTAGACAGAATTAGATTTGCCCTGCTCCTGCTCTGAGTGAGTGTGTGAACAAATACTGAAGCTAGTTTTAACAGAGAACTTATTTTAGATTGTCTTAGTCTAGACAATGGTCTCTCCATTCCTTAGTTGAAGTACGTTAGAAAGTGCTTCACTGACAGTGGTCTCCCTGAAATGTTTATTGCCACTTATACATTACGTAAACATGACAAGAGGCAGGTAAAGTATCGCCATGCGAAGTTCAGGCTCTCCCATAGAATAGAAGAGGGTTTTAGTAAGCACTCTGTGCATAATTATTTTATCACACTAGCTACTGGAGATATGGCATCTTACCTAACTTTGGAGTTCTCACTGTGGAACAGGTCCCTTCTTTTTAGATTCAGAGCAGGCACCGTGGGGTGTCTGCTGTGCTTTCTGGTGGGGAGAATGTTTGAGACAGCAGCCTACCAGCATGTCCTTGCGATGGGCTGGCTGAGCAATCTTTATTGCATTTTATGTTTTTTTGTAAATTTTACCATTGGTTTTTCCAACTCTGTGAGCCCAACCTGTAATCATTTGCTTTTAAGAAACGTATGGAGGCTCTAACGTATCTCCAGATGTTAGGCAGCCCCAATATCTGTTTCAATGTTTGTTGCTTCCTTAAAATGTTTATACGAAATAGGAAATTGATGGGGGGTAATAGCATTGGAGGTAGCTTATTGCTCAGTAAATACACTTTATGCAGTAGTTCAACTTGCACCTGACAGATTTTGTATCTTTTTTTTGTGAACTGTTCTTGTGTATCTGGGATGAATTGCTTCTCTCTAATGAAGCAGGAAACTGATACAGAAGTAACAGGAGTGGAGGTAACCCATTGCTAAGCTATCGCACTTTATTGCAGTTGTTCATTTGGCACTGAAACTGTGCTTTTAATTCTATTTGCATTAATGTTTTAAATTGTATTTTGCTCTTTTATGATTTTCTTCCAAAGATCGAATAAAGATATTTTATTTGATAACCCTAGACAAAATAATTCCATGAACTGGAGCTCGAAATGAAAAGGAGTTCTTCTCCGAGGGCTAAACGTACAGAAAGTGGGGAACTATATGCACAAATAATTGAGAAGCTGCACTGTTATTATTATAAAGAATACATCACTAGAGCACATGAAGGAGAGGAAAACCCAGGATATTAATGGCTTGGCTGTCTTGTCCTGAGAGCAGAGGGTCCCCGATTACACAACTCTGAACTTCCAATGGCCACCTTATACACTCTCAAAGCCAGATTAATAACGAATGTTTGGAATATTATAGTGTCCTCTGGCTAGACCGAGGAAGGGCCGAAGGAAGAGGTAGCAGCCCTTCTGGACAGAGCCCAGCTGAGCTCCTTAGATTCAGTGAGAGGAGAGATTTTAGATGGACCGATTACTGAAAATAAGATAAGGGGAGGCATCAAGGAATTAGTCAGAGGTAGGACACCAGGAGTGGATGGGCTCCTTGCAGAATTTCATCATACCTATTCTGCCCTGCTGGTACCATACCTGGTTAAAGTATATGCAGCGGCTCTGGAGAGAGGTGAGCTTCCAGCCCTGACCAGAGATGCTCTGGTGGTTCCATTCCCCAAAGCTAGGGATACTACACCCTCCTGTAGACCCCTTTCAATGCTAAATCTGGATTTTAAAATACTCAGCAAAGTATTAGCGACTACACTATATCAACACATACCTGCATTTATCTATAAGGACCAAAATTGGTATATACCCACACACAAGAAGATTGCACAGAATTCTGAACCAGGCTCATGCAGCCATATACATTGGAGCAATGGTGGTTTCCGTTGACCTCAGGAAAGCGTTTGATACCATATTATCACCCATCTTTATGCTGTTTTGGCTTTTATGGGCTGAATATTTCAAGGCACGCTACAGGGCTACCCTCTTTCACCCCTTCTTTTCATCACTGCAATAGAGCCTCTCGCTGCAGTACCAGAATGGAAGGTAGCTCCACGGCTGTTCCGCTATGGGATAGCAGAAACACTATATATTTGAAATGGGGTATAACATTTAACACCTGCTCTACAACTTCTGGCCAAGTTGAGAGCTGTTTCTGGAATTAAAACTAATAATTCTAAGATGTGTGCCTTTCTGGTTGTACCTCAGGTGCAAACCTGACATGGAGGAGCTTAGGTTACACTGGGCCTCCCATGCCTTTAAATATCTAAGAGTGAATATATATCATCAGCCAACAGACCTCAGAGACGGCAACCTGTGTATTGCAATGAGGGCACTAGGATGCTCTGTGGCATTTTGACGTCCACGTCACTGTCCGCTATGGTGAGGATAGCCCTACGATAATGGTTATCCTACCACAACTGCTAAATTTTTTTGTTAATGTTCCAGTCTGGGTAGCAACCAAATGGTTCAGGCAACCTAATTCGCTTGTCAGGTAACTGTTATGGGATGGAGACTGGCAAAGGTTTTCATGAAGGACACTTAAAAAGCCCATTATGGAGGGAGGTCTGAGTGTGCTGGACAATTAATTTTATTATCAGGTGGTACAAATAGAGTGGATTGCAGAATGGCTGGAGAGGGAGAATGTCGAGATAGGGGTTCTGGGGATGGACCCAAACCAAGGAGCCTTTATCACATTCATAATGCAGAAGACTACCAGAGCAGCAAGTCATAAGATATTACTTTCAATTGCCTTGAGATGTTGGGAAAAATGGGTCTAAATACCTTTAAACACCCTCTACGTGCCCCAGCATTGCCCCTGATTGGTCTGCCACATGAAAAACCCACCTCATTTTTCACCACATGTCACAGTGGATGGAAGTGGGGACACTTACGGTAAAGATTATTATCTGAATAAATAAATAATACCTCTGGAAACTTTTATAGCTGAACATGGTGTAGCTTGTTGGCAGTTCCTGAGCTACGGGGCCTTTGTGTGTATCTTTAAGGGATTATGGGGCCACAGTTATGATTGAAATTACATTTGAGGCTCAAATTAATTTCAACAGGAGTATAATAGTGGGGCTCCAGTGGGGAGACTCACTTACAGCAGAGGTCCAAGAAACCGAGGTCCGGAAGCAAAAATCTGGGGGTATTCCTGGGTGAGAATCTGCTTTTCCACAAGTCCTGTTTAATTCATATTTGCTGATGTACTCTTGTTTAATTCAAAATTTGCTGATGTACTCTTCTGTAATTCATAATTTGCTGATATACTCTTGTTTAATTAATAATTTACTGATGTACTTTGCAGTTCACTCTGAATTTTCAGCACGCCAAGTAAAGACATTTTCACCACTGCAGGTTTTTTCCTGCACGTTCCTCTGTCTTTGTTATGTTATTACCAGTAGTTTCTGACAGAGTTAACCAAGAAACCCTTGTGTCCAATCAGGAACGGGGAAAATTCAACATCACTATCTGTCAAATTCCATGTTCTCTTTCACTGAACAGCTACTCCGTCAACTTACTAAAACATATTTGTGTCCCTTCGTATATCATATACTCTTTCTTAAAAAAACACCTTAATGCTATCATTACCAGTGCCTCAATAAACATTCTGTTAATTCCGCCTTCCTGGGGGTATTAATTAAGTCTGTGTGGTGAACTCCGCTCCGCTCACGGACTTTGTAGATATTTCCGCACTCTGCATTACGCGGAGCTCGCAGAGTTCCCTCGCTCGCGTTCATCAACGTCAAGTTGGCGAGAGCGAGCAAGGAAAATCGACCTCCCGGCGAAATTTTTCAACGCAGGCTGTCAAATTTCTCATTGCGAATGGTCACGTAAATCTACTCGAGCAGCAGAAAGGAAGCAGGGCCCGCTTGCACTGTGCATGGTGCCGTTCGCCATGATTGCACAGTGCAGACAAGCACCTGTCATTGAAAATCACTGCGAACAGCATTAATCCAATGCACTCCGCCACTTGCGGAGCTCTGCGTAGCACGGCGGAGTTTTTTTGCACTTCGCGGAGTTCCGCGTAGCAGAACTCCGCGAACTCCGCCAAGGCTTAGTATTAATGCCGGAGGAGCTGGAAACCATGTAGGCAAGGTTAACAAAGATTTCAAGCATAACCCTCTGGCAGTCATTAGAAATCAGGAATTACCAAAGCAATCTGTAATTCTGATCCTGATACCTCTCATTATTCCATATTTCATACCCAGTAATTTACCTGAAGGCTCCAGGTGAAATACACGCTGTTCCCGCTGACCTTTTAATTCTGCTAGGGCCAGTAAATACCATTACTTGGCCCATCAAAATTATAAAGGGTCTTGCAATGGAAGCCTAAATATTTAGATTAATTCAGTCCCATCAGCGTATCGGAAAGGTTAATCCAATAAATGAATTTTAATGAAAGCTATTTATTTTGTTCATTTGCTCTCTTCAATGACATTACTAGAGAACTATATGAAATTGTAGCTGCGAGAGTGAATGTCCTACTCCATTAAGATTGATCATTCTTAGTTTGAAAATGTGATTTTAGCCTGCTTCATAGAGTGTCCCACAATTTAAACCCCTCGATTTTGTCCACTTCAGTGAACATATCCTTAAAATTGAATGATATTTCAAAACAAAAACCAGCAGTACTTAAAATGTCTTTTGTTGGGTTATTCATTACGACCAATGACCAAGGGACCTTTTTTATTTTATTAGATTATATATTATAGTTGCTAATATATGATACTGTTGTATTTGTATGGATATTTACTTTAATAGGCCATCCCTTATTTTGTTCATGACTTCCTTTTATAGTCCCCTCACAACGAGTTTCATCAGACCCTCTGCTCCGAAATATTTATATTAAATTGTCTCAATCAATCAATCAAATTTCTTTATTCGGTTTCATGTTACATACAACCATAAAAGCACAATATAAAAACCAGTATAAAAAAGGTGTGATATGATAAGTGCAATCTCAGGAACAAACCTGTACAGATTCATTCATGATTCGTCATATGTGTACAAGTTGCATCTGAAGTTTCAAACACCAATTATATTAAGATAAAACTAATAAAAACAGTGCATGAAAGTCAGTGGCTAGATCCACTACCTGTAAGCTATACAAGTACATGAAACCACAAATAATATTAAGGAGCGAACCAGCTAATCACAGCTCGCCCTAAGTTTGATAGCAGATTTTAAAAAACTTAAAACGTAAAAAACAATATTACCCGACAGCATCTGGAGAAATATATATGCAGGCCGAACTTGTTTAAAGTTGGCCTTTTTCAGTATAGGAATTAAATACGTTTTTCTCGGGGTGTCATAAAATGGACAGAACATAGTAAAATGTAGCATTTCCTGCGGAGATGTTCCATCGCAGCCGCAGGGCGGGAAAGATTGCCCTCTGTTTGTGCCCTTTGGATAAGTGAGAAGTAAATAAAACAGATCAAACCGAAACCTGGTCAGCAGGAATCTATCATGGGAGTTCACTAACCCAAGTAAATACGGCTCAGCCATCTCTGTGGACCTTAATATAACAAATTGCCGAACGCTTGGCTTCATGAACTCCCTCTCCTCCCTTAATGTACTCTGGCGCCTTCCAAACGCCGTATTCAGGAGGGGTATGTCAACCTTTCGGATTCCCTCAGGGTTAGAAAAGAGGTCTCCTCTGCCCAGATTCGTTAAGCTTCTTTTGATGTAATTCAGCCATAGTATCCTTAATACTTGATCCAGGGCCAGGCAATCTTTAAGGATTTCCTTATTTAACAAGTTCCCCTCCTTGACCCAGGTTTTTAACCAAAGTGACAATGGGCGAAAGGCTATCTGGTCTGTAATATAGGGCATTCCTAGCTCTTCATAGGCAATAAAAGAGGGGATACCCTGGGGAACTGACAGCAGACGTCTCATAAATTTGTTTTCCGATATTTGGACATCCTTTACTTCAGCATATCCCCAGAGTTCGCTTCCATAGAGTACTTTTGACAAACACTTTGCCCTATAGAGCTACAGAAGAGCCCCCACCGGTCTTTTACCCAGTCTCACAGCGAAGTTAAAAATTGCAGCAGATTCCCTGTTAAGGTCGTTTCTCTTAAGGATAAGTTGTGGACCCCAGTTCAGATTACCATTCAGGAGTACCCCCAGTAGGAAAAAGCAGATGTTTTAGGGATCGGGGTAGGCCCTACTTTAAAGGTGTAAGGTCTACTAGGCCGCGTCCCCAGTTGCATGATATATGATTTTGAATTGTTGACTTTTAAGTCCAAGTCTCCCATAAACTGGGCGAACGTGGATAAGATGGTTTGTAGACCCCTCTCTGTCCTAGACATCAGGACGGCGTCGTCTGCATATAGCAGAACCGGGAGACCTCGCCGTCCGATCCGGGGATAATCAGTCTCAGCCTCCAGGAGCATTTTCTCCAGATTATTAATGTAGAGGTTAAAGAGAAACGGTGCCAATATACAGCCTTGACGGACACCACCCCTAACGGGGAATGGACGAGATACGCTCACGCTCGAAGAGTATCGCACTGCTACCTTGGTATCCCGGTGGAGATCGTGGAGGAAAGAGACCAACTCCCTGTCTACCCCTAAGGCTAATAGGATCTGCCATAATTTGCCCCTGTTTACGCAATCGAATGCGGATGACAGATCCATAAAAGCCAGGAAAATTGTACCCCTACGAGCAACTGTATATTTACTGGTTATAAGAAATAGGTTTAAAGATTGTTCAATCATAGAACGGCCAGGGCGAAACCCATATTGAACGTCCGACAAGATATTGTTGTCAGTAGGCCAGGTCGATAACCTGTCCAGTAATATCCTACCAACCACTTTTACCACAGAATCTAACAGGGAGATGGGTCTATAACACGTGGTGCTATCCCTATCCCCCTTTTTGAAAACTGGCACAATGATGGAAGTTGCCCATGATAACGGGGTGCCGAACCTAGCAGCTGCATTAATTACAGAAGTGAGTACTGGTGCCCAAAGTCCCACCTCCAACAAATAAAGATCAGGTGGGATTCCATCGGGGCCCGGGGCCTTATTGCGTGTCAGACCTGTATTAAATTGTCTCAAATGGGTCTTTCTTTCAAAATTATTTTGATTTAGATTATTTAGATTTAATTTTGTGACATTTTTCCCCCTGACACTGACTTTGAGGCTCGAATTATGTATTACTGTCTGTTGGTTTTCAATAAACAGAATTCTTAAAGTACTTTTTTTGTTAGTTTAGTAGAATGTACAACCAATGAATTGGTGTTCTAATGGTAATACTGAATTGAATTCTTTCATTTGTTGAAATAGAGATGAAGTTTCTTCTTTACCTCTACGTAATTCAGTGATATCGTTCGGCAGCACTTACAATGAAGAAGCTTAGTGTACACCATTTTATTGTATTGATGTGTTTATATTCAAAGTAATAAAGATAGTATCAGAAGGTGCATCATTTCAATTCATCACAGGCCTTGGCTCTGCTTCTCTCTCGTTCAAGTCTGTATGTCTGAATCCTATTTTATAGTAAAACCAACCAAGACTAAGCTTGTTCTTGTCACTTCACCCAGCAAGCAACACAAAGTCCAGGAGTGGCTCAGTTAGGTTAAACCAGCAGCTTTCCAATGCAACTCACCAACAGCACCAGATCTCTAGGCCTTTACATTGATATCAACTCCAGCTTTTGAACTCATATCACACCAAACTGCATGGGATCATCTGCCTCAGTCACATAGAATACAACCTGTCGTTCCTTCGAGGTAGCCATTCTGGCACTGTTTCTTCCTCATTTTGGTATTATTAGCTCTTTTTTACCCAGCTTCTCTGAGATAAACCAGAATCGTCTAGATTGCCCTTCAAGCACAGCTTGCCTTATCTTTGGAATTATGACAGATTAATAAGCATTGACTAAAGTATTTCCATCCATCAATGTTTGCCTATTTCAGTTAAGAAAATGACAGCTGTTAGACCTGGCATCCTTGGTGTGATTTCCCCTGACTTTCTGCCTTCAGACCTCCTGTTTTTGCTGACTTCGTTTTTGCTGGCTTTAGGACTCTGGGCACTTTACCACTGCTAACTAGTGCTGAAGTGCATGTGCTCTCTGCTTTAAACATGGTAACATTGGCTTATCCACAATTGGCATATTTAATGTACTTATAAGTCACTAGTAAATTTCACTACCTGTGCCAGGGAATGTAAATTAAATGCTACTAGTGGGTCCACAGTCCTGATTGTGCCTCCCACTTAAGGAGCCCTTCAAACATTTCTCAGACCTGCCATTGCAGAACCTGTGGGTGCAGTTTTAAACTGCCATGTCAACTTAGCAAGTTAACCCTCTTGCCAGGCACACACCTTCCTTTTTAATACATATAAGTCAACCCAAAGGTAGGCTCTGGACAGCCCTAGGACAGGGTAGAGTGTATTTAAAAAGTAGGACATGTACTTTTAAGTTTTACATTTTCTGGTAGTGAAAAACTCTTAACTTCGGTTTTCACTACTGCAAGACTTATCTCTCCCATAGGATGAGATTGGGATTACCTTATTACATTTTATAAGTGTAATTTTCAATTGGGAAGAGATGGAACCCCCAAGGTTTGTGTCTTTGGAATCGCAATTTAAAATCACAATTTATGGTGAAGTAGGATTTTAAAGTGTAATTTTGAAAATGCCACTTTTAAAATGTTGGTATTTTCTTATTTTAGCTATTTGGTGCCTTCCGTCTGTCTCTGAATACATGTCTGGGGTTGGTGACAGCTGGGCTCTTCTGTGCATTCCCTCTAGACAGCCACACACAAAGGGAGCTTAGGTGTGACTGATGTGCCATCCACATCCTGATGGGCCATCCTGGTCAGGATGGGAGGGGGGAGCTGACATTTACACCTGAATAGGCTGTGCCCTGTCCCTACACAAAGGGCTGCATAATCAATCCCCTGTAGTGAATCTGGATCCAGGGCAGGAAGGACAGGGACTCTGTGCAATTCAAAGGCATCTCTTTGAAGTTTACCCTAATTCAAAGGCACAACTGCCACTTTGCTGGACTGCTACTCTGCTCTGCTGTGCTGACCTGCTACCTGCTGCTCTCCTTGACTGGGAGTGAGAAGTATTGGACCTGCATCTGTCCAACCCAGAACCAAAGTGACTACAAGGGTTTGCTGGGTTGCCTCCTGTTTTGAAGTCTCAGTAACATCAAAGACTTCCAGCTCACTTGCTACAGTACCTGGACTCTGGCATCTAAGGGTCTTGTGCCAAATGGTGCCAATCCAGGCCTGGACCCTTGGAAGTGGGAATAAACTGCTGCTCTGTAAAAATCCATGCATTGATGCCATTGTGCCACTCTGAACACACACATCTCGATGTATGACAACGCATCACCACTGCCCTGAGGATCGAGGACATCGCATCACCGACTGTGTGGTGCATCGCCTCCAGTTCTGACGCATGTTCGACTTTGCGTGGCTCGGCGCTGACACATCACCTTCAAGACCTCCTTCAGCCTCTACCACCAGCTGATTAGGAAGAAGTAGGAGAATGCCCTAGCCACTCGCATTGAATCCTGCTCCAACCACAGCAAAGAACTCTTCAACATCGTCAGGGAGTTCTCCAACCCCATAGCCACAGAGAACAGCATCACCCCCTCATAAGAACTCTGCGACAACTTTGCCATCTCTTCCATGACAAGATCACCACCACCTACAAAAATTTTGAGCCCCTGCCCAAGCCTACAGACTTCCTCAACCTACACTTCTTCACCGCAACCAGCACTGACCACCGGCTGACCACATGAAACCAGCTCACCCCCAGGACACCACCACCATCAAGAACTCTGTTCACTCAGGAACTCCCTCAGACCATTGCCCACACCACATCTTCAACCCCGGAAGCAACAGGATCAGCCATGAACTAACCACCCTGTTCAACACCTCATTATATGCTGCCACTTTCCCCGAAGGCTTGAAACACACCAAAGTTAAACCGCTATTCAAGAAGCCCCCAGCTGACCCCAGCAAACTACAGCCCCATATCCCTGCTCCTCTTCCTGACTAAGGCCCTGATCTCCGGCAACAGCACCGATCCCTGGAACGATTCCTGGTGGGCCTTGGAACTAGGACCATCGCCCACACCGACCAACCACGCCAGGAACCTTTGCATCATCCTGGACAGCAAGCTGACCATGAAGTCCCAGAACAATTCAGTCTCCTCTGCCTGCTTCCTCACACTGGGCATAATACAAAAAAATCTTCAAATGGCTCCCCTAGGACACAAGACACACTGCCACACAGACCCTCATCACCAGTCGATTGGGCTGTGACAATGCTTTCTACGCAGGTATCACCACACACCTCCTACAGAGTCTTTAGACCATACAGAACACCAATGCCTGACTCTTCCTCAATCTCCCTTGATGAACCCACATCACCCTGCACCTCAGAAAACTCCACTGGCTCCCCATACAGAAGAGATGGCAATTCAAGCTGATTATCTACGTTGTTGGTTTGCCGCTGGTGGCCATAATCGATAACTTGGACACTGGTGTGTGCAACATGTTGTACATTTATTTAAATGTATTTTTCTTGCAACTCAGACAGCTGCCTCTACCCTCCTTATCAGTGGCGGCTGGTGACATTTGAAAGTGGTGAGGCGTAAAATTATTGTCGTATTGCACTGCAGCAAGCGAGCGTAGCGAGCGAGCCCGAACAACCTAAGGGGGATACCCGCGAAAATTTTGAAAAACAGAGTGGGCAAATGGTGCATTTTCAAGCAAATTTGAGTAAGCAGGAAGGTTAATGAAGCAATAAGATTGAATTATTTATCATTTAAGAAATTGCCAATTTTTATGAGCTATAGAGGACAATCTTTGCATATGCTGATGTTATCATTTGCCCATATTAACCTTTGAACACACTGATACACTTGTAATGGTTTTAACTATACAATAAATATATTCATTGACTGTGCAGTGCTGTACAGTGCTGGGAAAGAGCAGGCTGGACCCGACTGTGTCAGTCGCAGCCACTTAGCTCCAACTTGCAAGCAGCCCACTGAGCTACCCTGATGGCCTCCTATGACAATGTTATTTGCCCCTTGTGACACAGACTTGAACAGAGAATCCCCTGCTTGAACTGGGGCCCATGACAACCTTCCTATGCCGCGCTGAGTCTAGGAGAAGGTTTGTACGGCTGCCGCCGGTACTGGTTTGAAAGCAGGAGGTGTGCGCCACAGGCTCCAGCCACATACTCGAGCCACGAGGCAGCCACGTCTCCTCAAAGTGTATTGCCCAAGATCACAACTTCCCGAAGCAGGAGGTGAGGGCAGATGTGACGCTCACAGTACACCTGAGCATGTCATCTCTGTCGGGCCAAATACACAGCAATATGCCCTTTTGTTCTTACAATTCTCAGGAAAAGGTGTGCCGCCCTTTGCACAATGTCACCCGTGTGTGCAGCAACAGTGTCGCCAACTCAACCTGCTCTATCAGCGTGTCCTAATGAGAGGAATGTTCTCACTCTGTCACTGGGATTTATGATTATACCGCTGAGGCAGGGGTTGGAACACTTCCAGCTGCTTGAGATTCTCTTCATTCCACCTCGCCTGCCAGAGCAGGACCTGCATGCGCCAGTGAATAACCCCAGTTCACTTTCAGGAGCCTCGCACGATTCAACTCCGTCTGTTCTGCAGGTTAACTGGCCCCTCCCTCCTCCAAACCGCATTCCCCCGTCTTCATTCCAAAACGCCAGCATACTAACATCACGTCCTTCTTTTGCACGATTAATATAAGTGTCTGAAAAACTGAGAAGCTCATCTTGCTAAAGGTTGCACTCTTTCTTCAACTCCTTCTATAAAGAAGATTATGGCACTCTATTATTGCTGTTATCCTCTCCTAAGGTAACCACATGTCCGCCCTTCACGGGCCATCCACAATGGCTTGTGAAACGGCAAGGTGCACATGCAGGGTCAGCACACAATGCAAAGTGAGGATGGGCAATTGTGAAAAGTTTGGTGCCAGTAACAACCCAGTAGTGATTAAAATAATGGTAGAAGCAGTGCCATGGCGTGCACGCCCATTCTCTTGCAGACTCATTCATTGAGCAACTAAAAGATTGCGTGACAGAAGTCGGAAGGTGTTCAAAGAGACAGCAGACATTGGGATGATTTTTTTTTGTTGTTGCAGTTTTATTATAGCGCAAACTCTGCCCAATGGCATTGAAGTGCTTTACATCAGCACCAGATGACATTACAGACCAAGGTCACATTCCTGTTCGTAGGCACGGGGAGATTAAGACATTTGGCCAGAATGAAATCACAGGATGTTGATCCGACGCTCGTGGTGATAGCTGACTGTCACTCTCTTGTGAGATGCAGTGTACATGGGGATGTGCCTTATAGGATGGCAAATTGCTAGGAGGTGTGGTGCTATGTTCAAAAGCACGAGAGAGAGGGAGAGTGTAAGCACGAGAGAGAGGAGAGGGTAAAAGCACGAGAGAGAGGGCGAGTGAAAGCACGAGAGAGAGGTGAGCGTGGAAGCACAAGAGAGAGGAGAGGGTGGAAGCACGAGAGAGAGGAGAGAGTGTAACCATGAGAGAGAGGAGAGGGTTGAATCACGAGAGAGAGGAGAGAGTAAGCACGGGAGAGAGGAGAGAGTGTAAGCACGACAGAGAGGAGAGAGTGTAAGGAGTAAAGAGTGTAACCACGAGAGAGAGGATACAGTGTAAGCACAAAAGAGAGGAGAGAGTTTAAGTACGAGAGAGAGGAGAGAGCGTAAGCACAAAAGAGGAGAGTGTAAGCACAAAAGAGAGGAGAGAGTGTAAGCACGAGAGAGAGAGGAGAGAGTATAAGCATGACAGAGGAGAGAGTGTAAGCACGAGAGAGAGGAGAGAGTGTAAGCACGAGAGAGAGGAGAGGTTATAAGCACGAGAGAGAGGAGAGGTTATAAGCACGAGAGAGAGGGACAGTATAAGCACGAGAGAGATGGACAGTATAAGCACGAGAGAGAGGAGAGGCCAGCACCAGTGCAACGATATCGGTATGTCCCTCGACTTTGAAACTTACCTTAGGGAATGGTGTATCTGCGCAAAGGTGGGGAGGTGAGAAATGCTAAAGCAAGAGGACTGATTTCTTTATTTGGTACCTCGTTTCCGTAGTGAGAAACAGTAAATTATCCGAGCAGCGCACAGGTTATTGCTATTGTGCATGTTTTCGAAGTGCTAGAAAGCACAGATTTACAGCATTAAGTGGTCTTATTAGTAATATGCGCTTTTCACTAAAAACTGAAACTTCTACCTCAGGCTGGAAGCGCCTAGAAGGTGTTCACACTGCCCGCTGTTGGGTTTATAAATTGTCTCACTCTGAATGATTTTTTTTTTTGCACAGTGCACTAATTTAGGACGCACACTCATGCCAGCATTTCTGTACACTGGTCACTACCCTAAGGCTGTGCTCTACAAACCTCAGTGAAGGCTAACGGTGCCGAGAAGGTGCGCATCACACAGCAGGTGTAGCGATTTCCAGTGGTGTCAGCGCCGCTGTGGACCCATTTAAAGGCATCCCCGTTCTACCCAACTGTAGGGATGGGGGTGGGGGGGTGTTCTTTGCCTGTTTTGTGGCTCCTGAGTCCTGGCACCTTGCTATATCAGTGCTAGAGTGAACGCTGTTCCAAGTCAATCTCATTAGCGCCGAGACGTGGCTTATTCCAAACCCTGGCATTCATAAACAGTGGTCAGTACAGTAGTGGTTAGTTTGCATCCTAGCGTCTAGAAGTGAGTGGGGTCTCTCCGAGCCCTCACTTTAGGTTCTTCCGATGTTCAATTGGCCCCAGCCCCCTAAAACACAGAAACACCCAACTGATATCCTAGCTGCTAGAAACGGTTGAGTAGCCAGAGGCGCTTTGGTCGCACTCACCTTGCACTTGCGCCCGTCGATAGCGCCCAGGTCCTCATCGAACTCGACGCCCAGCATGAAGCAGTCCCGGCCGGCATGACTCGGGGGTACGCGCGGGGAGGGGGGTGGAGGCGTTTAATAAAAAATAAAAACAAATTTACCAGGCATCTCCTCCGTCGGTCCCGCGTCGCATCACGTCTCCTCTCACAGACGTGGAACTAACTTCTCCCCGCTCTTTTGCTTAAGTGGCAAATCAGAAGACTGGGGGCGGCTACTCGGCTGTATCCTGGCATTTGACAGGGCATGGGGCGACTGTACATCACCGCCCGAGCACGATCCTATCTTCACACTCCTGCACTACACTAGGCATGCGCAGCATACCTAATGCAATGTCAATGGAGTGGGGAGCTGAAAGAAAAAGCGCTCTTCTCGCAGATGCGCAGCAGAGTCTCGCACGCAGGCGAGAGCCTGCTGCTCTCGCCTGCGTGCGATGTACGTTTGTTGTTGACTCTGTCATGCGCACTTGAGGCTGTGAAGCAGCTGCCAGCACAGGCCGGAATCGTAAACAGACGAATTGTCAAAGCTGTCAATTCGTCTGCTTACATTTCTTGCTGCCCAATTAGTGAGCAGTTTTTCCTGTTGATTGTCTAGTGGGGCGCTGCCCTGGCGCCCCTATGGACCAGCTGCCACTGCTCCTTATATCTCCCCTTCAATACCTCCTGCCTCCTTGACTCCTCCCTGCTATCCATCCTCCTGTCCTGCCCCTTCCTGTTTGCATGGACACCAGGGTCCTAGCACCTTGGAGTTAGGATACAGTCACAACATTACATCTCCCCCCCCACTTAATCACTGAACCTCGTGTGGGTGGAAGTCCGTAGATTTCTTCAAAGTGGGTCTGCAACATGCTCGCTGTGGCCGGCGTCAGAGGCTCGATTCCATCAGTTTCGGGAAAGCAAGAGAGACACTAGGTCTTTGACTGCTGACTGGCTCATGATTAGTGTCTGCTACTTCTGTGGTATTGAAATCACACTTCATGAAATTAGAAATGTTCCACGTCACTCTTTTGTTGTCAGAGGCAGCAGAAACCATGTTAACCTTTATACTTGTAACTTGCAGTGGGTGATTGTAGTATGGGCAGTCTGACTTCTCCATTTGTTCTTGTCTCACAAATACCTAGTCTCCTTCCTGGATAGTAGACATTCTTGCCTTTCATTGAGCGTCTGCGTATTCCTTCATTTTGGCTTTCTTGTTTTGGTCTATCTCCACCAGTTCTTCGTATCCGGGAGTTTGGTGTGCACAGTCAGATGAGGTTTCCCAGTTGGGCATTCTCATGCGCACTGTTCAACCCAATATTAGAGTAGCTGGGCATTTTCCAGTGGTGTTGTGAGGTGTGGTCCGATAGGCCAGCATTACCTCATTCAGAGCCATCTTGTTAATTCTGCTTGTTGTATAGTTTTCTTTAGTGTGGCCATGAATCTCTCAGCCATCCCATTGGCTTGAGGCCACATGGGAGTGATCTTTCGGTGCTTGAAGTTGAGGTGCATGGAAAATTCAGAAAATTCATGACCACTGAATGGAGGACCATTGTTTGTCTTGACTATTTTAGGAATTCCCCACGCTGCAAATGTTTCATCCAGTAGAATGACACTGGCTGCCTTGGTGGGTGACACTTGTTGAGCAATTTGGAATCTTGAATATTGACGATGATGTATTTTCCGGACTGCAGTGAGCCAAAGAAGTCAACTGCTACATGATGCCAGACATCTTCCTGCAGTTCTGACATTTGCAGTGGCGAGGGTGGCTCGTCTCGACCAACTAGCTGACATTGAGGACACTCATGAAGCGTGGTTTCAACCATGAGATCAAGGGAAGGAAACCAGACTCGTTCCCGTAATGCCTGTTTCGTAGCCACTATGCCTCTGTGCCCTTCGTGTGCCAGATTGATGACTCCTTCACGCAGTTTCCTAGGTATGACAATTATTTTATCTCTGAGTAACAGACCATTGTTGGCTATTGTCAGCTCTTCTTTAACATGGCAGATGGAGCCAGTTCTTGGATGTCGACCTTGTGGGCACCTTGATTGTCCTCCAAGTGCATCCACGAATTTATTCAGAGATGATGGGCTACATCTTGGAGGGTTACATCCTCTGCAGTGGCGTCAATGATGGATTCCAGTGGAACAGCGTGTGGTCTCACTTGATCAATGACGAAATTGATGTATTCTTCAGCCAGCGAGTGTTTTGTCCTTGAGAGCATTCTGGGATGTCTCTACATGTAGTCTGCTGGATTAGCTGCCTTTCCCGCCTTGTGTACAATGGTATATGTGTATTCTTGAAGACAAATGCCCCATCGCACAATTGTGAATGCCATTTTCGTTCGGGAGTTTCCAAATCTGATGATGAGAGCTTGATGGTCCGGAATAAGTGTGAAGTGCTTCCTGTAGATGAAAATGTGAAAATGCTCACAGGCCCAGGCGACTGCCAGACTTTCCTTTTCTGGCTGTGAGTATGTTTTTTCGGTGTCAGTCAGGCTGCGACTAGCGTACGCTGCTACATGCCGTTGATCACCGTCCGTGTTATACTGCACTAGGATAGCTCCCAGGATTGAAATAAGCCAGATTGCTGGAAGACCCTATGGAGTCTTTGATTTGTTTTATCATGATCCTTGATGGTGGCACCAAAGACAAGAATATCATCACTGTAATTAAGTGCATTGGGAATGTGGTAAATGACACTGCACTGCCTCTTGAACACCTTCTGCTGCAGATGAAACACGGAAGCTAAGTCAAAAGAGACCTTGATTAGTTGAAAATGTAGTAATATAGCAAGAACTCTTGTGGAGTTCAAGCTGATGATAGCCCTTGTTGAGGTCCAATTTTGAGAACATTTTGGCCCCATTCAGTAATGTGATCATATCGCCGATGGGAGTCCCCAAGTGTCTTTCACATTCAATGTTGTGTTTGATGCTCTCATGTCAACACACAAGCGCACCTTACCTTCTGATCCATGTTTGCGGACTACAACTACTGGAGACACCCAGGGGGTTGGCCCTGATTGCCTTTCAATGAAGTCTGCTCTGAGTAGTTCCTGCAGTTCATACTCTACTGCTTTTTGTAGGTGGAATGGCACTTCACGGTGATGTTGACTCACCAGCCTTAATTTTTTATTGATATGTAAACAAACCTGAAATTAGGCCATTTTTCCACGTTCCATGAACAATGTTGGGAACTTGCTTATTATGTCTGGTTCGTCCTCCACTCAATGTAGTATTTCTACCAGCTTTAGGCGTGCTGCTGTGGGTAGACTGAGAAGACAGTCTGCTGGTTCAGGTCCATCAATGACATGGATTTGAGCTTGGACTGATCTGTCTTTGTAGGTGAGGGATGTGCGAAATTGTCCCAAACACAGCAGTGGTTCTCTGGGCATCCAGGTGTATACTTGAACAGCAGCTTGTGTAGCTTGGGTTTTGGATTCATTTTGTAAGATTCCATGACACTGAGGTAGTTTAGGGACTCTCCACTGTCCAGAACAAATGTTGTTTGATGATTTCCCATTTGTATGGGGAGTCTCGGATATTTCTTTAGTTCTGTCAGGATCAGCTACCATACAAACATATTCATCGCTGTCAAGGGAAATTGGAGAAAGAGATCTTGACTCGTGAGACATAGAATGGCGAGATTGTGAAGTGGCATGCAACTGTATTTTAGAGCAAGACGAGCTAGTCGAACATTCATGTCTGTCTTGGACTGCTTTCACGTGATATTGTGCTCGTTATTCTCTGACAGATTTTTTTATTTCTTTCTGAGCTGCTTTGCACACCTTGTCAAAATGATTTTCTTTCCCACAACGCCTACATCATTGACCCATAGCAGGACACAAACCTAAGTGTGGATATTCTTCTCCATTCCGAGAGCATTCTTGCTGTTGTTCTCGCCTATTTCCACTATGTTTTGTGCAACGATGACAGTCCTGGAGGCCGAGAGAGTGTCAACTTTCAGGCGAGTGACGTTCCCTGCATCGAGTTTGGAGTCAGAAAGCCTTTTCTCTTTTTTTTCAGCTTTTCCTGCTTTCATTTTCTTTGCGTGTTCTTCAGCTTGATCATGACTCTGGTCAGCTCTTCTATCTCATCCAGAGAGTAGCTTTTCTTTAGGAGGCGTCGACATAGTGATTCTGAGTGACATCCCTCTATAATTTGCAGGCAAAGGGCATCTTCGGTCGTGAAATTGTCATAGCCACAGTAACGCGCTAGCCGTCTGAGACGCGTGATGAACTCTCCCATAGATTCATCTTTTTCTTGAGAGGCTAAGTTGAAAGTATAACGTTCATAGTCAATATTGCGTTTGTGGAGGAACTTTCTCTTGAGGGCTTCACGTACATGTTTATATGATGCTGACACATTTGCCGGTATTTTTTTGATGATCTGTCCTACCTCTTTGCCTATGAGGTTGCACAGGGCGATGAGTTGTTGAATTGGTTCCGTGACTTGAGACCCTGTCATGAAGTCTTCAAAATTAGCTAGCCGTTCTTGCCAGCGAGGTCCCATGCCACTTCCAGAAATGAGAGGCAGCGGTTCCGGTGGGCGCAGGAATGACACACCAAGCATGTCTGGTTGTGTCTGTGTGTTTTGCGTGGTGTCCGGAGGCGTTGACATTGTCTACGGAGAGACGAGAAACAGCACTGTAGAAGTAGGATGTAGGAGTTGTGTGTGAAAGAGGTAGTCGCTCTTGGAATGAGAAAAATAACTGAAGTAAATGCATCTTTTTACTTTGTTTCTCTTTTTTTGCATATACGAGACGTCAGCAAGCTGTGTGAGCACTGCGAATAGGAAATCAATGAATAATAGTAAGGGTGCCTTACTTTTAGATGGCCGCTGCTGTTTTTTTGCAGCTAATTGGTAGAGCCGCCTGACTTTAAGATGGCCACCAAGGAGAGCAGAAGAAATTCAGTATGATGCAGGGTTGCAGCAGTCGAGCAACACAATATAACTCTGGCTTACCCCAGCAGCTATGGGGATATCATTTGGCTCAGGGCTTCAGACAAAATCGAATCAGCACTCGACCAGGTTGGGATCCCGGGGCACAAGACATTTTGCAGAGCATAAAGTGAGGTAGGCACTCACAGTTTTGCGGCGTGCTCTAATGGCATAAGCCAATTGCTGAGGACAAAGCGAGGTGGGCACTCACAGTCTCATGTCGCTGTAGTCTGTATGGCCCCACTGGGCATTTTTCGGTGCAGCGGAGTGACTTCACATGGATGTGTGAAACCTGGTGGGTGTGGAATAAAACAGGGAGGGCTCCCGCCATTGCGGTCCTTCCGACACTGGTAGCAGTGGGTGCCTGGATCCCATCCTCGTTGCCAGTTGTCAGATCGCCACTGGTGGCTGTATTGAATAACTCAGACACTGGCGTGTGCAACACGTTGTCTATTTATTTAAATGTATTTTCTTGTCTGCAACTCGGACTGCTGCCTCTACCCTCCTTGTACCTCCTCTTCAATACCTCCAGCCTCCTCGACTCCTCCCCGCTTCCCGTCCTCCTATCCTGCCCCTTCCTGTTTGCATGGACACCAGGATCCTAGCAATGAAGCAGAAGCAGAAGGATGCAGAGGATGCTCCTTCTCCTACCTCACAGCGAAGACATGGAATTACCTACCCCTGCAGCTATGGACCTCAGGGTCTCTTTTGGAATTCCAAAAGGCACTCAACACGTGGCTGTTCGACTGAGCATCTCAGGCCCACAAGTGCCAGAATTAGCTGCGCAACAGAAATTGACTGATTGATTGAAATAAAAATCATTTGAGTGTTATGTCTATCTTCCTCATTGATCATGGTGTATTTACACAATCCTATAAATACCATCAATGGTAAACACATAAACATAGGCAGAGGTGTTTATCTAAGATTGACAAGTATAAATCACAGAGAAGGACTTTATTAATTTAAGCAAAGCAATGGAAAACCAATGGGGCAGAGGAAAGAGTTCTTATAGCTATTCTCTTAACACATAGTTTATTTATTTCAACTTGCTTCTCAGTTTTCATCCATGAATTACTGCACACATTTTCATATACGCATCTTAGACGCATCAGCCTTTGCACAAAATCGTATGGGTCAAATAAAAGCAAATCTTGCATATATCATAACAGAGACTAAACTCACGAGCCGTTAATGGCTACTAAGGGGGACTTACTTTAAGAGGCAACATCAGCTATGAATGAATGAATTAATTAATTAATGACTGCACTCATGGAGCGGACTGCTACTCAAGAGTGTCCCAGTGCTAATGCGGCAAATCAAGTCGAGGGAAAAATTAGTTGCTAAATAGGTAAGTTTTTAACAGTTTCCTGAAGGCAGCCTCATCCGATGTATTTCTTAATTAGAAAGGGAAATGATTCCAGAGAGAGCCTACTTGAAATGAGAAGAAAGAACCACCTTGCCTCTTTTTCTTAAAGTATGGAACAACCAGTAGTCGTGCATTCTTTGAGCACAGAAATCTCAAAGGGCAGTACTCTTGGATCCTGGTACAAATATACTTAGGACTTTTACCACGTAAAGCACGGTGAGCAATAGCCAGAGCTTTGAAGATGATTCTTTTGCTAAGTGGAAGCCAATGCAACTGCTTTCAAAAACCTGACACTGGCATCCATTTTGTACATTTGAACAAAAGTTGGACCGCAATATTCTGTACCACTGGAAGATGGTGTGTCAAATTTTCAGGTAGGCCTAGATAAAGAAAGTTGTAATAGTCTAAATGAGACAGGATCGGAGACTGAACCACAATTTTCTGCATATCGCTAGGGAAGAAAAATAGATTTGTTTTAGGGTTCTCAAAATCCAGAAACACAATTTAACCACTGAGGAAATCTATGCCTTCAGAGCAAGACAATTATCAAATAATGCCCCCAAATTCCTGGCAACAGTCGTCAGAGGGGGTAGGGGTGGGCAGTCTGCAGGCCAGCAACCTGCCCATCCTGACAGAGGGTTGGGCCATGCAGCAGGATTTCAGTTTTGTCAGGATTACATTGGAGGTTGTTAGTCCTAAGTCAGCCTATCACATCATTTATACATGCTTCAAACGACTTCTTAGCCTCCACTGTGTCGGCTTTATGAGAGCAGCAGTTGTGTGTCACCTGTATATGAGATAATTTTAATACCAAAAGACAAAAATGCAAGGGGAGTCATGTAGATAATAAAAAGGGTAGGGCCTAATTCAGAATGGTGGGGACTCCACATTTTAGAGATTTTACCTCTGAATAAAATTATTTCATCCACAATGCTTGTTCTCTGGAATCGAAGAAGGAACTCAGCCACCTCAGGGCAGATCCATTCACCCCAATTGACAAAAGACAATGTAATAGCATCTTGTGTGAGACCGTATCAAACACCGTCGCAAGATCCAGCAGAACCAATGCAACATTATAGTCTGTGTGAGGGTTGTAACACGTTAAAGGTCTCTAAAAGGCTAGTGAGCTGAGTGTTGATCAGTTTCTGAAGAATTTTGGAGGGAACAGGAAGAACGGAAATTGGGTGAAAATTAGATAACAGTGTAGTGTCTGCCGGGTCTGGTGGCTCAGTGAACTATTGCGTCTACTGCAGGGGCCTGTGTTCGACCTCATGGTCACAGGTTCAAATCCTGGCGGGTCCACTCAGCCTTTCATCCATCTGAGGTCGATAAAATGAGTACCATTGAGTTGGGTAACAACAAACATCTGTTATTCAGCGCCAAGATACCCGTAGTGGTGAACGTGCGCTTTACAAATACACATGTTATGTTATTTGTTTTTTTAAAAAGAGGGACCACGTTTGCCATTTTCCAGGATATCTTTTTCCAATTGTTTTGTGATACTCACCTTTTCCTAAATGCTTATCATATATATTGACATAGTTTGCACAGTATAATGGGACATTCTTAAATAAGCATACTGTATAATTATTCTTTGCAGTCGTCATGGCTTGCTCCAGGTGCCTGCCTCAACTCCCATCCATGTCTGTTTTTGGAACGTATTGTTTGCCACTTCGACACCTTACTCAGGGCATTGCCTTTTAGGTTGTCATCTGCACTGCATTAACATGAGTCTTGCTGCTCAGGATTGTGGCAGCTACCTGTATGCTGTCCAGTTGAGCTCACATGATCTCCAGCACAGCCAATTCTTTTCCCTTGGCAGATACCTTTGTGATAGTATTCCCCACCTGAGTGGCAAGTTACAGTGGGATTGAATGATCCACTAGAGGATTCAAGGATCCGGAGATTTGTGCATCTACTACAGGATTTAAAGATCTAATGCAGAAGTTGAGGATCCCACATTCTATAAAAGCAAAACCCAGGGTGCGGCCAAGTGTACTGCATTCCTCCTTTTCGATGAGAGAATGTCTCTGCTTGGGATTTATTCTTCACCTGTGCTCCTGTGTCTATGCTCTATTCCTCACTAGAGTTCTTGGGTCTCAGTTTAGGCAATCTTCAAGCAGGATTCTGAGTTCATCTTCTCGAAAGTTTTCGGCCTGTGGTGCATCTTGAAACTTCTTCTGGAGCATCAAAACAGATAATTTCTTCACATCATTGGAACCCTTCAAACTATTTCCTTACTTGCTTGGAGCCCTTCAACACTTCTAGCACTGTTTTCAGAGACCTCAGGCTAGTTAATAACTAGTCAGAGCAAGATTCTTTTGTTTGAATTGTAAAATGACTGCTGGATCCTTGAACTGCCCTGCACCTAAGTATTGGAACTCTGCCTTGCTTCTAAGTTGTGCTGTAACAACTGTCACTTGGGCCTTTGCAGACTTATCCACAAATCCTGGGTAAACCTTTGTTTATGTTCGGTAACTCAAATTGTGGAGCATTAACAACTGTATAAAGGGCATTAGAAAAGGACCAGTCTCATAGTGGGTCCTTTGGATTAAGCAAGATAAAAGAACTAGGCAATTGACACATTAAGGGACCAATTAATAAAGGTAATTCTAAATGTGTAAAGTTACTCTTACACTTGGGGGCTTATTCCGATTCGGGCCGGAAAACGTACCGACCGACTCGGAGCCGGAATTAATACCGACCGACACGTACAGGTGCTGGCCGACCCGCAAAGTACGATGAGAAGCGTGCAAAATCCGACCGACTCGTACGGAACACAAGCCGAACGACCGAGCCGCGTGGAAAACAGCCATCCGGCCGGAAAACCACGCGAATCGAACCGACCGACACGCACCAGGAATGAACCCGAACGAAACGTACCCGCAAAGTCCGACCCGCGCAGTACGATGCAACGCGTGGAAAACACGACCGAGTCGCACGGAGCCCAAGCCGTACGACCGACACGCATACAAAACTGCGAGCAGAAGCAACCCAATACACGGCGACCGACGCGTACGCAGCATAGAAAACAGCACAAACACAGCGTGAACGACTCGGAGAAGCTCGTACGAGACAACTGCATGGTCCGACTCGGTCACAAGAACGTCTCCTACATGCACAAAAACTACAAAGGGAAAAACACACTAAAAAAGACCATTCAAGCAATTACAAAGCCAATAAATACTGGGGGGGGGGACAGGGAACAAAGACACACCCACAACTGCACCCATATAAAGGACACAAATCCCTACCATGATCCTTTGCAAATTCTAATGACCTGCCAGCACACAACAGACAGCAACCACCCACCCACCCACAGCTCATCCATCACACAAGCCACACACCATCAGCACCTCAACAAATAGCACCCTCACATACACCCAGCTAAACACACACTAACACACCCTCACCTGCACACCAACACACACATCACTCACCATCACCACCCATCACCATGCCCCCAAAGAAGAATCATAAGTTCCTAGATAGTGAATTGGAAGTCCTGGTAGATGAGATCCTCAGGGTAGAGCCACAGCTGTTTGGTACACTGGTCCAACAGACACCCATGTCGCAGAAAACCAAGATGTGGGAGAGGATCGTCGACAGGGTGAACGCACAATCACCATGTTTGCGGACAAAGGTAGACATCCAGAACAGGTGGTATGACGTGCGCAGGAGGGTCAGGGAGCTGTTGAAGAAGGACTACCTCTTGAGCCAACACACCGGCAGTGGCCCTCCTGCCAAACCAGTATACCTCAGGCCCTGGGAGGAGAATGTGCGGGCCATCCTACCACCAGTGAGCGTATATGGACTAGAAAACATCCCAGAGCCTGGTGAGTACACAACAAATGTACACAATATTGTGCGACAATACACACACATCACTGTCAAGGGGAGAGTCAAACCATGCACCCTAAGCAAATACACACCAACCAGAACAGAATCATCCCAAAATGTGTATGTCAGTCAGATAAACACAACACATGCCATCTCATAGTGATATGTAACTGTGTCATCACATGTACAAACACAACTACAACTACAGCTAGGCAGTGGCACAAATATAACTAACAAACACATCCAGACATGTAGCCACCACTACAACACCACCTCACAGTGAAGCCCACTGAAAGGAAGGAATCTTGTGTATGCTGGGCAAGTCAGTGTAGCCAATAGCATCATGGGAGTCGTAGTCACAGATATTGCCCACCCTCACAATGCGCACATCAACACCACCATGAACCATGCTCACATCACAGGGAGTGGAAAACAACTGACAAGATGGCTGACACTGGCTACTGCTGTGGGGAGCACAAGGACCTGCTGGCAACTGTGCACCAACCAACAGCAGGACACCACTGACTGACATCCCGAAAGACAACTTGCACTCCCTGCAACGGAAGCACGTTCCATGGTGGAGAATCTGGCTGGGTGGGAAGGAGGACTGACAGCACTGACCATAGTTACCAGCAGCTCCACTCACACACACCCCTAACACAAACTCCACACAACTCACCTGGGAGAATGCATTGCCTCACACTCTAATCAAATATCCCACAAAGAACCACAACCCTGGGTCATGCAGTGTGAAGCACAGGGACACACATGGGACTTGTAGCAAAACTAACCCCAGGATAACACTGTCAGCCATCTTGTCAGCACAGGCACACAACCCCACAGGGAAGCAGAGTCAAAAGGAAGGAAGCATGGGCATGCTGGGAAGTGGGGTGGAGGCAATAGCATGATGGGAGTGGTAGTCACAGATATTGGTCACCCCCACAACTGTCCCATCAACACCACCCTGAACCATGCGCACATCACATGGAGTGGAAAAGAACTGACAAGATGGCTGACACTGGGTACTGCTGTGGGGAGCACATGGCCCTGCTGGGAACTGGGCACCAACCAACAGCAGGACACCACTGTCAGCCATCTTGCCATTGCTCTCACACTCACACACAGTGAAGTCCACCCAAAAGCAAGTAAGTATGGGCATGCTGGGAAGTGGGGTGGAGGCAATAGCATGATGGGAGTGGTAGTCACAGATATTGGTCACCCCCACAACTGTCCCATCAACACCACCCTGAACCATGCGCACATCACAGGGAGTGGACAAGAACTGACAAGATGGCTGACACTGGTGCTCAGTTGTGGGAGCACATGGCCCTGCTGGGAACTGGGCACCAACCAACAGCAGGACACCACTGTCAGCCATCTTGCCATTGCTCTCACACTCACACACAGTGAAGTCCACCCAAAAGCAAGTAAGTATGGGCATGCTGGGAAGTGGGGTGGAGGCAACAGCATGATGGGAGTGGTAGTCACAGATATTGGTCACCCCCACAACTGTCCCATCAACACCACCCTGAACCATGCGCACATCACAGGGAGTGGACAAGAACTGACAAGATGGCTGACACTGGTGCTCAGTTGTGGGGAGCACATGGCCCTGCTGGGAACTGGGCACCAACCAACAGCAGGACACCACTGTCAGCCATCTTGCCATTGCTCTCACACCCACACACAGTGAAGTCCAACCAAAAGCAAGTAAGAATGGGCATGCTGGGAAGTGGGGTGGAGGCAACAGCATGATGGGAGTGGTAGTCACAGCCCAACATCCCCCACCCACATGGCCCAGCAAGCTCACACCCAAGCATGCACACCTCACAGGGAGTCAAAAGCCACTTCAAAGATGGCTGACACTGGTGCTCACTTGTGGGGAGCACATGGCCCTGCTGGGAACTGGGCACCAACCAACAGCAGGACACCACTGTCAGCCATCTTGCCATTGCTCTCACACCCACACACAGTGAAGTCCACCCAAAAGCAAGTAAGAATGGGCATGCTGGGAAGTGGGGTGGAGGCAACAGCATGATGGGAGTGGTAGTCACAGCCCAACATCCCCCACCCACATGGCCCAGCAAGCTCACACCCAAGCATGCACACCTCACAGGGAGTCAAAAGCCACTTCAAAGATGGCTGACACTGGTGCTCACTTGTGGGGAGCACATGGCCCTGCTGGGAACTGGGCACCAACCAACAGCAGGACACCACTGTCAGCCATCTTGCCATTGCTCTCACACTCACACACAGTGAAGTCCACCCAAAAGCAAGTAAGAATGGGCATGCTGGGAAGTGGGGTGGAGGCAACAGCATGATGGGAGTGGTAGTCACAGCCCAACATCCCCCACCCACATGGCCCAGCAAGCTCACACCCAAGCATGCACACCTCACAGGGAGTCAAAAGCCACTACAAAGATGGCTGACACTGGTGCTCACTTGTGGGGAGCACATGGACCTGCTGGGAACTGGGCACCAACCAACAGCAGGACACCACTGTCAGCCATCTTGCCATTGCTCTCACACCCACACACAGTGAAGTCCACCCAAAAGCAAGTAAGAATGGCCATGCTGGGAAGTGGGGTGGAGGCAACAGCATGATGGGAGTGGTAGTCACAGCCCAACATCCCCCACCCACATGGCCAAGCAAGCTCACACCCAAGCATGCACACCTCACAGGGAGTCAAAAGCCACTTCAAAGATGGCTGACACTGGTGCTCAGTTGTGGGGAGCACATGGCCCTGCTGGGAACTGGGCACCAACCAACAGCAGGACACCACTGTCAGCCATCTTGCCATTGCTCTCACACTCACACACAGTGAAGTCCACCCAAAAGCAAGTAAGAATGGGCATGCTGGGAAGTGGTGTGGAGGCAACAGCATGATGGGAGTGGTAGTCACAGCCCAACATCCCCCACCCACATGGCCCAGCAAGCTCACACCCAAGCATGCACACCTCACAGGGAGTCAAAAGCCACTACAAAGATGGCTGACACTGGTGCTCACTTGTGGGGAGCACATGGCCCTGCTGGGAACTGGGCACCAACCAACAGCAGGACACCACTGTCAGCCATCTTGCCATTGCTCTCACACTCACACACAGTGAAGTCCACCCAAAAGCAAGTAAGTATGGGCATGCTGGGAAGTGGGGTGGAGGCAACAGCATGATGGGAGTGGTAGTCACAGAAATTGGTCACCCCCACAACTGTCCCATCAACACCACCCTGAACCATGCGCACATCACAGGGAGTGGAAAAGAACTGACAAGATGGCTGACACTGGGTACTGCTGTGGGGAGCACAAGGCCCTGCTGGCAACTGTGCACCAACCAACAGCAGGACACCACTGACTGACATCCTGAAAGACAATTTGCACTCCCTGCAATGGAAGCACGTTCCATGGTGGGATATCTGGCTGGGTGGGAAGGAGGGCCGGATGTCAACCAAATACAACCAATGCAGACCATGTACACACCCCAACATTCATATAGAAATGCCCAAAGTATGCAGGACAATGTGCTACACCAATAACAACCTCTGACTGTGACAACTTAGGACAATGCAATGTACAGGCCCGCATCCAGAGGTACAGTCACAACTGTCATGTGTGTCAACCATTCATGCCTGCAGAAACATAACATACATTGTGTGTGTCTCCCAAAAACAGGTGATGATGGGGACACAGCAGCAGACGCTGAGGAGTCCCTGTCCCAGGCTCAAGGGGAAATGGAGCTCACTGGTGTGGAACAGCCTCTGCCCTCCTCGGATGACGAAGACCTACCTGGCACCTCCGGAGCAAGTCATCATGCAGCACCAGCAGGACCACCAGCTGCACCCCTGCACCCACCCCTCCAACGACTGTCAACCCACATACCACCCCTGCTGACACGGACAGACCAAGGAGCACCACCACCACCAGCACAGGGATCCTGGACCAACGTGGGGCTATGGACACCAACACCACCAACAACCCCCAAGGGGGCCCAGGGTCACCTGTGCGTGCCACCTCAGGTACTGCACGTGTCGCCAGGGGTGGTGGGAGGGGTGGGAGACATAGGTCACTGATCGCAGAGGGGTCTGGACTGCATGATGACCCACAACTGGTACGCATAGCCGATGCGTACCTGTCCAGCACCGGAGAGCTCAGCCAGGTAGTGGGGCTCCTCAGGGACATTAAACAGCAGCAGGCTGCCCATCATGCCCGCTTGGACTCGCACATGTCCGCGTGGAGTCCAAGTGGGACACACTGCAAGAGATGACGGCGGTGCATAGGGACATATTACAATGCCTCCGCCAGATGAGCAGCAACCAGTCAACACCTCCCTGTGTGCCCACAACATCTGGTGCTAAAACAACTGCAACTGCCACAGGGAGGGAGGATGACTCTGGCGGAGAGTCCCCTGCACCGCAGCAGCCTGCACTTGAGGGTCCCCCCAAAGAAGAGGGGTCGTCCGAGGAGGGGCAAGTGAGAGGCCGATGGCCATGTGCAACCCCCAGGAAGCCAAAACCTGTACTGGATAATCACCTTTGTGCGCAAACTGTTCACCCTGTTGACTGCAACACAACTCCCCCACATGACATGGGGAGTACAAGTTGGACCAATGTATCAGATGACTGTGGACTTTATTCTGGACATATCTGCTACCAGGACTTCCAATTCATCTAGGAACTTAGGATTGAAATCAAAATGTACAGCACCCACCATCCTGTGCACTATACACACACATGTATGACAATAAACACACTAATACACCATACCTGCCTCTGTTGTGATTCCAACGTGGTTCCTGTCATGGAGATGATGACCTGCGAAATTACACTGTGCATGCTAACTGCTACAGCAAGTACAACACAGGCATGTGAGTCATGGCAACGTGACACATATGAGGGAGACACACCACCAGGGCTACACAACATATACACACCTAGCCCATCTGACTCATCGCCTACACTGATGTTGCCAGGAAATACGGTGCAATGCACAGACACAACACCTATTCACAGTCTCTGTCAACTAGCCCACTGGTGCAGTAAGCAAATGTCAGTCAGATGTGTGACCACAGACAACGCACATCACAAAGTGAAGCACAGGTTTATTACACATTTGCAACATGTGTAACCACTACAGATGCAAGGCAATCCCACCTGGCAGCGGGCACACAGTCAACAAGTGTAGAAGGAAGGAAGTCCATGGGTGTGGCGCACATCACCTGTAGGGACACAACAGCTACCACCCTGGAAGTCGAATCACGGTGTCGGGGATCACAGTTGACCAAACCACTCTGAAAGTACCCTGTGAAGGACAGAAATGAAACACAGTCAAAAGCACTGAAGAACAGGACAGAACTGCAATACTCATGCCCAATACATGTCACAAGATACCCACCCAGAACCAAGTTAGCATGTCAACACTGTTGGGGAGTACAGACTACCTGTAAGGACACATCGCTACACGCATACAGTCATGTAGCACATGGACACACTCAAACAGCACCAGAGCACCACCAACACATATCATGCATACTCACATCATTGACATGACATCTCTGGATACTCACATTCAGCTGAAGAAGTTGGTGATGAGCTGTGTGCGGACATCACCATCATCATCATCATCATCATCACTGGCATCGTGGTCCAGGCCAGGATCCTCCACAGGTGGCGGATGTTGGTCATCGTCATCCAGGATGAGAGGCAACTCCTTCCGCACTGCCAGGTTGTGTAGCATGCAGCAGACGATGACAATCTTGCACACCTTTGCTGGGGCATATGGGAGGGCCCCTCCTGTCTTGTCCAGGCAGCGGAAGCGGCTCTTCAGGAGACCAAATGTCCGCTCAATCACTCTCCTGGTCCGACCATGTGCCTCATTGTAGCACATCTGGCCTGGTGTCACAGTGTTCCTGAGGGGCGTCAGCAACCACGGCATGTTGGGGTATCCGGAGTCACCTACATACAGACAATTGCACATTAGCTGAGTTGGAAAAGAGGGTGGAACACTACATTGCAGAACACACACAATGGTACTAAGTCAGTACACACCAACAAGCCAGGCACGCTGGTTCCGCATCTGTGACATCATCCTCGGGATGCGACTACTCCTCATCACGTAGGCATCGTGTGCAGAACCGGGGAAATGGGCACAGACGTGTGAGATGCTCATATCTGCAAGACATACCACCAGTGCATTGACCGAGTGGTAGTGTTTGCGGTTCCTGTATGCCTGCTCTTGGGCCTGTGGTGGTACCAAAGCAACATGTGTCCCATCAATGGAGCCAATGACATGCGGCATCCTCCCCAGGGCATAGAAGTCACTCTTCACGGCAGTGAGTTGTTGGAGTCTAGGGAAATAGATGTACTGGTTCAGGTAAATCAACATAGCCTCCAAAACATCGCGTAGCACACGGCTGAACATGGTCTGTGACATCCCACCAGCAGTCGCCACAGTGTGTTGAAAGGTACCGGTGGCAAAGAAGTGTAGGGCTGCCATCACCTTCACCTTGGGGGTCAGCGCTGTAGGGTATGTCCGGCCATCTTGCAAATGTGGGGCCAACCGCACCGTCAACACCTCAATCAGCGGCCTGGTGAAGCGGTACCGTCGGATGCAGTCCCGTTCCACCATGGTTGCAAGGTCAGGGAATGGTCTATGGACAGCTGGTGCCCTGCAGTGCATAGGTGAAGAAAGAAAGATTGTCAGTCACCCCACATATGTGGCATTGACCATACTCAATATCACATGATACATCATTATGAGGCACAAGTACATGATGTGTGCAGTTCCGTAAGGACATGTATGGCACCTACATGGCCAACATCTAACATCACAGTTCAACAAGTGGCATGAACAAGTCTCAGGTTGTGCCATGGGATATCATGAGGCCGTGTCACAGTTCCCATCTCCTGCTGCCACGTTCCAAACACACCCCACAGTGACATGTGAGGACAGATGTGCCCCAGGCATCACAGCTCAACGACAGGTAGATTCCCAGGGACCCTGTATTGCCACATGGACACTGGCATGACATGGTGTATCATGAATACACCACAGCAAAACAACCATGACCCCCACAGGTAGTGGTCCCTGTTGCCTCTGCAGGACAGACATGGACGTCTGTGACACACACACGTACAACATCAAAGTCCATGCACAAACAACGTGGATGTGGAGACTGTCTCCCATTGTGCACATGGAATCAGAGACATTGTAAACACAACATGCACACAGACTGTGGAGGACCATCACCATTGTGGCAATGGGTCACCCTGGGACGTACATACCGTCACACATGGGACTCAGGGGGTATGTGACATGACATACACATACACCACCGTGAAATGTGACCATGCCACATGCACAGAAATGAACAGTTGCACATCACAGTGGTCATGTACATGAAACACCAAGGATTCTGTCCCCATGAACACGTGCACAGCTTGGGAGTGGCTGCCCCCAAGTGCCACCCACAGAACAACATGTTCACCCCCATACACGGAATAGGTAATGCAGCCTTCCATGCCTCAGGATACAGTGTGGACAGGGTGTGGTGTTGTAGGTGTGCCCCTCACTCCCTGGGAAGTATATGTTGCTGGCATATATTCACCTGTGACAGGCAAGGTGACATATGCCAGTGACTTGTACAGGGACGCGTTGTACAGCAATGGACCGATCGGTGTGCCCAGCCGGCCCATTGCATACAATGTGAGCGGGTACGCGTTGTATCCGGGTACGCTTTGAACAGCAATGGACCGATCGGTGTGCCCGGCCGGCCCATTGCATTCAATGTGAGCGGGTACGCGTTGCATCCGCAATACGCGTTGAACAGCAATGGACCGATCGGTGTGCCCGGCCGGCCCATTGCATTCAATGTGAGCGGGTACGTGTTGTATCCGGGTACGCGTTGAACAGCAATGGACCGATCGGTGCGCACCCATTGGCTATGGCCTGGCCTGGCAACGGACGCGTTTTCAAATCTTGAACGAGTCTGATGCTGGAAATTCAGTTGGTCACCCACAACAATGTTGCAAATTCATGGGTGTCATGAAGTTGAACTTTTGAAGGATGCTGTGGGCGTGTGTAAGTGGTGCAATTCCATGGATTGGCCAGATTCAGAAGATGCTAAGGACTTGGACCTATCACTTTGGACACATGGGATAGTATCTGCCTCTGCAGCACACATATAATGCTGGCTGTTCCCCTGAGAGCTCACTTGCCTGCACTACATGCTCCAGGACGACATCTGCCACCACCACTGCTGCTGTATCTGCACCCTCTGGACCCTGCAATGGCACGTACTGTGGAGAGAGCCCCAGCCTTCAGCACTGAGGAAAACCAGGCCCTGCTGGACAGCCTCCTTCCACAGTACAGCAAGCTGTATGGGAAAGCAGGGGAGCAGGTGAGTGTGCTGTCCACTGCCTTACTAAATGTGCATGTTGTCTGACTAGCAAGGCTAACAGTCTGCACGCCACTGGCTAGTAGTTGTCACCCCCCATAGTGTGTAGTTACATGAACTGAACAGGTATAGTGCAGTGACAGTGCATTTAAACAAGGTTTTACTTCCCAGGCAATGATACCATGTAGTAACTGCTGGCATGCTGTCCATAGCCATCGTTGCACTGCCTGTGTACATCATGTGCCCCTGTGATTGAGACATGTATATCCAACTGTGTAATGCACGGATATGTTGCATGTGTAGTAATGGCATTCTCACTTTGTCTTCCTCACAGGTTGATGCCCACCAGAAGCAGAAGATATGGCTGACCATCGTCCGGGCAGTGAGATCCGTTGGGGACTACAAGAGCCGGATCCGCAACTGCCAGAAGAGGTGGCAGGACCTTCGGGGCTGGACCCGGAGGATCGCACGGGTCCAGCTGAAGCTGTCGCCTCCTCGCAGGAGGGGCGGACACCGGACCCTGACCCCCCACATGCTCAGGATCCTGGCGGTGGTCTTCCCTGATCTGGATGGGCAGCTGAAGGCTAGAGAGCAGCAAGGAGGGGGTGAGTCCATGACTGCATTGTGAACTTTGTCTGCCATGCTATGTGCCCTCCTCTGGCCTGGTTGAACTTCCACAGTACATCAGTCATGTGGTCCAGGACCCATGTCCCTCGATTGTGCACTGCCCACTCCTTATCTGATACCCAGGTGTGGCCCTTGCAGTCAGGGAATTGTGTCACTTGGGTACTGTGTCCTTGCAGTTTGCTTGACTCAAGGTGGGGGACAGCATCTGTTCCCCTAACTCTGTGGTGGGCATCATGGGTGGGTCCTTTGCTTACACAATGCCTGTGTTCTGACATGTAATCTGCGTGTTACTTTGATATGTGGTCCAATTGCTGAGCTGATCCACCACATGTGCCTGGGGTATCTGGCACACACCCATGCTGCGGGTGGGAACAATGCTTGGGCCCCAGGAGTGTGTATATTACGTGTGTCACACATACTTAGCCAGCTGCCTACTGTCCAGGGATCATCCCTCATTCATGTGGGGCAGGACAGTCATGCCTACTCCAGGCCATACAATACACTCTGTACTCCCACTCCCGTGTATCAGCTGACACGTTGTGCTCAGTGATATGTCCCCTCAGGTGTCTGCCTCTGTGTCAGTGTGCTGTGGCTTCCTTGTCATGACTGCTGGGGTGTTCCTCGGTTTGGGCTCAGCATGCCACCGGAGATGTGACCATAGTAGACGATACTTGGGTGACACATAGGTGTTTGATCACCTGACCGTGCAGACTGGGGTATGCGAATGTGAAGTTCAGGCAGCTGTTTCCCATTCACAGCAGATTGTGAGGTGCTCAGGTTCAGAGGGTTGTGTTACAGGTCTCCCATATGTCCAATCGGTATGATGTGGACAGATAAGGGTTCAGATGATGTGGTGTGTGGGGGATGTACATGTGCACTTGTTCAGCTCCAGGACTTGCATTCCCCATGACCTACTATTGTGACACAGTGCAGACTGTTGTTGTCTGGCTGCCCTGCCCATGTGACTGGAGACAGTGATGTATGACTTAGCAGGCATGCCTGTGCCATGGCATGTAACTTCCTATGAGTGATCCTGCAGGGGAGTGACATGTGCTACATGCACACCATTGTGGAAATGGCTATCAGGACATGGATGCATCATGGTGTCTGTCGCTGGTATGCATCACATGCATTTCATATTTGACTCTGGGCATCCCTTTCATCCGGACACCTGTACTGACTCAGTGGCAAGAGTTGTGATGTGTGCATGTTCACATGCTTCACCGTGTTTTCTGCACTGTCCAACTACTGTGAAGGTGGTGCATGTGTCCACACTGGGGTATTGCCATCCAACAGACACCAGACAGGTGTGTGCAAGGCCAGGAGGGATGTGAGTGCCATGGTTGACCATCAGACTGACAATTGGCTACTCCTATTCTGTTTGGGCACTTTTGGCAATGTTCAACTAAGGATGCCAGGGCTTGCACTGTAATGTGCTGTACTTACTGTGGTGTGTGCGTTCGGTGCAGGTGACTGATGTCTGTCTGTTTCCCTATTGTTTGCAGATACATCCACAGCCACAGGAGGGGACAGCTCCACGGACCAGGAGGAGCCGCAGAGCCAGACTGGGTCAGCAGCCGAGGAGTGGTCGGAGGGACCCAGTGGCACGGAGGGCGAGGGGAGCCACACTGAGGAGTCCTCAGCACCATCCACCTCAGCTGAGGACCACAGCAGCTCGGAGGATGACTCCCTTGTGGATGCGGGTGTCAGCAGTAACCACACCCCAGCTAGTGTTGCTGTCCCCGCCACCACCACCACCACCGCCGCCCTCCCATCGGCTCCCATTCCCGAGGTCCGTGGAGGCTCCCATGTTCGGGAGCGTGTCTCCTTCGGGCCAGGCACCGCACCCCCTGCCCCTGTGTCCCCTGCTGCCCTCAGTGAGGAGTCTGTGTACCTCCTTCGCCATCTCCATGTAGGGCAGACAGCGATGCTGAGTGTCCTCCATGCACACACCACTCTGTTGACTCAGCTGGTGTCGTTCATGGAGGGCATCTCATCGGGCATGTCTGCCCTACAGAGGGGCAATAAGTCCATGGACTCCTCCCTGACGGCAGCAGTGTCCCTCCTCCAACAGTCCCTCACCCCTCCTGCCTCTGCCCCATCCACACTCCCCAGCACCTTACCTGTCCCAAGCACACACACACCGGCACAGGCACACACCAGCACAGACACGAGCAGCACACAGACACACACACCACAAACAAGATGCACACGCACGCAGTCAGGGGACTGAAACCACACTCACAGGGGATGGGGCCCAGGCACACACACACACGCATCCACAAGCACTGCGCAGTCCTCAGTTGCCTCTCCCTCCAAAGCCCCCTCCCTTGCCTCACCTGCAACCCCAAAGACACAGCGGCTCTTCCTCAGTGACCTCGGCCTCTTCCCCTCCGATCCAGCTGATCCAGCATTCAGGGGGGAGAGGAATCCCACCCACACGGAGCGGAGTGCCCCTCGCCCCCGGACACCCTCCCCCAGGAGCAGACGACTGACGCCCCATCCGCAAGTCCCCCCGGACCCGGAAGAGCAAGACCCTGCCACCACCCTGCAGCTCAGGCACCAAGTCTCCTTCCTCCATCCCTCAGGCCCCCACTCCACAGGTGCCACCACCACACCCTGCCCCAGGTTCCCCCACCCACAGATACACCATCCCCAAAAAGATCCGGCCTTCTCCCCCTGCCACTTGCTCTTCCGGCCCCACACCCCCGCTGCGCTTGTCTGTGCCACTGGTGTGGAGAAGGTGTCCTCCCCCTCTGTCCTGCCCACCTTACCTGATCCCCATTCTTCTCCCCTGGAGGTAGGCACTGCAGTGGAGTCCACTACCACCCTGTCTGTCTTGGGCACTGCAGTGGGGGACCTGTCCACTCCATCTGCATGGTCCACTGCAGTCGTGCCGGCACCCACACCATCAGTGTCATGCCCCCCAGTTGTGCTGGCACACATCATGTCAGACACCTCCACTGCAGTTGTCAGTGGCTCTTCAGCACCCACCACCCCTTCCCTGCCTCCTTCTGGTGAGCCCTGATCCTGTCCCTGCGGTGCCTGGCCTGCCCCCCGTATACCCCTCTGAGGGGATTGTCCCTGGTTTTTATCAGTGCAGGCATGCGTAGGGTGACATCTGCCACTGTCACCCTGTTTAGACTTTCAGGATGGACTGGCCATTGGCCTTTGTTTCTTTTTTACTGGACTTCAACTTTTGAACCCACATATGCTGAATAAAGCAACTTTCTGTTCTCTAGTGCTTTTGCTTCTGATGTACATGATGTTGATGATGCTAACCATGCCCTTGCTGCAGTGATGGTGATATTTGGTCTTATTAAAATGAAGTGTTACTGTTCAGGAACCCATGGGCTCCAGGGGGAATGTGTCCTATCCTGTGGTGTATCCATGTCATCCTTAGCAGCATCTGAGGGTGTCATATTTTCAATATTTGGCAATGGGATTTCCTACTTACATTAGCAATGTCACATCTGTGGCTTCCACCCCTGCACATCTGTTGTGCTTGCCATTGTTTAATTATTCTACTTCCCTGACCGTGTGGCCATCTCCACTGGACATGCAGGTTTGGGCATCAATGGGGAAGGACTCATCTGTGTTGTCAGTGCAACTTGCTATACATGTGTGTTGGATCTGTGCTGATGATTTCGTTGACACTCCCATGACCAGGCTGATGTGACGGGAGCCTTCATTTGGTGCAAATTGTTGACTGTGTGACCAAGTGTTCTGCTGACATGATGGAGCCCTACTGTGGCAACATATGGCACAGCTTTCCTCACACAGGAGTGGAGTCCCCTCATGGCAGTGTGTACTCCTGTGACATCGCCTGCACCCAAGGTGTGTGTTGTATGAGCATGTCTGTGTGTTCACTTCCATTTTGCTGTGCATGCTGGGATCCCTAGTGGTGTTCCTGTTTGTGATGCTTGCTGAGTTGACCTATGTTCCCCCAAAGTCTTCTCCCTGGGTTCTCTGTGATGTGGGTGCATGGCACATTACTGGTCATCAGGGTGTCACCCATAGGTGTGTTGGCTGTGAGGGCTGAGTTTGTGGGCAGACGCAGATGGGTCACAGTCAGGATTCCCCTTGGCACTTGTTGTTTACACCTGTCATGTGATTTCCAGTTTGTGTTAGCTTTCAGTGATTGTGACACGTTGTGTGAGTGACTGCTGGCACTCCTCAGGGTCAGGGCTGCAATGTTGGTAGTTGTCTATGTGTGTTCTTTGTGGGTGACCTTGGCTTCTTCATTGGTGTGGGACTGTGGCTGGGATCCCATTGGTTGGTGTGGTATTGCCGTCATGTCCATGTACAGCGTAGTGTGCAGTGTGTCAGACATTCAAGGGTCTTTTTGAGTGGCCATGTGTGATGTGTTTCTGCACCTTGGTTCCCACCGCCACCCATGGGATTGTCATGGGTGCATGTGCAATGTCACCAGTGCATGTGTGCGTCACTGCTGCACATTGTTGGAGGTCGAGGTGTGTGGTGTTGAGTGTGTGCAGATGAGAGTTGTTGCACGGCTAGACCCCTGCCTCCATGTTGGCCTTGGCTTACTGGCCGTGCTGATTGATTTGTGCTTGTGTAGGTGTGATGGTAGTTTGTTGCTCAGGACACATGACTGTGGTTCACAGTGTGAACGACATCTAGCTTTGTCATCACAGTGGGATTGTAATGCAGCCCAGGGTCACCACATTGTGGGGACCCTGGGGGTAGTGCTGTGGTGTCTCTGTGTCTTGCTGTGTCAGTTGCTGTTCCTACATGCTTGTGTGACATGTGTGATTGGTGCTCCCTCTCATCTAACAATGCCTGATTGCCCACATAGGGGATTTGGATCCATGAGTTACCTTTGTGTGGCACTGTATGCATATCTGTGTAATTGGTATTCAGGCCTCATCATGTGTTGTGTGGTTGAGTGGGGACACTGGCACCCCCCCTCACCTGTTGTGTTTGATGTGCAGTGTGGGTCTGCCTGTTTGTGTTTGTGCATCTGCACCACTGCATTGGCATGTCTTTAGTGTGCCATTGGCTGTATGTTGTTTGGTGGGTTTCCCCTGCTGTCCCTGGGACTCCTAGGTCATCAGTCAGCACAATGATCATTGTTTGTGTGTCCCATTGCTGCCATGGTATGGTATCTGTTCACCTCACATCTACAGTCTCCACAGGGTATCTGCATTTGTGTGCCCATTGGTGCAAATATGTGGGTCTGCATTATCATGGTCACTTCTGTCATTGTGTCATTGATGAATGTTGACAGTGTCAGCCCCCATGGGTGATGTTTGTCTGCACATGGCCAAAGGTATGTCTTATTTGCACTGCAGTGTTTGCCTCCCCCAATCTATGTTGCTAAGAGACACAAGCACTACTTTGCCACTGATGTGTTTGTTGTTCTGTGACCAGGAATCATCCATGCAGTTTGGCAGTTGCATCTTTTTCAATGTCAACACTTACATTTTGGTCACTGTGATGATGGGGGTTTGAACCCCATTGCCACAATGTTCAAGATGTGCTTCAGCTATGGGCCCCACACTTACCTTTTGGTCACTGTGATGATGGGGGTTTGTACCCCATTGCCACAATGTTCAAGATGTGCTTCAGCTATGGGCCCCACACTTACATTTTGGTCACTGTGATGATGGGGGTTTGAACCCCATTGCCACAATGTTCAAGATGTGCTTCAGCTATGGGCCCCACACTTACCTTTTGGTCACTGTGATGATGGGGTTTGTACCCCATTGCCACAATGTTCAAGATGTGCTTCAGCTATGGGCCCCACACTTACATTTTGGTCACTGTGATGATGGGGGTTGGACCCCATTGCCACAGTGGTCATGGTCTGCTTGCATTGTGGGGGCCACACACATTTATGTGTGGCACATGTGATAGGGGGTCACATTGTATGTTCAAAGTCATGTTCAGTGTTGTAGCCATTTGACACAGTCTACACACGCTTGTCATGGTGTTGGGGGGGGATGTCTTTATGTTGCATTCTTTATGTTGGTGTGTGCTTGTTGTGTCATGTATTAGCCATCCTGTGAGTGGGGGTGGTAGTAGTTGTAGGCATCTGGCCCCCCTGGGTAGAGGTGGGAGTAGTGACAGGCATCCAGCCCCCCATGGGTAGAGGTGGTAGTAGTGGTAGGCATCTGGCACCCCCTGGAAGAGGTGGGAGTAGTGACAGGCATCCAGCCCCCCATGGGTAGAGGTGGTAGTAGTGGTAGGCATCTGGCACCCCCTGGGTAGAGGTGGGAGTAGTGACAGGCATCCAGCCCCCCATGGGTAGAGGTGGTAGTAGTGGTAGGCATCTGGCACCCCCTGGGTAGGGGTGGTAGTAGTGGTAGGCATCTGGCACCCCTGGGTAGAGGGTGGTAGTAGTGGTAGGCATCTGGCACACCCTGGGTAGAGGTGGTAGTAGTGGTAGGCATCTGGCACCCCCTGGGGAGGGGTGGTAGTAGTGGTAGGCATCTGGCACCCCTGGGTAGAGGTGGGAGTAGTGACAGGCATCCAGCCCCCCATGGGTAGAGGTGGTAGTAGTGGTTGGCATCTGGCACCCCTGGGTAGCGGTTGGTAGTAGTGGTAGGCATCTGGCACCCCCTGGGGAGGGTGGTAGTAGTGGTAGGCATCTGGCACCCCTGGGTAGAGGTGGGAGTAGTGACAGGCATCCAGCCCCCATGGGTAGAGGTGGTAGTAGTGGTAGGCATCTGGCACCCCCTGGGTAGGGGTGGTAGTAGTGGTAGGCATCTGGCACCCCCTGGGTAAGGGTGGTAGTAGTGGTAGGCATCTGGCACACCCTGGGTAGAGGTGGTAGTAGTGGTTGGCATCTGGCACCCCTGGGGAGGGGTGGTAGTAGTGGTAGGCATCTGGCACCCCCTGGGTAGAGGTGGGAGTAGTGACAGGCATCCAGCCCCCATGGGTAGAGGTGGTAGTAGTGGTTGGCATCTGGCACCCCCTGGGTAGGGGTGGTAGTAGTGGTAGGCATCTGGCACCCCCTGGGTAAGGGTGGTAGTAGTGGTAGGCATCTGGCACACCCTGGGTAGAGGTGGTAGTAGTGGTAGGCATCTGGCACCCCTGGGGAGGGGTGGTAGTAGTGGTAGGCTTCTGGCACCCCTGGGTAGAGGTGGGAGTAGTGACAGGCATCCAGCCCCCCATGGGTAGAGGTGGTAGTAGTGGTTGGCATTTGGCACCCCTGGGTAGGGGTGGTAGTAGTGGTAGGCATCTGGCACCCCTGGGTAAGGGTGGTAGTAGTGGTAGCATCTGGCACACCCTGGGTAGAGGTGGTAGTAGTGGTAGGAATCTGGCACCCCTGGGGAGGGGTGGTAGTAGTGGTAGGCATCTGGCACCCCTGGGTAGAGGTGGGAGTAGTGACAGGCATCCAGCCCCCCATGGGTAGAGTTGGTAGTAGTGGTTGGCATCTGGCACCCCCTGGGGAGGGGTGGTAGTAGTGGTAGGCAGCTGGCACCCCCTGGGTAGAGTGGGGAGTATTGACAGGCATCCAGCCCCCCATGGGTAGAGGTGGTAGTAGTGGTTGGCATCTGGCACCCCCTGGGTAGGGGTGGTAGTAGTGGTAGGCATCTGGCACCCCCTGGGGAGGGGTGGTAGTAGTGGTAGGCATCTGGCACACCCTGGGTAGAGGTGGTAGTAGGGGTAGGCATCTGGCACCCCCTGGGGAGGGGTGGTAGTAGTGGTAGGCATCTTGCACCCCTGGGTAGAGGTGGGAGTAGTGACAGGCATCCAGTCCCCCATGGGTAGAGGTGGTAGTAGTGGTAGGCATCTGGCACCCCCTGGGGAGGGGTGGTAGTAGTGGTAGGCATCTGGCACCCCCTGGGTAGAGGTGGGAGTAGTGACAGGCATCCAGCCCCCCATGGGTAGAGGTGGTAGTAGTGGTTGGCATCTGGCACCCCTGGGGAGGGGTGGTAGTAGTGGTAGGCATCTGGCACCCCTGGGTAGAGGTGGGAGTAGTGACAGGCATCCAGCCCCCCATGGGTAGAGGTGGTAGTAGTGGTAGGCATCTGGCACCCCTGAGTAGGGGTGGTAGTGGTGGTGGGCATCCAGCCCCCATGGGTAGAGATGGTAGTAGTGGTAGGCATCCAGCCCCCATGGGTAGAGGTGGTAGTAGTGGTAGGCATCTGGCACCCCCTGGGGAGGGGTGGTAGTAGTGGTAGGCATCTGGCACCCCCTGGGTAGAGGTGGGAGTAGTGACAGGCATCCAGCCCCCCATGGGTAGAGGTGGTAGTAGTGGTTGGCATCTGGCACCCCCTGGGTAGGGGTGGTAGTAGTGGTAGGCATCTGGCACCCCCTGGGTAAGGGTGGTAGTAGTGGTAGGCATCTGGCACACCCTGGGTAGAGGTGGTAGTAGTGGTAGGCATCTGGCACCCCCTGGGGAGGGGTGGTAGTAGTGGTAGGCATCTGGCACCTCCTGGGTAGAGGTGGGAGTAGTGACAGGCATCCAGCCCCCCATGGGTAGTGGTGGTTGTTGTGGTTGGCATCTGGCACCCCCTGGGTAGGGGTGGTAGTAGTGGTAGGCATCTGGCACCCCCTGGGTAGAGGTGGGAGTAGTGACAGGCATCCAGCCCCCCATGGGTAGAGGTGGTAGTAGTGGTAGGCATCTGGCACCCCCTGAGTAGGGGTGGTAGTAGTGGTAGGCATCCAGCCCCCCATGGTTAGAGGTGGGAGTAGTGACAGGCATCCAGCCCCCCATGGGTAGAGGTGGTAGTAGTGGTAGGCATCTGGCACCCCCTGGGTAGAGGTGGTAGTAGTGGTAGGCATCTGGCCCCCCATGGGTAGGGGTGGTAGTAGTGGTAGACATCTGGCACCCCCTGGGTAAGGGTGGTAGGCATCTGGCACCCCCTGGGGAGGGGTGGTAGTAGTGGTAGGCATCCAGTCCCCCATGGGTAGGGGTGGTAGTAGTGGTAGGCATCCAGCCCCCCATGGGTAGAGGTGGTAGTAGTGGTAGGCATCTGGCAAACCCTGGGTGGAGGTGGGAGTAGTGACCGGCATCTGGCACCCCCTGAGTAGGGGTGGTAGTGGTGGTGGGCATCCAGGCCCCTATGTGTATATGTGGTATTGGTGATGGCCATCCCGCCCCTATGGTGCTGCTGTTGCAAGTAATTTCTGCATCCCTCTGTGTGTGTGTGATATGTCGGTACGTGTTGTTTGTTTTTGTGCTTGGTGTCTGACTTACCTTCTGCGCCGTACGCGTCCGTGCCTGTTCCGGTAGTAGATGTAGAGTGTTGGTAGGATCGGCACGATGGGATTCATAGTTGGTTCGTCTTGTTCGTCTTTCTCTTTGCTTCGCCTCGTCCTTGTCGCTGGCGTGTTTGTCTCGTAGCCATGGATCGTGTTGTGGCGCGAATCGGAGCTTATGTGCGCCTCTCCCGGATGCTTTGACGTGCCGTGCGTAGCGACGGGTTCGGCGCGTACAGAAAGCGCATCGTACTTGTCCGGCCGGACGGGGCTGCATTTTGGCTTCCGTGCGACTCGATTCTGCGTTTACGGATCCGGCTCGGTCGGAGAACAGGACCTGGATTGGGTGAGTACGACTGGGTCGGAATCTATGCAGTTGTGCGCATCATACTTGCTCGTTCGGAAGAATGTGCGAATCGGTCGGGAAACAGGCATTCGCCTGGCTTTTTTCCCGGCCGAATAGTGTTGGGTGCGCCTCCGACCGAGATCGGAATCGACCCCTCGGTAGTTAATTTACTACATATGGCTATCCACCATAACAAAGTGTAAATTTACTACAAAGTGTAGATTTACATGTCACCATTCCCTGAAACAGGGTGGTGTCAGATTTATTAGTTTAAAGTTAGTAAAGCCAAAAAGGAGCCAAAACAGTAATAAAGGTACTCCAGTTCAGACTTGTAGTAGGTCAAGCACCACACATAGCCAACCACTGGTATTGCAACACTTTCCATTGAAAACAGTGGGGGTAGGGAAGTTAAATAGACTCCCATAGCAAATAGTGTTAAGCTAAATTAACTTATTTCAAATTTAAAAACAATATATATATGCATTTAATGTTTTAAAATGGATATAAATAAAAAGAAATTATGACTGTTTGTGAATTGCATTTTGTAGTAAGTAAGCAGTAGCACTGTAGTACTACTTTTTGCACGACAAAGTGCAGTTTGTGAATGGAGTTCTCATTGTTTACTATAGTGCACCTGATGCTCGAGTGAGTCTTGGGCCTTTGTTCAATTTCTGAAGAATGTTACCATTCATGTGAAATCCATGTAAAAGAAAAATCTGCATGCAATTGAAATTGATGTAATAACAGAGAGTAACAGTAATTTTGCATTCTGTGTAGTATAAAAGAGCCATCACAGTCCATCGGAGACTGCCTCTATTTGATGAAATGAGCTCTGACTACAACCGGACCACATCTCTTGTGTACCTTCTCTCATATCACTTTACCCCTTACTGCCTCATCACCATCAGTATAGAGCACAGTCTTGGGTGTGTTTGGCACTGGTGACGGAGGAAGGAGACTTCAGGATTCCAAGCAGTACCCACAGTAAAATTCAATTCGAAAGGTGGTGATAACTTAAGTCTGACAGCAGTATCTATCTCCAAGTCTCTGTACCAAAGGTAACAATCGCCTTCTACGTAAAGGGTTCATTCATTAAAAAAATAATTGTGCCCTCCAGACTTTTTTTAGTCCTCAGGGACAATTTGAGGACAGACAAATGCCCTTTTTGGTGTGCTGGAGCGGGAATACGTATAAATAAGTTTGGTGTACCATCTTGCATAGGCCTGATCCCTGCTGTTTTCTGTCTGGCGCAAATCATCACATCACTATCTTAAGTTCAGTAAATAATGAGAATGAATTTTAGTTTAAAAGGTTTTATTTTCCAAAGTTTATCTTTTTTCAAAATAGTAAGTTTTATTCATATTAGTTTCAGCAATCAATCATTTACAGAAATGAATAAAAATAGCGAATTCAAAGTTCTAATAAAATGCATTAAGCGTGTTCCACAAAGAAAGTATCCTTATTCTAAGATTTGGGTGAAAAGGTGTCAGTAAGAACCACAAAGAGTCCAAGTTCGAAAGAGAGTGAGATCAGCATAAAGCTCAAATTTTATTCAAAAAGTCAATAATCAATCACAGTAGAAATTCCCTTAAAGAGAGGTTTGCGAAACTCAGTAGAGTCTCAAAGCAATAAGGAGTAAGGCAGGATAAATATGCATTAGCAACCACTGTCAACAATAGGGATTGGAAAATGGTACGACAAAAGTGTTTAGTCATAGAGACTAAATGGCAACATGGGACTGGAAAGTGGAAGGTGGTTGGGAAGACCGTTAACCTACTCTAGGAACAAGTACTATTATAAACAGTTGAAAAATTATATTGCGTTCCATGTTGCATCTTCTCCTCCTCATGTCCAATCGGCTTTCAGTGTTCTCCAGGGAACAGGATCACTCCTCTTCTTCTCACACGAAAACAATGGTCGACATACAGTAATCTCTAAGAGTGCAACATTGTTGTCCTTCTAAACTATGCATGAGGCATTTTTAATTCAAGACCTCTTTCCCACGAATGTGACTACATCTCTAATTTTCTAATAAAGCAAATTGTATGTTCGCTAACACTGAGTATTGTAAAAATTGAAACATCTGCTATATTGAGAAAAAATCATTAGCACAACAGAATCCCTTGGAAGCAAAACAAGCGTGTTAAAAGAGTTCAAGTTCAGTTAATGTGCTGCGTTTTGTGTGTGATTATGTTTCATAATTCTACTAAAAGATACATTTTAAACAGACATTTCAAACATTCTTTATATAAGTAGAAACATTTTGCAGAGTTATGTGAAACATTTCTTTAATAAAAAACATGATCTTTAAAAGGTCGAGAATGAATCATTTCATGCATGCTTCAGCACATCTTGTCAAACTACTGGCTAAGCAATGCTGCTTTAAATAGTTTTTAGGCCTAGTATATAAAAGTATGACTACGTACTACCATTTTGCACATTTTTAAATTTGTTTCTTTTTCATTTAAGTCTGCACGTTAATATTGCATATGTATTATAACTACATTATTTTGTGTTTTGCTAAAAACACCCCTTCAGGTGCATCAGCCATTATAGTTTTAGAAGAATGGTGAAATGTTCAACCCACTTTTTAAGATAATTACTTAAACACTTCAGCATATGACTTGGTCTAGGAAGGCGTTCTAGCCATCTGCAACTGAATTCAGGAAAAATTCAAATTCTGTTATCATTTGAGACCTTGCAATATGCCTCCGTTAAGTTTTCAATTGCTGGAAAGTCCCTAGCGGTAAAATTTTAGTAACAAAAGGAGAGAAAATGCCTTTTCTGCTAGAAGGGAACCTCATCACAAAGTTAATTCATGGGATGGTTGTTGTCACTCTTTGAAGAAAATTTTTAATTAGTTCGAATATCAGTACAGATTCTTATCTCGGCCTCATTTTTACCATATACAAAATAGCCCTGAATTCCAGGTTGCCTCCCATAGCTGCAAGAACCCTTTATGTAATGTTCAATTGTGTTGCTGGTGCTCTTTGCTACTGCAGGCAATTTGCTTAAGTATTTTGAGGCATATTTACACATTTATGATGCAGCTTTGTGCAGCAAGTCACATTGCTGCACTATGCTGCACCAGGGGGCAAGGGCAGGAATATGTCATATTTAAGCATTACAACACATTCCTGTCCTTTCTCACTGTGCTGGTGCCGTTTTGGCAGCCTAGCCCAAACGCAGCCACCGTTGTACCATGGTGCAAGGGTGCCTGAGCTGTAGGCAGGATTGTTTTTGAGCATGAAGGGGCACATTCCTGCATAAAACAATTCATAGATGCATTTTCCTGTTTCTATGTGTGCTGCAGAATGAGGAGATATAAAGATATTTCTCCTTGTTACACCTCACCTGGGAAGGTGTATTTTTTTGGTGCATTCCCAAGTTTACCAGGTTTGGTCAATCTAGGGATGCATAAAAAATCATGGAATTTGAGTGGGGACACACATCGCAATGCCCATGGAACACCTCCCCTGTAAGCGCCTCGCTCTTTGCGAAGCCATGCAAAGAGCTTTGCATGGCTTCATAAATCTGACTCAGAGCCTTGCATCACGCATGTACCAGTTTGCGTGTGCAAACATGATGCAAGGCTCTCATAAATATGCCTCTTTGTCTGTTTTGTGCCATTCGCACTAAACTAGTGCGCAGTTGTCATTTTCTTGTGTTGACATGAGCCCTTGTTATGTCTTTAAGTGTATAGTTGAGAGAGTACCCAGTGGCTATTCTGGCAGTGTTTATGTTTGCGTTCTGTTGTGTAGTGGGATCATGTATTTTTTTTTCACATTTTAGGTGAGATCAGGTCTATGTCAATTATTTTGCTGAATAACAAAAATATCTATTTTATCTAAATAACGCAAAACTTTATGGATCATAGCGTAGTACCAATAATTCTGTAACACATATATTAATAATTTTGGATTTGCTAAAATCATGATTCACAGAAATGTTGTCACCTGAGAGTGGAAGAGTCCTGATTTAGTTTGATTTGAAATTTCTAGAGCGCAACAGCTACCCACAGGGTGTCCCGTCGCTACTACCAACAGTAACCTTAGCAGGGAACAAAAGTCAGCTGAAAAGTAGCATTCCCTAGAGAAAAGCAGAGTCTTAAGTTGTTTCCTAAAGGAAGGCAGATTGTTGTTGAGTCTGAGTTCCATTAGGAGAGCATTCCAAAGGGGGGGCCAGAAATACAAAAGATCTGCCTTTGTCTAGAACGAAGACTGGTATCATTGGAAATAAGTTATTTTCAGATTGAAGGCATCTCCTAGAAACCTATTTCTAGATTTTACAATTAAGGTACAATAGTCCATGGTTGGAGATGGTTTTGCGGGCAAGGTACAAGGTCTTAAAACAAATAATTTTCTTTGCCAGAAATGAATGAAACATTTTCAAATGTGTAAATACCAATCTAAAGTTTTTTAATCCTACAATAAATTTAGCTGCAGCACATCACACAATCTGATGCCTTTGCAAGAGATATTGAGGTAATCTGAAATGAAGGCATTTGCCATAGTCCAATCTCAAGCCAATCAGTACTTGAACCACCACCTTCCTTGAGGCTGGCATAGGAGTGTTGCCCAGTTGTTAAGGCCTCATGTTGAGGACCAGGACAAAACCTGTTTACTAAACATTAGGACCTCTGTTTTTTCATAGCTAAGTTTTAAACAGCTAGTTCGGTCAGGTGGGCAGAAAAGTGTCTTATAGTTTCCTCCACGTTTTTGTGAATGGACACCACAATTTGGGTATTGTCTGCATAAGACATCCAGAGATATGGAGAGTGCCCCCCTCCCCATGGCCAATTCGGTCTCAGGAACGCCATCTCCAAGGGGCCAAGCCAATGTAAATTTCAGCAATTTTGTTTTCTAAAAGAGTGGTCTCCCGTGCTTGTTTAAACTTCAGCCCCTGGGTGGGCCGGCTCCAGGGGGCAAACGAAAATAAGTATATTAGGGAGGGGTAGCACATAGCCTCCTCCCTATTGCCCTTTTCAGCCCCGGGAACCACCACCTCCCCACGGCCAGGCCTCTTATTACAAGGGGGAGGGGGGCCTTGTGGCCCCCTCCCAGGCCAATTTAGGCATTTCTGGGGCTGGAGCCATTATTGACCCTGAGGACCGCCACCCTCCAGGGCCGACTCCCTATGTCCTGAGGTACCCACCCTCGGGACATAGTTGTCTGCTTTCACTTGGCAGGAGCTTTAACAGATCCTGCCAAGTAAGAGCAAACAGTAAGTCTGCTCCCACTTGGCGGGAGCATACTTTTCATCTGATTCCCTGGCCTGCTGTCAAGTGGGCAAGAACACAGCTGAAAAAATTGTTCCAGCATGTAGGGAGCAGCATTTTTTGCTGCTCCTTGCATGCGGGAGCAATGCCGGCATTCAGACTCCTCCGCGTCCACCAACAGTGCACATTGGGTGTCCTAGGTAGAGCCACAGCACCCACCATGAAGTTGCCAGGACCGAGGAGATGGGGTCCCTGGGGCCAAAATGGCGCCAGGGATGGAGCCATGTGGCCCCCTCCCCTTTTGCTATTTGGCTGGGTCTGGGGGGATGGGGTCTTGTAGGCCAAAATTGGGCAGAAGAGGGGCCCTATGGCTAAACCCCCCTGCAGGCACCCAACCCCACTTCACACATGGCCTTTGGAACTGGTCAGCTGGGCAGTTGCATGCAGAGGGGTCTCTGGAAGCTTGCTGTGCCCATGTACCTCAAAGAGGAGGTCAGCCAACTGATCCTTGGTGTCACTTATGGAGAACTGGGTTCAAAGTAAGCATGTGAAGTCTTCCTTCAGGTTCTTAAGCCAGTATGTCAGTCCTTCTTCTGAGTCTTCAAAGGTTCAGGAGTGTTCTGAGGAGAGGTCTATGGGGTCCACTTTTATGCCCAGTGCCAGCCTGTTAGTGGAGGACAAGCCTTTGTCCACCCCCTAAAACGTTCTGGTCAGTTCCTCCCTTACCACTGTGTTTGTAGCCAGACTGACTAGAGGGACAAAAGAGAGGGAGGCTTATAAGTGAGCTTCATCTAAAAGTGAGACGGTAGGCATCCTTTGAAGCTCAAGAAGGGTTTGGGCACAGCTCCCAGGCCATCCTGTCAAGGGAGTAGTTCCCCTCCCCACACTCTGAGCCCTTTGTCCACTGTCTAAGAGCAATTCACATCTCACCACAGGGGACCGTCAGGGTTCATGTGACAGCTTGACAAAAGCAGAAAAGCCTTTTGGTTTTTGATGGGAAAATGCCAACTTTCTAAAAGTATCATTTCAGAATTAGTAATATAATATCCAACTTGAACATTAAGTTGTATTTTAAATCACTATTAAAATGCGTCCTTCACCATTTTTCTAGCTATTTCCAAACTGAATTTAGCATTTTTTAAGGTAATAGTGTAAAGCAGTGGTAACCTATAAAATAGCCAGTTTCCTACAGTGAAAAATGACTATGGAGGTTTTTTACTGCGAGGACATATTTGTTAAATACTATGCACTCTTCCCTATGGTCCTCTATGGCCTACCTTAGGGGTGACTTATAAGTATAAAAAGAAAGTTTAGGCCTGGGAAAAGGTTTATCTTGCCAGGTCGTAATGGCAGTTTAGAAACTGCAAGCCCAGGCTGCAGTGCATGGCCTGAAGATGTGTTACAGTACTACTGTCATGGGTGGCACAATGGGTGCTGCAGCTCACTAGTAGCATTCAACTTGCCAGCCTTCGGTACATGGTGTGCCATATAGTTAGATCTTACTAGCTAATTAAATGGCCCAAGCATTTGTGTACAAATTTTACAATGTTTATCAGGGAGTAGAGGAGGACTTTACTACAGGTTAGCAGAGCTAAAATGCTAATAGGTCCAAAGCTAACAAACATTGCGTCAAAGAAAAAGGCAAAGAATCTCAGGTGACCAAGTGGGAAAGGCAAATGTCCAGCAATTATTATTTCCTATAAAATTCTCGATTTAGCCCTCAACATGCTTGTTACTATTGTCTTCAGAAAATATAGCATATATTTTTGCAATTTTGTCTTTAAAAAGATAGCAAGATCATTACAGTGCAACTAAGACTTATGGGGTATTATTTTCAGCTTCAGGATTAACTAACTGATTAAATATCGAGAAAAGTTCTCTTGTGGGGTTTTGTGAGTTGGTGATTGCTTGACCTAAAAAGTCCACTTTAGCTAGTTTAGTCTGCAATTTATAGTTTTGAATTGCCTATTTATAGTATATTTTATCCTCCTCTCAATATTTTCTTCTCCATTTATGCTCCAGGGGCCAGATGTACATAGCACTGCTCGCAAAATATTGCTCGCTAAATGCAACCAGTATTTTTGTGACAAGTGCTGTAATTTGTGAACCTACCTATGTAACAGTAGGTCAGTTAAAAAAATTACTGAATCTTAGTGGTTCACAATTCGACCTACCTCATAAATAATAATGAAGTAGGTCATGAATTGCGACCAACTAGAAATCACAGCCTTCATAGGGATTGTGGCCTGCTGAGACCAGCAGACCCCCAAGTCTGTGATTGCTACTAAATAAAGGTTTTTTTAATTTAAATGCAACCCGTTTTCCTTGAAAGAAAGCGGGATGCTTTTAAAAAAATACTAAAAGTTTGAGTAACATTTTTAAGACTGGACAGAGGTCCATAAGAAAACAGCCTAGTCTTAAAACTTTTGTCAGAAAGAGGAAGGTGTACTTAGGGACCCCTTCCGGTTTGCGAATGGGTTACCACTACATGTTTGTAGTCTGTAAAGCATTAATTTTTTGCAACCAGATTCAGGTCTCAAAACATTACTACATAACATTCAGATTTGATATTTGAAAGGGACATCCTAAACACAGCCTTTCCCAATACTGAATCAGTATTTGGTCTCAAACACAAATTGCGAGTTGGTACTGTTTAACCAAATCACAATTTGGGTCTTGTACATACCTCAAGGCCTTGCATAGCAAGCAGTTTGGAAATGCAAAACACGCTTGATACATCTGGCCCTAGGTTCTTAAATGCTTCCTAAGCCTCTCTAAGAGCTTCCAAAAACCATAAAGCCAAGGGGCTGAATCTTTTAAACTTATTTTCCCGTTATATTGTAATTGAAATAACAGCACTATCAATCTAATTATAACGGTCTTCGGTTGTGAGGCGCAATCTAGTGCTCGATTAAAATTTTTATGACATTATTATTTTATGAGAAATTCCAGAGGTTGTCCTCTGAAATCTACAAAACTGCAGATTTGTTTGTGTATGTTTAACCCTAAACCAGCAAGTTTCAATTCAATGGAAAAACCGTCACTTTACATTTTGCGTTAGGCAGTAGATGTCTCCTAATATTTGTCTACTTGGCAGGAAGTGTTTTTCAATATAGTTAAATCCTTTTCCCTTAACCCAGGGACATCTTAAGGATTATGGAGGCCCCGGGCCAAACATAATTTAGGGCCCCCTGACAGAACAACTCTGAATTTATTATCCATTTTCAGCTCATTCACGCCCTCAGCCACTATGGTCTGATCCCTGACAACCCTCATTGTTGGAACCCAAACAGTTAGGGGGATGCCAGTCCTCAGGGGGACCCCATTCAGTGCAAAGCCTTCGAATATTCATGAGATAATGGATGCCTGGGAGCCCCTTTTCATATTGTACAGGGGTCCCCGTCATTTTTGTTTGTGTTATGTCAATGTCTGTGACTGTGCTGAAAGCTTAATGATGGGGCCTTATAAATGTGGGGGCCTTGGGCCAGATCCCACTTTGCCCATGCCTTAAAATGTCTCTGCTTTAACCCAGTGAAAATATGTGTTGTTGCAGAACTTAGAATTTCAAACTGTACATTTACTTATCCATTTATTGTTACTTTGAGGCCAGACCATGAGTTCATTCTAGAAAAACAAATGGATGGTTTGGCTTGGGCACAACTTAAGTGCGCTCAGATGGGTATAGCTCTCCGTTATACCACCATCTATACGTTTCTGGAAAAAACTTCTAGATAGAGGCACATTTGCTGAAGCAAATGATTTCTGAGTTTAGAAATCCTCATTTTCATCACAAATCATAAAATCCAGAATTAAATCCGGTGTCAAATAGAATTTACTTCTTGTGGTTTTGACTCCGGTTCTGAAACCAAAGGCTAAATAGAACGATAAGTGTTGGTGACAAAAATTAGAAGACAGATTTACTAACAAATTGCACTGGGCTTGCATTACAACAGTGAAAAAAAAATGTTTATTTGGGATTTTCTTTCTAGGGCACTGGAAAGTTGCCTAAAGGTAACCTAATGCAGCACTCTTGCATTACTTTGCATCAAGGAGTCTTCCATGGGTGGTACATGGGGATACTAACATAGCCATCCATGGTTTTACACAAAGGCCTACATAGTAAGAATAGTAAACAGAGATTTTCACAAAAAAATAACACTTATTTGAGGCAGATGTTAAAAAGTTGAAATATTTTTATTTCTACAAACTGTTCTGACTTTGCATGTGTACTGCATTGTCTAGCACACATCCAAGGTGGGACAAGTTTTTTAGGTTTGTCAAGGCATGGTATTTTGTACTGGAAGAGTACTGTTGCTGTATGTTGGAAATATGGGTATTTGGCACTAGGCACCCTGATTGTGCAGCGGTGCTAAAGAAGAGAGCAGGAATGCCATATCTTAGGTTAAGCAGAACGTTTCTCACAGAAACAGATTTTTACTTCTAGACACTATGGGCCTCATTACGAAGTCAGTCGGAGTTGCCTCCGACCAACATTGCCACAGAATCGGGACCGACCGACCTCCAGTCGGCGGTCCTGACTGCATTATTACGATGCAGCCCGCAGCACATGCCACAATACAAAATATACAGATTGCGACTGCCTTGAAGGCGGTCGCATCCTAATCCCAATGGCTGGACCGCCGACAGCTAGTCAGGCGGTCCCGTTCCCGACAGGATGGCCGTCGGACGATCATCCGAACGCCATTATAATAAGGCCCTTAATTCTCGATACCAGCACTAACGACTGTCCAACACATGGGGGCGCTGTCTGTCTAATTTTCAGATGAGCTCAACAGCAGCGCCTAATAGTTCAACATATATTAAAAATAAATAATATCTGATACCCCTGATGTTCTTATAGCTTCTGCTAATCTGGAATAGTCTGAATTGTCACACTTAGTGAGATGGAGTAGTAGTTATATGGTGCTGTTATTGGCAGCGCTGGCAGGGGCAATGGGTGGTTCAGGCTACAGAGGATTTCTGCCTTTCTGGCACTTCCTTTTTTCTTACAAATTAAGCACTGAGTAAAACATTTTTGTAAGGACAACTTCTCCACTAATATTCCTGATTAAGTTAGTCTGGGAGCAGCTTTGAAAAAAAAGTGCAAGATTTGTGGTAAGAAGGTACAACAGCTTATTTGTTGATCAGCCTCCCCTGAAATTGCCAACAGTGGTGTCCTGTTGTCTTCAAAGGTGATACCTGTTGATAATTGGTATTGTTCATAAAATTCATGACATTGACACTGGGTCATAGCAGCAACATACAAATGTAATACTTTCTAAATACAGGATTAGCTGAAATAAATGCATCTTTATAATGAGCTTCTTCCTGGACAGCCTCGTCATAAACTACTATACTAATGGCTGAAATGAATGAGTCATTTAATCCCTTTCCAAACTTTGTCCGTCGCAAATAAACCAGATTGTAGAGTTAGATAATCTTCTAGTTTTATGATGAGTTTTGAGCAAATCTGCTACCTATTTATTATAACTCTGATTGGGACTTCAATGACTTTCATAATTATTTTGTGTAGTGTCTCATCATTTGTTTCTGAATATTGGTTTGCCAATTGTTATTCACTACATTTCCATTCTTTTTTAAACATCCAAGTGCCACAATTTCCACTAGCTAGGAATCCCATTATTACTTAACACATTTCATTTTATAGTTGCATAAATTACATTTTTTTAAACAATCATCTTCTTACGTCTCTTGTGAGATTTGTTTTATAAGCGTCCTTGGTAGGCATGCTTTTCGAATATATCTTCTGAAGTGCAATATCAAAGAGAATAATAATCTATTTACTGTTAGACAAACAAATATTTCAAATCTCAGAAGACAATATCTACTGAGTGATGTCATTTAAAAATGCATGCTGCAGTTTAGTGTAATATTTCACAAATATACATTTTCCTCAATTGTTATTGTTTATCCTAAAAAGAATGGAAGGGTCGTCATGTCTGTGCCCATTTTTGTCTTAAAATAATAACACATTATGCAAGAATAAAAATACACTGCTGTTAGAAATTGGGTTCTTGGTTGACTGGGGTGTGAACCCTGGTCAAGCAATAACCCCAATCCTAGTCAGGGTAAGGGACCAGCAATCCCCAAATTACCTATGACCACTCTCTGGTAGCTTTACACAGAGCAGTCAGGCTTAACTTGAAGGCAATGTGTAAAGTATTTGTGTAACACTTCAAACAGTAAATACTGTGAAAACACCACACAAAAAGTTCCCACACCAGGTTAGAAAAACAGAGTTTAATTTTAATTTATTAAATAAAACAAGACCAAAATGACAAAAATCATATAAGTAGATCTTGAGATGTTAATTTTTAAAGAATAAATAGTAAAATAGTTCTTAGAAGTAATAAGCACTTATTTGTGGTAACAGGTTGCGCCGGACCGGGGAAAAGTCAAAAGTTCAGGCCAACCACAATGGAGCATGGAATGGCTACAGGGACCACGGTTGGCCTGCTGAACAAAAGTACCTTGATCCTGGATGTGTCGACGTTGAGGGATGCATGATGCAGTTGAAGAGATGTGTCGGTGTTGATCCACGCAGTGGCGGCACTGTGCTGGTCCTGATTCGCATAGCATCACCAATGCACCAGCTCCAATGAGTGGCAGGGCTGCGATGCAGAGTTCTCAGCATCGTTGTCGAGGCTGCGCTCGATGGAGATGCAAAGTCCTTGCGCCGGCTAGAGCGTTGCACAGTGGAGGTTCCAAAGACGATGCGTCAGGGCCGATCCACGCAAAGAGGCAATGCGCCAGTTCGGATCCTTGCAATGGTGCTGATGTGCCAGTTAGAGGTAGTATGCGTGTGCTTTGCTGAAGCAAGCGTCTGAGGTCTCACTTCCAAGGGTACAAGACTGGGGTGGCACCACCTGGCAGAGTCCAGGTGCAGAAGCAGGTAAGTTGGAAGTCTTTTATGCCCCTGAGTCTTCAGATCAGGAGTCAGCCAACTAGCCCTTGAGTCACTCTAGGTTCTGGGTTCAAGTGATGCAGGTCCAGTTCTTTTCACCCAGGCAATGAGGGCAGCGGGTCAGCACAGCAGGGCAGCAGTTCTTCCAGAGCAGCAGTCCAGCAGAGTGGCTGTCCTACAGCAGCACAACAGTCCTTCTTTTTGGCAGAGTATCCACAGGGATGGAAGTGTACTGAAGTGGTGGGATCTGAGGTCCAGCTTTTATACCCAGTCTTGCCTTTGAAGTGGGGGAGACATCAAAGACGGGCCTTTAAAGTTCACACAGACCCTCCCTTCCTGCCCTGGCTTCAGGTTTACAACAAGGGGCTATGCAATCCTTTGTGTGGGGACAGGACACATCCTATTCAGGTGTAAGTGAGTGCTCATCTACTTCCTTTCATCCAGTCAGGATGGCCCAACAAGTCACACCTAAGCTCCCATTGTGTGCGGCTGTCTAGAGGGAATACACAAAGAGAAGCTGTCCCCCAACCCAGACTTGCAAGCAGAGACAGGCTGGAGGCACACAGGGCTAAGAGCAGGAAAAAGCCAACTGTCTAAAAGTGGCATTCTCAAAATGTTAATGAAAAATACAACTTTGACATTAAAGAGGAATTATCATTAAAATTCCATAGGTACCAAACACCACTGATCAACCTCCTCTCAATTAGGAATTACAGCTTATTAAATGTAATAAGGAAACCCAAATGCTACCCTATGAGAGGGGCATGCTTCACAGCAGTGAAAAAGGAATTTGGCAGTTTTTCAGTACAAGGACATATAAAACTTGAAAGTAAGTGTCCTACATCTTACTTGCACAGCACCCTGCCCTATTGGCTACCTAGGGCCTACCTCAGGGGCGACCTATGTGTAATAAAAGGGAGTTTAAGGCTTGGCAAGGGGTTGTTAATACCAAAATCACATGGCAGTGTAACACTGCATTCAGGCTGCACTGGCAGGCCTGGGACATGTGCTAAGGTGCGACTTAAGTGGGAGGCACAATAAATGCTCCAGGCCCAATGGAAGCATTTAGGGGCATATTTATGAGGGGAGGTGCATCGCTCTTGCACCACGCAAAGTGGTGCAAGTGCAATGCAAAGCCAAGATGCGATTTATGAAGCCACGAATGGCCACCTTGCATAGCCCTGACTGGCTTCATAAATTTGAAGTAACGCAATGCAGCGCAAATTGCTGTGTTGCGTTATTCTGCCCTGGGAAGGCGTTCCATGGGAGTTGCGTCTGTGTTCCCACGCAACTTCCATGGTTTTTGATGCATTCCCAGATTTACCAAAAGTGGCGGACCTGGGAATGCGCGAAAAAGATACACCTTCTCAGGGAAGGCGTAACGAGGAGAAATGTCTTTATTAGGAATATGCCTTTCATGATTGTTTTTGCGCAGGAAGGTGCTGCTTCCTGCTCAAAAACAATCCTGCATGCAACACAAGCACTCTTGCACCATGGTGCAAGGGTGCCTGTGTTGAATCTAGGCAGCCAAAAAGCCAATATGGCACATTGCTTCCCTTTCCCTGTCATGCAGCTCAGTGCAGTAAGGTGACTTGCTGCGCTGCGCCGCACCGCACTGCATGACTTTCACATAAATATGTACCTTAATTTACAGGCCCTGGGTATATGGTATACCACTCTCAAGTGACTTACAAGTAAATTAAATTTGCCAATCAGGTATATGCCAATTAAACCATGGTTAGAGGAGTGAGCTGGTTAGCAGTGGTAGAGTGCACAGAGTCCTAAGGCCATCAGAAGCATAAATCCAGCAAAATTGAAGGCAAACAAGCAACTGATGTAAGGATTAAGTATGTGGGCTGAAGGCCAGGCAGATACACTTTATGAAGATGGGCCCTTTTTCTATGTTTGATAAATATATGCAATATATAGGTACATTAACACTTTCTTACACGTACATTTTGCATTATAGTTTGTGCTGGCCTGGCAGGCTACACAAAATGTGAAGTTGGAATTGAAGAACCATGGGGTGTGGCTCTAGAAGCAGGGGTGAAGGAGATGCTTCAGCACCCCAACTTAACCATGCAGACGTTCTGAATAGAAATGAGCAATAAGCAGGTGTTTAAGCTCAGTTTTTCTCTTATCGCATTTGCTGTGAGTTTAAAGGCAGAGATAAAGTCTCATGCAATGTATTTTGACAAACTGCTGCTTATTTAAAATTAAGATTGTTTTTTTTTACTTTTTCTTGACTGCGGAGTGAGGGAATTTTATAATGTGAACCAAGTAACAATCTTGCTGTGTTACAGAAGTATGAAAGAAAGGCTGCTGGATGTCAATTTATTTCTAACACACAACATGTAAATACGTTTAAGAGAATTTTACAATATTTCAAACTGTGTCAGCTGCAAGTAACTTTTCAAATGAGGCACACCGTTTTCTAAGTTCTTAGATATGAAAAACCAAAAATTTTAATAATATCAAAACAAAGAATCTTTACTTGTGTAATTCGCAAATGATAAATATGCGCTCACACTTGATGTCAGCATGTTTTTGTTTGTGCGCTACATAAGGTTAGCAATAAAGCTGGATGTATTATGCAAATTTAGTGGTTATTTCAAGAGGCCATTGCAAGAGAAAATGTAATCAATCCAAAAGGCAGTACCATGGCACACCATGTTTTATTCATTTATTTGGGCAATGTGCCTAAAATGCACCACTGAGGGCACACTATCTGCCCACCATTGTTCTGACGAATGAGTGTGGCATTTGCAACACTAACTTTTTCACAAGTCCTCTGGCTTTACTGTATAACATTGACAGCAGCACCCACATTCTGGAAAAAATTGTTCCAGCTACATGGGTTACAATGGCGACAGTGGCATAAAGAAAAACGACGTGCCAGCACTTCAGTGTGGCAAAATACTCTGCATATTCTCGTCACCTGCAGTACAACTTTCCAGCACTCAATATGACCACCTCACTAACGCACAGTTGTGGGCTGCAAAGCAGAAGACCCCCTGAATGGTGGGAGTCCCATGCGCTAGAACGGCAGGGGTGGTTTTATTCCCTAGAATGGTGATCCCTGATATGTAACGTCATGTGATACTATGTTGAGTGCCGCCATTTAAGTGCAAGGCCTCAGCATGAGAACAAGGTAATATCGTTTCTAAAGTTACACAAGCCACACTTTCATGTCAATGTGTGATATTTGTTAATTCAATGGGTTGAGAAAAGTTTTCATCATATTTCTAGGAAGTAAATATCATTCAATACGGCATGTATGAATCTCGAATCCTACAGTGAATGCACTTCAATAGTGAAGTCAAGTCCAACACTTTACATTACTAACGTTAGGACACACAGGTGTGTAGTGCTAACTGCACGTATATAATACATATTTATAATGTGTAAGAATGGAGCCAAAATTACACCATTCCAATCCCCCCTCTAATGGCGAATCAAGCCATCACATCAAGATAAGCATCTCTTTCCAGATGGACAATTCACAGTCTAATTGTTTTCATCATCTTTCTCATGGATTCCTCCAAAAACTTCATGTCATCATAGTATTCACTTTGTCTATTTTCTAATTCTATGCCTGCTCTCTTCAATCCCCCTGTCACTTGTGCACATTTGTAACCTTTGAAAAATGCAAACAGAGCCAATCCACAAAGAACAATTATCATTAGGGATCTCAATATGCTTCCAATAATTCCACTTGGTAAGTTTCCAAACCATCTGCCTCCAGCAGAAAATCCATTCCCTATTGCTTCCCAAGTACCTGATGCTTCCAACCCTTTCAAATCTCTCTTCAAGTCAATAATGTTCTTAGTATATCTCTTCAAATCCTTACTCTTGTCAGGAATGTAAGTAGAGCATTGCTGAACTTTTAACATCCAACTGACTCTGCCCTCTTTTGCGAGGAGAAGGTCTAACGCAAGTCAATTCTGCAAAACCATGGATCTGATAGCAACTATCTCAGTATCTATAACTAAAAGTTCTCCAGCTTTACTAGTAAACAACTTAACAACTAAAGTAGAAAGCTTTCTAATCTTATGCAAATTCAGTATCACTCCCACAGATAGTATTATGGCACCAAAGATGTCTCCCACGATTTCACTAGCACTGGCGCCTCTATTAGTTCTCACTTGTTCTTCCCCTGTTGTGCCACCAAGATGTACCACATGATAGTTTTCCGGAAAAACTATCCCCATGTAAAATGTTCTATACCATCTCCTTGGCAACCTATAATAATCATTCTTCCTCCAAATATAGTAGAATCCTGGAATAACAGGATCTGCTCATCTAAATATAGTCCCCAATTCCCACAAGTTTCAAAAGTGTGATCACATTCACTCCTACCTACAAAATAAGTATCTAAGTTAGATGCTCTAGTATAAACACACAGTTTCCCATGGTGCTGCTAATCTAATGCTAATGCAGCTATGTTTCAGCTACCTTATGTTCAACCTCTTCTTTAGCCCATGTTGGTGCACTCGTGTGATTTGCTGCTCTAGCCATAATAGTTCTTATCCAATCTTATACTGAATCTATAAATTTCTTCTCAACATCAGTCAATATACAAGTTAAATTGTGTCTATGGCCATCAGTTATATTTAATGTTGTGGTGGGTTTAAAGAAATGTCCAACTATATCCAGTGTTCTAGCATAAGGCTGACAATTCAAATATTTCAGCAAGGAATTTCTGAACAGACTACAGACCTGATTTAGATCTTGAGGGCAATTATATCCTATGGGATTTATATTTCGGTGGCCAGGATATCCGCCACCGTTGTGACGAAGTAACCCGTCCACCAAGATCTAAATCAGGCCCTAAGTCATAATTTGAATAATTATATTGGAGCAGTCCCTATCCACAGAAAAGACTCATCAACAAACTACAGGACACTCCAGAAGTCAGGGGAATATGGTGCTATTGAATACCCTCTGCTGTAGAGGCAGGCAATTGCATGCACACATAACAGTCCCTAGCATCCATAGTGTCAACATATTTGTAAAGCAATTTGGAATATGCATTCAATGATTAGTCTCCTCTAGAAGCATCTACATGTAAGTCTTTCTCATCTATTGTAGGTAAACTACTTTCAGCAGGAAATGGTATTTGAGGAGCACTTGTAGACCTAAACTCTTCTGCATGAGAAGTTGTGGGTAAGCTCCACATTACAAGCAAAACAATCAATACTAATGTCACAACAACAAATACTCCTACATACACATTTCTACATCTACCAGTATTAGTACTAGGCTCCGTAACTTCTCTGAGGTCAGACTGTTCAAGTGGAAGACAGCAATACAGTGTTCTCGGTCGGTTTCCACCTGGGCAAACAGTAAGCCAAAGTTCAAATGTCTTTTCAGCAAATTATGCACAAAGGATCTTCCTGAGACTTCCTTAGCCTTACTCTGTGTTCTTTTAAATAAGAACCTTCCATTCCTTTAACAGACTCTGGCCTCGGTACTCTTCTAAGGTTTTTTGAGCAAAATCTATTAAGTCCTTTTTAATAATCATGCACTTAAAATTCACTAATAATCACATTCAGGATAACGACTCAGTCTGTGTAGTGGCAGTGCAATTTCAAAGTTCAGTTCAGCCACATAGTTCAGCTCAAGGAGGCTCAATTGAATGCAAATTGTTATAGCAAAATGTGCAAAATTCATTCTCTCCCTGTCATTTGTAGCAACATATGTCCATTCAGGTGAGAAGTACCTTCGGCAGAGTAGTCTTGCTCTCTTTGATCTCCTAACTGCTGGCCCTTCCTCATCATTGTCACTTAGGACAGATCCTTCTGTATTTTCTGTGATAGTGTGTGGTACACACACTTGAGACAAACCGTGTCTTCCTCTCTCTTGTCTTCTTGGCCACCAGTCTCCAGGCACTACTCGCATTACTGCTGCACTAGGCCCTTCGCCAGGTTCTGAATCTGGTGTGGCTAACACCACCGGATGAGACCCTCCAAAACCAACTTCAATAGTTGACTCTCTCAGGACCCCCTGAGGCCGGACAAGTGATGTCCCAGCTCCTTGCTGGACTCCAACAGTTTGGCTAGCCTGACCCCTTTGTCTCACTGTAACCACCGGCACTTGAGGGGCAGGTGCTGTAATATCATCAAGGGGACAAGGGACTCTGTGAGTATGGGTGGCATGCACCCAGATGGGGAGACCTCCATACTTCACAGCTGTTGTACTGACCAAAATAACTTGGTAAGGACCTCACTAACGAGGTTCCAAGCATGATTTGCGCACATTCATTTTCACCATAAACCAGTCACCGGGACTGAGCTCATGGCACTGCTCCTGTTGAGGCGGGGCTCTAGCCTCTCCAATCCGATGAGACACAAAAGGCACCACATCAGTGTTGGAAACGGGGTTACCGAGACCGTTATGGTAGCATGGCGCAAAGCGGGGAAAGGCACGCGAAGGCAATGTGTAAGGCAGTTGTGCAGCACACTCTCACATTAACTCAGAAATGCGACGCAATAACCGGACACCACACCAGGCTTGTATAAGTAAAAATCAGGTTCCTTTATCTTGACCAAGATGGCATTCAATTATGCAAATTATACATTACATGCTCTTAACTATTCCACACTCTTTTAAAAAGACACTCAACAGTTCCTTTTAAAAACACAGCACCCCTAATGATTCAGGTGCACTACAAATGAGGGCCTATAACATGCACAACACTTTTCAGGTGTTAACAACTATGCATCAGGCCTCGGTACTCTGTACAGCCTATGGTACCCTAGGCAGGAGGGAATCCTACAGGGAACCCCTCAACATGTCCAGCAGCTGGGGGCTACCAAAAAGGGGGACTCCTTTATCTCCCGGGGAGGCTACTCTATAGTAGGTGCTTGGCCGTTGGTATTATGGCAATATAGGCCCCTCCCTCTGTAATCCCTCTTCAAGGGTGGCCCCCGGCCCCCAGGGGCTTAACCTAGAGCCCTAGGGGCCTCCTGGGCTCACCTGCGGTGTTGTGGCTGGCTGTGGGGCCTTACGGCGGACTCCTCTCTGGCCCGGCCCTCTGTGGTGGGGGCGGGGCCCGGCGCGAGTCTCGCGGCCCTCCGGCCGGTGCTGATTGACTTTCTCGAGGCTATGGAGCCTCTCGCGTGGTGTTTCCCTTCGTTGGGGGGCCGGTATGCCCCTCCTCCGGCCCCCGTGGAGTCCAGGGAGTGAGTGGGGACTCGGTGCGGGAGCCGGCGGTCCTGCCAGTCGGCTCCGGCGTCCCGAGAGGTGAGGAGGTCCTTCCTTACCTCCCGGCGTGCTGGGCGGAGGCGGGCTCTTCACGGCGCCCAATCCGGGCGCGGCGGCGATTCTTCGCGGGGCTCCCGTTGGCAGTGGAGCCCCGGGGACGTCCTCCCGATTGGCTCCGGCTGAGCCAATCGCGTCGCGGCCTTCTCTTCCTCCGGGGGCTCCCGATGACAGTGGAGCCCCTCTGACGTCGATGTTCGGCTCTGCTGGGCCAATCACGTCGCGGCTTCTGGTGGTTGCCAGGCGACGCCCTCTTCTCCGGCGATTGGCTTTGGCGGGCCAATCCCGTCGCGGCCTTTTCGGGGGCGCGACCTGTGACGCGGTCAGCGTCCCCGGCCCCTCGGCGACAGCGTCCACGGGCCGGGAGGCCGCAGCAGGCCTCAGTTCACTTCACGCGGCCCACGGGGCTGCGGCGGCGGTATTCTTGGCCGCGCTGGCAGCGGCAGGGGTCTCGGGCCCGGCGGTGACTTTTGGGGATTTCGGTGAGGGCGCGGACGGCGCCCTCACCACAGCTATGAATAGGGGAGAGATCTCCCGGCCTCAGTTCCCTTCTTCAAGCGGCGGCGGCCGCGGCGGTGATCCGGTCACCAGGTCAGTGACCGAGGGGGGGTCAAGTTCTCTCCACACTTGGGGGTTGCAGCGCAGGCGCGCTGACAGCCTTATGCACAGGCTGTGTAAGAGTGGTTCTTGGAGGACAGTCCAGCTGTCTGTATAGGTAGATAGGGGGTGAAGGCCTAGCGCTTAGGACGCAGCGCTTCGCCTCCTGATCCCCTCTCAATGGTTTTCACTTTAGGTCCTGCAGGTCATGGATTCAGCAAAGTCTCTTTATGAACAGGGGGGGTTGTGAGTTGGTGATTCTTGGAGGGGTTGATGTGCCTCCTGGCACGCTGGAGATGGTTCCCTGGGTCCCCTCACACTGGGCAAGATCAGTGGGTGGTGGGCGTTCCTCATCTATCTTACGGCAGCAGGGCCTTGACCCTGTCAGCGGCAGTAGTGTAGGTCTCCCCCTAGGCCCTAAAGTCTGTACTCCAGCGCAGGTTCTCCCAGGTTCAGCGGTGCCTCAACCTAACTAACTCCAGGTTTTCCCTCCAAAGCCTCTTATACCCCTAGGTCAGGTGACCCTCCCAAAGGCGGCAAAGTGTAACTCCTCCCACAGCCCGGAAGGTTCTGGAACCTTCCACCTACCTAGCTATGGGGCCCAGAGGCGGGGACGGGATGGCTACTGTATCCCTTGTCCCAGCCTGACTCTGGCGACTAGCGTGTATGTGTGGAAGGCCCTCTGCAGTAGCAGGGGCCTGTGGCAGCCATCTTTGGTGAGAGAGCACCTGCACCTCAGCACTGACCAGCAGTGGCAAGGCGCCCGGAGACCTAGGTCCAGTAAAAATATGGTGGCAAAAATGAGGCGCAGAAAGGGAAAAAAACAGGGTAAGACCACCCTAGGGCTGACAGGTCTAACACACGTCCCCCCCAGCCGAAAGAGGGGAGAGCTTCCCAACCTCTAGGGAGTTCTCTTCACTAAGGCGGAAAAACCGGGAGAGACCGTCAGCGTTGGCGTGGTCTACACCGGGTCGATGTTCCACCCGAAAGTCCATCCCCTGGAGGGAAATGGACCACCTCAACAATTTGGGATTTTCGCCTCTCATCTGCATGAGCCAGCGAAGGGGTCTGTGGTCGGTCTGGACCAAGAAGTGACAACCAAAAAGGTATGGCCTCAACTTCTTCACCGCCCAAACCACAGCAAAGGCTTCCCGCTCGATGGTACTCCACCGCTGTTCCCGGGGAGTAGTCGTCGGGAGATAAAGGCCACTGGCTGGTCTTGGCCATCGTCATTCAGCTGCGAGAGCACAGCTCCTATGCCATGCTCAGAAGCGTCTGTCTGCACGATGAATTCCCGGCCGAAGTCGGGGGTCCGGAGCACCGGTGCGGTGCACATGGCACGTTTAAGAGTCTCAAAGGCATCTTGGCAGGCAGCCGTCCAGATTACTCTGCGTGGCTGTTTCTTGGAAGTCAATTCCGTCAATGGGCCCACGATGGTTCCATATCCCTTGACGAACCGGCGGTAGTATCCCGTGAGGCCGAGAAAAGCTCGGACCTCTGTTTGGGTCTTGGGGGGCTCCCAGGCCATGATGGTCTCAATCTTGGCTTGGAGGGGTTGCACCTTACCTCCGCCCACCAGATGTCCCAGGTACACGACAGATCCCTGTCCAATCTGGCACTTGCTGGCCTTGATGGTTAGACCAGCCCTTTGCAAAGCCTGCAGCACCTCCTGGAGATGCTGCAGATGGTCTTCCCAGCTGCTACTGAAGACAGCTATGTCATCCAGGTAGGCAGCAGAGAAGGCCTCTAGGCCAGACAGCACCTGGTTCACCAACCGCTGGAAAGTGGCGGGAGCATTTTTCAACCCGAAGGGCATCACCTGGAATTGAAAGTGGCCCTCGGGGGTGGAGAACGCAGTCTTCTCCCTTGCTCCTTCCGCCATGGCGATCTGCCAATATCCTGATGTTAAATCAATGGTACTCAAATACCGGGCTGCTCCCAGCCGGTCAATGAGCTCATCCGCCCGAGGGATCGGGTGAGCGTCGGTCTTGGTGACCGAATTGAGTCCACGATAATCCACACAGAACCGAAGTTCTGGTGTGGTGCCCGGGGGGCCGCTTTCGGCACCAACACTACCGGACTAGCCCAAGGGCTACTGGAAGGCTCAATCACCCCCAGTTCTAGCATCTTTACCACCTCACTCTGGATACTAGCCTTGACCTTATCGGACAGCCGGTAAGACTTGTTCTTCACTGGCGGACTGTCCCCTGTGTCCACATCATGGGTACACAGGTGCGTGATTCCAGGCGTGAGGGAAAACAACGAGGCGTACTGCCCCAAAACCTGGCGGCAGTCCCTCTGTTGCTCTGGGGTCAAGGATGGGGCGAGGACTACTCCCTCTACCGAACCATCCTTCTCGTGGACCGCCAGAAGGTCTGGCAGAGGCTCACTCTCTTCCTCCTCACTCCCATCCGTTATCATCAAGAGAGTGAGCTCGGAACGCTCCTGGTGTGGCTTCAGGCGGTTGACGTGGAGCACCCTGTGGGGTTGACGGGGGTCTTCATGTCGACGACATACGTGGTCTGGCCTTTTCGTTCTAAGATCTCAAACGGCCCAGTCCATCGGTCCTGGAGGGCGCTAAGCTCTCCTGGCTCCATGACCCACACCTTCTGTCCAGCGTCTAACTCTACCGTCCGCGCGTTCCGGTCATACCATTGCTTCATGACGGCCTGACTTGCCTCTAAGTTGTCCGAGGCCTCCTTCCACAGCTTGGCCACTTGGCTGCGGAACGCCAGCATATAGCTGACCACATCACGGGGAAGCTTCGAGGAAGACTTCTCCCACCCCTCTTTGACAAGACTGAGGGGCCCCCGAACGGGGTGGCCATAGAGCAGCTCAAAGGGGCTGAAACCGACCCCTTCTGCGGCACCTCTCGGTAGGAGAAGAGCAGACAGGGTAAGAGGACGTCCCACTTTCTTCTCAAGTCCTCGGGTAGGCTCCTGATCATCCCCTTCAAGGTTTTGTTGAAGCGCTCCACGAGCCCGTTCGTCTGGGGGTGGTAAGGAGTGGAGAACCGGTAGGTCACTCCACACTCCTTCCACATGGCCTGCATGTAGGCCGACATGAAATTCGTGCCCCTATCTGACACCACGACCTTGGGGAATCCCACTCGGGTAAAAATCCCCATGAGGGCCCGCGCCACCACCGGTGCTGTGATGGTCCTCAGAGGGATTGCCTCTGGGTACCGGGTGGCGTGGTCTACTAGCACCAAAATGAACCTATGCCCAGCTGAAGTCGGCGGATCCAACGGCCCGACAATGTCAATCCCCACTCGCTCAAAAGGGGTATCGACCACTGGGAGAGGTTCTAGAGGGACCTTCACCTTAGTCCCTGTCTTGCCGCTTGCTTGGCAAGTGGTGCAGGTCTTGCAATAAGTGTCAGAAGTGACGCGCATCCTGGGCCAGTAAAAATGTGGGACCAAGCGCGCAAACGTCTTGTCCTGGCCCAGGTGTCCTGCTAGTGGTATCTCATGCGCCAACTCTAGCAGAAAGGCTCGGTGGCATTGGGGGACCACCACGGCCCTTGAGGACCCATGCACCGGAGCCTTAGGCTCACTGTAGAGGAGACCATCCTCCCAGTAGACATGGTAATTACCAGTCTCTGTTCCAGCTGCTTGGGCGTCGGCCTGTTGCCGTATGCCAACAAGCGTAGGGCACTCCCTCTGTGCCCGGCAAAATTCTTCCCGGGTAGGCCCTCCTTCCACCTGCCACTCTGCAGGGGTCGGCAGGTCCCCCACGGGAAAACCAACCACCTCAGCGGACTCCGGGGTCACCTCCGCGGGCTCCCCATCCATCTCACCGGGTGTTTCCTCCCGGACATCTCCTCGTCCAGCAGTGGGCTGGGCCCTTCTTTCAGGCTCCAACCCGGGCTGAGTTCCTGGTCGGGCAGCCATGGACCGCGTGATAACGCAAGTCCATCCTGGTAACCCCAACATCTCAGCATGGGCATTGAACTCTACCTCTCTCCAGGCAGTATGTTCTAAATCGTTGCCCAGCAGACAGTCAACTGGCATGGCAGGGCTCACCGCAACCTTCATCAGACCTGACACTCCTCCCCACTCAAAGGGAACTTGGGCCACGGGGTAATGACCCAGGCTATTATCAGCCATCACAACCGGGTGGAACTCCTCAGGAATCACCTGCTCTGGGGACACCAGCTGACGTTTCACCATTGTCATACTGGCACCTGTGTCCCTCAGAGCCTCCACCTCCTCCCCGTTCACCAGGACCCTCTGCCGATACTTGGCAGTGTTCTCGGGTACCTGCACCCTTGGGATGATCTCCCTATCCCCCAGGGAAACTAAGGTCAAGCCTGTCCACTCACCTCCCCTACCTAGGGACAACTCCTCCCCAAGCGCTACACTGGCCACCCCGGGGGTCTTACCTCCTGTGGGGGCTGGGGCTCTCTTGCGACACTGGGCATCCCCCTTGTAGTGTCCAACCTCCCCGCACTCGTAGCACCGGACAGTTCTGGGCTGCTGACTCCTGTCAGGGTAAGTGGGTTTCTGGTATCCAGATTGGGATGGGAAACCTACCCCTCTCCCAGGCGGTCTATTTTGGGGACCTTTAAAGAACTCCCTCTTTTTATCTCCCCCTCTTTCTTCTGGGGGAACACCTGTCCACCCTTCGGGGGATCCGCCCCGGCTCCCTTGTGGGACACCCTAGTGCTGACCCACGTGTCTGCCTCCTCTGCAAGCTCCCTTGGGTTGGTCAGCTTGCGGTCCACCAAGTACTGGCGCAGCTCCGGAAAACATTTCTCGAGGAGGTGCTCTCTCAAAAATAGGTCGTACAGCCCAGTGTAATTGTCAACCTCGCTGCCACGCACCCAACCCTCTAATGCCTTCCGGGCATAATCATAAAAATCTACCCAGTTTTGTGTGGTGAGCTTGTGGCTGTTGCGAAACTTTTGGCGGTACTTCTCAGGGGTGAGGCCAAACTTCCTGAGCAGGGCCTCCCTCATGATAGGGTAGTTGGTTCGATCCCCCTTTTCTAAGGTTAGCAGTGTGTCCCTGACTAGTGGAGGTATGTATCTATAAAGTCCTCCTCCCCAGTAGCTCTCAGGAACTCTATGGGCCACCAAAGCTACCTCGTACGCCGTCAACCACTTGTCTATGTCATCACCCACACTAAAGCTGGCCATCACCTCCCTGGGTAGGTAAAATTTGGGCTCCTGTGGAACCCCAGTAGGTACGCTGCCACCATTTCCTTTGCCTTCCATTTCCATTTGCAAGGCTCGGAGCTCCAGTTCTTTCAGGCTAAGCTCATGTACAAGCCTTCTTTCCTCCATGGCTAGCCTTCCCTGTTCTCGCTCCCTTTCCATCTTAGCCAATTCTAATGTCAATTGCCTTTGCTGCCTTCTGTCCTCGAATTCCTCTGGTGACACACTCCCCCTGACGCACTACTGCCTGCCCTGGAACGTCTTCCTGGCAACACATTCTCGCTGACGTCAATGTTCAGTAGGCTCAGTTCTCCTGGGTCGTCTGTCTCCCTCTGCTCCTCCTCCTCCCCTCTTCCCTCCGGGTGGGCCATGACCCATGCCCTCAAAGCCTTCTGAAGTACCTCCTTCCTGGCACCTCGCTTGACGGCCACCCCCCTCTCTAGGCAGAACTCCTTGAGCTGGTTCACCGTGTACCTCTCTAGGTCGGCTAGCTCAAACTCCATCCTCCTAGGTGGGGTCCCAGACAACTTAAGGAAGGGGTCCTAAATGGAAGGCAGCAGGTCTTAACACAGGACTAATACAACTGGCAATTTACAATAGAATTCCTCCTACTTATTATTTTCCTAGGTGTCCAATTGCGGCGCACACTGAGTCACTGTAGGGTGCTGCACAAATACCAGTCCTTATCCCACCGCTGAACACCAATGTTGGAAACGGGGTTACCGAGACCGTTATGGTAGCATGGCGCAAAGCGGGGAAAGGCACGCGAAGGCAATGTGTAAGGCAGTTGTGCAGCACACTCTCACATTAACTCAGAAATGCGACGCAATAACCGGACACCACACCAGGCTTGTATAAGTAAAAATCAGGTTCCTTTATCTTGACCAAGATGGCATTCAATTATGCAAATTATACATTACATGCTCTTAACTATTCCACACTCTTTTAAAAAGACACTCAACAGTTCCTTTTAAAAACACAGCACCCCTAATGATTCAGGTGCACTACAAATGAGGGCCTATAACATGCACAACACTTTTCAGGTGTTAACAACTATGCATCAGGCCTCGGTACTCTGTACAGCCTATGGTACCCTAGGCAGGAGGGAATCCTACAGGGAACCCCTCAACATGTCCAGCAGCTGGGGGCTACCAAAAGGGGGGACTCCTTTATCTCCCCGGGGAGGCTACTCTATAGTAGGTGCTTGGCCGTTGGTATTATGGCAATATAGGCCCCTCCCTCGGTAATCCCTCTTCAAGGGTGGCCCCCGGCCCCCAGGGGCTTAACCTAGAGCCCTAGGGGCCTCCTGGGCTCACCTGCGGTGTTGTGGCTGGCTGCGGGGCCTTACGGCGGACTCCTCTCTGGCCCGGCCCTCTGTGGTGGGGGCGGGGCCCGGCGCGAGTCTTGCGGCCCTCCGGCCGGTGCTGATTGGCTTTCTCGAGGCTATGGAGCCTCTCGCGTTGTTGTTCCCTTCGTTGGGGGGCCGGTATGCCCCTCCTCCGGCCCCCGTGGAGTCCAGGGAGAGAGTGAGGACTCGGTGCGGGAGCCGGCGGTCCTGCCAGTCGGCTCCGGCGTCCCGAGAGGTGAGGAGGTCCTTCCTTACCTCCCGGCGTGCTGGGCGGAGGCGGGCTCTTCACGGCGCCCAATCCGGGCGCGGCGGCGATTCTTCGCGGGGCTCCCGTTGGCAGTGGAGCCCCGGGGACGTCCTCCCGATTGGCTCCGGCTGAGCCAATCGCGTCGCGGCCTTCTCTTCCTCCGGGGGCTCCCGATGACAGTGGAGCCCCTCTGACGTCGATGTTCGGCTCTGCTGGGCCAATCACGTCGCGGCTTCTGGTGGTTGCCAGGCGACGCCCTCTTCTCCGGCGATTGGCTTTGGCGGGCCAATCCCGTCGCGGCCTTTTCGGGGGCGCGACCTGTGACGCGGTCAGCGTCCCCGGCCCCTCGGCGACAGCGTCCACGGGCCGGGAGGCCGCAGCAGGCCTCAGTTCACTTCACGCGGCCCACGGGGCTGCGGCGGCGGTATTCTTGGCCGCGCTGGCAGCGGCAGGGGTCTCGGGCCCGGCGGTGACTTGTGGGGATTTCGGTGAGGGCGCGGACGGCGCCCCTCACCACTAGCTATGAATAGGGGAGAGATCTCCCGGCCTCAGTTCCCTTCTTCAAGCGGCGGCGGCCGCGGCGGTGATCCGGTCACCAGGTCAGTGACCGAGGGGGGGTCAAGTTCTCTCCACACTTGGGGGTTGCAGCGCAGGCGCGCTGACAGCCTTAGGCACAGGCTGTGTAAGAGTGGTTCTTGGAGGACAGTCCAGCTGTCTGTATAGGTAGGTAGGGGGTGAAGGCCTAGCGCTTAGGACGCAGCGCTTCGCCTCCTGATCCCCTCTCAATGGTTTTCACTTTAGGTCCTGCAGGTCATGGATTCAGCAAAGTCTCTTTATGAACAGGGGGGGTTGTGAGTTGGTGATTCTTGGAGGGGTTGATGTGCCTCCTGGCACGCTGGAGATGGTTCCCTGGGTCCCCTCACACTGGGCAAGATCAGTGGGTGGTGGGCGTTCCTCATCTATCTTACGGCAGCAGGGCCTTGACCCTGTCAGCGGCAGTAGTGTAGGTCTCCCCCTAGGCCCTAAAGTCTGTACTCCAGCGCAGGTTCTCCCAGGTTCAGCGGTGCCTCAACCTAACTAACTCCAGGTTTTCCCTCCAAAGCCTCTTATACCCCTAGGTCAGGTGACCCTCCCAAAGGCGGCAAAGTGTAACTCCTCCCACAGCCCGGAAGGTTCTGGAACCTTCCACCTACCTAGCTATGGGGCCCAGAGGCGGGGACGGGATGGCTACTGTATCCCTTGTCCCAGCCTGACTCTGGCGACTAGCGTGTATGTGTGGAAGGCCCTCTGCAGTAGCAGGGGCCTATGGCAGCCATCTTTGGTGAGAGAGCACCTGCACCTCAGCACTGACCAGCAGTGGCAAGGCGCCCGGAGACCTAGGTCCAGTAAAAATATGGTGGCAAAAATGAGGCGCAGAAAGGGAAAAAAACAGGGTAAGACCACCCTAGGGCTGACAGGTCTAACAATCAGGCAGTCTATTGCAGTAATCAAGAATCATGTCTTCAGTGATGTTCACAAGCACATTTGCAGGCACTGCTGGCAGTCTCATTGCTGTGCCCAAGATTATCTCATGGGGAGACCTTTCCTCCTGTCCAGAGTACTGTGTACGCTCATCAGCACAAGAAGCAAAGCATCAGACCACTTCTAGGATGTTGAGACACACACTTTAGCCAATCTGGATTTCAAAGTCCCATTGACTTGCTCCATAATACTGGAAGCCTCTGGTTGATAACAGCAATGTAGCCTCTGTTCGCCTTGAAATGCGGCACACAACATCTTCAGGACCTCATTTTAAAAATGAGTTCCTCGGTCTGACTCCAGAGGAATCAGGAACCCAAAACGTGGTATTAACTCCCTCAACAACAACTTAGCCACTGTGAGACTATCATTTATACTAGTCGAGTCAGCTTTGAACCAACGCAAGAAGATGCACGCAATCACTAGGATATATCTCAGCCCATTGCACACAAGTATCTCAATAAAGTCATGTGCATCCTGTTGAAGGCACGTGATCTCCCTATGTGAGTCAGTGTTACTGCCGTTCTTCTGCCTACATTCTACTACTGACACACAACACATGTGTGACACAACCCTTAAGGCACCAGCTTAAACCTGGGGTTAAACCTTGTGTGCCTAAACAAGTGCACCATGGCATCTCTGCCTACATGTACTAGTCCATGATAATGTCTCGCCATTGGAGGCAGCAAACTATCTGGCAACACAGGTCTTCAATCTCCTGAAACCCAAATGTCATCCTCATCTCTTTTGACACAACTTTCTAACCCAACCTTGCTTCTCTGTTTTTGAAACTTCCTTCTGTAGCCTCTTAACTTCCTCCCATGCATCAACTGCAGTCAACAGCAGACTGTAATTTGTCTCATCTGATCTTTTATTTTGGTACTCCCCATTGAAGTTACAAGCATTTAGAGCTCAATATCTGGCTGTTTCATCCACATACCTGTTGCCCACAATTATGTAATTGGTTCTGTTGCAGTGTGCTGAGCACTTTATGACCACAATATAGGCAAGTAAGTGTAATTCCTTCAACAAGTTATGTACACTTTCCCTATTTTGGATTGGAGAAGCCGAAGAGGTCATAAATCCACTTTGTAACCACAACTGTCCGAAATCATGAACAACACCAAAGCCATGCTATCAGTGAAAATGGCCACTCTCAGTTGGTCTGAAACACATCATGCTCTAGTAAGAACAATCAATTCAGCTACTTGTGCAGAAAATACTCCTTGACGCCAAGAGGCTTCAACCAAACCTGAGACAGTGTAGACTGCATAGGCAGCTCTCAGACTTCCTTCATGGTCTCATAAGCAGGAACCATCAACAAACATTACATAATCTGATTCTTGTAGTGGCACATCTTGTACGTCAGGTCTTTGCTTGGTACACAGTTCAGTAACGCTGTGGCAGTCATGCTCAACCTCCCCTTCCACCACATCATTCCTAGGTACAAGTAAAAGAGTAGTAGGAGTAAGGATAGTACATCGCTTCAAGGTGATATATTTTCCACGGCAAGTATGACTTGCTCATGCTTGGTCAGGCGGCTATTCGTGAAGTACTGGGTCCTAGTATGGGTTAACAGTACTTTTACAGAGTGGGGAACAAAAACAGTCAGAGTACTACCCATAACAATGTTCTCACACTGTTCACTATTGACACCTGTGGAAGCCACAGCTTTAAGACAACCGGACAAAGCAGCAGCTACTAGGTCAAGTGTAGCTGAAAAAGATGCAATGGGTCTACAAGCATTCTCATGCATCTGGGTTATCACTGAGAGAGCACAGCACTCCTGCGCACTGAAAACCAAAGCAAAACATTTATTTTGATCCGGCATTCCCAGTGCTGAGGCACAACAGAGGCTTTCGCTCAACTCTGAGAAGGCACGCATGTAGATGTTATCCCATGGTACCAGATCTGACACATTTCTGTGTGTCACCCTCTGTACAGGCTTGCCTACTAGGGAAATGTTGGGGTTCCACTGTCGACAGTAACTCACCATTCCCAAGAACATCCTGACTACTTTCTGAGTAGTCGGCGGATTCAGTTTCAGAATCACTGAGATTCTTTCTTGTGACACCTTCCTCGCTTCTTTCTCAATGTGATGTCCTAAGTACAAGACCTCTTTCTTATAGTACTGCAACTTGTCTGGGGACACCTTATGTCCTTTCTCAGCTAAATGGTTCAACAGAGCAATTGTGTCTAATTTGCAAACCTTCTGTGTATTTGATGCCACCAATAGGTCATCAATGCACAGGACCAGTACTTAGTGATAGGGCATTACAAGGGATTCCAGATTCTTTTTGAGGATCTGGTTAAAGATGGATGGACTCTCCGTAACCCTTGTGGGACTCAGCACCATGCCAAAACATGGCTGCCGAACCAAAATGTAAAGCTGAACTGACTATCCTCATGCAGCGGTCCGGAAAAGAAGTCTTGGTACAAATCAATGACAGTGAACCACTCGGCCTCACATGGAATCTGAAATAAAATCACAGCTGGATTCAGTACGACAGGACAACAAGGGACAACTATGGTGTTGATTCTTCTTAAATCCTGCACTATGCAATATTTTCCATTGGGTTTCTATAAACCCATAATGGGTGAGTTACTTGGACTCCCCATAATCTCACTCCACTTTCGGACATAGCCAATTAATTCCCTGATCGGTAATGCTATTCCTGACGTTCTCAGGTCATGGTCAATAAAGCTTAGATGGTAACTCTTCTGTAAGGCTTTGGATTTCTGTAAGGCAATTTCATATGTCTGAGCCAATACAGACAACCTTTCATGAGCTTGTCCAGCACTTCTAGTAATATCTTTACACAAACAAAAGTTCATCATCCCATTTAATTAGAACATGTCAAGATTTTCAAGTATCATTTTGTCTAATTATAGTTTCAGTTTGGCCACATCTATTGTCTTTTCCTTCTCTCGGACTTGAACATTCTTTCCACTTGATCCAGGATTCCCACTATCAGTTGGGGTGTCTATACCTTAAAACCAATCATCAAGTTCTCGGGTAGTAAGACCAGGTTGTTCTACCGAGGTATTAAGAATTATCACTCCGCTAAAAGAACCACGATTTGCATCAGGTGGTGAGTTCAAAAGAGACTTGTCAGAACTTGGCAAACACATAGACATATCTGTCCTGGGGGTAGTGTTATTAACAATTGGAAGCACAGTCGTGTTGGGCATGAAATAGGGTGGTGATCTTTGGGAAGACCTTCCAGTTGGGCCAAACCCTGTCTGATTTATTGTAGGGTCTGTACTTGCAGCACATGGTGTATTCCCTTGTGTCAGATCCAGAGGAATTGGTCTCGTTGTGAAGCCCACAGGATTGCTACCTGAGGTTCCCATCCTAGTAGCAACAGCCAAAGTATGTATAGCATTTCCTACCACTCCAGGTTTATGAAAATGAACTACAGGATCAATTGCAACAGAAACAGTTAGTGCATCTGGAGAATTTACAACAGGTAAATTTTGAGGGACTGTCATTCCTGAACCCCCTCCCATTGAATTGGAATTTGCATCTACTGGTGCCAAAGGCACATTAAAATTTCCGCAAGTATGTGCATTATTCGCTCCTCCAGTTTGGGTCACATTGTATGGAGGTGGACAATTTAAATATAATTTGTTTATGAAATCCTCATTTGAATTGCTATTACTGTCCTCAGCTGCATTCTCTGTATCATCAGCCTCTTTCTTCTTTTTCTTCTCCTTTCATTTCCCTTTTCTTTCTTGCTCACTCGTTAATGCAGTGTACAGTCTAACTCTCTGATCACGTCAGTTCTCCATGTTTTCTGTTCTGCATCCTGTCTAGCATACGCACCAGTGCGTATGGCTTTCTTGACCCTTTGTTGAAATCACTCTCTCTGTCTAAGGTGGCTGTATGTTCCCAATATTAAGTGCTTCATGTTGTGTAGGTCTAGGAGGTGGTTTCATGTCATACAACCTCCTTCTCAAATGTTCAGTGATTCTCAAATTAAATGTGCCATAACATGAACACGTCAAAGGACCATCTTTCGCACTAATCTTATGCCATTGTTCAAGCCAAATACACATGTGAAAATCCACGTTTATTGCCATATGATGACCTGGTGTACCTTCGGGTGGTGCCTCTTCCTCCTTTCTAACAGGTACAGTCACATTTCCCCTCATTAGACATTGTAGTGCTTTGAAGAATTTAGGGGCATATCTACAAGGGCCGGCGATAATTATCGCTCAGCGCTCTTAGCGTGAGGATAATTATCGCCGGCCAACTCTGGATTTTATCACGGAGATAGCGTGCTATCAGCAACGCTTATCTCCAAAGCGATAAACTTCAGAGCGCAAGCCGCCAACTGTGCGATTATCGCTGGAAATCCAGCGATAATCGCACAACTTTTGGCGTTAGCTTGCTGATAGGGCCACACATACTTAGCCATGATATCCACCTTCCATAGGATATCATGGCTAAGTCAGCTTCAAAGCAGGCGTAAGAAATGTAGCGATAACAGAGGTTATCGCTACTTTTCTTATCGCTATGCTTGTTAGCGATGCCCTTGATAATTGGAGAAATGTCGGTTAGCGACATTTCTCCAGTTATTTCGGGAAGGAACGCCCACTTTGCATCTCACTAGAGATGCAAAGCTGGGCGATACAAAAAGGGCGAAGAAGCATGGATTCACGCGTTAGCGTGTTCTTGCTAATAGGGCGTTAAAATTATCGCCGCTTTTCGTCCGAAAACGGACGCTAAAGCGGCGATAATTTTATCGCCAGCCCTTGTAGATATGCCCCTCAATTTTCAGTCAAAATATGCAAAATTCACAAATGACGTTCCCTTTAAACCAGGAAATGATTCTCTACTTGGTGTTCGGTGTTCACAACCAATACCAGCGCAGCTCTCTATGACATATCCAACCAATACCAGTGCGGCTCTACACCAATCAACCAATACCAACGGGGCACACTGTGATGTCAATCTCTCTCCTTGCAGCAGCTCACCCTCCTTACAATTTCCACAAGCGCATTCTGTCAGCAACTTACGCATAAAACAAATGAAAGCAATTTCAACACCTAACTTTGTCTGCTCCTCTAAAAAAAATTAAGTATTCAATCACACAAGAAACAGTCCGGAGCAACACTTTCTGCCATACTAGGGCATTCACTTCAAATGAAACATCAACCAAAGTGGTCTCACCCGAATTGATACAGTTCCTCCCTGTGCACGGAGATTCACTATAACAACCATGTCTCACAATCACGCAAAGATAAAGTCCCTATCTCAATAGTGCTGCCAACGATGTCTCACGACTAGCACCACAACACAGCAGACAACTACACCCTGTGTCTTCTACACTGATAACTTATCTGTTTATCCCAGTATCATAGGCCACATCAGATCTATAACCACTTCAATTTCTCTGCATTAAGCACCACATTCACACAACAAATTGAAACATCTCAGCATAACACCACACAATCATTGCAAAACACTGCTAATTAAGCATAAGCAATTACTACAAATAACCCTATTAATACTCACACTTCCTCTGCTATAACTCAGACTTTAGGGGTTTGGACTAGGCTTGGGCAGTTTCTGAATGGGACACCCTAACTCCCTCACCTCAGTAATGAACCATCCTCTGCTACCAGTTGATGCAGCGTTGGGCCAACCCTCTTACCATTTGTAAGAAAGTGCCTCTTTTTGCATGGTTAGTCCCCACTTTTTGCCTGATGTGATTTCAAAATGTAAGTGCACTGGGTCCCTGCTAACCAGGTCCTCAGTGCCAGATCTCTTTCCCAAAACACTATACCACGATTGGCAAAACTTCCCTGTAAGTGTCAAGTAAGTGGTACTCCTGGTACCTAGGGCATGGGTACTGAAGAGGGTCCTCTGTGTCAGAAGTTGGCCTGGCATATGCTGTCCACTAGTTATAGTGGGCACCCTGCACCAGTCCAAACGACCTTTATTGATGATAGGTTTAAAGACAACCTTTATTGAAAGCTATCCTAGTGCTATCCTATAGAGAGCAGCCTTCAGGCTAAGTCTTGAAGGAGTGTTAAGCCAGTCAGTCAAATAGCTTTATTTCGATAAACAAGTATCTTAAAAGCATTAACTATCTTACATTATTCAACGAGGACATTAGAAATTACCAGAAAGACATCAATTAGTAACAAAAACCCAATATAATCATTTTGTACATCACAATACCTGATAAAAAATTAAGAGCAGAGTATAAAAAGAGTTTAAAACATCATAAAAATAATTTCATTCTAGTGCAATTCATCATAAAAATAAGTTCGTTCTAACGCATTTTCATTAGATGGATACGATTTTAGTTTTTGTTTAGCAAGAAAATAGCCATGTTATAAATTACAATACAGTATACATCTGTACAAAACAAGGCTAAAAGGCATCATAAAAACATGGTAATTCATTGGGGTGCTAAACGCAAAAATTTGAACCTTATAATCCAGGCACAACTGAGATATTTTGCAACACCACAGGCAAAGAGGGTGCGTGCATCTGATTTTAGGATGCGTAATGCAGTGCGATGCTCTTGTGTGCCCAATTGTCTTCAGATAGGTTTAAGCCATCTCGTTCTAGCATTCTTATAAGCAGGGCAGGCAAACATAAGATGGGCTAAGCTCTCGGTTGGTGCTCTACAGCAGGGACACCCTGCTGGTGTCTGATATGGTGCACCCCATTTTGCAGTTAGCTCCCGAACCGGGAGCGAACCTACCCTGAACTGTATAAAGAATGCTTTATCCCGTGGTGACTGAATAAAATCTAAATATGGTTAAAAAAAAATATGTTACTTGTGAAGATAAAATTCTTCTGTGAGTCTTCCTACCCTTTGACTACTGAGTTCCTGGGCATTAACCCAAGCCCAATAAGACCTTTTAAGATCAGCCTTGCAAGGTGGAGTTTGCGTGTCCCATGACTCTTTAAACCCAAGAGCAAGAAGAATTTTTTTAAGCTTAAGCACCCAGCCAATTCTTTGGTTGCCATCCAAGGCCATCACTTCATTGAGCGCGGAGGCATAGCTAGTTAGCTCTGGAGTTCGGCACAAACGAGCCCAAAATAACAATGGCCGTAGCCTGGCTATATCTTTGAAGGAGTGCCTACCCATATCACTCATTAGTGGCTTCAGAGGAACGTTGCGGGGAAGCATCACCAGATCTCTAAAAAATTTGTGTTCAGATCTGCTGATGCTATCCACATTCTCGAAGCCCCATAATTTGGCACCATAAAGTGCCGAACTAAGTGCTTTGGCTGCATAAATTGTTAAGGCCAGGGCCACAGGTCTGCTCTGTGAGGAGCGATGTTCTCTTATTAATGCTCCTGCCACGCGTTTATGGTTTAAGAGCATTTTATCAATGTGGTATTTCCACTGCATTGTCTCAGCTAACCTTAATCCTAAGTAGTCAAATGTTGTTACTTTCTCCAAGCTAATTCCGTCTAAAGTAAAATTGCCTCTATGTGACCTGTAGGGATTGAACACCATTAGTTTGGTCTTTGTAGTATTAATAATCAGCCCCCGGGACTTGCAAAAGAGGTAGAATCTATCTAGAAGTTTTTGTAACCCTGCTGGTGTCTTAGAAATAAGCAGAGTATCATCTGCGAAGAGAAGGGTAGGGACCCTATCACCAGCCAGGGCAGGGACGACAGATGGAAACTCTTGAAGAAAGCTAACCACCCCATTCATATATAAAGAGAACAGGGTGGGAGCCAGGACGCATCCCTGACGAACCCCTCTATTCACAGGGATCCTATCCGTTTTTTGTCCTTGGGACCCCCACCTCACTTGGGAATAATTGCCCTCGTGTAGGCGAACCAGCAGGTTGAGTAACAATGGTGGCATACCCATTTCATCTAACAGGTGCCATAGCCGCTCACGGGGAACTAGGTCAAAGGCAGTCTTTAGGTCGATAAACGCCAAATAAAGACTGCCCTTGCCTATTAAGACCACCTTCCAATAGATTAAAAGCAGCCTAAATGCTTGGTCCACTGTCCCTGTGCAGGCCCTAAATCCTGCTTGATATTGGGAGAGAATATTCTCCTCATCCACCCATTGATGGATTCTCTGCAGTAGCACTCTGCCAACTATTTTCTGCATAGCATCGATCAGACTGATCGGGCGATAATTAGCAGGATCGTCCCTGGCACCTTTTTTAAAAATAGGGACCACCTCTGCACCCTTCCATGACTCCGGTACTGCACAACCCCTCGCAATAGAATTAATTAAAAGCATAACATAGTTTGCCCAGTTGGTGGAGTCAGCAAGAAAGAGATCTCCTGGGAGACCATCAGGACCCGGGGCTTTTGCTGGAACTATTTTCTTTATGGCAGCCTCCACTTCCTCAAGAGTGAAGAGATCAGCAGTATTCAAGGTAGAATGGGGACTCAAATAAGTATGTAAACCCTCTTGAGGGAATAAATCAGTCCCAGAGTAGAGCTTTCCAAAATGATTAAACCAATCCTGACTTGTAATATGGTTAGGAATAAGTTTTGCATCCTTGTTTCCTGAGCACCTAACCATATTCCAGAAGAGGTTGGGGTCTCTAGCTACACTTGCCTCTTTTAAATTCTGCCAATGGGACTCTTCCCACTCCAGCTTAGCACGATGGGTAGCAGTTTTATAATTCTTTCTAGATTCCTTCACTAAGGAGCAATCTTTACTTTTAATTGCTATGACCAAGGCCTTCTTTTTCACTCTACAATCCCCATTATACCAAGAATTGGGCTTTTTAGCACCACCGCTCAGTCTAGGTGTATTATTCACTATAAAATACATACCAATCTGATCTACCAATCTGCTGTATAAATTCGGAATCTTAGCCAGACCATCTACTTCACCAAGAGCTTCCAGCAATAAAACGGTGTTTATGCTCAATACGTGACTAATGCCCGTCATCGACGGTTCATGTGTCACGATTCTAGGTCATTTAAGGAACCTTCTACATCCTGAAGGAATCAATTCCTTCGTAATCATGAAGGGCCCTTGGGTCTGATTTGGGGAACAGAGAAAGGCAGAAGGGGTTTCCATACTTAGACTAAGCGTATTGTGATCACTGTCAGAAGAAATTAGCACTTCCATATCTATTATCAGATTCCAGAGTCTCAAATCTACCAATATCTAGTCAATGCGTGAGGGACAGTTTACTCTATTGAATGTGATCCCTCCTAGGGCATCAGAAGCTGTTCTACCATTCACTGCCCTCAATCCAATTTCTAGGGCAAGTGCATTAATCTGAATTGCGATTTGGGACCATTTCTTAATCGGAGGGATATTTAGCAATGGGACACCCCACTTCGTGTCTTCTTCCTCATTCCCCAACAGGTCCTCAGAATCTAGTGGCTCAAAAGTGCAATTAAAATCTCCTGCTATCACAACAAACGAATCTAATGGACGTCCAGCGAGCTCATGTTCCAGGGAAGAAATAATATTCGACATTTTACCCCCTGGTGTACCCCTTATGTAAACATTGAACAGCTCGATAGTTTTACCACCCCTGGTTCCTTTAATCGAAAGCCACATTATATCTGGGCTGTCACAATGATGTTCAAGGATTTTGCAGCCCAAATCGATCTTTATCCAAATAATGAGACCTCCAGGGGGCCGCCCTCTCCCCTTAAAAATAGCGGATCTAAAAAAACAAGTGTAACCAGATTTATATAATGGTGTCAAGCTCCATGTCTCTTGGAATATGCAGATGTGATGTTCTTCAATCAGGTCATTCCAATCAGGGAGAGACATTTTGCTTTGGAGACCTGCAATATTCCAAGACAGGATTTTGAGTTGTGGCGCTAAAGACCCATCACAAGCTAAAAACTGTCTTGTCGAAAAAGGTGGAACAGGAGGCGGAGCAGAAACATTCAAAAATGTAGCATCCCCCTGTTTCGTTGGGCTACAACTTTGATCACCATTATGGCTATTTGATTGTATCAGAATCAGAGGATCCCCAAGAGACCTACTCGGACAAATAATATTAGGGGCACTCTGTTTATTAATGGTTGGGGTAAGATCTAAATTCTGTCGGGATTGATAAGCGTAACATAGTCAATCAACCGCCTCTAAAGTAGAGCCTCCTGGTATAGGTAATGGCTTTAGACTATCCTGAGCCCTAGCCCCGCCAGTTGTCGAAAAGCGCCTGATCTGAATAGACGAAGAATCTGGGGAGCAAGATCTATACTCTAAGGCCAGGAGGTTCTCTGCTAAATCTGGGCTGGAGAGAGTAAGTTCGATACAGTCGGTGAGCTGATCGTTTGACATGCATCTCCGTGCTCTGACTATATCTTCCCTGATCAATGAACGGCAACCCCTGACATGATGTATCCAATGTATGGACTTGTTTATCAAGGAATCGGGGTTCTCGTATCTTGAACCTGTTTTGGGAACATTAACCATGAAAACTATCTGCGTTTTAGTAGGAAAATGAGATAATTGCTTACTTTGCTGGGGAGGTATATTTCTAGCCAAAGATGGAACCTGTAAAGCTTCAACCGATCCTCTGCCATTCTCGACAGCCTTGAGATAAGGATCTTTATGCAATGCCTTTGAAAAGAGAGTTCCTAATGGACCTGCTGGATTGGTAGGCGGAGCCTTAGCGGCTCGTCCCATGGAGAATGTGGAAGCTGATTGCTGGCCACTATCTACTAAACCTCCCGATATTAATGACTGACACAGATTAGATGGTACACAAATGTCTGATGTTTGTGATATATTATTAGGAGTTAGGAGTTTAACAGTGGCCACAAGCTCCGTGATCATCACTTTCATAGATCCGACCTCTTTCTGAAGTAATTTAATAGCTTGCAAGAGGGTCTTTAATGAAAAGGGACAAGTGCCATCCGTCACGTTTGGACTTTTCTCCAAGGTTGTCATGAGAGCAGAGGGTTGAGCTTCTTCACAAGTTTCATGTTCCCCTGCCAATGCTGAGAAGCGATTGGCACAGATGACTATGGGTTCAATATGACAACTCGCACCCCGGGCAGGGGAAATAGGTAGTTGGAAAGATGCATCGGTCACTAGATGCAATTCGGGGCCTGATCGTGCGATCTCCTTGGAAGCCACTGGATCCTTACGGTAGATTTTCTGAAACATTGGTGGGATAGTGGTTGGGCGCGGGTCGGTAGGTTGTCTTGCTGATAGGGAGTTAGCGGGGTCGGAAGGGATTAGTGAGTCAGCTGGTGGATCAACTCCCAAAAGCCCTTCACACTCAGTAATGAGGTTATCTATTCTGTTCATAACACAGCTATCGGTCAGATCTGCTTTTTTTGCTATTTTCCTGACCTTTCTCCCTTTATCTTTCTCATCAGCGTGTACACTTGTCCTCCCTGCCCCTTCCGTAGTTTTCCTTTTGCCCATTTTAATGCCAGGCGAAATAGATAGCAAAGGAAAAAAAAAAAAAAGTATCCTATGCCAAACAAGGGATAGCGAGCTTCAAAACATTACAACATTTCCACTAGTTCCAACAGCTTTATAAATCCCTTGAGCAAGTAAGTCACAACTATATAGCAATGCCCAATATTCAAGACGACACACAATACCTTTAGAGTTTTCTAGTTCATGTCCCAACCAGCAGGTAAAAGAGGGTCTGGCCCTGCCCTGCCTCTTCCTGGCAATGACGAGCAAGGACGGGCCCGCCCTTGGCCCGGGCTTGCCGGCGCGCCGCGCCGCGGGGGAGAGGCAGCGCTTTATGCGCGATGTTGAGCGCCTCCTCTCGCAGGCGGCAGGTGTGTATGGCGCTCAGATCTCTGGGGCTTGTAGTCCCCTCGCAGATGATAGACGCTGTGGGGCAAAGAGAGCAGGAGTAGCAGGTGGACCCTGGGACACCAGTCCCACCAGGGCAGGAAACAAACACCTTCACCGCCGCTGCGTTGTCAGAGCAGCCAGAAAAGCGTCCCGCGCCGCGGGGGGAGAGGCAGCGCGTTATGCACAATGTTGAGCGCCTCCCTCTCGCAGGCGGCAGGTGTGTATGGCGCTCAGATCTCTGGGGCTTGTAGTCCCCTCGCAGATGATAGACGCTGTGGGGCAAAGAGAGCAGGAGTAGCAGGTGGACCCTGGGACACCAGTCCCACCAGGGCAGGAAACAAACACCTTCACCGCCGCTGCGGTGTCAGAGCAGCCAGAATAGCATCCCGCGCCGCGGGGGGAGAGGCAGCGCTTTATGCGCGATGTTGAGCACCTCCCTCTCGCAGGCGACAGGTGTGTATGGCGCTGAGATCTCTGGGGCTTGTAGTCCCCTCACAGATGATAGACGCTGTGGGGCAAAGAGAGCAGGAGTAGCAGGTGGACCCTGGGACACCAGTCCCACCAGGGCAGGAAACAAACACCTTCACCGCCGCTGCGGTGTCAGAGCAGCCAGAATAGCGTCCAGCGCTGCGGGGGGAGAGGCAGCGCTTTATGCGCGATGTTGAGCGCCTCCCTCTCGCAGGCGGCAGGTGTGTATGGCGCTGAGATCTCTGGGGCTTGTAGTCCCCTCACAGATGATAGACGCTGTGGGGCAAAGAGAGCAGGAGTAGCAGGTGGACCCTGGGACACCAGTCCCACCAGGGCAGGAAACAAACACCTTCACCGCCGCTGCGGTGTCAGAGCAGCCAGAATAAGCTGTTTGTTTTACCAGTTATAAGCTCATGAATGGCCAAATGAAAGGAGAACCACACCAGGTATATATATAAAATATATGTATTTATTACTAAACACTACCCACTAGTCTCTTTATGAGGCTAGAGGTCAAAGTACACAAGTTACAAGTCAAATAGCACAGTAAATTAGCACAATATACGATTAGCCCTAGGGGCGTACCAAACCATATATTAAGAAAGTGGTATAAGAACCACGACTTAAGTAGACACAAGGCCTAGAGCCTGTAGAATCACTGGGACCCCAAGGAACCACCCAAGGTAGTGACACAGGGGACCCACGGGGGCTGTGTGCAGTGTGTGAACAAAGTCGCGAGCTCCGTTAAAGTCTATGGGAAAGTCGCGGTAAGAGTTTTAGAGTTTAAGGACACTTAGAAATGGACTAGGACCAAACCCTCTTGGACTTAGACAGTTCTAGGGTCAACACCCACGGGAGCACCGGAGTACTCGAGTTACCTCACCCAGGGAAGCCGGGTGCTTAGGTGTCAAATGGTGTCGGGTCGCGTCGTCGTTTTCAATGGCAGCCTGCCACGAAGTGCTGCTGCCGGGAAGATGCGAAGTGTCCGAAGAGATCCAAGCCTGGATCGGAGATGAGAAGAACCTGAAAGCAGAGGGGACAGAGTGTGGGTCACTTGCCAGTGACCAGGGGCACGATAGTCGAATGCCCACCGATGTTGGGTGCTTCAGGTGAAAGAGGTGAAGCTTGACTCTTCAGCCACGAGGACCAGGAGGCATCGACGATGTCCAGGAGCTGGATTCGAGCTGTCCCACAAAGGATGTCGAGTGCTGCAGTGTTGGTGTCTGGATTGAACACAACAAGCCTTGGCAACAGCAACCCATGCAGAAAGGAGAAAGATGCTTCAGAGCAGACCAGCACGGTCTGAGGGACTCACCACTTGGTGGAGAGTTAGGGCACATCTGGAGAAACCAGAAACGCCCAAAGAAAATCAGAGTTGCCTTCACAGGGACCCACCAGTCGACGGACCAGGGATCGCAAAGGAGCCCCAAGCGGAAATGTAGGAAGCAAGCCCATGGAACACTAGTGGAGTGTAGGCTCACAATCTTCAGTGCAAATGGTGCTCGGGGCCTGGGCTACGAGTAACCCAAAGCAGGACTTCAAGAGTCGTCGAGAAGTCAATGCACTAGCAAATGTGCACGGTGACCAGGAGTTCCGGTTCCACGCTACTCACGAAGGCTGCGGGTCTCAGCTTTGCTGGAAACTCGGATCAGCCTCTGAGATGTCTGGAAATCCTCTTCTTGGGCTGCAAGTACTTCGGAGTCCGGCAGGAGCTTCAGAGATGCAGACCGGAAAATGCTTTGTTGGTGCCTGCCAAGCAGGGGAGTCACTCCTTGACCCCAAGGGAGATTTCTTCAGTCCTCTAGTCTTGAGTAGAGCGTCGAAGTTCCAGGATTCAGTTGCAGAGTTTCGTCCAGGGATATCTAAAGTCCTGTTGCCAGGGTTCCCATACTTATACTAAAGAAAGGGGTTGGACTAACTCTGGGGACCCACCTATGGGAGGGTTTGGAAAGAGGGGTGGCTACACCCATTTCCTTTGTCCAGTTTGCGCCAGAGCAGGGGCTGGCAGCCCCTGCAACCGGTTTGAACTGGGGTATGCACGAGGACACCAAATGTGCCCCAAGTGCAGGACTTCAAAGCACTCTTGGAGTGCACCCACCCAGCCCCAATCCACTAAGGCCTGTCTGGGAGGTGGTAACACTTCCCTGTGACAGGAAACCTGTTGTCCAGGCCTCCCCTGCCGGAGTTTCGGTCAGCAGCAGGAGGCCAGACTCGTGTCTGTGGCTGCAGCATCCATTTTGTGATGCCAGGCTCTGTTTAGTTGGTACTGGGTATACCAGTGCTGTCATGTCTCTCCCTCTAGAAGAGTGGGATCATACTCCCACACCAGATACTGGTGTGGGGGTATGATTCCAAGGTGTTTGACACCAAACACGACAGCTTTCCGTGCAGCCATCCCAAAGTTAGCATTTACTGTTTAGATATAATGCACTTAAGAGTATATGGTCAGGCTGCACCACAGACAACCCCGGAGAGGAGATTCCGAAGGCTGCAGAGGGGCTCTGCTCATGCATGGGCACCCTCTCACATAAAACCAAGCACCCTGCCTTCAGGATTGATAAGGCCTGCCATAGGGGTGACTGATAGGTTTCTATGTGCAGTGCTAGGTGAGATATAGTGAACCTATATCTCTGTAAGGGTGCATGCACCACCTTACTCAGGCTGCAGTAGCAGTCCTGTGGTGTCATTTTGGAGGGCCTTCCAGGGGTGGCACAATACATGCTTCAACCCCTGGTAGGCTCTCTGGGGTACCTATGCCCTGGGTACATAGTATACCATATACTAGGGACTTATAAGGGCACCCCAGAATCCAATCTGAAGTGTACTTAAGGTACAGGGAATCAATTTAGAGAGGAAGCAGCTAGGCTGGGGTCCTGGATAGCAGGGCCCCAGCCAGACTAAAGTCGAAAAACAGTGATACACCAGCAAAAAGTGGGGTAACCATAAGAGGCAGATCCTACTCTCCTACACACTGGGGCTGCAGCACTGGTAGTTCCAAACCAGGGCCCCCTCACCAAGGCTATGCACTCTGCCATTGCAGGCTGCATTTCTTGGTGCAGGGAAATCTGAAAAGTCGACATGACACACAGCCCTGTGCGCATTACTGTCAGACCATTAGGGTTCCTACTTACTAAGTAAACATATAAAACAAATTCAAACCAATAAATCACTTAATTTTTTCACTTTATAATGGTGTATCGATCTTGATTTACAATTTTTTACATTGAAGGATAACCACATTCCTGTGGTAATCGCGCTCATGAAAATATCAACAATACTACATCACATTGTACAATTTCATATCTGTAAACATTGCAAAAAACGAGGTTGCTTGTTGATTCCCAATGCATTTCGGGATAGAAACCCTTCTCAGGTAAACTGCAAAAGTAACTGTAACATAAGATTTGTACTAACATACCAGGAACAGGATTTTCAATTAAAACACTCTAGACACCTATGTCAATATTGGAATTGTTGTGAACAATATAACACATTTTTAATAAGCAATGTCACATGCATATATATATATATCTATATATATATGCCCCAACCATCACTTTGAAAAACGAGAGACCCATATTGGTGAAAATAAGCGGCAAATCTAACGTATAGGGTGCACTATATCCTATATGTGGGCATAACAGCATGAGAAGATATGCCCCTACAATGTCCAGTTAATTCTGTGATGATGTAAGTGAACAGGGACGCCATAAAGAGTACATGGGCTAGATACTTGTCAACACAAGTTTCCAAGCTCCATGATGGCTTCACTGATTTCTAAGATGTTTCGTACCGAACATCTTGTTTTAATAAATCCTCACTGATGCCAGTGTTGGATTTATTAATAAATTCACATAGGAGACCCTTTTAGAGGGTCCCCTGAAACTTACCCCAGCACTAGTGGGGTCTCTGGCTGGTTTTCACCAGCTTGCCACCAACAGACATGTTTCTGACCTCATGGGGGTGAGAGCCAGCACTCTCAGAGGACAGAAACAATACCTGCTCAGGGCGGGGGGTTTCCACATCCTCCAGGACCAGATGGCCTTCCCGGCAGGAAGCTTCAAAGGCAATGCTACCTATGAAATCCAACCCATGAACCCCCACATAGTGGGGAGGCCAAGCCCCCCTTCCTGCTCCACTTTTGGTGAGAGGAAAGACTAGAACATTAGTTAGATGAGGAGGAAGGTCTCCCCTCAGCATGCACCACCCCTGGGGGGGGGCAGGAGAGATGAACCCCTCTCTTGAAATTCCACAATCTTGAGATGGGGAGAAAACCTCCAATCAGGGCTAGGGTAGTGCCTTTTCCTCCTTGAAGTGGTCACTAGAGGGTGTAGACACCGTAAAGGTAGATAGCCATTGGCTTTTTCCTGTCTACCCTTGTAACACCCCTTAATTCATTAATTAAGTGGCTCCCCGAGATATGAACTTCAGATTCATCGGACCAAAGAAGGCCAGGACAAAGAAGACCCACTGCATGAGAACTGGAGCCCTGCTGCTGATAAAAAAGGCACCAAACCCTGACAGCTGCTCTAAGGACTCAACAATTACTGCCTGCTGTGTTGTCCTGAACCTGCAAGGACTCCCAAAACCCTGCGCACCTACACGCTTTGAGAAATAACCGAGAAGCTCCCTTGGAGTGAAGGTATCACTCCCCTGCACACCACAGGCACTGACCCCGTGAAGTCTGGTTTGTCAACTTGCAGCTCCCTGATGACCGTGATGCAGCACCAAAGCAAGAAGAGGTGCAACAGCTCTGGAGGGTCAGATCTGCTTATCCACCAAGTTTGGAGGCACCAGAACCTACCAGAGCCATGGCGTACCAATACCCAGGGAACCAGACCCCCAACTCTAAAAATCAAGAAGAAGAGTCTACTCCAGACTTCCAAATCACCAGAAGCAAGCGCACATCGAGGGACGTCAGGGCACCCAAGTCCCACTTCTTGAATTGCCCAGCTGTCCCAAAACAGACTTTCTAAGTTTCCTGCTCCTGACCACGAGGATCCTAAAGACATACAATGCCCAGCTGAGCTGTTCACTCTGCACCCAGCCCCACCGGCCCCAGCACTGACTAAGCAGCTCTGCTCCCGTGGTCTCCAGGCCCTTGCGACCTCCTCCCTTTAAGGTGGAGACCCACCAGAAGTACCTTTAAGCCCTCTCGTGCAGTTCATTTTCAAGTGGCCCCCTTCGTCTTTGAGGACCAGTTTCCAAGACCATCAGCACTCTGCTCTCGCCCGATCTGGGACACTCCCGAACTTCTCCTGCTGGAACTTTGGACCTGGTCCAGACATCGACCTAAAACAAGAAGTTGAACTTTGTGAAAGCACTGCCTGATTTTCTATGCAATTTTCTATTTCTTCCCATTGATTCCTATGGTGCGTAATTGTGCACAAATGTGATATATTTTCTGAATTCTTAAAAAATTGTAACTCAAAACGTACTTACCTTAGAACTGTGTTCTTGGTCTCTAAAAATACATAAAAATCAACTTTATTTTTATAAAATGGTCCTAAATTTATTCTTGAATGTGTGTCTCATTTATTGTCTCTAGGAGTACAACAAATGCTTAGAACTACCCTCTGATAAGCCTAACTGCTCTTCCACACTACCACAAAAAGAGCATTAGAATTATCTACTTTTACCTCTGCATACCTATTGGGTAATCTTTGGACTCTCTGCACAGTGTACTTCATTTTAGTACACTATATAGAGAGACAGCTTCCCACACCATTATTATCCGGTGGAACATTTTTTCGCAGACGCAGAAGTAAAGGGAGTTAGCATTTGATCAAACAATCTAAATAACAGTACAACACATTTGATTACACAATAAGGACCAGGAATCAGTTACTATAGCTAAGCTGGTTTATTACAAGTTAGCAGTCATGTTAAGGTAAACAAATCTTAAAACCATGCTGTAAAGATTCAGAATAACAACTGGGTAAACCTACTAAAGAAGTTCCAGCATACCAGAATAAGGCAGACAAGAATTTTGGTTACAGCAATACACAAGATCATTAAAAGAACTGGATGCTCAGAGAAGAGCTTCTGGTTCTCTGTTCTATACATGAGTGATGTCTAAAATTATCTAGATCAGGTGCAAACTAAGAGGATAGTTTAGAACCTAAAAGGATCTAAAAAATCAGGGAAAGGCAGAAACATAGGAAAATGCTGGAAAGTGTGGGAAGGTGTCAGCATTTCAGAAGCTCAGTTAAGAGTCTCCTTGGGACAGGGAAATTCATGTTAGACTAAGCCACACTCAGCAAGAGCCAAAGGGATTAACATAGAGGTATGAACCTCTCAAAGTCCAAAGGAAAGTGTCCTAATCTCGGACAGTGTGAACTCCGGTTATTTCCACCAGAATCTCCCAAATAACACGCATCTGTTTGCATCATCATTGTCTTTTCCTTTCTCATGTTATAAGCTGAAACACTAACAATTTCTCACAGGTCAGACGTGGGAACAGTATTGCCCTTGGTTACCTGTGAGCCTTTGCAACAGTGCTGAATGGAAAGCTTCTGTTAATACTCTGGCTCTCCATGTTTCGGGACTTCTACTCAGGCTCTTTTTATCTCTAGTACAGTGTTACATCTATTCTCAAAGTAACAAACCATGCGAAAATAACTGCAAGGATAGGGCACACAAGCAGAAAAAGAAAAACAGCTTTTCTTGCAGAAAGAAATACGGGCCTAGCAATGTTAAGTTAGTGTATTAAATCAATGGTGCACATTTAATATACGTGTGGATCTTCAACCACAAATGGAATGAAAACTGTCTCTACATTAGAATCATATTACACGTTACATGCAGATGAAATAACTTTGAGTAAACACCTCTAAATGTGACCAAGAACTACATTATAAATACAAATATGAAACATCAGTACACACATTACCTATGTCCTTTTGTTTCTAAAGTAAATATATTTTAATGGTGTAAGGATGGTTATCATGAGATTTTTATGAAGTATATATCATTTAATACAGTTAAGGCAGTGAATGCATGAATCTCTAATCCTACAGTGAATGCACTTCAATAGTGTTTTCAAGTGCAATGCTTTAGATCATGGGTACTCATAAACATTTGCCCAGTGGCTACAAAGTATGGTCTGTGGTGTGGCCAAGGGCCGCACTGTGGCAGTAGGGGGTCCTGGGTGGATCAGGGATTGTGTAAGGATGTCTAAAAAGTTTTTAAATGAACGGGCAAGCATTTATTTGCAGGTTAACTAAAGTTAAGTGGTGCAGTACACCACAGTAATTATTTCATTTAACCATAAATAAATGCTTGCCCGTTTATTTAATATTGCTCAGCAAGTAAACAGCAGCTTGTGCTGCTGTTCACCAGGGAGAGGGGCATGTAAAGGTCAAAAGTGCCTCAAGCGGCCCCTGGGCAGTACTTTGAGTATCACTGCTTTAGATTAATAACGTTAGGACACACAGGTATGTAGTGCTAACTGCACATATATATTGCTTATTTATGACATGTAAGAATGGAGCCAAAATTACGCTGCTCCATAATAAAGTATACATACATAGTGGGATATAGCCTATTGTTCTTTCTCCAAAGCTTCTAGTAGATACATGTAGTCAGGAAACAAACTAGGGGCATTGTCACTGGAGAAGTTACTCAGGGATTCCAACCAGGAGCCTCACTGGAATGTAGAAGATCTGAAAAGAGGTACCAGTTATGGAGAGTCTGTTGAAAGGCAAGGACTCTGGCAGGAACACAGCCATTCCATCCAACACGAGCACCCAAAAAGGGGAGAGTATAAAAAAGATGAGGAATAGAATGATGAGTGGTCAGGAACTGAAATAGCAGCTAATAGCCATAGGCAACATTCAATGATTCCAGGCCAAGATCCAGCCAGGTGACTTTTCTATCATTATTGACCCAAAAGTAATCCCACTATATTTGGCAACCCTGAAGTGTACTTGCGATGCTGATCACAATGCATCACCCCAGTCACCAAAATCCCAGCCACCAGGAATGCCAGTCCCCTAATGAATACCATGAACTCCCCAGCTGGTCCTATTGAGCCCAACATCTTCATGATCATGATAACCCCAAGGCAAGATAAGCTTGTCTGAAGGCCACACAGCACTACCCCTGAAGAATTTCCCTGAGGTAACGTATTGTCAGATGGCTCATGTGGGTACCAACGATGGAATAACGCAACCAAATGAGGAATGTGCACAATTGAAATTGGTTCTCACAACCTCTCCTAGGCATCATAAACCTTCCAGGCTAAAAGATATTGACACTGTTCCATTAGAATCAGGATTCAATAATGGCCTCAAACTCATGGGATCTGTCAACAATTGAGCTGATAGGGCAGATTTAATTGTGGAAACTAAAAAAACAGTTAGTCCTGAAAATCATTGTTAAAAAGGCATAAATGGGCAGGGTAGCTATTTCCTTGTAGTGGTCCAGATAGACCCCCGACCGAAATTTGAAAAATACATTTTTCAATTTCATCGAGAAACTCCTAAAAAACCTGAAAGCACAGCATTTCAACAAAATCTCTTTAGGGAGAGTGGACTTCCAGTAAACAATGAAGCCCTATTCCATCAGGAAGCCCCTAATTTGCACAGTCTGCGCTCAATGTGCAGATTGTGTAGAGCCCACTACCTACAGAGACCCATTAGATGGCTAGTCCCAACTACATACAATCTGTGCTCATTGCGCAAGATGTGTGTAGAATCCACTACCTCCAGACACGCAAGCGCTATTAGGAGGGCAAGCCTCTACTACACACAGTCAGTGCTGACTGCACAGATGTAAGTAAGCAAACTCCCTTCAGAGACCTAAGCCCCTTTAGCTGGGCAAGCCCCTAAAATGCAAAATCTGTGCTCAGTGTACAGACTGTACTTAGATCCCACTATCTCCAGACACACAGGTGCTATTAGGTGGGCAAGCCCCTACTATGCAAAATCAAGGCTAAGTGTGTTGACTGTGCGTAGGGCCCACTCCCTCCAGAGGTTTAAGCCCATTAGGTGGGCAATCCTCTACTATGGACAGTCAGTGCGCATTACGCAGACTGTTCATAAAGCCCACTCCCATTAGAGACTCAAGCCCCATTAGAATTATTTACAAATACATTAAACAGTGGCGTTCACCACTGAGTAGTTATAATTAGGTCAGAGTTTCCATAGGAAGAGAGTGTTTTGCGAATAACTTTGGTGCAGATTTACAAATCTTCTCAAAACTTTTCAAAAATGTTCTTCCACCTTAACTCCTTCCTGGAAAGTTTCAGGGTGATCTATCAAGTGCGTGCTGATAAAAGGGGGTCTCAAATGCATTTTCCTCATGCAGTTTCCCATTGGCACTTAGACAATGTTACAGAAAAAACAGCTGAACAGAATTACACTACATTCGTCAGAATGCTAGATTTTTACTCAGAAAGTGTGCTTTGTGTGATTTGATGTAAGTTAGTGATATCTGGATTGTTGGTCCTGCAGGAGTCCCATGGTATTCCCACAGTACTGCAAATTAAAAACAGAGTGTTCTGAGGTTGAGGTGGTCTTTTTCCTATCAACCACTGCTGTCCTGCAGGACCGGTACTGCTCCTGCAGGACAGAGCAATCTGATTGACTGGCCATAACATCAACAGAAGTGTTGCAGCTGCCATTGAGGAACATGGGTACTTGATCCCAGTGTCGTGAAAAAAAAATAAAGGCATAAGGGGCCAACCCTCCCCCACAGTTGGCCAAAGCATGGTAGTGAGTTAGCTGTCCATGAAGGGTTGGGTCAGACCCTGCTTCAAGGCTCTGTGTCGAAGATCCTAATGCATACAATCAAAAGGTATGCTCAGTGAAGCAGTTGGGTAAGTATGATCAACACACTGCAGATGTTCACTGCAAAAAAAAAGTTTAAAGTGATGTTATAGTTAAGTCTGGTAATTATAGCTTGCTTTACTTGGAAAAAAACTCAAAAATTCACTGAAGAAACCAAAGGTTCAAGTAACTTTACAGTTGGGTAAGGAGCTAGGATTTTAGCTTACATTAAAAAACCCTAGAAATGCAATGCAAAACTAAAGGTTAAAGTAGTGTTATAGTTAGACCTTGTGATGATGTAAAAACTATTGTTTTGAAACAAAAAAACACTAAACTTCACAAGTTATAGTTTACTGAGCTAACTATAACTTGAGTCACATCCATGCACTACTAATGACCTCACATATTATATTCCTCATGACATGTTAAATGAAATCAATGATGACACCACTGATGACATCGCTAATGACATCATTCAAGCAACTTTTCCTCAAATAACTCTATAAAACACTTGATCTACAAAAAAAAAAATGGACTAGGTACTTAAGGGCCCATGAACATCCAGCATAGATTGACTTTATGTACATGCGTAGATATACAAAATAGGAACAGTGTAGTACTGGAAACAAGTCTGATTAAGTAAAAGTTATATGGTGCACACTTTAGCTACAAGTGAAGCTTTAAGTACAAGCAGTACTTTATTTCAACAAGGTAAAGTATGAGGCAACTAGTGTGAGTTGCAAACATACGTTTCAAATGGGTTGCAGGTTAATACAAATGCCTGTTACCAAAATATATCTGCAAAACCAGAGCTTCTCCTTACGATACATTATTCATCTGTGGATGTCTGTGCACACACTAACATTAAACAGTTCTCATGTAGCGCTATCAACAATTTCTATAATAACTGGACATTTATAAAGTGCAGATAATTATTTCCATAAGTTCAGTAAAACTTCTGAGAAATTTTGGCTCTGATTACGATGTTGGTTGGAGTTGCCTCTGACCGACATCGTTTCGGTGGAGGAACCGCCCAACCATAGGCGGTTCCGCACACCGAATTACGATCGGACCGCACATAGTGCGCTCAGAAATTCCCATTTCTCAATGGGAGCTTATGCGGTGGGCGGAAACTGCCCACAGCACAAGCTCCCATTGAGAAAAGGGAGTTTGTGAACATCCCTGCACCGTGTGGACATGGTGCAGGGATGTTCAGGGGGCACCATAGATGCTCCCCAGATGCGGAGGGCCGGTGGGGGAGGGGGCCCTGCAAGGGACCCCCAAGATCGCTTTCTGACAGCCTTTCCATGTTGGAAAGGCCGACATGGAAAGGCTGTCGGAAACTGACATCACAATCGCGATGGTGGAAACGCCGTCCTTAAGGCATTATGAAGAGTTTCCGACCAAACAGCGGGCTCCATGAGCCCGTCCGAATGCGTCGGTTGGTCCCTCTGACTGCTGCCTCTGACCACACGCATCCTAATGCGTCAAGCCGTCGGTTGTGGTACAAGCCGCATCATAATCATGCCCTATATGTTGTTGTAGAATGTATAATCTATGGGTGACTCACTTACAGATGGTGCAAGGATTGTAAGCATTGTTAAAATAGTGTACACCATTCTCTCATTTCATGAATATGTGTAGGGTACTTTTGTATACTATGGAAGGTTGCCCCTGCCTTATCATTGGCTAAAGTATAGATGTGAAGCCATTCACTTAAAATTCTTTGTCAGATGAGGTGTTTACAGGGCCATCTCATTAAGGTAAACAACGACCAATCATTGTTTTTTAACTGTATTCAGAGTTTAATAAGATGCTGCTCTCATCAATGTCTACAGAGCCATTACGTTTATTACACATCTCAGTATCGGTATAAAAGAGCATAATATCTATTTAAAGTAGGTGGTTTCAAAGATGTGATTCACATGCTACTTGTTCTACTTGTTGTAAAAAGTTACACCCATTGGTACTACAAAGGGTATGGAAAATCAATCTATGTGTTCTTTACTAAATACCCATTGAATAACTTCTAGTATGTAAAGCTTATAGCAAACTGTCATGTCAGTTGGATTATGTCATCAGTGATGTTATCTAAGATGTCATCTAAGATGTCATTTGAGATGTTATCAAGAGAGAGAGAAAGAAAAAAAGAGAGAAAGAGAGAGTACATGTGCGAGAGAGAGAATAGCCAGGATGGCAGCTCTATGGGCCTGATGTAGAAATGTTTCAACGGTTTCGAACACTCAGGTTTGGTAAATCTGAGGGTTTGCTAACGTTAAAGCATTTTTTGTAATTTACTAAATCCAATTAACAATTCAGAAAAGATTTTCTGGATCATTCAATGGGTTAAGTAAACATAAAGGAATCGCTATTTGGAAAGAGCGTGTTAAGGGGATCCCTTTCCCTTTGAGAATGTTGACAAAACATTTTTTGGCAGTGGTCCATAGGACCTACTCTTAAAAAAAGGTTTGTTTAAATTTCAAAGTTTTTTTAAATGCATACCATTTTTCTTTCAAGAAAATTACCTGCATTAAAAAAAAATTATTGCTTTTTTTAGATGTAATCACAGGCATGGTGGTTTGCTGACCCCAGTAGGTGACCAGGCTCGCTAATCTAGCCATTCATAGAGGGTCGCAATTTCTGACCTGCTTCATGCATTATAATGAGGTAGGTCGAATTATGACCCCCTACGATTCCAGAATTTTGTGAACTGACCTATTAGTACATAGGTCAGTTCGCAAAATAGTTTTTCATTTATAAAAATTCAGTGCACAATTTGGTACCACTTTTTGTGAAAGGAAAATTCATCCATCAGGTCAAGAATGCGATTAAGTTGTCTTAAAGTAATAATGTCCACCAAATGTTGCTTACTGCCACAAATGTGTGCAATACACTAGAGCATTTTTGTGATCTTATTTTTCCAAAGGTGGTTTAAACTTACTGAATCTCTTTCACTTTTCCCTGTTCGAAGGCTCTCTTTTCCCAGACTCTTCAGTGCATGAATTCTGAATACTGTCATACAAATGTACTATCGACCAAAGGGGCCTGAACAAAGCCTTTTCTCAAATGTAAATCTCTGTCAATTACTGAGCTTTAAAAGCTTTGAATGTCAATAATAATTTTGCTGCTAAAGTGTTATTCTATAGTATGTGCTCTGTAAAAGTAAATTGTAACAACAGAGGAAATTAGCAAAAACCCATTTCTGTATTCTCACAAACTGACTAGAGAATTGAGGAATTCTGCTTTGTGAGGCTCTTCAGTAATTTAGTTAGATTAAGGAAGTGTGATATTTGACGGAGATGATACTTGGTCTTAGTATTAACATATCAAAGACTTTTGTAATGAGATGTGGCCAAGGGAGTCAGAGGTCAAAAGATATACTTGTGGATGGTCAGAAGCTAGCCTCGACCAAGAGCTTCTCATACCTTGGTATATTATTTAACCACAACGATTCATGGGCCCAAACAATATCCACTAAAAAACTGGCGTTCATTCGGTCATTCACTGCTCTTGCAACTTTGTCAAAGAAATTAGGCAGGAAACCCCCAGGGGAGCGCCTACAAATTTATAAAGCCAAGTGCATTACTTCTGCTATGTACGGGGCTGGGGTGTGGGGTTTTGTCAACACTCTTTCGCTACAACTTGTTGAAAACTCCTTTTTAAGATATATTTTATCCGTTCCACCCAGCACATCTTCCTATGTTTGTCATGAGGAGTTGGGTCTCCCTTTTATCTCTGATCTCATTAAAATGGAACCAATACTATTGTGGCATAGTATCTGGTCAAAGGAGCAGACCCACCTAAACAGGGAGATTTTGCAGGATAATCTTAAATTGGATGGGGCTTTAAAGATTCCTTGGGTTAGGTTTGTTCGTGACTTTATGAATGACTTAGGTCATTTAGAATATTTTACCGACTCAAGGTCCATGCAGGCGATCCCGAGAAAGGTCCTAAAAAAGGAGGGTCTCCGGTTGTTGGACACAGTAAGATCGTCAGCGGAACTTTTAAAGCCCAGTGTTAATCAACACCAGTTAATATCAACGACCTTAAGAATGGAGCCATATTTGACATTTGTACCTGGCGTTTTTGATAGATTGTTATTAACCAGGCTTAGGCTAAGTACTGTCCATAGACTCGTGACCTTTCCTAAAATGAACGACTGGTCACGATTGCTTCAATTGTGTCCTTGTGACAATCATTCTGCCCAATCCACTATTCATTTAGTTTTTTTCTGTAAATTTTATTCAGAATTAAGGAAAGTGTGGTTAATTCCACTTTTAAAATCTCAGGGGTTGAGGCAATGTCGCCCAGCACTAATCAAACTTCAGTTCCTGGAGAATGAACACATAGCATGGAGGCTAGCTATGTTCTTGAAGAGAGTACTCCACTTAGGAAAAAGTTGTATTACTGATGAACTTTAACTGCTTGGGAACTCCCCCTTCTTCTTAGATGGTGTTTATTACAGTTATGTATTTCTATGTTAAATTTCAAATTGTCTCTGTTTATCGTTTTTAACTTATGTAATTTAATGTAAAAATGGTCTATTTTATGTGCATATATGATTGTTAAAAAACAGTCGAATAAAGCTTTCCTTGACTTGACTTGACTGAGATGGGAATTAAGTGTTACCTTCTAAAAGAAGCTGGTTACCAGTTAACTTGTTTTGCTAAAATGTTCAGGGAAACTCATTCATAGTTTTCACTCACCTAAGACCATATTAATATATTTGTCTCTAAAGAGGGGTAATATTTTGGTGACAATAGCACATTTCATTCATCCCAATGTATTCCCACACGTTGTTCCATATTTTTAAGACTATTTTTTAGCAATTCAGTTGACTGGCCATTGCTCCTGGTGGGTCCACCTTCTTGATGAGAGCCAAAAAGTAGAAATGTAGGCTGGAGTTGCATTTGTTGCCCATCGCAGGGACATTTTGTAGCAGTTTGGTCTGAACTGTTACTATGTGAGCAGCACCAAGGATGATAATTTACCAAGGAAGATTCGGCCTTGTTTTTTGCGGTAGAGCTAGCAAAAAAACACTATGACAGGGTTTTGATGAGGGAGGTGGTGAGCTGGTCTTCTGTGACTTTGTTCCAGCTTCTGCAAGGATGGTGGTGGGTGTGCTGCTGTACAGTGGGTTTGGTGAAGGAGAAGTGGACACAGTGGTGGTTGGTCCAATGTAGCTCGGAGATGTGGCTGACGGAGATGTTGTTGCTTTCAGAGAAGATGGTGTAAAGAGTGTGTCCTGCTGAGTGGGTTCGAGAGGTGACCAGTTGCTTGAGACCGATGGTGGCAAGGTTTTCCAGTAGGGATGAGGTGTTGTGGTTGACGAGGTTGTCCAGGTGGAAATTGAGGTCACCAAGGAGGATGTAGTCCATTGAGGCGAGAGTGTGGTGAGTGATGAAGTCAGCTTTGGCTTCACTGAAGGGGGCAGGGTCCGGGGGGTCTGTAGACAAGGGTGTCATGGAGGGTGGCATTTGGGTTGGTCTGGATCTGAAAGTGGAGGTGTTCCATGTCGGGTGAGTGGTTGCGGAGCTAGTTGTGAGGCGGATAGGGTTTTTGTATACGATGGTGATGCCTCCTCGCAGTCGGTTGGCGCGGTCCTTGTGGATGGTTTTGTAGATCGGGGATGGCAGTTGCAATGTCCGGGGCTGAGGTGGAGTTCATCCATGTTTCCGTGAAGAAGGTGACATCGGGGGAGATGGAGTCAAGCAGGTCCCAGATCTCTAAGGCGTGTCTTCTGAGGGAGTGGTGTTGAGTAGGATGCAGTAAAGGTGGTCGGGTCTGGTTCTTGAGGGTTGTGCAGTCGGTGGGTCTGGTGTGCGGAGGAAGGAGATGGAACAGTTGCGGCAGGTGAATGGGCCTTGGGTGTCTTTTGGAGACACAAGATGGCAGTAAGCTGTGGAGAGTCCGAGGTTGAGTGCTGGTGTCGAAGTGAGGGGGACACAGGAACCAAGGTGCCTGGAGCTGGGCGCAGTCCAGGCGTGAATCGGTGCTGACGGGCTTGCCTTTGTTGGTGCAGCCGCATAGCAGCTGTCATTAAGTAGTAGCGTGGAGGTGCTGGTCAGCTGGGAAGCAGGAAGCAGCATTGAGAGGGGGCGGACCTCAGGTGCAGGCAGTGGCGAGGGTGAGAAACACGAAGGGGCACAGACAGTGGTGCAGAAGGAGAAGGGCATAAAGGAGAAATAAAACAAGAGAAAAAGCACTGAAAGAGAAATATAAAAAATACAGGAAACAGAAAGAAATACAGAAAGCAGAAAGACTGACAATACTCACCACTGGACCACCAGGGATGAGACGGAGGCGGGCGCCTGTGGGTGGAGGAGGGCCTCAAACTCAGGACCTGGGCACAGGAGGGCAGACCACTATTAGGTGGAGTTGTGAGGCAGGGGGAGCAACGCACACTGACAAGGTCAGTGAGGTCACTCCTTCACCGTGCAACGGCCGCCATTAAGTAGTGCTGGGGAGGTGGGAGGTGCTGGTCAGCTGGGAGGCAGGAGGCGGAAGAAGTGCTCGGAGGAGGCGGGGCTGCAGGGGCAGGCAAGGGCAGGAAGAGCGAAGGGGCACAGACAATAACACAGAAGGAAAAGGGCACAGAAGGAGAAATAAAACAAGAGAAAAAGCACTGAAAGAGAAATACAGTGGAGAAATACAAAAAATACAGAAAACAGAAAGAAATACATAGTAAAGGGGCAGGGCTGCAGGGGTGGGCAGCAGTGAGGGCAGGAAGCGTGAAGGGGCACAGAGACCGGCACAGAAGGAAAAGGGCACAGAAGGAGAAATAAAACAAGAAAAAAAGTACTGTAAGAGAAATACAGAAGAGAAATACAAAAAATACAGGAAACAGAAAGAAATACAGAAAGCAGAAACACCGACAAAACTCACCACTGGACCACCAGGGATGAGGCTAGGAGAAGAAGTGGAAATTAAAGAAAGTACTCATAACTTTTAGAGCCCTATCACATAAAGTGAACACTGAGCGTTGTAATTTAAGACAGGGTTCTGCCACAGTTTTGGGATGAATAATGTCTTAAATAGATGAAGAGACAGAGTAGTGGCATTTTACCACCTTAGTCAGTGGTGGTAATTGGTTATTTATCAATCGAAATGTAAGTGAATATGCTGCTTTTGGATAGAAATATTGCAGAGTTTGCTTGTGTCCCGAAAGTAAACAACAGTATATAACACAATTACGAAACACAAATGAACATAACTAAAATATATAGAGCATAGCACAACAAAACGGTTAAAATAGAAAACTACCGAACAACCATAAACCTAAAAAACAACAACAATGCATTGCAGTAATTAATCACAGAAGTAAGCACAAAATCCTAACTCCACACACAACAGCATAACACATCGCCACTATAACAAAAATTAACCCAAAAAATATCTACAGACTTTCTTTTCACATATTCCTCCCTCCACAAACCTGTTTCTATAATAGGGAAGTAAATGGGGGTTTGCGGCAATGACTGCTGTGCTTCCCACCAAAGACCAGTCAAAAGTGTTTTGTTAAGTGTGTTGTTATAGAGGCTGCTGGGAAAAGCAGTGGCAAGTTCAGCGCAGGGTACCAAAGAGCACGTGATGGGTAGCTCTTGTCATCAATGGCTCCCGGGTTAACATCTATATTGCCTCACAAATCTAAAAATTCCTTTTGCGACTTTGTCCACCATTTTGTATGTCCTTCCGATGTTAACATCCCAGTTTTAAGTATTAGGCCTTATAATGCCAAGGTAAGCAAACGACTGTAGTTTCTCCAGGCTATTCCTCCGGGAAAGAAAAACGGCTCTTTGTTCCTAGCTGTCCTGGACCCAAAACATTGTTTTCAATGTTTTCTTGCTAAATTTATCGCAAGCGTCATTGTATGCTTTGTACTTTACAGATAGCAGCAGCAAAGAGAACAAAACGACAAATAAAGTCTCTCGGGAGAAAACATCATTTGAATTCACCTCGTGGAAGACCAATCAAGGCGCTGCAGCATCAAAATCAAGAGCTGCAGCATTTCATTGGCTATCTTTCTGTGCTTCTAGCAGTAGTGTCTGGCAAGTAACAGCATCGCTATGTTTGGTTGACGCTAAATGTAGACATTGCAATGTCATTTTGCACCATGTTGCTCATGGTTTTAATTAATACCTGAGACGTTGTAGTGCCACTATTCACTGTTCATTTGTTCTTATTTTCAATGAAAATTCTCCTGCTGCTGTAATTAGGAACGAAGGATCCCTGTGCTCTTTTAGTTAGAACATAATTCACACGTCAACCATGGTGCTCTGGACTGAGCAGACTAAATTCGATTTAAAGAAAGTTAGAAGAATGATTACAAATGATGCTTGTTTACTTCCTTCTAACTATGAATTGATAATGGAATTATGAGGCAGAGTTACCTTCTTTTTACCTGTTTTTGTAGAGTTCTAGCCCCAAAGCAGTAAACCGCTTAGGCGTTCTGTGATATTTTCAGAACTTATTATGCGTGGTGTGTTGCCTGCTAGGTATTTTTACTTATCTTATCATTATCACAGGTCTTTATTTTTTTCTCTCTTCTGTTAGTGATGGTTCGGCAGGCTGTATCCTTGTGGCCTATGTGGAAAAGGAGGGAGAAGTTTGTGAGGAGGACTTTTCGTCCTCACTTCAGATTACTTCCTTCAATCATTTCTTTTAAGCGAGGGGCAGAACAACTTTCCCAGTAGCCATGAGTAATTTTGCATGTACTCTCTCACATGTGCACAGTTTTGGTGCGCGATTCTCTTTCTGGCAGGCATTTCGTAGTTTCTTGAGGGAGATGAGGCACACCGTGGGTTTTATCTCTTCTCACTCATATCTATAGTTTTCTTTGTTACAGTGCAAATAAAGCACATTAGTTTTGATGAAGGTGTCTATATTTTCTAACCAGAAGGATATTTCGATTCAAGCTTCTACCTTAGGTACTGAGGACATATTTATAGATTTCTCAGAGAAAAGTGTGCTTCTGTTGATAGGGGCAACTTATAAAAGTTTGTCTCGGCCTCCCTGGTAGAGGACCACATGCCTTACTTAACACTCCCTCCTGCCTGGCAGGCATACCTGTGTCTACCAGTGACACGGTTGTTCTTTTGGCCTTAATATGTTCCATGACGTTTTAGATGTTGCTTGGGTTCCTTTTTCAGCATTCTCTTTTGTTTTTCAAAAACTCAAAAAGTGGGGCTTTATTTGTTCAAAAGAACAGGCTTGATGCTCGAGTTTTCTTCTTGTGCCTGGGAGCCAATGTTTGTTTTCGTTGCCAGGGTCCACCATCTTTTACACGGCTGATGTGGGCAAAGAAAATCAGTGGAAGTAGACACCTTAATAACATACCACAGTCACTGTGACTTTGTGGCTTCTTAGTTCAGAGGTTTCAGACAGCAGAGTCAACTGAGAGCTTGCCTTCGGAAACCTGTTGTTTCCACTCCTCAAAAAAAGGCTGGGAACCCTGATTCTGGAACAGGTGGAGCCGCACCCTATTTAGAGTGGAGCCCTGGCTCTGCCAGACTCTTCATGATATATTGATATATCCATTTGAATAGATGGTGCTCAGGAAAATCATAATATCTTCATCCAATAACATGATTGTGCAGGAGAATTCTCATGTCTTTTCTCTCACCTTACATCACGATCATAATGTTTATTTTATTCAAATACTTAAAATAGTATACAATAGCTATGCACATCCCTCTCCGAGAGAGAGAGTGTGATCAATACTTCAATGTTCCAGACAGCCGAGTAGCCAGGCTCTGAGTTCAACCATACAAGGCCACTGGGACTGTTTATCCTCTAGCACAGAGTTCTAGCATAGCCTTCTTTCAGAAACAGGCCTACACACTAGAAAGATTTATGAAGTATAGATACAAGTGCATAAGTTGACTTTATTAAAATACTGATCCTCATTATGGCAATAATTTGATGCTTATGCATTAGGGATATAGGGATTCTTGCCTGCTTCCAAAATATTTACAATTTTGTACTTACACTCTTGCTACCATTTTACTGAAATCAGCAATTATTTTGTTAATTTAGTTTGCAACACACTTGCCTTGAATTAAAAAAAAGCCTTTAAATTAAAGCAATGTAATTTCCTGTGTGTGCATGTTTGTGGAAAATGGCTGCCAGAAGTCACAACAAGATTAAGGGACATATTTATGACTTTAGTGGTGCAGGGCAGCGCAGTAAGTAACCTTGCTGCGATGTCCTGAGTCGTAGGGAAAGGGTAGGAATGCACTTTATTTATCCAATATGTCACATTCCTGTCTTTTTCCCTTGCGCTGGCACAGTTTTGGCAGCCTAGCGTCAATGCAGGCACCCTTGAACCATGGTTCAAGGGTGTCTGTGTTGTGAGCAGAATTGTTTTTGTGCACAAAGGGGCACCTTCCTGCATGAAAACAATCCTCAGAGACCTTTTCATCTTTCTATGTGTGCTGCAGAATGCAACACATTTAGAGGAAAAAGACGAGGAGGAATAAACATATTTCTCCTCGTTACACCTCCTCCGGGAAGGCATATCTTTTTGGCACATTCACAGGTTTATAAGGTCTTATGAATCTGGAATGAGTCAAAAACTATGAGAGTTGAGTGGGGGGACCCACGAAATGCCCATGGAATGCCATCCCAGGGCAGAGTAATGCAACACAGCGATTTGCGCTGTGTTGCAGTACTCCGTGTATTTGGAGCCACTGAAAGCCACACAAAGTGGCTTTGCTTGCCTTAAAAAATAGGACTTAAGGTTTGTGTCACTCTTGCACCATGTTGTATGGTGCAAGAGTGACACAAACCGGGTCATAAATATGGCCCTAAGTGCTTAATCTGAGCTGATGGTTTGCAGGTGGGGTGCACTGGCACATATTTTTCCACATCATCTCTTTACAGAGTGTAAGAGAGAAAATTACACTGATTAATAATGACAGAGGTAGAAATAGACAGCAAAACCACCACAAAAGGAGAAAGCAGGAACATGCAGGACTGAGATAAAGGGGGAGGGAGCATCTCATCGTGGAATAAAGAGGTATGAGGTGGTTTTAAAACTACCAGCACTGGTTTTCAGCACACCAATGTTTAATTGCACCAGCCACGGCCTTCTAGGAAGAGTTTAATGCACCACCACACTTTCTTTCATAAATTAGGCACTGGATATGTGTGACAGTCTTTCGTATTGTAACATGCCTAATACGAGGTATCTCCAAGTAAGTTAGGGGGGACTGTGTGTCATAACATAGCTGTCTCTCTAAGCGGCATCCCTCAAGGTTCATCCTTCAGCCCCACCCAGTTCAACACTTACATGACACCCCTGGCCAACATCATCAGAACCCAGGGCCTCAACATCATATCCTAAGCAGATGACACTCAGCTCATCCTCTCGCTCGCAGAAGACCCCTCCACCACTAGGATCAGCTTCCACAACTGCCTGACGAGTGTCGCAGACTGGATGAAGACCAACTACTTGTAGTTCAACACAGACAAGACGGAAGTGCTGATTTTTGGGAACAACACCTCCCTGTGGAACAACACCTTGTGGCCCTCCAAACTCTGACCCACACCAACAGACCATACCTGCAACCTTGGCATCATCCTGGACAGCAAACTCACTATGCCAGATCAAGGTAGTGCCCTCTGCCTGCTTCGACACCCTCCACATGCTATGAAAGATTTACAGATGGTTCCCTGTTAGCACCAGAAAAACCATCACTCAAGCCCTAGTCACCAGTCAGCTGGACTACAGCAATGTGCTCTATGCTGGAATCACCACCCAACTCCTGAATAGACTACAGACAATTCAAAACTCAGCTGCCAGACTCATCCTTGACCTCCCCAAATGGACCCACATTGCCCCCTCACCTCAGGAACCTCCACGGGCTCCCCATCCAGAAAAGATGCCAATCCAAGATGCTGATACATGCCTCCAAGGCCCTACATGGCAAAGGACCAGCATACATCAACCACCGACTGAACTTCCACCAACCCTCTAGACACCTGTGCTCTACCTCCCTCGTCCTCACATACACTCACTACATCCACCGAAGTTACGGTAAAGGATATTCCTTCTCCTACCTCCCCACCAAGTCCTAGAATGACCTTCCCGTTCACCTCCGAACATCATCCTCTCTCCTGAAATTCAGAAAGGGACTCAATACCTGGCTCTTCGACTGATCCCACCAAGAACCTAGCACCTGGATACCCTAACGGTTGCGTATCTGCGCTTTATAAATCCGAGTTAATTGGTTGATTGATCTCAGAATTGGTATGTTGGTCTATACCTGTGTTTGCAAAAGAGCTCTAAAGTGAAGGGTCTACCAGGTGAGTGTACATAATGCATATATAAAACGTAACAGTATGTCCCACACTGCAAAGTTTTAACTGCATAATTCATAAACAAAATCTCAATTCAGCACACACATAATTAATTACTTGCTAAAGTATTAATCATTTTCTCGAATGACACAGGTAGAATTCTTCATTGTCTACCGGAGGTAATTAAGAAAAATGTTGTCTGTGCTACGAAATCTGCACTCATTAGCCCTGGCAAATATTATGCTGTGCTCAATACATTACAAAAAAGGTGGTAGACACAAAAGCCCTATGTAATGCCGTGCACAAAATAAATCGTGCCTCCATAGTTAGTGATGTTCATACATATATATCATAGAAGGTGATTTAATTAATGCTTCACCAGAGAATTTTCTACAGTTAGCAGGGCTGCAAGCATAATCAGATGCATGCTTTTTAAAAAGTTTGTTTAATTTATATGTTGCATACGCTCTGTCACATATTCATAGCCAAATAAAACTCGACTAGTCTCCTGTGATCTTTTTTTAAGGAAGTTTAATGTTGCATGCATTCCAATTATAAGAGTTTGTGTCTTTTGCATAATTTTTATTCAATGTATGCTTTTCCCTAATTATCGCTTGGGGAAGACAGGTTTGAGCAGAAAATGCCTCGCGAGAACTATGAAACTATGCCCATTGATGTGTGCTGTAACCACATGTGCTGTGCTAGCAACGTCCATGGCATGAATGCTTAAATTGGAAGGAAAATATATTGAGTGGATATAATGCATGACTTTTGCCTGCAAAGGCATACTTCACATACACTTTTCACATAAACACCCGCCCATGGGTATTATGTACAATCAACGTACGTTTTGTGAAAATGACACATATATGTTGAAAAAATACTCAATTTAGGCCAGCCCTAATTTCTGCTGTTATGCTCGCGAGCAGAACGTAGAAGTAGTAGATTTTTGAAGAAAAGCAGTAGACTGTAACAGTAAGTATACATTGCATGAATTCATAATGGTATCAAAGGTTTGTGTTACCTTCGTGTGACCCCATTATTTCTAATTTGCCCGAGGATATTATGAGTCTTGTAAGCACCTAAGAGTTATATCGCGCACTAGGTCAGATATTTCAATTGATTGGTTCCTAATCTGACATTTTTCAGATTTGCTGTGGAAAAACGTTAATGATGTATTGTAAAGAAAAACAATACCCTTTGCAATAAATCTCAATTTTTCTGTAACGTTGAGAAATGTCACCTTTTGTAATTGGAATTTCTTGATGCACTGGCCCTGCAGAAATGGAAATAAAGTCATTATTCTGATGCAATTTCTTCCCCAAGTAGGTATAGTTTGTAAACCTAATTAATAAATGTAGGCACTTTTTATTTTTTCGAAAATGACAACTATTTGAAGCAATATGAAAATGTAAAAGTTGTTCATATTATATAGAAAAAATCGCCATTGCAATAACAGGAAGAACAATTGTACTTTATGTGTACCTAGCATGCAATCAGTGCTGCAAATGTTATTCATTATCTTTGGAACACATCATTTCTGAGACAACTTTTATTTACACGGACCTATAGCATAACTGGCCAACTAATGTTTCTTTGCTAACGAAATGTCAAAAACAATATCATTTTTCTGGATTTGTTGTGTTTATCTGAGACAGCAACCTTACTGAAGCCGCATGTGGCAGGGGAAGAATATTGTTAAATATACTCCATAATACAACAGTTGTTATAATCCTGTGGTACACAACTACACCACATCCTCTGTGCAAACAATGTACCTCTACTAGAGTATATTTGCATTAAAATTCCACCTACAGCTTAAATTTCTGCCACATCTACTTCAGTTGCTGTTGCCAATTACAGAGGGCAAAGCTACTTTTTTGATCAAAAGCTACTTTATGGTAGTGGTTTAAGTTTTTAGGCTGGAAAGTGCGTCTTGTTTGTGGTAGGCTTTTGCTATAGACTGAACAAATATTCTTCCTTGTTACTGGCTCGCAGGTGGAAAAGTCTTCTTTTAGCTTTCGTAGCGTCCATCTTAGGCAGGAACATGTACCTTGCTTGTGATTGATTTGAAGGTGAATGTCAGGTCACATGAGCTGTCTCATTCTGAACTGTGGGATGACGGATGGCGAGGCAGCGTTCTGGCTTCTCGTGCACGCAGTAAATGGTTCCTTAGTGGCCGATACAAATGATGGCCTCAATTGTGACCTAAGATCCTCTCTTTGTCATTTTCAGCTGGTTGGCAGAGTAACAAAACCCAAGGTGGGAGTCTAGTGGGAGTTCACAACCCGACTAGCTACGCTCGGCTCCCTATCAATATTAATCACAATAAAATATGTCTAGTCAGAGAGATAGAGGAGTGTATGTGAAAAACTGCTATTTTTTAGAACAAGAACCCTCACCCACCCGAAGGTGGCATGCTTCATCATTGGATTCCCTCCTCACACCAGAACCAATGGCACCTGGTATGGGCTACAACTCTCCAAGGGAAAGGAGCTGAGGTGCTTTGTTTTAAAGATGAGGGCCAAGTATGGTTGAGAGGCAGAGCCTATATATTGAATTTTAGTGGGTTCCAACTATCTCCTTGTGGGCTACGTGTCAGTTTTATTCAGGAGCCCCCAAAGGATAGACATAAAAGCAGTGATGGGTAGTTTGGAAATAATATTCCTCTTATATGGTCGACATGTTTCTTCCCTTAGAACGACCCCTTCCAGGGTTCAGGGGCATTCATCAGGACTAGTTTTTACAGTCGCTCTGTGATAACAAACAAACATATAAACCTAATGTTGGCTTCGTTATGGCAAGCCAACTGATACAGAAGGTGGCCAACAATCTCCAATGATGAAGCATGCCACCTTCGAGTGATTGAGGGTTCTAGTCGTAAAAAACATTTTTTTTCCCATACACTCACTCTCCTCTATTTCTCTGACTGGCAGAGTAACAAGTCATTAGTCTCTTTCAGCTTCCTATCATTAACGAATTAGGATGTTGCATTCACACAGTCCAACAGTGTTACACTGACATTGGCATCTTCTCTAGTCCCCGCACCTTAATTTAAGGCCAGCATGTAAAGTGATGCTAATTGGAACTCTGCTTTCAATCTCTTTTTGAACACAGGTGCACAAAACATTTTCATAGGTAATGGGGACAACTGCCCTCACTGGTAACCTATAAATGGTCGAGGGTGGCCTAGTAGCATGGCAGATTGGAGGGTGTCACTATTAAAAATTTGATATTCCACGGTTTTAGCCTTGTGGTCTACACAATATCGAGTCTGTGCCACTTTTGTGGTCACTGTAAGAGGTGGAGAAAATTACAACGTTTTAGGAAAACACACGGGCTAGGGCCTGACTAGCATGCCCAATACTACAGCAGGGATCCAAAATCTACAGGTCCAGAAGCAGAATATCCGGTGGAATGCATCGAACTGTCATGATGCACCTTTTTCCACACCCTTACTAGTGATGGTACTCAAAATCCTTACTTTATAGAATAAGAAATTAAGGATCCTTCTGCATTAAAGAGAGGAAAATACTCTACCACTCTGAGTATTCCTTAGGCGTTCCAGTGAGGAAAAACAAAACAAACTTTTCTCATGCAGTGTTAGGTGGGCGTTGACCTGTGAAGGGGGCGCTGACCTCAGGGGGGGCACTGTGTTTAGCAATAACTTATGATTGGAAAAATGAGGGGCACTTATTCCTGTGGTAGTGAGAGAATCCGAGGAGGCGGTCATGCGGTGTGGGGCAAAAAAAGATTTTTGGATCGGGCGCCACCAACGCTAAAGCCGGCCATGAGAGACATCATCCGATTGATTTCATATGGAAGAAGGACCTGCAGAGACCAGGAACACATATGCACGATTAGTGGTAAGAAGCATACCGCAAAGCGGCAAGTCATTTTAGCCACTATTGCTAATTGATATGTATAAGCATGATGAAGCTCTCAATATTACAAAGAAAATAAGCCTCGTTCTTGTCTGCTTTCACATATTTAGCACTATTATAGCATCTGCCCTGTTAGTCTGCTTTTACCTATTCAGCATGCTTATGTCATCTGCCATGTTAGTCTGCCATATTGTTTTGCTTACAGAAACTCTTTCACCAATGAGTTTTGCGGGACCATTTTTAAGTCTGACTTGACAGCACAGACGTATTCGTGAACTATTGCTACCAATTCTTTAAAACACACATAGTCCCAATACCGGCAACATCCCCCCACCTTCCCATAGGCGAACGTGCATAAATAAACCACAAGATACTTTGTTTATGGGAAAAACTTGTCGCAGGTTTATTCCATACAAGAGTATGCAATATGGTGGGTTATCTTACGGGCGATCCATGGGCAGGCAGCCGTCCAACCTATGCTGCCCCTGCCCGCCTGATGAGCCAGCACTGTGGGATGTATGCCCGATCAGTGCTACACCTTTGTTGATCCACCACTGGATCATGTGTCCCTTGTTACCATCCTACTCACGCCCCTTTCAGGGCGGAGCGTATCAGGGCAAACCCCTGGTTGGTCAGGCCCCCAACCGCCCGAAGGCTAACGGGGCGCCGTCGCGGTTCTCCAGGACCCTGCCCTGAGGATCCTGGTCTTTGGCTCTGGCACCCCTATTGTGCCGCGCAGAGGTACCCTTACTGTACCTGTCTGCCGCAGAGGTACCCTTACTGTACCAGACTGCTTCCAGATCGCCCTGTAACTCCGCCACAGCCCTGGAGGCGGCCACAGTCGCAGCCAGGGCCCCCCACCACTGCACCTCCTATTACCTGCAACCTGCCCTTTCCAAACATTCCTTTACATCCAGGAGAAACAAGTCCATCCCCACCGGGGACAAGTGGATCCCGTCCTCCTCAAAGTAACCTTTAACGTTTGCCTGGATGAGCTCGTGTCTGATGAAACCCAGACCCCTCTGGTCTGTGAACTTACACCATGAACAGTTCCCTCTTACGGGGATGTTCAACGGCCTCCTCTGACTTAGCTCCGTGCCACCTTAGCGGTGAATCATCTCCGACCACCAGAGCTCACATTGACCCCTGTAGTTGCTGATCTCACCGAAACAGCGCATTTCACACATGCGACCGCTCAATACCAGGCCTCCCGCAAATCTAAGGGATGAGATCCCTCCATACTGGTGATAGACGAACCCCATCTATATCACAGTAGCCCTTGACATTATCCTGGATCAGCTAGTGTCTGATGAAACCAAAGGACCTTCTGGCCTATGAACCTATGCCACAAACTATTCACCCTCCTGCGGGAAAGTTCCACTGCCTCACATGACCTAGCCCTGTGCCATCTCTGGGCAGGACGGATTCAGACACCAAGGCTCACCTTGCCCCATCTGTTTGATGATCTCCCCAAGTTGCCATCCTTCTCGCATCGTGTGTGCTTGAACACCTGTGTCCCCCATCGATGGGACAGCAGCCCACTAGTTAGGTGACCGCTCCCAACCCCACCTGCCTACTTTGGCTGTTCGGGCAAGGAGAATTATGCTTCACATTTGCACCGTCCCCTTGCTTTCTAAATCAAGACGCATGGGGATGGTCATAACTAGAAGTAAGTGCCAATAATCCAGGGTGCCTTCCTGCCCTTGCCATGCATCCTTTATGGGACTTCCGCCAGCTCAACTCCCTCTGGTGAAACCCCCTAGGCATACCAGCTAAGAGAATCTGTCCGATTTCATACAGTGCGACCCTCATCCTCGACTATTGCCGAATAGGGGGGCAAGGGCGTTCCCACTGCCCACCCCTGGGCAACCCCAGCGGTGGAAATTACCTGCTCAGTTAAATTTACTTTTTGTTGATCACTGGACATGGCAAATGTTCTTTACATAGTAGCCTTTTGTGCTTGGCCCCTTGTTTCCCCATTTCTTGGGACGGCAGCACCCTGTTGGCTGACAGCGTCACCACCCAGCGAGGCATCTATACTAACCGGGCGGGCATTTGCGCCTAGCTGCAGGATCATATCCTCTGCCCTTGGTTCTGGGGTGTAAGTATTTCGCCCCGTTGCCCAGACGGATGCAGAAACCCCTTTGCTTGCTACCCTGGTGAACACCTTAATGGTATCAAAGCTGGTTTGAAACAATCTAAGGCTTGCGACCACTGCTGGAAACACCTCACCCTTTTGTGCAATTACAACTTACGCAGCGCCCCCCGCTGGCCTAACTGCCGTTGGATCACAGATGCACAGTACCTACTGTCCATCTCTGACCCTGGGTGCTTTGAACCTGCCAAAGTGACGGAAACCATGCTTCCCAGTCCCCTGTTTAGCTGCAGTATACCTTCAGTGGGTCCGCTAGGAGATACAACACACCGCATTGGTCATGCAAACCTTAAGTACACAATTTCCACCTGGGCGTACCTCTAACTGAGACAGGCTCGACACAGCTGAAAGGCCCGGGACACACATACGTATTGTGCCCACTATTGGAGACAACTCACCCCTTCGGGGAGTGACAACTACACAGGTGCCTACCCAAGTCACCCAACAGACAAGTTGGCCCTGACTACCTTGTGTTCTGGTGCCAGATTTGGAAAGAGCCTTGCCTACACTTGCTGCCCCCTGGGAAGCACAATGGTCGTGCTCTGGCCGCAGCGCGGCGATGCCCTCGTGTAGCATCGGACCCCAGGTCAAATGAGAGTGACAACTCCAACTACTTAAAACTACACCATGACCATGGGTGGAGTTTAACTCTTCGCCAAACTTCTGCTAGTGTACCCCACGGTCACGGCCCTGTTCAGTCCAATTTAGTAAATCATGGCACTGACCCGTAAAGGGCCTAATACTGGGCTGTGTAAACGCGGCCCAAGGGTGGCCTTAAACAATCGGCTTGGTGTTGGATGGGTGCTAACATTATCTGGCTTAAGTGCCATCCCTTTGGCAGTCACTCCTGACAAGATGTGCCGATGCAGGTAGAAGCAAGCGTTGTCCAGCCCGCCTTAATCCTGTACCAGTTATCTGAGTAAATTAGTGAAAGATGCATGTTTGAACTGGCAGCTGATCCTGTTACTTGCGCCTGCAACTGCCCTGGTCAGGGCAGCCTGCTAGACAATGGCTTGCATTGAAAGGCGGTGCCAACAGACCTCCAAGCTCTTAAGGCGGTCCCTCTGAGTCGGGCTCTAATCTAACAGCTGCCCCTTGCATCGGATACCGCCTCTGGCTGTAGCCGCTCAGTGCTCCTGATGCCTGGCAGTCATCTTTAACCTTGATATCCTTACAGCATAGCAACCCTCACCGCTGCCAAATGCCTTGGTGTGGGAACGTCCGCTGGTCGTACTAGTCAATACATCTATTATTTAAGTTAATACTACTGTGCATATGAATAAAACTATGCACCTACTTGCCGCGCTCAAACCGACCCAGATCATACTAGTTTGCACAGACCTGGTTCGCCTAGGTGAATGTTCCCTCTAAGCCCTGCCTGGGGACTATTTCACACTTAGAGAAATGCCTATTCTCTTGACTTTAGAGTGGTGCAAGATTGAACTGGCAGCTACCATTCTTACTCACGCCTGCATGTACTAGGCTCCGAACACGGAACCCTTGCTCTATAATCCCTTGGATTCTAGCCTGGCATTCCTATGTCCCGCTATACCAATAGATAATAGCTCTACTTGATCATGAAGACCCTAAAGACACGTCAACCCCGCGGAGACAAGGTGGGGATGCTAGCCTGCCCCAAACTCTGCGGAAACAGCATGTGCAACCCATCTCTGAGCGCATGCTTGCAACACTATCCACTGCCTAACCCTGGTCAGTAACCACTGCAGGGTAGCATGAAGAGCTAAGCCCACTAATATTCCTGCTAATAGTCTCTGATATGTGTTTACATATTACAGATAACAAAGAACCCTGGACATCCCCTACATGCGGGTCACCAGATCGTCAAAGAAATATAGATCGATTTGAGACCTATGCGCCATCCAAACTACTGAATTAAAATTGGCGTGCATAGTTCTTTGCAAGAAAAGCATTGACTGTCCCGCTCAAAGTCAAAGGACATATCAAACCGCTTTGGTCTACTTTGTTGAGGGATGGAGCAATGCCCCTTATCGGTGTTAGTGAATGAAGGCATTATTCAGATGTGTACACCAAAGTGGGGGACCCTGCCCCCAAGTGGTCTTCCCACTTTGTGGCACCTTGGCAGTATAAGGTGGTTTAACGCACCAATAATCAACCCCAAACTGATATACTGTTCTGCCCCACCCAGGGTATCCTCTCCGGTTGCCGCCAAGGCAGACAACGCAATGCCAGCTGAAGGCAGATCCGATCCGCCATTCATAGCGTTAATCTAACGCGCATTGATAATTACATATTAGTTACACAACTGTAACGTGTATGTAACTGCCAAGGTATGTAACGCTATACATGAGCGCATGTTGCATACATATTCAGCACAACTATCCTAAGTGCCACCTGACCGCTTAAAGGTACTTGGTACCGCCATACAATTATTCGGGCCCGCATCACGGACCAAGGTTTACTTGCCCAGTCCTACTACCCTTATTGCCCCCTGTAAGGGTTACCAATCTGACTGCACCCAGGAACCCACCCTTGGTGCTGCATAATTATTAGTCAATAATTATTAAAGATGCCATGACAGAGCCGTGTTCCTTGCACGGTGATGTGCACAAGCCCCCTCGCGTAGATCGATCTAAACATTCCCAAACCGCACCGGACCGACCAGGGCAGCTAGCAACCCCTGTGCCTGAATAGCGTAAGCGAATACCATGCTTGCAGTGTTCTGTTGTTTCCCAAGCACTGTCACTGTGGGCTGTATCTTGTACGTACACGTTTACACTTGATGTCACTGTACTTAACGTCTAGGTAAAGGACTTGGCCACCTATCCCTGACCCGGCCCGTGCTAAATGAGAACGCAAGCCAATAACTGACCCTATAAGCAGCAGGCTTAGGCCACTAGGGGTCACTGGGCAATTAAATGAAGATTAGATAACAATATGTTTTACATAAGCAAATGTTTTGTCGAGCCACCCTGTGGCCTGCTGGATCATACGATTCACCATTTGTAAATATGGACAGCTGTAACAAAGCTGCGCACGTAAAAAGACTCACATCGCGCTACCATATGCAACAATAGCTGCGTGTTAAAATTGACTAAGACACTACCGCTTCGTGGCAATGTGTCACATTTGCCTGCTAATCCTCATACCATGCACCGTTATTTACGTTCGGAAACCTGTAGAAAAGGGGCGCACGTAAAGGAGTCAAAACCTCGCGCTCAATATGCGGACAATTGCAGGGCGTGAAATTCCATCAATAAATTAACACTTCATGGCAATTTGGAACATGTGTACATTGCTATTCAAATTACAATTTGTAGCACCTCTTTCGCAGCACAGGCTGAAGGCGCCCGGCGTGTCACTGCTCAAAATTCATAGAAAGGCCTCGACAGGCTCTCTGCACACATCAGAGTGCTGTCGCCAAGCCAGAGATATCTTTGCAGCAACTTGCCCCCCCAGTAAGGATACAGAAAACTCGTCTTGGCGAGTGGTGCACAGGGCGAAATAGCTAAACCCAGTGTTTGTAAGTATCGCATGGAAGCAATTATTAGCGACCAATTACGGGACACAATAGTTTTGTTAGGCACGGGGAGATGTTTTTGTAGCTCGCCTAGTCAGTCACTCCTGTGATCTTTAGGTGCTGTCTCTAGGCACATGGAGATTAGCTGCGTTTCTCAAACTCACAGGATGTTGAGCCGACACCGAGTCTCGAACCGGGAATCCCCGCTCCAACGTCAGCACTTTGGCAGTTATGCCACTTCCTCTCCCCACACAATAAGTTTCCCTAAAGCACTTAAAGAGTACCCTTTCAGGGTGCCTATCAAGTTTGCATGCTTTGCCAGATCCCAAGGGAAAGAGGCATAGATTATATTCCCTTGACACTCAACGTCCGCGTGTTAATAGCCAGCTGGAAATTATAGGCTAACTTGTGCTGAGCACGTATCCATCCGCCTGCGTTGAGTAAGCATGGTATGCCACACCGAAGACACTGCACTCAACGACGTGATATCTTTTGATAACAGAACAACAACCCTGCCTTGGAGCCGCATCTCCAATGCCTAAAGTGTGCCACTGATACCCATAGCGCCAGGCCTAAATTTTCGCAGCCAGCCTACAAACAACCTGGCAGCGCTGTCTGAGGCGCGTTTTCGACAGGCTTCCTGGTTTACCCCTTGGCCGGAAGCCTCATCATGCCAACGCACCGCGTCCTGCCTGCCAACCACGTGCCCTCAGGAGACTCCTGTAGTATAAAACAGACATCATCCTACCAACACAGATGCACAAGACTCAAGCGGTCTTTCCCGGTCCCCATTGTCTGCCCTGACCGATGATAATGTTGGCTACACCATGCGTGAGTTGGAATTTGGGCCAGGCCGGCAGCTACCGCCGGGAAAGACCGGTTCCTACTACCGGTACTTGCACCCCCTTGCTTGGAATTAAAATACCCACAATTGATGGACGGAATGCAGAACAAATCACCTTCCCCATCATCATGAGGTCAGCCACAAAACGACAGGGTCAGCTCTAACCCCGCTGACCCAATTTACAGACGTTGCTCCCCTCACACCCTCAGGGAGGGCACAATGGTGCCACCTCACGTGACTGGTGCCCCCCAATATAAGCCCGCATCAAAATTGCCCTTTGTTCGTTGAGAGAAAACAAAACACACCACCACTGACAGCCTCAGTTGAAACGTAACATTGGTGCAAGTGTCAGCACCCATCACCACTAGGCCACAGAGGCGCCGCCGGGCCCTATCTCCCCTCTGCACCCGGCCATCGCTCACCACTGGACCGGGGGCACACCCCGAACAAGGAATCCCACAACTCCCATGGGCTCCCCCCCAACATCGCTGCCCCGACCCGCCTACCAGAGAGGCACGGCGACCGGCCCGATGCAATCCAGCGCCGAAGGGGGGAGGGCGGGGGGGCTTGACGCGACAGGGTGTGCAGGCCGAACCCGGCAGAGGGGCACACAGGCCCAGCCGCGCACTGCGTGCGAGGCGCCACAACATACCTGCGCAAAGTAGCCAGCCCTCTCACGTTGTCATGGAGCCCCCACAACCGTGCTCGACGTTGCCTCCTCAAGACCACGCGCAAGCAAACCGCGCATGGTCAACTGACGGCACCGCACACTCCCCGTCCCTCCCCCGCGCCACAACCCAATCATCACAAAGGGGGGGGGGGAACCGCAGGGCAGGACCAACAGGAGAATTAAGCCCCTTCTGGGCTAGCGACCCCGCTTCTTCCAAAGTTGCACGGGGTGCCCACTCTCCCCGGCGGTCATGGCACATGCATCTATCGTACCCCGCTAGCGTGCCACGCCCATGATCACACCCTCGGCGGGTCTGCCCCAGTGCCCGCAAGCCCCCCCTCTGTGGCGGGAGGGTGGCGCGCCGGCCGCGGCCCTCGCATGCTGGGAAGCGGGCGGAGAACCGGTGCCGGCCCACCCGCCAATGGCGATTGAGTACCCCCGCAGGGCACCGAGACCAACAGGGCCTGCCTGCCCCGGCCGAGCGCATCGCCGGGACTGGTGACTCACTGCCACTTGCCGGAGGCCGGGGGCGGCAAACTCCGCCCCGTCCGCAGCGGATGTGCGGCTTCCGTACCCCAGCCACCAAGTGGCCACCATCCCCATGATCCCCAGGCGAGGCAGGATCCGGCAGTGGGCTCGCTGTCTCCCCGCCCCCAACCACGTCAACATACGCCCCAAGGCCACCAGCAAGGCCGGGGGCCCGGGAGCTCGCTCGACACTGGGGTGCCGCGTACACACGACCGGGTGCCGCTCTCCCCTGCTCCAGACACGGCAAGATGCGGGTGAGGAGGCCTGGGGGGGGGTTGGCTTTTGGCAGAGCTCTGAAAACCTCGCCCAACTGCCATGACATAGCCGCCCGCAATGCCGTGACTCGACAGGCCAACGTGCATCGACGGGTCTGCAGGGTTGCTGCATGAGGCGACATCACCCCTCCCCCACTCCACACGTTCATTTTTCAGTCACGCGGCCCATCCCCAGAACAAAATGGTTCGCCCGTGCGATGAGGGGCTGGGGTGACCAAATCCCCTTATACCCTGCCCCCCGTCCCGCCGCCCCACCTGCACGACCAGGCCCTGACACCACCGAGCCTACTGCTGGGGCCAGACCGGCCTATGCCGCGGGGAACAGGTCCCCCACGGGGGTGGCAGAATGTGGGACCGGGGGGTTTGGGGCAATGCCTGCACTCACCTCGCACAACGCGACCCTGGGGTCAGTATCCGACAGACCAGCAGCACGACCAGACGGCACGACACGACAAGACGGCGAGGCTGGCGGCAAAGAGGCCGCTGGGAGGGTCAGAGGGGTATACATACCCTCCCTCCCCCCCTGGGCGTACCGGAAGTGACGCCCACACCCCCTGTACAGCGGGCTCCAGGCGGAAGCCCTCTGCTGCTAGAGCGAGGAGTAGGCTTGTGCCGCAATGGCACTAAAGGGCCGCCCTTTTAGGGGGGCCCCCTTTGGGGGCAGCGGGCAGCCACATAGAGTGTCCCTTTTATTGGCCATGAGTAGGATTTATTTCTCGTCTCCTGCTATTGGCTGTTTGGTGATTCCTTCTACCTCTAATAGGCAATGCATGAGTGACTATTTCACATCTCAAAAGTACACTGAATCGTTCCACATTAAATTTTTTATCTCCTAGATGTTTTTTTTATAAAGAGAGCAACCTTTTTTAAATTTGTTTTTTAACTCCAATTGGTATTTTTTTTTATTATATCAGTCAGGACTTAATTGCAAGATAAACCTACTGTCTTTGCCAATGGTTGCTACTCTTAAGTTGCTCAGGGCATAAGTATATAGGGAGCAAGATTATGTGCTGGCAACTTAGCTTCAAAATAGAAATCCTTGCCATAATCAGCCAAGGATCCCGAATCACCGTCTTCGATTAGCTGAAGTGAACTGAAAGGACAGTTTGAATTAGTATGTCCATTGTCACAGACAAAAAGACTTCCCACCGATGCTTCAGTTTCTCTTTGGTTAATTTAATGAAAGAGCATAAAGACATTCTCAGTCCTAATAATATAGTGACCTTTTCCAATATACTAAAATAACTATTTTAATGAGGTTCGCGGTTTCAAATAACTTTAGGGAGCACTATTTATGGTCAAGTAGGTCAAATATGCCGCGTCGGTGCCATTATCAGGGGACATTTTCATTGTAATAACTTCTGATCGCCTGACAATAATTGTTACAGAGAAACTGCTCTGCTATTTGCATTAGTTTTGATTTGTTCTACATTGTACCTTGCAATACATACTCTGTGACAATTATTGACACTTGGTGCAAAGAAAGTTAAAACTCAACAGTACATGTGGGCCTAGAACGAGCACATGGTGTCTTCATAGTTCAGTGTGGAGTACAATTACCGTTTGACCTTTACCTGTTAACCTTTTCTAACACATTGCTGTATGGCCTTTATACAGTTGACTGGGGAAATAAGGTAACCTCATAGGCAGGGGGGATAACCTTCATCCCAATGATTGAAATGTTGTTTCAAGGCAAAGATGTGCCAATGGCACTCTGGCCCCCACTAAAATTGGCTTTTTAATTCCAATGGGGCCAGTAACAGCAGTTAATGACCCTATTAGAATTATGAGATCCGTGGAAATACTGCGGATCTGTTTAGTTTCACCCTGAGGTTTTGTCTCTTGAAAGCAGCAGAAATGTACGGCTGAAACAATGGAGAGAAATAAAGAATTACTGGGGAATTAGACCTGGAAGTGCCAATTCCTCCCATTAATAGTCTAAAATTTCTAACGTAACCCACCAGTACCCTCTGCAGTTAATGGTTTCTCCAGTTTTTGTAACTCTCCGGGGAGGGGGGGGGAGAGTTATTAGCAGGATTACCAGGCCATTTGTAATGAAGGCGACTGTTGTGCAGGTATATTGGGCCATGCAGGTGGAAGAAAGCATAATTATTAGCAGGGGCGGCTCCTCTGTTAATGGGTAGGAGCATTGCCCCACTAACTGAATTGCCCCAAAGATGGAAAAATAAAATAGTAATACAGCTAATTTATTACCATTTTATTTTTCAAAGTCCCGTTCCAAGGCGAGCATCAGGACAGGAGGCGGGGCTTTCTGATTTCTGTTGCTGCCAGTCAGAAAGCAGTGAGGGGCAGTGCACTTTAAGTTTAAAGTGCCCATGTCTCTTTAGCTGTCCATCTTGCGACGGCCAGCCAGACAAGCGCATTTTAAACCTCTCTAACCCATCTGTCTAAGACAGTTGGGTTAGAGACAACATAGGGCTCCAGTGTCCTCCGGAGCGCCGTAGGAGGCTTCCCCCTCCAATCCTGGTGCTTCTTTCATGCTGCATGAGAGCAGTGCCAGGATTGCTTACTGAAGTTTCCTGGGTCCTGGTTTGGAGCCTGCCTGCCTGGAGAAGACCCGAGCAAGGAGGACGTCGACCAAAGAAGGTAAGTTACATTTTTTAAAATTTATTTTAACTTTTGTCCCACCTGCTCACCACCCTCCGTACATGCCAGCCGCCTCTGATTATTAGATGATTATAGTGTTGCCTACAATTCGTGGTTACATTCGCAGTACCTGAACAAATAACACTTCCCATAGATTTAAGGCATTATTAAGCTGGTGCCCCTGGCTCTTTTTATTTAAGTTTAAAGTAACCTTCAATCATATTTTAATATATCGATTTTGCTTGATGCGTTAAAGCAAGAGAGGGTGTGAAAAGTACCATGGTTAGAATACAGGATGTTTACTAAAACAGAACCAATCGCTAAATGCGAGATGACATCAAACTCTACAAAAAGTTTAACAAGCATTGTCAAAGCAATAGGCGTTGATTGGGAAACGTTTTCACTTTACCAATTCTTGTTTTTTTTCTCGATGGTCAAATTATGGGCCTGATTCTCAAAGGTAAACTTACACTTTTGTGTAAGTTTACAATTGTTTGCTATTCACAAAGGGATTTATGAGTAGCATCTTTATGTGTGGAGTCTCCGCACATAAAAAGTCCTATCTTTTTATGTGCGGAGACTCTACACTCGTAAATCCCTTTGTGAATAGCAAATAATTGTAAACTTTCACAAAAGTGTAAGTTTACCTTTGTGAATCAGGTCCTATGTGCGCATGCACAGTGGCTGTCCATGAATGGACTTTGTTTTGCTTTAAAAAAATTCATTTAAAGATGGCTGCTGCTTATGAGCCCACATCCGCGGTGACCATCCTTTAATAAATTTTGTTTAAAGCATAATATAATGTATTTAGATCTCCCTCTAGCATGTGTATGTACTGGTGATCATGTTGGGAAGGTTAAAAAAAAATTTAAGATGGCCTTCTGCTGATACATTAGCAGGTGCCACTCAGAGAGTAAAGGTGTTGGCAGTGCAAGCGGGTGCTGGTGGGCTAATTTTTAATAAAGCAAGGAGAGGTTAAGAGGAGAGTAGAAAGAGATAGAGAGGGACAGACAAGAGTCTCTCATATACAATGCAAAGCAAGATGTGATGTCGGCATTGGAGGGATACAGGCGATCCAATCAAAACAAAGTGAGGTCAAAAGCCTTATTGATGGGACATATAGAAGAATAGGGAGTAAAGTTATTGAATCATGAGTAGGCTGGTGTAGTAGACAACAAGGTCATCCAATTGACCCAAATTTCACCATATATAATGTATTGTTCACATTAGCTCGTTGAGAAAAGAATGTGATACTTTAAAATTAGATATTCTATAAGAGCAGTAGAATGAATTACAAAACCTCTCACAAGAGCTTACATTTAGGCACCTGGATACCTAACTTGCCACTTGCCTGTGGCCTCCAGTTCCTGCTTGTTCCCGACTGATCTAATGACACCGCAGCTGCCAGGGTTTTCCCGCTGGGGTTTTCTGAACCTGGTATTGCCACTCACCGTTTTTCCCGCCATTAGAAGTCCCGGCCACCCCATGACCTACTTAAATGCAGGCCGCATTGTGACCACATCAGTAGGCACCTGGACACCTAGCTTGACACTTGTCTGTGGCCTCCAGTTCCTTCCTGTTCCAGACTGACAAGATTACAGTTACGGTTTGAAGGCGAGTGGCGAGTGGCACAGTTGGTATAGTAGCGGGTAGTAACTGGAACTTTTAAATGTGTGAATCTCTGCTAAAGAGACTGTTTGCAATACGGATTACGATTTACAGATAGTACAGTGCCGGATATTTGCGCTATGACTTGAGTAGGACCCGAAAGTTTACATGCAATATATATTTGACTACTCAGTCTAGAATGATAGGAGGTATATGTAAGTTGAACAATAGGGGTAACGGAATTAAAAGAAGTTCACATGTATCTAGTACTTACTGGATATAGGCACCTTCTTAGGCATGTGGTGTTCGATTTGTTTTTTCAGTGACTGAACCCTAATATTGATGAGCAAGAGACCTGATAATAGAAACTCACCGCTATTACTTTACCCACACCGGAGGATCGTGAGGGTTGGAATTATCACCACACTTGAAGTAGGTCAAAGATTCGGGTTGAATTGGTATATAATTGAGAATGAAATCACCACTTAGAAGTATAGAGGCCTTTCTACTTATACATATTTGTGGTTTGTTTTTATCTTTATCATTGATATACAGATATTTAAAAATGAAGACAGTGAAGGTTGGTTTTTGATTTAATCATTTTTAACTTGTGTGTGTGGTATTGCACTCACAGGTGGATTTGCTGTGTTTTTGGACTAAGTTATTGACTCATTGATGTGAGGTATATGGTGAGATAGGCACACATAAAAATGTAAATTCAGCACATAGCACATTGCTGGTGATATGCATAGGGTTTTAAATGTTTTCAGATCGCCAGACTTTCTTGTGTCCACTCACGTTTGCGGTGATGTCAAGACCATGGTTCTGGTCAAATGATGTATGATCATATGGAGAGGTATAGACTTATCGATATCATGTGAACAATAAACAATGGAGGTATTATAGAAATATATTGTGTATATATACAGTTGCTGGCTAGACTGCATCAGTGACCTGATCCTATGTTTCCACTTAGCCTTGAAAAAGTTGCATGTACATAGTAACTGAGGCGACGAAACACATGTTGGCTTGAGATCTGTTTACGAAGAATCAATGAAAAAGAATAAAAGAATGAAGAAACAACTTTGAATTCTGTATATATTTGTTTGTGACTTACAATAGCTACTGTTGTCATTTGTTTCATTGTCAATTCTAACGTGTGCTGGGGATTTGAATTACGTTGAGTTGTAGCTTAGGCCACAGGATTTGGGGAGGCAGGTGGTTCTCTCCACCCTACAGCACCGTGTTAACTGAGATTGGGTATCTAATACTGAGTGGACATACCCTTTTAGGCACCATTTCCCTAAAAACCATACCACCATTCCTTCTAGTGTCTTATTCCAGACTGACTCAGTGACACTGCAGCTACCTGGGTTTTGCCTCTTGGGTTTCCCACTCACCGTTCTTACCGCCAACAGAAGCCCCGCCCACCCCAGGACCTACTTAATGCAGGCCTCAGTGTGACCATGCAGTGAAAGAGTGCAACTGGCGTGCCAGTGATCTGCACCTGTCAGACTGGACTCCACCCAGCACCACGACATCTGGCTCTTCCGCCCCCTGAAGATACACCATCATGAGCTCTACACTCTCGACCCCGGACACCGCAACAAACACTGGCACCTCGCCGACCCATGCTCCATGGTAGGACCTTTCACCAGCACCCACTGCCAGTTCACCTGCAACTGCACACACACCATCCAATGACCAGCCCCACCCCAAACACACCACAGACACCACCTGAACAAAATAACCAACTTGCATGTGCCCTTCTCAACACATGCTCACTATGCAAGCATTCCACTGAATTATGGGACCTCATCGCCACCCTTGCACCCAACATAGTCTTCCTCACTGAGCCCTGGCTCAAATCCACATCCACCCCAGACATTGCCACGGCGAACCCCGACGGATATAAAATCACTCTCCAGGACTGCACCAACAAGCCGGGACGAGGAATAGCCATCATCCACAAAGAGACGATACAGTGTACCACCATCACCGAAATACCACCACCCCTATGGAACACCATTGCAGACTTCATTGCACCCCTAGCCTTAGACTCCAGAGACTACATATTCCTAGATGGCCAAAATTTCTATATCAATGACCCCAACAACAAAAACACAGCACACCTACTCGGCAGTATGAGCAGCTTCAGATTGACCCAGATCGTCCACGACCCTATACACACCCCAGGACAGACGCTGGACCCAATTTTTACCTCCAGTAACCACGTCAAATGCAGACATGTCACAGAACTCATATTGACCGATCACTCCATCATCTACTTTAGCATCTCCAGCCCCGCACCGCCACCCCCAAGATGACCAACACACCCACCAGAGGTGGAACAAAATCTCAGAGACCAGCTGAGTGAACGTCTTCAACACCTCCAACCCTGCTACTGCCACCAGCCTCAAACAGGGAGTGAAAAACTTCAATGCCTGGATAACCAATTGCAGAGACAACATTGTCCCCATCAAGAGCAACATCCAGAGAAAATTCTCCAAAAAGGCTAGCTGGTGCACCCAAGCACTCAGAACAGCAAAACAAGACAGCAAACAGTTGGAGAGGAGATGGCACAACAGCAAGGACTCCTCCAACAGGGCAGCCATGAAGAGCTCTCTAAACCTCTATCACTGACTGCTGATAGCAACAAAGAAGACAGCCCTTGCTGAACACATCAAAACCAGTGGCAACAACACCAAGGAACTTTTCAACATCATTAAGGAATTCTCCAACCCGGATGCCAGCAAAAATGACATCACACCCTCACAGGAGCTGTGCGACAACCTCACTCACTTCTTCCATGGCAAGATCGCTACCATGTACAGAAACTTCAAATCCCAACCTACAACTACGAATTTCCTTGACAGATACACCACCACCGTAACTGACAAGAACAACACACTGACCACCTGGAACATCCTCCCCACCCAGGACACCACCTCCACCATGAAATCCATCCACTCGGGAGCTCTCACAGATCCATGCCCACACCACATCTTCAACCTCAGAAATCAAAGGGTCAGCCAGGAACTCACCACCCTACTCAACACCTCTATTACCACCGCAACATTTCCAGATGCCTGGAAACTTGTCAAAGTCAGACCCCTACTCAAAAAACTCTCCGCCAACCCCAGCGAACTCAAAACCTACTGCCCATTCTCCCTGCTTCTATTCCCAGAGAAGGTACTGGAAAATATCATCAACAATCAGCTCATGACACACCTGGAGCAGAATCAGCTACTTGACGCCTCCCAATCTGGCTTTCGCAGCTATTACAGCTTTGAAACTGCCCTGATCGCAGCCACCGATGAAATCCGAACCCTCCGTGACTGAGGAGAAACAGCAGCTTTGATCCTCCTCAACCTCTCTGCAGCCTTCGACACCGTACCCCACCACACACAGATAAAAAGACTCCACCACATCAGCATCCAAGGGGACGGGTTCAGATGGATCACCTCCTTCCTCACCGGAAGAACCCAGAGGAACCACCTCCCACCTTTCTCCTCTGAACCCAAGGAGATCACCTGCGGTGTCCCCCGCGGCTCATCCCTCAGCCCCACGCTCTTTAACACATATCTGACCCCGCTGGCCAACATTGTCAGATCCTACGGTCTCAACATAATTTCCTACTCAGACGACACCCAACTCATCCTCTCACTCACCGACGACCCCACCACCACCAGAACCAGCTTCCACAGATGCATGACAAACGTCACTAACTGGATGAAGAACAACTGCCAGCAGCTGAACACAGACATGAAGGAAGTACTGATCTTTGGCAACAGCAGCAATACATGGAACAACTCTTAGTGACCATCAGACCTAGGACCTGCACCCCTCCCTCCAACCACGCCAGAAACTTCAGAATCATCATTGACAACAAGCTCACCATGAAATCACAGATCAACATCGTCTCCTCCGCCTGCTTCATCACTCTGCGCATGCTATGTAAGATCTTTAAGTGGCTCTCCCTACACACGAGACGCACTGTCACACAAGCCCTCATCACCAGCCGTCTGGACTACAGCAATGCCCTCTATGTAGGAATAGCCGCACACCTTCTACAGAGACTTCCGACCAAACAGAACACCACAGCCAGACTCATCCTCGGCCTTCAAGATGAACCCACACTCACACCCCACCTCAGGAAACTCCACTGGCTCCCCATACAGAAGACATGACAATTCAAGCTGCTGACTCACACACACAAGGCTCTACACAACCAAGGACTCACCTACAGTGACCACGACCTGAACTTCCACTAACCATCGAGAAGACTACGCTCTGCCTCCCTTTCACTTGCCCATAATCCCCGCATCTACCGACCCAGAAGTGGAGGACGCTCCTTCTCTCACATTGCAGCAAAGACCTGGAACAGCCTAACCACGCACCTCCGGACCATGACCTCACTTCCGGAATTCCGAATGGCCCTCAAGACCTGGCTATTCGAATAAGCCTATGGGGCCTGCAAGCCCCCTTTATAAATCCTGATTGATTGACTGATTGATTGATTGATTAATCTTGGAGAGCTAGCAGACCTGGGTGTGAAAAAATGTTACAATAGTTTTACTGACCTTTGAATCTGCCTTGTTTCCTATTTTCAGTGCTTTCCTTTAGGGTAGACATCTTATAAAGGATTGTTTACCATGCCCTCTGACAAAGTACCCTCGCAGGCCATTATGCCTTTTATGTTTCTCTGTGAGTTTTTTTTTACCTAAATAAGAACTAAAATATTTTACACCAATTCCTAAGGCAATTGTATAAGAATTTGTGGACCTGCTTTTTATGTTTATTACTAATGAAGTTGCTGCCTGAATGTTTTGCTGTAGACAAATTTGAACCATCAATGTTCAAGTAAAGTAAAAATATAATTGTGCAAGTGTTGAACCTGATACCCGCCAGGTAGCGTCTCTCTAAACGTTCTGCTTTTACGCCTGGGTTTTGCTGATTCTCTTGTGTTGCCTCCGGGCTCTGGGAACTTTCCCACTGTAAATACAGTGTGAAAGTGTGTGCCCCCTTCTTTCCCATACTGGGAAGTGCCACTGACTCGATGTTCTGAAACATGGGCTGGTTGGTCATCGCCAACGGTGTGTGCACGCTGGCACCTCTCGTGATTAAAATCATGACCCTCCTGCCATTGCAGGCCGCTGGATGTGCACACCCACATCTATGGTGCCCGTGCTTGCATGTGCCAACTGCCATCGCAGGCTTGTGCCTGAGCTCTGACACACGTATTAGTTAAACCCATATCCAGTCTGCTGTTGCAGACTCAGGTGGGTGAGGAATACACATGTGTGTTTTCACTACCTATGAGGCTTGCTCTTCCCATAGGTTAACATAGGGAAGTGGTTGACATCACTTCAGGCTGCAATAGTGGATTGCAGGGAAGCATCCTCATGATGTTTCCTATCAATGGATTAGACTTGCCAAACCCTTTCCAATGGTAAAGGGAGTTTTGGCATAACTTGCTTAAAAATGCTGCCTATAGAATATGGATATGTCTATGCTCTAAGAGTCTTGTGTGCCATGATGCATGGCTCCAGTGGACACCAGGGGTTGGGGAAGCACATCTGTGCATTCCCCAAGTGGCAGCTATAAACCATGGGTATCCCACGAGAACGGCAAACCTCTGCCTTTTTGGGGCTGATGGGATAGATTGGAGAGAGAGGTTTTGACACTTAGCCTCTTGGGGCCGGATCATGGCCCCACTAAAGATTAAGATCTGAATTCCATGATGCCATGGCAGACAGGTCTACAATTTAGGGGAGACATCCGTGGTTCAAAGGTAGACCCCTCGAACCACCCCAAACTTCAAAGGCAACAACAGTATAACTACTGGTGCCACCCTTCAGCAAAGGGTGAGAAATGCTTGCTGGGAGATGGGACTGAAGAACCCGGACTGCATGGTGCACATTGCCAGAGGACTCTATTGTGAGTACTCTGTTGTGCACATGGAGGATAACTGCTCATGAAGGTGACGGCATGCTCTTTCTGAATAGTGGCTGGCCTGGCCCGAAGACCTGCTGAAGTGTGGCGTCCTGAAGTGTGCTCTCCAAGGGCCCGTCTGTGGGCCTCATGTTCTCTTGAAGATCTCCGGGACATCAAAGATCTCCTGCGAGGGACCTAGATCATCTACCTGTAACATCTGGAGAGCAGTGCCCTCTCTTAAGTGCCCACATATGCTACTGCATCCCAACTGGTAGCGCAGTGTGAGCGTGGAACTCGGACTTGTGTCTGGAGACCAAATTGTCTAATGCGGACCCCAGAAATGTTGCCCACATCTAAGGCATGTGATTAATGTACTGCAGGTACCCTGACACTCATAAGAGTCCAGTTAGAGGTGAGTGGATTCACCAGTTGAGGGACCCTGCGTTGCCCGTTTTGTCATTTGTACTGCATCTCTCTCATGCGATACGCCAACTGCGTGCTCATACGTGTCTAATTCACAGGGTGCGACCCTCGGAGGTGGGGGTGTACCCATAGTAGTGCCTCATTGTACGTCTTGTGGCTCTGCTGAACTTGCGCCTGTGTGTGTGTGACCGGACTGGTCTGGTGCAACCTGTTTCATTGTGCGCCGGACCATGTGCCTCTTTTCCAAGGAGGCACGGAATTTGCAACTCTTCATTGTTGTGACCAGAATTGCCTGGTGCAACTCATCTCAATGTGCACATTGTGCCTCATTTCCAGGGAGGTACGGAATTTGCAACTCTTTGTATTTGAAATTAAAAGTGTCTGGTGCGACTCATACCAGCGGGGCCCAGACACTGTGACCGGATTGCCTGGGCACAACCCTGATCATCATGTACTGCTCAGGGTGCCTCCTTCCATTGAGAGGCTCGCCTGTGTTACTCCCCATTCATCAGTCGTTCCCTTTCTGACCCTCATCACGGTGGAGCAACTGCCCTTTCCACACCTAGCCCGTCCCGAAGACATCTTGGTGCCAGATAGTAGCGAGAGAGATTGACTGGGTCGAAAGAATGCTTTCGAGACAATTTGGAGACTGCATGACTCCATGGTTTTTTGAGACCTGTGGGTGAACTTCCCGAGTGGCTGCTAAACTCCTCTTGTTTATGTCTACCTCTGAATTAAAACTGCTACATCTTCCCACCTGCTTCCCAAGGACCCGGACTAAGTGGGACTTCAGCCATGTGCGACCTAGAATCCAGGAGGCGGGGCTGGTTATCTTCCATCCCGGGGTATACGACAATCGGGGTGAACAAGAGGGTGGAGGGAGGCTGGAGCCAAGGAGTCTGCAGGGTGTGATCCATTGACCTGCTGGGTACCAGTAGCACTGCATTAGGGTGCTGAGTGCATATGTGTGTAAGAGCGTTCCGTACGGACTGGGCTGATACCTGTCGCATTGCGTAGAGGTGGGGAGGGAGTGTGTGTGAGCGGGAGTGATAGTCGGCTGACTACCTTTGATTCACGGCACTGGCCGGCGGTGCTGCTTTATATGTTGATTTCATGCCGAAAGCATAGTACATTTGACAATGGGTTTACCCGTGTGGCCCTGGCCAGTGGTGTTGCTTAAAAGTGTTCTCATTTCATGTATGTACATATCTTTGATATTGGTGTGACCCAGGGTATACCTTATAAGCGTGTGGGACAGTATTATCAGGATTGCTAGGGTGGGCCTAGGGTAGCCAGCATGTCACACCACATCAGGGTGCTCTCTCTATTGTGGGAGTTGGATTAGCAATTGTCCACAGTGTGCATACTATGGATATCATAACAATACGAGTGGGCCTAGTACTGCTAGTAATATTTCCAAATGGGTTTTATGCCCAAAAGTATACGATGTTCATGTTATAATGATTGAATATGTGTGTTGAATATAAAAGTTATTTACATACATCCTGTGTAAAGTCTCTTTTGTGACGCTCAGTGTATTTATCATGCGCGCTTGCTGTGCCTTCGCTTTACACATTGCCTCTGAGGAAAGCCTGCCTGCTCAGTGCCAAGCTACCCAAGGGTGACCACAGGTTATACGGCGAGTGTAATCACCCGCTCTTGACATCAGTGGTAGGTTCTGCCTGGTTGGAGGCAACCCTTCAGCCAACCAGAAAGTGCAGTTTCCAACAGCAAGGGACAGAAATTACTGGAATGTATGAAGGCAAACTTATATGATGATCTCAGATTATCATGACTGAATGAAACATTGATTAAATGGCATGGGTTGCATAGTCTAGTTCTAAAAGGATTGCTGGTTAATAACTGTTTGTTGAAATAGGAAAAGGCTGAATTTGCCCTTTGTCCACCATATATATTATATATTATAGAACATGGAAAGTATTTTGTTATATCCTGATTGTATTAGCATATGTTTCCCAGCCTAGCTGTCTCCCTGCTGCTCAGCCAGAGTGAGAGTTGGTATTGGAATGTTGGTGTGACTGTGATGCATGGAATGCTTGGGTGCCTGTGTGGATGAGTGGTGACAGTTAGAGATGGGCTGAGCAGCCTGGTGGGGCTGGTGTAAGAGCTGAAGAGGCTGGAGTATAAGGATAACCAGACTTATAGACAGATGTATATTCTTACCATCCTGCAACTAAGAAGTTCATAAAGAAACTTACAAAACTCATCTAGGCTACTACTGGTAAGATACAACATATTTTGGCGACGACCTGGACCAAGACTCAAGAGTTCTTCAAGATACAAGATTTCAAGAACCTGTCCATGGTATGGACACGAGGAACCAGTTCCCAAAGAAACCAAGAGAAACAAAGATTCAAGCGTAAAAAATGGAGTTCCATGCAAGCCGCCTTGCGCTTCACTTCTTGCATGTCTAGTGTGCAAGTCGCCATGCGTCACACTTCCAGTTTGTCTTGTGTGTAAGTCACCCTGCGCCTCACGTGTTGATGTCTTGTGTGTAAATCGCCCTGAGCCTCACGTGTTGTTGTCTTGTGTGTAAGTCGCCCTGCGCCTCACGTGTTGTTGTCTTGTGTGTAAGTCGCCCCATGCTACACGCGTAGTTTTTGGGTGTGTAAGCCGCCTCGCGCTTCACTTCTTGTACACTTTGTGTTTAAGTCACCTTGTGCTACCCGTGTACATTAGTTTCACACCCTTACACAGGGTTGGTCTGTTGGGTCTAGTTCCTTACACATTTGGTTTCACCCGACATTTGTGGTTCATGGATGTTCATCTAAGGGTGGGTCTACCCTTTTCTACTTACATTTTTCTGAAGTGTTTTGTTGGGGAGGATGGGTTTATTATTGCTTACCAATATGTTTACATTTCCTTTCTGATTTCTTAGTGTTCAGACTCTTACCAAGTTGTATTTTAGTTTGCTTCCCTGAGTCTTGAACCTTTTCTCCGCTTATGTACATGCTTGTTTATAGTTTCTCCCATGTTTTATCTTTCTTTTTATTTTTCATTTAAAAGGAGGGGGATATGTTATATCCTGATTGTATAAGCATATGTTTCCCAGCCTAGCTGTCTCCCTGCTGCTCAGCCAGAGTGAGAGTTGGTATTGGAATGTTGGTGTGACTGTGATGCATGGAATGCTTGGGTGCATGTGTGGATGAGTGGTGACAGTTGGAGATGGGCTGAGCAGCAGGCAGGCTGCTCCTGGTGGGGCTGGGGTAAGAGCTGAAGAGGCTGGAGTATAAGGATAACCAGACTTATAGACAGATGTATATTCTTACCATCCTGCAACTAAGAAGTTAATAAAGAAACTTACAAAACTAATCTCGGCTACTACTGGTAAGATACAACATATTTCTCTATACATGGTCTTCCACCAAACTTTTTGCTGTCCTCCTCCATTTATTACTGATCTCGTTTTTGCTGGCCTTAGGACTCTGCACACTCTATTACTTCTAACCTGTGTTAAACTCTTTGTGCTCTCCCTCCTAACCATGGCAACATTGGCTTATACACTACTGGCATATTTAATTTACTTGTAAGTCCTTAGTAAAGTGTTACTGCATATGCCCAGGGTCTGTAAATTAAATGTTACTAGTGAGCCCGCAGCACTGGTTGTGCCACCCACTTAAGTAGCCTTGTACACATGTCTCAGGCCAACCATTGCAGCCTGTGTGTGCAGTTCTAACTGCCATTTCGACCTGGTAAAGTAACCCTTTTATCAGACCCAAACCTTAATTTGGAATACATATAAGTCACCCCTAGGGTAGGCCCTGGACAACCCAGAGGGCAGGGTGCAATTTACTTAAAAAGTTGGACATGTGCTTTAAATATTTGCATGTCCTGGTAGTGACAAGATCCCATAGGATAACATTGCAGTTACCTTTTTATACTTGTAATTTCCAAATGGGGTAGGCCACTAGTTCATGCTTGGTGTCTCTGGAATCCGAATTTAAAATCCAAACTCATGGTGAAGTTGGATTTTAAATTACAGTTTTGAAAATGCTACTTTTAGAATGTTGGTATTTTCCTGCAATAGCCATTTAGTGCCTATAGCCTTTCTCTGATCACATGACTGGGTGTAGCTGACAGTTGGGCTTTGTGTATTCCTTCTAGTTAGCCACAGACAATAGGGAGCTTAGGTGTGCCTTTATGGGCCATCAATGGCAGGATAGGAGGGAAGAGCTGGGCGCAGCCCTACTTACACATGAATTGGCTGTATCCTGCCTGCACACAAATGGCTTCTTACCCTCTGTAATTAGTCAGGGGCCAAAACATGGAAAGCAGTATGCCTGGGGATTTCAAAGTGAAAGCTGTAGAAGCTTCTCCCCCACATCTGGGTATAGATGCTGGACCTCAGATCTCTTGAACTCTGAACCCAGAGTGACTCCAAGGGCTAGTTGGCTGGCCTCCTGATCTGTAGCCTCAGGGTAATAACAGGCTTCCAACAAACCTTGCGGCTGCACCTGGACCTTTGGAAGTGGGACTCAGGTGCTTGCCAGCCTCTTTGGATCCAGCAGAAATGATGCATCGCCCCTGCTGCGCAATCCTGAACAGATCCGACGCATCTCCGCTGCTGCTTGAATTGGACCCATCGCAAAGAATCGCATCATCTCCGCAGCCCATACTGCCTTCAGAACTGCCACTGCACGACACATCTTTGGCACAGGCCCTCGCATCCCTCATCGACGGCAGCCTCAACAACGATGCTGGACTTTGTTTCATAGCGACTCACCTCTTCGGAACTGAAGCATTGGCCCGATTGCGCGACACATCCTCGGCGCCAGACTTCACATCGTAAGCCCTGTCGATGGAATCTTCGATGATGATGCAGGCCCATCTATTGCAGTTTCGCCACTTCTCAGAATCGACTCATCGCCTCGACTGCATGGCCCATCTTCTATGTGGATCCGCGCAGTGCACCGCAAACCAGGATTTAAGGTACTCTGTCCAGCGGGCCTTACTGGGTCCCTGTAGCCAACCTGTGCTCCATCGTGGTCGGCCTGATCTTGTGACTTTGTCCCACTCTGGCGTGACCAGATGTTCACAATTGGTGCTTTATGCCTTTTTGCACTATTTTCACTAAAATCTTTCCAATGTAATTTCTTCGGGTCTACCTATTGGATTTTTGTCATTTTGGTCTTGTTTTATTTATTGAAACTTACTCTATGTTTCTAATTCTGCTGTCAGCTCCTTTTGTGGTGTGTTCTCATTATGTTACTGTTTGAAGTGTAGCACAAATACTTTACGCATTGCCTCTTAGTTAAGCCTGACTGCTCTGTGCCAAGGTACCCGAGGGTAGAGCACAGGTTGATTTAGGGTTTGCTTGTGATGTCACCCTGAGAAGAGTTGTGGTTGCTGCTTGAGAAGGGTATCACCCCCTTCAACCAGTAACCCAATTTCATGCACTGATGCTCAGCGATGAGAATTTGGACTTCTATTTGTGCAGTTCCCTACATTAATCTTTTGTTACACTACCACCCCACATAAATAAGTTAGGACAATTCGAGTTAAAAAATCTCCCTGATTGACCTTTTTGATTTTTCAAAAGTTTCTCTCTGACTGCTGTGCCTGAGTCCACCTCTACAGGCATGGAGTTAAATCTCTGGCAAGCATGGAGTCCTACTCTGTGGCCCTGCCCCAGAAGCTATGTAAAGAGAGTGGGCTTCCAGCCAAGAGCACCACCATAACTAAGGTGAAATTCCAAAAGGTGCTCAGGTTCTTGGTGGAAGTTCACCAGTCACTTGCTACAGCAACTGAGGGAGATGGTGACATGGACAGGCAAGGAGAGGGTTTGAATCTCATTCCTAAAAAGCAACAGCTTGATGAAGGGGATGGCTTTGCCCCTGAGTTGGAGCAGGGACATCTTAAGGATTTTGGGGGCCCTGGGCCAAACGTATTTTGGGGCCCCTGTTCAGAACAGCTTTTAATTTATGATCCAATTTCAGCTCTTTCATGCTCTCTTTGGCCAGGTCACTGCCAGTGCACAGGACACTGGTCCACATTCTAAATGTGTTTACATCTAATATTCATGGATAGTGACGTGTTTTCAATATTGTAGCACAGCAGCAGTTACTAATATATATTCTCTGTGGCAGCCTTGCATTTTCATATGTGAGGTCCTGTTGTCATCTAATAGAACTTTTTTATGGATGTTGCATGAAACAAATTCAACATTGTCTTTTACAGGCTCTCGCACATCACCCACATTAAAAATGAATTAAAGGAACATGGTATATAAAACAATATGTTTGATAATTATTCAAGGTCACCAGGGCAAGACTCTCTACAGAACAGAGCTGGCTCTATCAGGGGGCCCCCTGAACAGCTGGGGCCCTGGGCCAGAGCCCACTTTGCCCATGCCTTAAAACGTCTCTGAGTTGGAGATCCATGCCAGAGCAAGCAGCAATGTATCTTCCTGCAGTTTCACCCCAGAGGAGCTGGTGGAAAGTAGGGAGGAGAAAGAGAATTCAGGCTGTAGATGGCTAAACTCAGGATGGAAGAGAAGATACTGGCCATGGAGGAGAAACTGGCTTTGGAATGTTTGGCTCATGAAAGGAGTCATAGGAGCAGGAACTGAAAGCAAGGCAGGCAGATTCCAGCAGCATTGGTGGTAGCATACCTTCAAAGTCCGAAAGAAACAAAAAGGTTTGCATCCCCAAGTATCTGATGCCCAGTTATGTGGTGGGAGATGATACTGACAAATGGGTTTCTGCTTATGAGATAGCCCTGAGGGTTTGCAAGATCCCAGATGAGCATTGGGGGGTGACTTCTGGAACCACATGTCTACAGTGGGGCCTGACACACCTCTTACTTTAGAAGATGGGGACCCAACCAGGTACACCCCCATGAAGGCCATCTTGACCGCTAAGTTTGGGCTGACCCCTGAAAAGGTTCAGGGACAGCCAGAAGCTCCCCAACTAGACCTGGATGGCCTTCGTGGAGTACTCTAGCAAGGCACTGAATGGTTGGGTGCAGGCAGCAAAGTCGATGACTACAGTGGTTTGTACAATCTAATTTTAAGAGAGCACGTGCTCAGTATTTGTTTTCCAGAGTTGTGCCAGCACCTAGGAGACAGTAAGCTAACTGACCCCAGTAAGCTTGCTGAAGAGGCAGGCCTCTGGTCCAGTACAAGAATGTGCAAAAAGTTATCTGATGGAGATTCCCATAAGGGTGGCTAAGTGTCCAACCAGAAGAAAGAGGGGGGAGAAAAACTTAAACATAAGGAGTTCTCAAAAGTCCCCCAAAACAATACCTAAGAGAATAGTGGTAAACAGTCCCAGTTTGAGCTTAAAATGAAGGAGTTCTTTGATAAGCAGACAGGGAGGTGTGTACCCCAATGCACTGAGTGCTACAATCTGGGCAATCCAAGGGCAACTCCAAATGCTGAAAGAGGGCACAGCTCCCTACGGGTGGGCAGATACCTGGTTTGGTGAATATAGCCCTCGGGGAGGAGGTGGTCCCAGTTAGCTTTGGGTAATGGACAGAGGTGACCCTAGATACCCTGGGGGACAAACAGATGGTGCCAAAAGCCCATATGCCTGCCAATACTACTAAGTAGAGGCAGTGAGTCACCATAAATGGGCAACTAAGGAGGCTCTGAGGGACACAGGAGCCAGCATGACTCCTGTAAGGTGTCAGCTGGTGTCCTCAGAGCAGGTCCTCCCTAACACATTCCACCAAGTCATAGTCATAGACAATCATGCTTCTATGCCTTCTCTTTGCCTGCAGGGAGATGCCACAAAAGGGGGTTGGTTTTAGCCCATTCGAACTCCTCTATGGTCACCCTGTGATGGAACCCTTAGCCATGTGAGAGGAGGGTGCAAACAAGTTCCCAGGAAGCCCCTCAGTAAGTGGCCAGCTACATGCTGGCCCACACAACCAGATGCACCACTTTTGGAAGAAGGTAAAAGCAACCTTGAGGCCAGTCAAGAGGTTATGAAGCTCTGGTATGACCAGAAGGCCACTCTGGTAGAGTTTCAACCTGGTCAGAAGGTGTGAGTTAATGGAGCCTGTGAAGCACAGAGCTCTCCAGGAACACTGGACAGGCCCATATGAGGTGAAGGAGTAGAATGGGGAATACACTTACTCCATGGATATTAAGACCCCCTAGAAACTCCTTAAGGGTGCTCCACATTAATCACCTTATACCACCCTTTGAGATGTCCGAACTGAGCATGCTTCTGTTGATAGGTGAGGGAGTGGTAGAGGAAAGCAAGCCTCTCCCTGACCTCCTATTCACCCAAGAGCACAATAGGTCCGTGAGGATGTCAACATCTCCCCTACACTAACCCCAACACAGCAGAGTGACTATCACCAGCTGCTGGGGCAGTTCTCATCTCTGTGCTCCATCACCCCTGGAATCAAACAACTGTGCATCTATGACTTAGACTCTGGAGACAGTCCGCCTGTTAAAAAAAATTTTTACAGCCTGTCAGACACGGTGAGGGACATTATGAAGGAGAAGGTCTCCGAGATGCTGGTGTTATGGGTAATTGAGCCATCCAAAAGTCAATGGTCCAGCCTCGTGCTGTTGGTACCCAAGGCTGGCCCAACGGGCACCACTCTAGAACTTAGGTTCTGTGTGGACTATAGGAGTCTCAAATCGGTCACAAAAAACGACCCTCACCCCATCCCCTGAGCTGACGAGCTCGTTGGCAAGCTGGCCGCTGCCATGTTCCTGAGAACCTTTGACCTTACATCAAGGTACTGGCAGATTGCTCTGACTGAGGGGTCAAAAGAGAGGTCTGTATTCTCAACCCCAAGGGGCCACTTCCAGTATAGCGTGGTTCCATTTGGATTGAGGAATGTCCCTATCACCCTTCAGAGGTTGGTCAACAGGGTATTAGCTGGGAAGGAGGCATTCTGTACTGCCTACCTGGATGACAAACCTGACAACAGCACAAGCTGGGAGTAACACCTGTACCACCTCCAGGAGGTGCTTCAGGACCTGCAGCAGGGAGGCCTAATATCAAGAACAGTAAGTGGCAAATAGGACAGGGTTTTGTGGTGTATCTGGGTCACATGGTGGGTGGGGGCGAGGTACAGCCCCTCCAGATCAAGAATGAGACTATCCTGGCCTGACAACCACCTAAAACACAGAATGAGGTGAAGGCATTCCTGGACCCCACTGGACACTATAGGTGTTTTGCTAAGGGATATGCAAAAAGAACAATTGATGGACAGAATGTTGAACAATGTCAAATGTTCACCCCAGTACAGAGATCTGGGCCTAAATCCATTGTTTTTTTGCTCCCCATGCCATTCCAGTTTAAACCCAGCCATATGCAAATCAGTCTTGACCTTGTTCTCCATGGGAACAGTCCAGCCCGAACTGCCAGGCCATGTTCTTCCTGGACTGGAAAACAAGCATCCTAAGACCGATTTCGGGGTTTCACCCCTCATCAGCCAGGCAAGCTTGACTCCAGTGGCATGGAGAGAACAGGATCCACGTCTGGTCATACCCGTCCCACTCGGGGTGACAAATGCAAAAAGAACAATTGATGGACAGAATGTTGAACAATGTCAAACATTCACCCCGGTACAGATATCTGGGCCTTAATCCATCGTTTTTTTGCTCCCCATGCCATTCCAGTTTAAAGTAAACCCAGCCATATGGAAATCAGTCTTGACCTTGTTTCCCATGGGAACAGTCCAACCCGAACTGCCAGGCCAGGTTCTTCCTGGACTGGAAAACAAGCATCCTAAGACCGGTTTCAGGGTTTCACCCCTCATCAGCCAGGCTAGCTTGACTCCAGTGGCATGGAGAACACAGGACCCACGTCTGGGCTTACCCGTCCCACTCGGGGTGACAAATGCAAAGAGTACAATTGATGGACAGAATGTTGAACAATGTCAAACATTCACCCCGGTACAGATATCTGGGCCTTAATCCATCATTTTTTTGCTCCCCATGCCATTCCAGTTTAAAGTAAACCCAGCCATATGGAAATCAGTCTTGACCTTGTTTCCCATGGGAACAGTCCAGTCCGAACTGCCAGGCCAGGTTCTTCCTGGACTGGAAAACAAACATCCTAAGACCGGTTTCAGGGTTTCACCCCTCATCAGCCAGGCTAGCTTGACTCCAGTGGCATGGAGAACACAGGACCCACGTCTGGCATACCCGTCCCACTCAGGGTGACAAATGCAAAAAGAACAATTGATGGACAGAATGTGGAACAATGTCAAACATCCACCCCAGTAGAGAGATTTGTGCCTAAATCCATCATTTTTTTTGCTCCCCATGCCATTCCAGTTGAAACCCTGCCATATCCAAATCAGTCTTGACCTTGTTACAAATGGGAACAGTCCAGCCCGAACTGACAGGCCAGGTTCTTCCTGGACTGGAAAACAAGCATCCTAGGAATGGTTTCGGGGTTTCACCTCTCATCAGCCATACGAGCTTGATTCCAGTGGCATGGAGAGCACGGGACCCACCGCTAGGCATACCCGTCCCAGTTGGGGTGACAAATGCAAAAAGAAATTGCATATGGCTGGGTCTAAACTGAAATGGCATGGCATGCAAAAAACAATGGATTTAACCCAGATCTGTGACTGGGGGTGAATGTTTGATTAATTCAGCATTCCGTCCATCATCTGTTCTTTTTTCATTTGTCGCCCTAAATGGGAATGGTATGCCCAGACGTGGGTCCTGTGCTCGCTACGCCACCAGATTCAAGCTAGCCTGGCTGATCCCAGGATGCTTGTTTCTGGTCCAGGGAAGACCTGGCTTGGCAGTTCGGGCTGGACTGTTCTTATAGGGAACAGGGTCAAGACTGATTTGCATATGCTGGGTCTAAACTGGAATGGCGTGGCATGCAAAAAAACGATGGATTTAACCCAGATCTGTGACTGGGGGTGAATGTTTGATGAAGTCGGCATTCCGTCCATCATCTGTTCTTTTTGCATTAGTCACCCTAAGTGGGAAGGGTATGCCCAGACGTGGGTCCCGTGCTCGCTACGCCACCAGATTCAAGCTAGCCTGGCTGATGAGGGGTGTTACCCCGAGACCGGTCCCAGGATGCTTGTTTCTGGTCCAGGGAAGACCTGGCCTGGCAGTTTGGGCTGGACTGTTCTTATGGGGAACAGGGTCAAGACTGATTTACATATGGCTGGGTCTAAACTGGAATGGCGTGGAATGCAAAAAAACAATGGATTTAACCCAGATCTGTGACTGGGGGTGAATGTTTGATTAATTCTGCATTCCGTCCATCATCTGTTATTTTTGCATTTGTCGCCCTAAGTGGTAAGGGTATCCCAGACGTGGGTCCCGTGCTCGCTACGCCACCAGATTCAAGCTAGCCTGACTGATGAGAGGTGTTACCCCGAAATGGGTCCCAGGATGCTTGTTTCTGGTCCAGGGAAGACCTGGCCTGGCAGTTCGGGCTGGACTGTTCTTATGGGGAACAGGGTCAAGACTGATTTGCATATGGCTGGGTCTAAACTGGAATGGTGTGGCATGCAAAAAAACGATGGATTTAATCCAGATCTGTGACTGGGGGTGAATGTTTGAATAATTGGGCATTCCATCCATCATCTGTTCTTTTTGCATTTGCTAAAGGATATGGCACCACATTAATGCCCCCTTAACACAGCTGACTAGAAAGAAGCAGCCCAGGCAGGTGCTCAGGACAGAGGCCTGACAGAAAGCCTTTGATACCCTCAAGGAGGCCATGTGTACAGCACCCATACTCAAGGCTCCTGCCTTCTCTAAGGAATTCATACTGCAGGCAGACGTTTCAGGGCATGCCAAAGGGGTTGTCTTAGGAAAGTTAAATGAGGAGGGCCTTGACCAACTAGTAGCCTTCGTTAGCAGGAGGTTACTTCCACAGGAACAGATGTGGAGTGTGAATGAAAGGGAGGCCTTTGCTGTGGTATAGGCACTGAAGAAGCTGAGACCATACCTGTTTGGGACTCACTTCCAGGTTTAGGCATGCCACAGGCCCCTCAAATGACTCATGCAAATGAGGGGTGAAAACCCCAAACTGTTGAGGGGGTCCATCACAGTACAGGGATTAGACTTTATGATGGAACACCGACCTGGGTCAGGCCACACCACAACTGATGGTCTATTCAGGTTATTCTGCCTTAGTGATGAGAACTCCCAAGGGGTTGGGTAGTTCTCCTCAATTTCAGCTGGGGCAACATGCGTTAGACCTTTCAGCCTTACGGTGGTCTTCCTCCAAATGTTTTGCTTTTCTCCTCCATTTCTTGCTGATCTCATTTTTGCTGGCCTTAGGACTCTGCACATTCTACAACTGCTAACCAGTGCTAAAGTGCATGTACTTTCCCTTCTAAACATAATATCATTGACCTATACCCCATTGCCATGTTCAATTTACATATAGGTCCCTAGTAAAGTGCACTAGATGTGCCCAGGGCCTGTAAATTAAATGCTACTTGTGGGTCTGCAGCACTGATTGTGCCACACTCACAAGTAGCCCTTTAAACATGTCTCAGGCCTGCCACTGCAGAGTCTGTGTGTGCAGTTTACTGCCACTTTGACATGGCATTTAAAACCCTTTGCCAAGTCCTAATCTCCCCTTTTATTGCACACAAGTCACCCCTAAGTTATGCCCTAGGTAGCTCACAGGGCAGGGTGCTATGTAAGTAAAAGGTAGGATATGTACTTTTAAGTTTTGCTTGGAATTCTTTAATACACGTTAAGCTGTAATTCATGATTAGAAAGTAGTGTCTGTGTGTTTTATATATTTGAAATGGTAATGATAACTCCTCTGTACTGGTACAGTTGGATTTAACATTACTATTTTAGAAATGCCACTTTGAGAAAGTGGACATTTCTCTGCTCTTACAGCTCTGTGTCCCTGCAGCCTGTCTCCAATACATGTCTGAGGTGGGTGACAGTTACACTTTGTGCATTCCCTCTAGACAGCCGCCAACACAGGAAGGTTAGGTGTGTCTGAGTATTCATCTACATTCAGATGGCTTTTCCTGGGCAGAAAGGGAGGGAGAGGCTGAACTTTACACCTGTATACACAGTACCCTGTCCCCACACAAAGGGCTGATTGCCCTCTACTGATAGTCTGGAGCCAGAGCTGGGAAGAGAGGACCTCTGTGCACTTCAAAGACCCTTCTTTGAAGTTACCATCACTTTAAAGACACAACTGGGTATAAGTAATGAGTCACTGACCCCACCAAATTAGACACTTCTGGACCTACAACTGGACCCGGCTAGAAGAACTGCTATGCTGCATCAAGGACTGACACTCTACTGGACTGACCTGGAAGGCTTGTTTTGCTGCCGTGCTGCCCTGCGGCCTGCTGCTCTCTGACCTTGTTCAGGGATAGTTGGTCTCTGCCTTGCACCCCAAAGTGTTCTCCAAGGGCATGTTGGCTTGCCTCTTGTTGCTTGAGACTCAGGGCTATCAAAGTCTTTACCCCTGCTCTTGCGCCTGGTTCACTGAAAGTGGACCAAGATACTTGCTTCAGAGGCACAGACTCATCCGTTGACTGCAGGAGCAGAAATCGGCACATCATCCCTGTGGCAGGAGCAGAACCCATTGCATCGCATTAGAACCACCACTGCACCTGCATAAAGCAATGATTCAGAACCATGCATCACTGCAGCAGTCAACAGAGATCCATGAAACCTTTGACTGCGTGAGAAATCCAGTGCATCTCACTTGGAACCAACAAATCTCAGCTTTGGCGCTTCGTCTACTGAACCAACGCATTGCCACCACTGCACCCCGCTTCTCGCTCTTGTGACCAGGATAAGGTACCTTGTTCAGCGGGGCCTGCGTGGGTACTGTAGCTGTCCTGATCTCCATTGGTATTTGCTCCAAATATTGACTTTGCCCATGTCTGGCACAACCAGATAACCCGCATTGACGCTTATTGCTTCTAAGCACTAGAAGTACTCTTTTTATTCTTTAAAAATTCATAACTCAACTTCTACTTATTGGAATTTTTGTTTTGATTTATTTAAAAAATTCTTGCCAATTTTTCTCAACCAGTGTGGAGTCTTTTTGTGGTGTTGTCATTGTGTTACTGTGTGTGTGCATTGCACAAATACTTTACACATTGCCTCTTTAGATAAACTTGACTGCTGTGTGCCAAGCTACCAGAGGGTGAGCACAGGTTATATCTAAGCATGTATCTAGCTTACCCTGACTAGAGTGGTGGTCACTTCTTGGATAGGGTGCATACCTCTGCCAACTATAGGCAGACCCCCATTTCTAGCTCTATCCTATTTGGATATGCTATGTGAACCCACACATGTGAATATCACTTAGTGACAGCAAAACAACAAGAAATGTTGTTCTGAGAATTTACATTCCTGATTTAGGAGTGTAGTAGTTAGCAAACCCTTATGACCTATTGATAAAAAGAAAAAGAATAAGCAGACAGAACAAAGATATATTTTAAATTACATCAAACGTTTATATGTTATGCCACAATGTTGCACGATAATCACTCAAGTAGTGTTAAGTGACTTCATTCGTTTTCATCACATCATTCACAAAAGATCACATGCATCATGCGGAAAGTTCTGAAATTGCAACTAGGTTTTTGTGATACAGGCACCTCCTTTGTGAATAAGGTTTCTCAAATGCATACGAGCATCAAGATTCTTTCTCTTATTTGACCCTAATCCCTTGGTAAAAGAACCCCCTTGCTATTCATGGAAACCGGACGATGCAGAGATTATCATAGGAAACAAATAAATATTTGCTTAGTCAGGATGCTGTGGTCCAAGCAATTTTTAAACAGGGATACCCTCATTGATATAGTACTCACTGCTCCATAGTGTCGTCCTTCCCACTAAGCCTACCCATCTTCCATCTTCCCGAATATGAGGAATGTAAAAAAACATCTTCCCTTTGGAGCACATATCTTGTAGGCTTAGACCAGCGCGTTATTTATTGACACATGATTCAATGTGATGACATCAAGCGTCTCATTGTTTCCTTCTCCAGGGCTGAAATAAATGCTTTAGGACAGGAGTTACTGTTACTTGAGATAAATCTAACTAGTGAAATATATATGTGTGTGTTACTCAGTTGAGAGTCTTAATAACAAGCATTTGCAATGCAATCGGTCTCGCCTTTGGGACCTTATATGTATTTAGCTATGCAGCACATTAGCCTGGGTGCTGAAACATCTACTGTTCTTTAACATGGAGGGAAAGTAAGCACCAAACTGCGTGACACGCCAGGTATGGGAACACATGGAGAGAAATATTGCCTTTCGGCGGGAAATGGTATAGTCCAAAGCTCTGTTTTCAATATAAAATCAGGGCCTTCGGTGGTCATATCACTGAAAATACAAGATTTGAAAAAAATATTATTGTCTACAGGTGCTTGTGGAAGGCAATAGCTATGGACTGGAATCTAGAGAATGCTAAAGTGATTCTGGTATTTTACTGACCTCTGCTGGTCGTTTTCTATCAAGAAAATTAACTAGAGGCAGTTGCCAGAAAAATTTAAAAAAGAAAGTCCCTCAGCAGAAAGCAATTCTGGTATTTTACTGATCTCTATTGGTCGTTTTCTATCAAGACAGATAAATAGAGGCAGCTGAACAGAAAAAAAAAAGTCCCTAAGCGGAAGCAGACAAGTCCTAGGGCTGATCTCCAGAGCCCACAAAGAACATACACATATAAGTATATACTAAAGTATATACAGGAGTTCTTGAATGCTCAACCTAAAAATGGGCGTATAAGTATATATCTATGTGTGTGTGTATATATATATATATATATATATATATATATATATATATATATATATATATATATATTATCTACTGGCGGTCGCCAGTAGATAGTTATAGTTACAACCTATTATCCATAGGAAATCCGCGACATTCTATTTGAAATAACTCTCTTGCCGGTTAACGTATCTTCGCAAAATTTTCAAACTTTGTGGCCCGCTCCGGTCCGCTCCTACCCTGAAAGTCTCGGGGGATTCGTCAAGCGGGGGCCGAGAAAAAGGGGGGTCCCAAAACGCGTTTTCCCCATGCAATTTTCCATAGGAAACTTTAGACACGGCTACAGCCCGAACTGCTGAACGGAATTACACCAAATTTGGCAAAGAGGTAGTTCTTGGTTCAGAAAGAACCCTTTTTGTTAAATGGTGTAAATCCGTTCAGTAGTTGCTGAGAAAATCAAAAGTAAAAAGATAGTGATATCTAGGGCCGCGGATCCTCCCGAGCACGAGCTTTATGTTAATTGGCTGTCAACACTCCAAACCAGGAAGTGTTGGCAGCCATTTTGTCCCTCGGTAGAACCGAGGGACAGAAACAAGTGCGCAAAGCGCACAAAGGGGGCAGGGTAGAAACACCCTGACCCCTAGGTCTGCTCAGGGGGTCCCACAAGGACCCCCTGGGCAAAATTTTTTTTTTTTTTTTTAAATCGGCAGGATGCGCTCAGGGAGCGCGAACCCTGCCGAAAAAAAATCGAGCGCGGTCTCCGCGCTTCGATAGTTAATTGGCCCCGGGTGGGCCAAGTCCCGAGGGCATGCTGGGGGTGTTAATTTTATGTGTGGGGGCCTCTAAGGGCCCCCAAGCCCGGGGACCACCACCCCCTGGGGCTTTATGTATAATGGTGCGGGAGGGCTCTGAGCCCTCCCGCAGCCCGGGGACCACCACCTCCCCGGGGCTTCTTTTTTTAAATTAAAAACCTGTGTGGGGGGCTCCAGCCCCCACACGCCCGGGGACCACCACCTCCCGGGGCACTAAGAAAAATTAAAATGGGGGTCCGTTTTGGACCCCCAAGCCCCGAGGACCACCACCTCCCGGGGCTTTCAAAATGTGAGGAGGGGGCCGCACGGCCCCCTCCTGGAGCCCTTGATGGCCCTGGGGACCACCACCCCCAGGGCCGGCTCCTGCAGTGTCCCGGGTGCCTACCCCGGGACACTGCTGTTTGTAATGACAGGACGGGAGCCTCGCGGCTCCCGTCCTGTCATTGCAAACTTGCTTTGGATATTGGAAGAGAGAGCAGGAAACCTGCTCTCTCTTCCAATATCCAAAGCACATTGCTTTCCACATGGGGAGCTGCATCTTAGCAGCTCCCCATGTGTAACGCAATGCCGGCTCCCGTAGGACACGGGGAGCCGGCGGGACTGTGGGGGCTTGGGGACCCCCCACAGTCCCCAACGAGAGGCCAGGCCCCGGGGATGGGGTCCCCGGCGCCATAAGAAGCCACGGAGGGGGCCACGCAGCCCCCTCCCCAAAGTAACAAAATTTAAAAAAAAAAAAAAAAAGTGCAAGGCCGGCCCCGGGGGATGGGGTCCCCGGGGCCTTAAATGGCCTGAGGAGGGGGGCCACGCAGCCCCCCTCCAAATAAAAAAAAAAGAGGCCATGCCTTGGGGGATGGGGTCCCCGGGGCCAATACAGGCCCAGGGAAGGGGGCCACGCGGCCCCTTTCCGTTTTTTTTTATTTTAATAAAAAAAAAGGGGTAAGGCCCTGGGGGATGAGGTCCCCAGGGCCTAAAAATAGGAAAAAGGAAGGGGGCCACACAGCCCCCCTTCAGGGGAAAAAACCCAAAAAAACGATCGGGCCCGTAGGCCCCGCCCCTTCCTTCACCACTCTGCAAACGCGCCCCTGGCGCGTTTGCAGAGGGGAACGAATTCCCCTTGAATACTGGGGGTCCCTGGGAGCCAACTAGCCCACCAGGAACCTCCAGTATGCGCCAGGGGGCTGCCTTGCAGAGAGGTGTACAGAGGCCACGCCCCTTTTTACACCTCTCTGCAATGCAGCTCTTTGGCGCTTTTTGGAGGTATATGGTGGGCTAGTTGCACCCCAGGGACCCTCAGGATTCAAGGGGAGTTAATCCCCGACTTAAAACGCGCCACGGGGCGCGTTTGCACAGTGGTGAAGGGAGGGGCGGGGCTTCAGGTGACATGTGTGCAAACAGTCCCCGTGGCGCGTTTTAAGATGGGGAATTAAATCCTCTTCAATCCTGAGGGTCCCTGGGGGCCAACTAGCCCAACAGGTACGTCCAGAAAGCGCCACAGAGCTGCGTTGCAGAGAGGTGTAAAAGGGGTGTGGCCTCTGTACATGTCTCTGCAACGCAGCCCCTGGCGCATACTGGAGGTTCCTGGTGGGCTAGTTGGCCCGTAGGGACCCTCATGATTCAAGGGGACTTAATCCCCCAACTTAAAACGCGCCACGGGGCGCGTTTGCACAGATGTCACCTCAGGCCCCGCCCCTCCCTTCACCATTGTGCAAATATTCCTCTAAAATCAGCCGAAATACGAATTCTGATTTACTCACCTGTTATCAGGAGAGACCTCAGTGCTGCATCTTTCAGCCCAGTACTGGTCCTGAAAAGTAATTTTAACTGTACTTACCGGTAACTTGAATTTCCTTCATAGGCTAACATTGACTGGTTTCACTTGGAAATTCTTCTAAGTGTGGAGTTTTGGAACTTTAAAATATTCCTCTAAAATCAGCCGAAATACGAATTCCGATTTACTCACCTGTTATCAGGAGAGACCTCAGTGCTGCATCTTTCAGCCCAGTACTGGTCCTGAAAAGTAATTTTAACCGTACTTACCGGTAACTTGAATTTCCTTCATAGGCTAACATTGACTGGTTTCACTTGGAAATTCTTCTAAGTGTGGAGTTTTGGAACTTTAAAATATTCCTCTAAAATCAGCCGAAATACGAATTCCGATTTACTCACCTGTTATCAGGAGAGACCTCAGTGCTGCATCTTTCAGCCCAGTACTGATCCTCAAAAGTAATTTTAACCGTACTTACCAGTAACTTGAATTTCCTTCCATAGGATATCATTGCCTGCTTTTTGCTGAAAAAGTTTCTAAGTGTTGATTTTTGAAACATACAAATATTCCTCTAAAATCAGCCGAAATCCGAATTCTGATTTACTCACCTGTTATCAGGAGAGACCTCCGTGCTGCATCTTTCAGCCCAGTACTGGTCCTGAAAAGTAATTTTAACCGTACTTACCAGTAACTTGAATTTCCTTCATAGGCTAACATTGACTGGTTTCACTTGGAAATTCTTCTAAGTGTGGAGTTTTGGAACTTTAAAATATTCCTCTAAAATCAGCCGAAATACGAATTCCGATTTACTCACCTGTTATCAGGAGAGAACCCAGTGCTGCATCTTTTAGCCCAGTACTGATCCTCAAAAGTAATTTTAACCGTACTTACCAGTAACTTGAATTTCCTTCCATAGGATATCATTGCCTGCTTTTTGCTGAAAAAGTTTCTAAGTGTTGATTTTTCAAACATACAAATATTCCTCTAAAATCAGCCGAAATCCGAATTCTGATTTACTCACCTGTTATCAGGAGAGACCTCAGTGATGCATCTTTCAGCCCAGTACTGGTCCTGAAAAGTAATTTTAACCGTACTTACCAGTAACTTGAATTTCCTTCCATAGGCTAACATTGACTGGTTTCACTTGGAAATTCTTCTAAGTGTGGAGTTTTGGAACTTTAAAATATTCCTCTAAAATCAGCCGAAATACGAATTCCGATTTACTCACCTGTTATCAGGAGAGACCTCAGTGCTGCATCTTTCAGCCCAGTACTGGTCCTGAAAAGTAATTTTAACCGTACTTACCGGTAACTTGAATTTCCTTCATAGGCTAACATTGACTGGTTTCACTTGGAAATTCTTCTAAGTGTGGAGTTTTGGAACTTTAAAATATTCCTCTAAAATCAGCCGAAATACGAATTCCGATTTACTCACCTGTTATCAGGAGAGACCTCAGTGCTGCATCTTTCAGCCCAGTACTGATCCTCAAAAGTAATTTTAACCGTACTTACCAGTAACTTGAATTTCCTTCCATAGGATATCATTGCCTGCTTTTTGCTGAAAAAGTTTCTAAGTGTTGATTTTTGAAACATACAAATATTCCTCTAAAATCAGCCGAAATCCGAATTCTGATTTACTCACCTGTTATCAGGAGAGACCTCCGTGCTGCATCTTTCAGCCCAGTACTGGTCCTGAAAAGTAATTTTAACCGTACTTACCAGTAACTTGAATTTCCTTCATAGGCTAACATTGACTGGTTTCACTTGGAAATTCTTCTAAGTGTGGAGTTTTGGAACTTTAAAATATTCCTCTAAAATCAGCCGAAATCCGAATTCTGATTTACTCACCTGTTATCAGGAGAGACCTCCGTGCTGCATCTTTCAGCCCAGTACTGGTCCTGAAAAGTAATTTTAACCGTACTTACCAGTAACTTGAATTTCCTTCATAGGCTAACATTGACTGGTTTCACTTGGAAATTCTTCTAAGTGTGGAGTTTTGGAACTTTAAAATATTCCTCTAAAATCAGCCGAAATACGAATTCCGATTTACTCACCTGTTATCAGGAGAGAACCCAGTGCTGCATCTTTTAGCCCAGTACTGATCCTCAAAAGTAATTTTAACCGTACTTACCAGTAACTTGAATTTCCTTCCATAGGATATCATTGCCTGCTTTTTGCTGAAAAAGTTTCTAAGTGTTGATTTTTCAAACATACAAATATTCCTCTAAAATCAGCCGAAATCCGAATTCTGATTTACTCACCTGTTATCAGGAGAGACCTCAGTGATGCATCTTTCAGCCCAGTACTGGTCCTGAAAAGTAATTTTAACCGTACTTACCAGTAACTTGAATTTCCTTCCATAGGCTAACATTGACTGGTTTCACTTGGAAATTCTTCTAAGTGTGGAGTTTTGGAACTTTAAAATATTCCTCTAAAATCAGCCGAAATACGAATTCCGATTTACTCACCTGTTATCAGGAGAGACCTCAGTGCTGCATCTTTCAGCCCAGTACTGGTCCTGAAAAGTAATTTTAACCGTACTTACCGGTAACTTGAATTTCCTTCATAGGCTAACATTGACTGGTTTCACTTGGAAATTCTTCTAAGTGTGGAGTTTTGGAACTTTAAAATATTCCTCTAAAATCAGCCGAAATACGAATTCCGATTTACTCACCTGTTATCAGGAGAGACCTCAGTGCTGCATCTTTCAGCCCAGTACTGATCCTCAAAAGTAATTTTAACCGTACTTACCAGTAACTTGAATTTCCTTCCATAGGATATCATTGCCTGCTTTTTGCTGAAAAAGTTTCTAAGTGTTGATTTTTGAAACATACAAATATTCCTCTAAAATCAGCCGAAATCCGAATTCTGATTTACTCACCTGTTATCAGGAGAGACCTCCGTGCTGCATCTTTCAGCCCAGTACTGGTCCTGAAAAGTAATTTTAACCGTACTTACCAGTAACTTGAATTTCCTTCATAGGCTAACATTGACTGGTTTCACTTGGAAATTCTTCTAAGTGTGGAGTTTTGGAACTTTAAAATATTCCTCTAAAATCAGCCGAAATACGAATTCCGATTTACTCACCTGTTATCAGGAGAGACCTCAGTGCTGCATCTTTCAGCCCAGTACTGATCCTGAAAAGTAATTTTAACCGTACTTACCAGTAACTTGAATTTCCTTCCATAGGATATCATTGTCTGGTTTTCAGCAGAAAAGTTTCAAAGTGTCGATTTTCACAAACTACAAATATTCCTAAAAAATCGCCTGTATGACTTAAACGCATTCTTTCAACTGTTTACATGAGATGCACCAGTGCTGGATCCAGGATCCAACACTGAGTAAGAAAAAGTAACGATAACAGTTTTTAACTTCTAAGTGAATTTCCTTCCATAGGATAACATTGGTGATTCTATGAGAAAAAGTTTCTAAGTGTGAACTTTTAAAGTACAATAATATTCCTTAAAAATCACGACTGTAACCAAAACGCTTTTACTCAACTGTTTACAGGAGATGTCCCAGGACTGAATCTAGGATCCAGTAATGTGGTTAGAAAAGTAATCCAAAAAGTAACTAATTGCATTTAACTAGAAATTCACATTGAGCTGAATGTTGCATTGTGTTTGAAAATGTGTTGCCCATTGCAACAACTGTAACTACTGTACTTAAAAGTCTATTGCCTATGTGCAAAGTAATTAAACTAAAGTAATTCATTCTGAGAAAGTATTTTTGTAATGTAATGTATAATGTAATTACAATGTAATTTAAAAAATAAAATATGTAAAAAAAAATTGTTTCTAAAAAATTGGAAATCAGTATGAAAAAAATTTATATAACAATTAATACATTTAAAAATTGTCATTTACAAAACCTTTGAAATTCACTGAAAAACTGTAGGTTTCAGACATGTTATAGTTACAAATTAGCATTTAAAAACCTTTGAAATTCACTGAAAAAACCATAGGTTTCAGGGACGTTATAGTTACAAATTAGCATTTAAAAAACCTTTGAAATTCACTGAAAAAACCATAGGTTTTAGGGACAGTTATAGTTAGTTGGACATTGCACTCGTACAAAACCCGTGAAATTCCCCGTTATAGTTAGTCCAGCTAACTATAACTCGCGCCCCGCAATGCACTGCTGATGACGTCACATATTACATCACTCATGACATGGTCAGTGACATCACTGATGACATCACTGATGACATCTCAAATGACATCACGGATGACATCATCCACGTGATAATCTGATGCACCTCCTCACACCCTAATATAACCTTTGATACACCCACTCTAAATTACAGACTGCCATTCGCAAAACCATAGACACTCCAACACCAATAACTACATACCCACTCACTGATTCTTAGGTCTACGCACACATCCACTCACTCACCCGTACAGTCACTCATACTTACGGTCACTCAGTACAGGACTATCATATGCACTCATACTCCTATATAGACACTCAAACACCGCCACTCATCCATAGAGGTACTCACACACCTAGTCAGTCATGCAAATAATTAAACACACTACCATTTACTCACCTATACAGTTATACACACACCAGCTCACTTACTCATACAAATAGTAGCACATTCTTACGCTCTTATACAATCACTGATACAAGCACACACTCATCCATACAGCCACTATCACAATCACTCACTCTCGCTTATAGCTATTTATATACTCCAACACACATATATACTGCCTTTCACATATGTAGTTACTCACACATGTACCACTGGGACATACATTCACTCACTAACACACTCTTACACACACTTACCCACCCATACAGTCTATCACAGTTGCACTCTTGAAACCATCCACCCAGTGAATCACCCACTCACACATCTATGCACAGAGTTGCACACACCCCTCCCACACAAACACTCAGGCACTCATACAGATACTCAGACAAGCATTCAATAACTCATATAGACACTCATGTAGCTATTCACAAACACATGCAGCCACTTACACAGCAACAGACAGACGGATACAGACATTCACCCAGTTTAGTCACTAACCCATGCATTCAGTAAGATACGTTAAATCACTCACTTATAGAGTCAGTCACGCACCTACTAAATCATCCATACAGACACTTACACACCCACTCATTCTTCAATACGTCTTTTCCTATATATATAAAAAATATTTAAACTTTACAGAAACACACAGTCACTGGATGATGTCATCAGTGATGTCATCAGTGATGTCATTTGAGATGTCATCAGTGATGTCATCAGTGATGTCACTGACCATGTCATGAGTGATGTAATATGTGACGTCATCAGCAGTGCATTGCGGGGGCGCGAGTTATAGTTAGCTGGACTAACTATAACGGGGGAATTTCACGGGTTTTGTACGAGTGCAATGTCCAACTAACTATAACTGTCCCTAAAACCTATGGTTTTTTCAGTGAATTTCAAAGGTTTTTTAAATGCTAATTTGTAACTATAACGTCCCTGAAACCTATGGTTTTTTCAGTGAATATATATATATATACATATATATATATTATATACAAAAGGTAGCACTGCACTGCATGAGCTGTAAACCCTGTTTTAATTAAAAAACAATCGCACCAACGTGTTTCGACCACCTCAGTTTTTACCACGTCATCACGAAGCGCTACCCCAGAAACTGCTGTAAGGAATTACACCGAGTTTTGCAGGAAGCAAGAACTCGGTCCGCAGATTGAGCTTTTTGTGATCTGGTGCAAATCTGTTCATTAGTTTTTCAGAAATTACGGTTCAAATATATTTGTATATCCACATAGTTGGGTTCACAAGAGTCTCTTGAGAGTCTCACAGGAGTGCCAATTTCAAAATAGGGCATTCTAATTGGCCCAGGGAGCTTTTTCCCCTTGGGCCATCTCGCTCCCATGGTAGCCAGACTACCAAGAGAGCGAACGCTCTGATTGGCTGTCAGCAACATAAGAAAAATGTTGCTGGTAGCCATTACAGGACTCGGGGACTTAGTCCCCTGTCCTGAATTTTTTTTAAAAAGATATAAGGGGACAGGGTAAGGATACACTGCCCCCCTAGGCCCCATGAGGGGACCCAGAGAGAACCTTGGGGCCAAAAGAAAAACAAAAATCAGGAAATTTTGATGCAGTCCCACTGGCGTCCCATGGGATCGTGGCCAAAAGAAATAAATAAAATGGCAGACGCCATCTTATGATGTATATAGGGAATGGGAGTCAATTGGGCTCTCCTTACCCGTACATGTTTGGCCCCCGGGACTCCATCTCCTGGGGCCAAGTATACTTAAATGGAGGGGGGATGCGACCCCCCCTTCCGAGCCGTTTTCAACCCAGGGACCCCATCCCATGGGGCCCAATCTATTTTTTAAGGGGAGGGGGCATGTGCCCCACCCCTCTCTGAGCCATTTTTGGTACCAAGGACCCCATGGGAGCAATGCATTTACTGACGGAAGGAGGGGCCATGTGGCCCCCCTCCGAGACCCTTATAAAGGCCTTGGGGAAGAGGGGTGCAGAAAGGGGCAAGAGAGGTGCAGAAAGAAGCAACAAAGGTGCGGGATGAGGGATGGAGAAAGAGGCAAGAGGGGTGCAGAAAGAAGCAAGAAAGTTGCAGAAATAAACGAAAGAAGGAACAGAGGTGCAGAAAGAGGCAAGAGGGGAGCAGAAAGAGGGAAGAGGGGTGCAGAAAGAGGCACAAGGGTTGCAGAAAGAAGGGACAGAGGTGCAGAAAGAAGCAAGAGAAGTACAGAAAGAAGCAACAGAGATGCAAATAGGGGGAACAGGGGTGGAGAAAGTGGTGAGAGGGGTGCAGAAAGAAGCAAGAGAGGTGCAGAAAGAAACAAAAGAAGAGCAGAAAGAAGGAACAGGGGTGCAGAAAGAGGCAAGAGGGGTACAGAAAGACAGAAGAGGGGTGCAGAAAGAAGCACGAGTGGTGCAGAATAAAGCAAGAGAGGTGCAGAAAGAAGCAAGAGTAGTACAGAAAGATGCAACAGAGGTGCAGAAAGAGGCAAGAGGGGTGCAAAAAGAAGGAAGAGGGGTGCAGAAAGAGGCACAAAGGGTGCACAAAGAAGCAAGAGAGGTGCAGAAAGAAGCAACAGAAATGCAGAAAGAGGCAAGAGAGGCGCAGAAAGAAGCAAGAGTGGTTTGCACACCATAAGTACCAATTTAACACCCATATTTTGCAATAAGTAACAGGTGACCATTCTAGGTTTGCAAAGGACCTTCCACCACGCTGTAACACTTGTTGCTGCATTTTTGGTAACGTTTGAGCCGTTTGAGCTAGAAACAAGGCTTTTTTTGTTCAAATCTGCAGATTAGGCAGCAGATGATGGATTATGTGGCTAATGCGGAAAATGTATAATTGTGCGAAAGTTGATGCAGCCAAACAGTCGCATAATTCCAGTGGCCCTGCTCATACCTCTGACTAGGTCCAGAAGTGCTCCTCAGTGATTCCTTCTTTTTTTTGTCTCATTGAGTTCCTAGTTTAGCTTCTATGGAAATGAGGAAGACTAAACCTGAGGTTACCACTCCACAACACAGACTACCATACCACATAATTGCTCTCCATAACACATAATTACACTCTACATAATTCCTATACACTAAATACCACATACTTTCTATCCACATAATTTCACTGCACAACATACCACATAATTCCACTACACACAACCTACATTCACTCCACTCCAAGAAACATTAATAAAACACTTTTAGATTTACCACGCTAATAGCTCTAACTCTTGAAAATGCGAGATCTATTACATTACAAATGCTTCTTTAACTGGTAGGTGCGTTTGCAGAGTGGTGGAGAAAGGGGGCTGTGCCTCCAACCAGCGATCAGGAATTCTGCTGCGTAGGACTTACAGGAGGTACCAGGAGGGCTACTTGGCCGCCAAAGTCCCTCAGGAGTAATGTGGACTTCATCCCCCAACCAGTACTGTGTCAGGAGGCGCGTTTGCAGAGTGGTGGAGAAAGGTGAGCGTGGCCTCCGAAGACCTCTTAGCAATCCCACAGTGTTGGATTTACTGGAGGTAACAGGATGGGTAGTTAGCCCCTAAGGTCAACCTTGGGGGCCAACTACCCCTCCTATTGCCTCCAGTAAGTCCCACACAGCAGGATTGTTAAGTTCTCATAGCAGGCCACGCCCCCATTCCCCAACACTCTGCAAACGCACTTCCTGGCACGCTCTTGGATCAGGATTAAAGTCCCCTTTGCTGCTGGGGGTCCTTCGAGGCCAACTACCCTACCTGATACCTCCAGTATGCCCCAGATAGTGGGATAGCTGACAGGTGAACACAGGCCATGCCCCCTTTCTCCACCACTCTGCAAACGCGCCTCCTGGCGCATTCTCGGTTGGGGAATTAAGTCCCCTTGAATCCTGAGGGTCCCTGGGGGCCAACTAGCCCACCAAGTACCTCCAGTAAGCCCCACACAGCTGCATTGCTGATAGTGGTCCAAGGCCACGCCCCCTTTTTACACCACTCTGCAAACACGCCTCCTGGTGCACTGCTGCTCGAGGGATGAAGTCCACTTTAGTCCTGAGGTCCTCAGGACACAAGAGGACCTCATCGCCCCACCAGCAATGCGCCAAGAGGCGAGTTTGCAGAGTGGTGTAAAAAGAGGCATGGCCTCGGACCACCTTACTTCCCTTACTAATTGCGCGGCTCCTTGGAAGTGCTCTCTCGGAGGGCGTGGGTTTAATCATCGGGGTGGGGGAGGACCACACGGCAGCCCCTGAGCCCTGGGGACCGTTTGTTGCTGTCAGGCCTTAAGCCCTCACTCTTTATCCAGTCTTTGTTTCCAGGAAACCCTCCCGACTGTACGCTCCCTTTATGGTCAATGTAACATCTCGTTTTACACACTGGGCTGGGGGACTGGCCTGCAGATAAATTGGGGAACTCCCAAGTGACGCCTGCTTTTTGCAGGATAGAAGGGCTGGGGAGAGCCTATCCCCATGTGAATGGCTCTGAGGTAGGGCTGCGACAGAGGAGGGGCCTCCATGCCAGTGGCTCTGAGGTATGCCTGGGAAGGGAATAGAGGACCCCGCTTTGTGACTGACATCGAAGTATGGTTGAAGCAAAGCTCCACCCACTGTAGCTGGCTCTAAAGTGCAGCTATGGGAAAGTGCGGCCACCAAGTGACTGACTCTGGGCTAGTGCTAGGCAGAGTCTACCCGCCTTGTGCTTTGAGGGAGGGCTGGGCCAGAGCTCGATCCACTGTGGGGCTGCGGGAACAGTGACGCACCCCTGTATGTGATTGAATCTGAAGTAAAACGGAGGCAGAGTCAGACACGTCGTCTGACAGTCTCTCAGGTGGGAGGGGCAGAGTCAGTCACTTCATCTGACAGACTCTCAGTCAGGAGTGGGCAGAGCCAGACACTCCATCTGACAGCCTCTCGGGCAGGAGTGGGCAGAGTCATTCAGCTCGTCTGACAGTCTCTAAGTTGGGAGTGGGCAGAGTCAGACCCACCATGGAAGGTTGTGACTGACCCTAGCCCTGCCAGGCCTTCTCAGACACACACAGGCCTCTTGTGAAATGTCCCTGTTTTCCCAGGGGCCTGTTCCCAACAAGGCACACACAAAAGGCATTTCCAGACACGGCCCTGCCGCCAATGAGATGCGCTTTTACAGACAGCGCACCTAAGAGTGCGTCTGCACTTTCCACCAGTTAATAAGTGCAGTAGGTGGTCCCAGACCCTTCTTTCACTAGACTGGGATTTCAGGTTTCAAGCTATCCACTTCACTAAGAGGCTTAGTCCAGGAATGTCACGTGAATGAGCGCTGTGCCCTGGAGGCAACTTCACTTTAATTCTTAAAGTAAATTGCCTGTTTTCTCCTAAAAGAGTGCACAAAATAGCAAAAGTCAGCCCGCACAAACAGGGCTCTAGAAAGTGGTAATACAAAGATGGGCTGGAAGGCTGTGTAATGTCCCCCAATACGAGGTGATGGCAACAACATGGAGGGAGTCTGTGATGGGCTTGGCTAGGGGAGGGGTGGCATGCTGCGCATTTAGTAGCAGACCCCTGGCTTCCAACAGAGTCTGTCCTCAGCAACGGGCAGAAAGTTCATGTAAGGTGGTCACAAACAAGCGCGGCTCCGAGTAAAGAGACAATCAGCATCTACAATAAACTGTAGCCAGATACACGGGTGTCTGTGTGTGTGTGTTGCCCCCGGAACCTGGCCCACTCGGGGGCTTAATTAAACGAAGCGCTGGAGCCCGCGCTTTGTTTTTTTTTCTTTTTTTTGGCCGGATTTGCGCACCCAGCGCGAATGTGGCCGATTTAAAACAAATAATAATGCTTTTTTTGGCCCTGGGGGTACTTCTGGGACCCCCTGAGCAGGCCTAGGGGGTCAGGGTGTTTCTACCCTGCCCCCTTTTTTTGTTTTTTATCTTTTTTTAACTGATTTCTTGTGACTCGGTTTTAACACTCCAAACCAGAATGTGTTGGCAGCCAATCAGAATTAAGCTCATGCTCGGGAGGGTTCGTGAATCCTCCTCAGTGCTCAGATATATACATTTGAATAATTAGTGCCCCGGGGAGGTGGTGGTCCCTGGGGCAGTGTGGGGGGAGCAGGAGCTTATTACTTTAAGCCCCGGGGAGGTGGCGGTCCCCGGGGCTGCGGGGGGCCATATGCCCCGGCAATAATTAAATAAAGCCCCGGGGAGGTGGCGGTCCCCGGGGCTTGGCAGGGGCCTGGGAGCCCCCCCACATCCAATTAAAGAAGCCCTGGGGAGGTGGCAGTCCCCGGGGTTTGGCAGGGGCCTGGGAGCCCCCCCCACATCCAATTAAAGAAGCCCTGGGGAGGTGGCGGTCCCGGGGGCTGTGGGGGCCCCCACGGGCCCCCGCTATATAATTTTGGCATTCCCACAGGACCTGGCCCACCCGGGGGCTCATTAGAGCCTGCACTTCATTTTTTTTAAATTTTCTCGGCAGGATTCGCACACCCATCGCGAGTTCTGCCGATTTATTTTTAAAAAAATACTTTTTTTGGCCCTGTGGGACCCCCTGAGCAGGCCTAGGGGGTCAGGGTGTTTTTACCCTGCCCCGTTTTCTTGTTTTTTATCTTTTTTCCACTGTTTTCTTGTGACTCAGTTACCGAGCTGAGCTAACTATAACTCGCTCCCCCGCAATGCACTGCTGATCAATGAATCAATCAACAATTTGTAGAGTGCACTAATCACCCGTGAGGGTCTCAAGGCGCTGAGGAGGGGGGGTGCAGCTACTGCTCAAATAGCTAGGTCTTGAGAAGTCTCCTGAAGGTCAGCAGGTCCTGGGTCTGTCGCAGCTGTGTGGGGAGGGTGTTCCATGTCTTGGCGGTGAGGTAGGAGAAGGATCTGCCGCCGGTGGAGGTCCTGTGGATGCGTGGGACAGTGGCGAGGGCGCGGTTGGCGGAGCGAAGCTGGTGGTTCGGGGTGTAGAAGGTGAGACGTTTGTTGAGGTATGCTGGTCCGGCATTGTGGAGTGCTTTGTGAGCGTGGGTGAGGAGCTTGAAGGTGATCTTCTTGTTGACTGGGAGCCAGTGCAGGTCTTTCAGGTGGGTGGTGATGTGGGTGTGGCGGGGTATGTTGAGGATGAGGCATGCGGAGGCGTTCTGTATGCGTTGGAGTCTTTTCTGGAGTTTGGCCGTGGTTCCTGCGTAGAGGGCGTTGGCTGATGATGTCACATATTACATCACTCATGACATGGTCAGTGACATCACTCATGACATCTTAAATGACATCACTGATGACATCATCCAGTGACTGAGTGTTTCTAAAAAGTTTATGAATGTTTTATATATATATATTACCTACTGGCGGTCGCCAGTAGGTAGTTATAGTCAGGACCTTGTTTCTATTCAAAAAGCCAATATCTTTGGTGCCGTTTGACGAATCTACGCAAAATTTTCAAAACTAATGTGGCGCTCCGGTCAGCTCCTGTCTTGAACGTTTCAGGGTGATTCATCAAGAGGGGGCCGAGAAAAAATATTTTAAATATTAAAGGAAAAAGAAATTTATATATCTGGGCGGAGCCTAACCACACATCTCATCGTGAGATCTGATTGGATGTCAGCACTTCATCCAAGAAGTGTTGGCAGCCACCTTGGGACCAATATACATGATAGCACCCCATTAAAATGCATTGTAGTGAGTGGAAGGTTTTGAGGGTCACCAAAAGGAGAACGTATAAAGGGTGATAAGACTTTAGTTACATTATAAATCATTTGTTGATGGTACCATACTAATTTTAGGAATTGTGGTGTGTTCTAAGGTGATTTTACCCTGTGAAAAAGCCTTCTGCTGGGATATCATGAATCATGTTTGAGAGAAAACTATTTTCTCATACTTTTCCCATAGAGGTTTGGAAGGTGATCTAGAAGCTAAAATGAGAGCATATTTTCTGTAAATTCACATTATCTTTCTCAGTCATGTGAGAGTGAAGTCTGACATTCTCAGTAAAACATGTACATCCAACAAGGGCAGAGACTGTAAGTTGATTCCTTTGTGTTCTACTGCAGATTCCCAGAGTGTTCTAAAGAACAACTAGAGCGCTAACAGTCTTACTTATGACAAAAGTATGGCACACCTGAAGCCATCTTGATTGGAATAAAGTGGTAACACTTAAAACATTTACTTTAAAAAGGAACAAAATAAGGGGGTTCATTTTGCCATAGAAATTATGATTAGTGCTGCAGAAAGAAAAATTAGGGCACATTTTGAGTGACTTCTCAAATCCTCTTCTATTTCATTAAAAAATTCTGACATGCAGACTGAAACATGCACTTTCAATACCAGCAGTAGACTTCCCTGGTGAGCAGTAGCTTTACTACAGTGATCTAATGAGCAACTAGAGTGCTAATATTGTGAATTTATGGAAAATGTGTGACACATCTGAATGTCTTCTTGATGGAATCAAAGTAAAAAACTGAAAGTATTTACTACCGAGGAGACTACAGTAAATGAGGAAATTAGGAAACTTCATAACAAATAAGTCTCCCAAGATGGCCACCAGAGACAAAAGAGCCCAAATGTAGCACAAATATCACCCAGATGTAGCCCACATATAGCCCAATGACAGAATGTCCCAGAGTGTTCTAAAGAACAACTAGAGCGCTAACAGTCTTACTTATGACAAAAGTATGGCACACCTGAAGACATCTTGATTGGAATAAACTGGTAACACTTAAAACATTTAATTTAAAAGGAACAAACTGAGGGGGTTCATTTTGCTATAGAAATTATGATTAGTGCTGAAGAAAGAAAAATTAGGGCACATTTTGAGTGACTTCTCAAATCCTCTTCTATTTCATTAAAAAATTCTGACATGCAGACTGAAACATGCACTTTCAATACCAGCAGCAGACTTCCCTAGTGAGCAGTAGCTTTACTACAGTGATCTAATGAGCAACTAGAGTGCTAACATTCAGAATTTATGGCGAATGTGTGACACATCTGACTGCCTTCTTGATGGAATCAAAGTAAAAAACTGAAAGCATTTCCTCCTGAGGAGACTGCAGTAAATGAGGAAATTAGGAAACTTCATAACAAATAAATCTCCCAAGATGGCCACCAGAGACAAAAGAGCCCAAATGTAGCACAAATATCTCCCAGATATAGCCCACGTATAGCCCAATGACAAAAGTGTGCAAAACACTTTTTATTTTTTGTTTTTTTGCAGTTTTATATAGTGCAGACTGGTCAGGTATTGGAGTGCTTTACATGAGCATTGGTTACATCACACAAGGACAAATTCATGTTGGTTGTAGACATGGGGAGATTAAGTGATTTGACCAGAATCACAGAATGTCCAGCTGAAGCAGAAACTCCAACCTGGTTCCCCAGTTGCAAAGTCTGCAGCTCTGGAAGTAATACCACATCCTCTCCCCTAAGTGCAACATTTAATCAAGTGGTCAACTGGATAAAAAACATAATGATAACAAATAATTTAAAAGTGCTTTGTCGCTATTTGAAAACTCAGAAAATATGTCCCCATTTTAGTTTTTTAGAGCACTAACCATAATTTCGATGCAAATAAGACCCTCTCATTTCTGTAATTTCTAAAGGAAATGCTCTAGGTATTACAGTTTTGATTACATCAAGATAGCGTCAGGCGTGCCACACTTTTGTAATAAATATAGAATGTTAGCAATCTAGTTGTTCATTAGGATACTGTTGAGAAGCAGAGGCCAGGGGCACGGACTCAGAAAATTGAAGGCAGGTAGGAGGGTGCAGAGGCAACAATTTGACCACACTGTGCAGGCAGGAAGGGCAGTGGCAGCACAACAGACTATGGAGGGCAGTGGAAAGGGGGGCAGGGGCAACAAACCAGCAATGCGGGACAGGCAAGAGAGGCTGTGGCAATATAATAGACCATTGTGGGTAGAAGGAAGAGGCAGTGGTAGTACAACCATACATGCCAACAGACCCGATTCAGCCAGGAAACGCCCAATGTTTTTAAGCCCAAATGGGCTTTATTTGATCTGTCTCCTGTCTACAATCTCCTCTTTTTCAATGTAAGTCAATGGGGTAAATCAATACCCCAGTTTTTTTTTCAAAATCTCCCTCTTACCAAGTTCAAAATGTTAGCAAGTATGGTACATTGAATCATGGAAGGCAGGAGGAATTGGGGTAGGGACATGGACTCGGATAACAGAGGACAGGAGGGACATGGACAGGTGCACCAAACTGACCTTACATGGGCAGGAATCGGGGTTTGCAGCAGCACAATACGCAGAATATGCATGCCCTGTGTGGTACAGGGCATGCGGGACGAGAGTGCAGCACAACAATCTATAGAAAGCAATAGGGAGGGGACAGGACCATGCACATGGACAACAGAGAACAGAGGGGAAAGAGGCAATGGCAGCTAGCTGACCATAATGGACAGACAGGAGAGAAAGCTGCAGCATACGGACCATAAAGGGCAGGAGGGAGGGATCAGGGCATTACAATGGAACAGACAAGCCAGGAGGGAGGGAATAGGGGTCTGCACATGTAAAACAGAGGGCAGGGGGAAGGCCAGGAGCAGCAAGCTGACCATGGAGGTCAGGCAGGATGGGCACTAGAAGCAAGACACACCATGAAGAGCAACAGTGAGACTATAATGGCATACACACAGACCATGGAGGGAAGGTGGGAGGGGGTCAGGGGCAGCTAGCTGACTACACAGGGAAGGTGGGAGGGGTCGTGGCAGCACAGAAGACCATGCATGACAAGTGGGAGGGTTAGTGGCAGCACAATGGCCATGATGGGCAAGAATGAGGGGGCAGGGGCATGCACAAAGGACCATGGAGGATAGAAGGGAGGGGTAGGAGCTGGGCACAGACAAGAGAGTTCAGGGGAAGGGGCCTCACAACAGACCACCGGGGGCAGGCAGGAGGAGCAGTTGCAGCACAACAGACCAGGGAGGGCAGAAGGGAGTGACAGTAAAATGGACCATGGAGGACAGGAGCAAGGGGATAGGGGCATGGAACGTGGACAGGCAGGGTGGAGGTGGCAGGGACAGGTTACAGTCATCTGACAATGCTAGGCAGGTAAGAGGTGCGTGGCAGCTCAACAGAACACTCAGAGTAGATAGGAGGGGCAGGTCCATGGAACATGGTGGGAAAAAGGATGGAGCAGGGGCATGCACACAGACATCGGAGGGCAGGGGGAAGGAGAGTAGGGACAGCAAGCTAAGCACAGAGGCTAAGCAGGAGGTCAATGATGGGGCATAGAATTGGGCAATGAAGGGCAGGAGGAGTGGACTGGGATATCATGCTAGATGGAGGGCAGTGGCAGCACATCAGACCACGCATGGCAGGAGGGAGGAGGCTAGTGCATGGATTCAGACAACAGAGGATAGGGAGGAGGTGGATGGGGCAGCAAGCTAACTGTTCAGAGAAGGCGGGAAGGTCAGTGGCAGAACAACGGCCACACAGGGCTGTAATGAGGGAGCAGAGGCATGGACTTGGACAATGGATGGCAAGGAGACGGAGGGCAGGAGCAGCAAGCTTGGGTGGGGGCAGCACAATGCCAGGCCCTGCTTCCAACCCCCCACCATCCATTGTGATAGGCATCTTACTTAATGTTAAAAAAAACCTAGAAATTCGCTGAAAAAAACAAAGATTACAGGGACGTTATAGTTAGACTCAGATTTCACTCGTACAAAACCAGTGAAATTCTGCTGTTATAGTTACCCGAGGTAACTATAACTTACGCCCGCAATGCACTGCTTATGACCTCAGACATTACATCATTCATGACACGGTCAGTGACATCACTCATGACATCTCAAATGAGCTGTGAATGGAATGGAACTATAATCGCTAGAACTTTATTTAGGGATAGTGTGTGTATATTAACACCCCTTTTTTTTTCTTTTCTTTCGTGTAAGAACCACTATAATAAGCAACATGCCCAGATCAATATGGCCGATAGCCTTTCACTTTAAAGTAATGTGTAGTCCATTGTTTATGTTGATGTTTGCAATCGTAAGTATGTTTATTATGAACAAGTCACGTTGACGAACATTCAGGTACGGCGGTCACGGGGCAAGATATGCTGAAATGACATTGTGTGCATATTAACACTTGTTTTCTTTATTGTATCAATTCAAGAATTTGCACATCGTGACCAAGCCAATATGGCCGCTAGCTTTTTGGATTAAAGTAATAAGTAGTCCTTTGTTAATGTTGGCAACTGGAGGCATTTGTACATTTAAATAAGGAAGCTACAATGACGTCTTGTATCGTTATCAAGGTTCGGACGAGACGAAACGCGTGGATCGCGTCCTTTGCAGATTAAATACTTCCAAACTACAACCTGAGTGCTGATTCCTTCCTTGTAAGAGTGAGAGGAGATTGAATACATATATATAAAATTCACTGAAAAAACCACAGGTTTCAGGGACGTTATAGTTAGAAATTAGCATTTAAAAAACCTTTGAAATTCACTGAAAAAACCATAGGTTTCAGGGACGTTATAGTTAGTTGGACATTTCACTCGTACAAAACCAGATAAATTCGGCCGTTATAGTTGGCTGAGTTAACTATAGCTCAAGCCCCCGCAATGCACTGCTGATGACATCACATATTACATCACTCATGACTTGGTCAGTGACATCACTGATGACAACACTGATGACATCTCAAATGACATCACTGATGACATCACTGATGACATCATCCACGTGATAATCTGATGCACCTCCTCACACCTTAATATAACCTTTGATACACCTACTCTAAAATGCAGACTACCATTTTTGAAACGATAGACACACCAATACCAGTTACTACATACCCACTCACTGATTCCTAGGTCTACACACACATCCACTCATTCACCCATACAGTCACTCATACATTCGGTCACTCATCAGTACAGCACTATCATATGCACTCATACACCTATACAGACACTCACACCCCGCCACTCATCCATAGCGTTACTCAGACACCTAGTCAGTCATGCAAAAAATCAATCACGCTTCCATTTACTCACCTATACAATTATACAAACACCACCTCACTTATTCATACAGATAATAACACATACTTACTCTCTTATACAATCAATGATACAACCACACACTCATCCATAAAGCCACTCTCACAATCACTCACTCTCACATATAGTTCATTTATATACTCCGATACTCACATATACTGCCTTTCACATATGTAGCTACTCACACATGTACCACTGAGACATCCATTCACTCACCAACACACCCATACACACACTCACCCACCCATACGGCCCTTCACAGATGCACTCTTGAACCCATATACCCAGTGAATCACCCACTCACACATCCATGCACGGAGTCACACACCACCCACCCACACAGACACTCAGGCACCCATACAGATACTCAGACAACCAATCAATAACCCATATAGACACTCATTTAGCTACTCACCAACCCATGCAACCGCTTACACACCAACTGACAGACTGATACAGACATTTACACAGTTTAGTCACTAACCAATGCATTCACTAAGACACGTTTAATAACTCACTTATACAGACAATCACTCACTTACTAAATCATCCATTCAAACACTTATACACCCACTTACTCTTCAATACACCTTGGCATATATATATATATATATATATATATAAAACATACTTAAACTTTTCAGAAACACACAGTCACTGGATGATGTCATCAGTGATGTCATCAGTGATGTCACTGACCATGTCATGAATGATGTAATATGTGACATCATCAGCAGTGCATTGCGGGGGCGTGAGTTATAGTTAGCTGAACTAACGATAACGGCCGAATTTCTCTGGTTTTGTACGAGTGAAATGTCCAACTAACTATAACGTCTCTGAAACCTATGGTTTTTTTCAGTGAATATATATATATACGCCAAGGTGTATTGAAGAATGAGTGGGTGTATGAGTGTCTGTATGGATGAATTAGTGGGTGCGTGACTGACTGTATAAGTAAGTGATTAAACGGGTCTTAGTGAATGTATGGGTAAGTGACTAATCTTTGTGAATGTGTGTATCAGTCTGTCAGTTGGTGTGTAAGTCGCTACATGAGTTGGTGAGTAGGTACATGAGTGTCTATATGGGCTATTGATTAGTTGTCGGAGTACCTGTGTGGGTGCCTGAGTGTCTGTGTGGGTGGGTGAGGGGGTGTGTGACTCCCTGCATGGATGTAGGAGTGGGTGAATCCCTGGGTGTATGAGTTCATGAGTGCGTCTGTGAGGTACTGTATGGCCAAGTAAGTGTGCATATGGCTGTGTCGGTGAGTGAATGGATGTCTCAGTAGTATATGGGTGAGTAACTGTATATGTGAAAGGCAGTATAAGTGAGTGTTGGAGTATATAAGTGACTGTATATGTGAGTGAGTGATTGTGAGAGAGGCTGTATGGCTGAGTGTGTCCTTGTATCAGCAACTGAAAGTAGAGTAAATATTTGTTAGTATCTGTATGAGTAGTGAGTGTGTGTGTTACTGTATGGATGAGTAAGTGGCTGTGTGATTAAGTGTTTGGGTGAGTGAGTAGGTGTGTGAGTAGCTCTATGGGTGACTGATGGAGTATGAGTGACTGTATGGGTGTATGAGTGGATATATCAGCGGCTGTATTGGTGAGTGACTGGCTGTATGAGTGCCTGTACAGATGAGTGTGTGGATGTGTATGTAGACCTATGAATGAGTAAGTGGCTATCTATGTACTAGTATTGGTGTGTCAATGGTTTCAAGAATGGTAGTGTGAAACTTGGAGTGCGTGTATGATAGGTTATATTGATGTGTGAGTAGGTGCATCAGAGATTATGTGGATGATGTCATCAGTGATGTCATCAGTGATGTCATTTGAGATGTCATCAGTGATGTCACTGACCATGTCATGAGTGATGTAATATGTGATGTCATTAGCAGTGCATTGCAGGGGTGCAAGTTATAGTATAACAGCTGAATTTCTCTGGTTTTCTATGAGTAAAATGTCAGCCTAACTATAACGTCCCTGAAACCTGTGGTTTTTTCAGTGAATTTCTAAGGTTTTTTAAATGCTAATTCCTAACTATAACGTCCCTGAAACCTGTGGTTTTTTTCAGTGAATTTCTAAGGTTTTTAAAATGCTAATTCCTAACTATAAAATGTCCCTGAAACCTGTGGTTTTTCAGTGAAATTCTATGTTTTTTTAAATGCTAATTACTAACGATAACGTCCCTCAAACCTCTATTTTTTACTGTGTATATATATATATATATATATATATATATACAAAAAATAAACATATACATATATGATAAATATTTTTTACATGTATTTAATGTTTTTTTCAATTACAATATTTTTAAAGTTTAAATTTATACTTTTTATTTATATATTTATACATATATATAATGTTATTTATATATAGATTTTTTTAAAATATAAACATGGAGTCATGTACCGGACACGAATCCCTGTCCATTGCCGAGTGTTAGTTCCGGATTCACGTACGGAACGCGGCTCCAGCCTGATTTTCACAAATATATTTTTTATGTATATAGAAAATAATAATATTAAGTTCAAGTTTAGAAGTTTGTTAAGATAGTTACTAAATTTGTATATTAATAAATGAAAGATATTAAAATGTTTTTTTAATATACATTTCAGGAGTCGCGGTACGTCCACGTAGATTGCAACTTCCGCATTCGCGTACGGGACGCAAATCTCATGTTTTTTTAACAATATTATATATTAATATAGCTTTATTCAATTTATTTGAAATAAAGAAATATAGTTATGTGTAATTAAAATATCATCAGATAGTACTAAATATTGTTGAAATGTTAAATTGAAAGAAATTGCGGAATCGATTCCGGTACGCAGTGGCACCGAGTAGGGGTCGCGCACCCCATGTGACACAAAAAAAAGAGATTTCATTGGTTAAAGATTCTGTCATCCTTAAATTTGCTAGATCCCAACCTCTCTCTTCTAACTTTGGGTGTGGTTGGCAACAGCCATTCTTTTTGAGGAGCTTTCAATTTTGCAGTTCTTTTTGGTGTTTTGGAGGTTCTACTGTCAAAATTGAAAATGGCAACTGCACAGGATCTGCAGGAGGAGGAAGATATCCTTCAGGAGGAAGAAGAAGACACACGCTACAAAAGAAAGGAGAGTGTGGTATGGGAATTCTTTTCCATACCTGGAGGACAAAAAAAAGTTAATGCACAAAAAGTTACGTGCAACATCTGTAAAAAGGTGCTGTCCCAAAGATTTGACAAAAAATACTCTTGCGGTACATCGTTGATGTACAAACATCTCTGAACAATGCACAAGAGGAGGCTTGCAAGAGCTGAACTGGCAAGAGCAAATGAAGGCAGCCAAGATCCTCAACCTTCAACTTCTCAAGTTGGTGACAGGTTGCAGTCCATACCACCGACTTTCCTGATTTTGCAAAGGCAGGACTTTTTTATCCAAAGTGCATCACTGTGCTGCGCATTGAGGAACACGCTGTCCAAACAATGTTGGACACAATTAACAATCACTGTTGTTAATTCCCCCCCCATTTACGCACGCTGTTATGTGCTTGTTTTTTTCTTTACATTTTTATTGATGAAATCTTAAAAACACCCCAAAAAACACAAAATTGTTAAAGAAAATATATATATAAAATAGTTTTTGAAAAAGAAGAAAAAAACGGTTCCTACGGAACCACCTATTCTGGTTTAAAAAAGAAAAGCTATATGTTGTATGAATACATCAGTGAAAGGATAGTGTCTGTGTGATTGCATGAGTGCATATGTACTGTCTGAGTGATTGGATGAGTAAATGAGTAGAGTTTGAGAGAATGGTTGAGTGCAGGAGTAGTGCCTGAGTGACTGCATGAGTGCATGGGTAGTGCCTGCGTGAAAGGATGAGTGCATGTATAATGCCTGAGTGAATAGATGAGTGCATGGGTAGTGCCTGAGTGAATGGTTGAGTGCAAGAATAGTGTCAGAGTGATTGCATGAGTGCAGCAGGAGTGCCTGGGTGATTGAATGAGTGCATGGGTAGTGCCTGCATGAATGGACGAGTGCATGGATAATGCCCGAGTGAATGGATGAGTGCACGGGTAGTGCCTGAGTGAATGGTTGAGTGCAAGAGTAGGGCCTGAGACATTGCATGACTGCATGAGTAGTGCCTGGGTGATTGGATGAGTGTATGGATAGTGCCTGAGTGAATGGATAACTACAAGGGTAATGCCTAAGTAATTGCATGAGTGCATGGGTAGTGCCTGAGTGAATGGATGAGTGCATGGGTAGTGCCTGAGTGAATGGTTGAGTGCAAGACTAGTGCAGAGTGATTGCATGAGTGCAGCAGTAGTTCTTTTTTTTAATTTTTTTATTTTTATTATTGATCCATGAAGGTTAAAATTACAATACAATTAATACATTACACAACGATAATCAATGGTATAAAATAGAGATAAGAGAAACACACATCCACATGATCTTTAAAAGGCAAAAATTGGTTACACAGCGGGCATAATGGTTAGTATGTTCGATATTCACAGTTTATCCACAGTTATTGCAGCTCTAAAGTGCAGGTGCATTGTGCAAAATATATCAAATATTGCTTTAACCCAAAAAGTGCAAAGTGCCACATACACAGCATATCATAAGTCCTTAAAAAGGCACATACTTAATTTACAAAATAATACATCACCCATCCATAAAGGCAATCATCGGCCCCCACATTTCCTGACCTAGTTCCCTCTTTCGAGCCCCCTTTAATACATATAAGCTATATTCTAGGTTAAAAATGTTAAAAAATCTTGTCCTCCATAGTTCAAACGTCGGGCCATCTTTATGAAGCCACATTGAGGCAATACACAACCTAGCTATAGCCATGGCCACAAAGATCAGATATCGATACCTGTATACCAGCTGGTCACGCCCATCACCCTCCTCAACTCACAACAACACGTGAGATGCAGTTAATTTTATTGGACCTCCAAGCAGTTCCACTAAAAATTCTTCTAAGTGCTCCCAGAGTTTGCTTAAGTGTCTACATGAAAAGAAAATATGCACAATATCCGCATCATCAGCTCCACAACGAAAACATTTGCCGTCATTAACTCCACCCCATTTTAACAGCCTAGCTGGGGTGTAGTAGAGATTAAAAATGGTCTTATAGTGTTGTGCGCGTAGATTAGCAGACCTCAGTAACCTCCCCGCCAAATCAATAGAATATTCCACCCGTGTACCTAGACACCCAAGCCTATCGTCCCACTTGGTGTTATGTCTTTCTAAATCCTCACCCTTGGTCTCTAACAATATATTATATAACGGACCGATGCATGCATTTCTCTTTACAGCTTCAACTACAGGATTTAGAGCAATCTTCCATTGGCTCTTACATAGGTAATCACGGATTTGCAGATATTTAAAAAATTCGTTTTTAGGGAGGTTGTATTTCTCGGCCAACATCTCAAAGGACATCAGGCCCCCATTATCATATAAATCCCCGATGTATTGAATACCTTTTGTCCCCCATCTGTTTATGGTCCTGTCCCAAAATATCGTAGGCAAAAGATTGGTGGCATCAAACGGGGTATACTGAGTGACCCTCTCAATTCTGTAATACTTTCGGACCACTTTCCACACCTTATAGGCAGCATTTAAAACCTTGAACCTGGTTTTTTTATAGTAGCTGGGCTCCAAGCTTACAAACAGCCGATTTTTCGCATTGCTACCCAGTAACATTTGATATATCGAGGGTGCCTCGGCTATGCTAAATGGTTCTACTCCTGTTAATAAAATATTCATACGCTGCAACATACAAACCAGATAATATAAAGTAAAATCAGGCACTGCCCATCCTCCTTTCTCCCGCTGTAAGATCATATAGCGCATTGCTCTTCAGGGTTTCCCTTGTGCCCATAAAAACCTAGCACATATCAATTGTAATACAGCCAGTTGAGCACAAGAAATTTCTAGCGGCACGGATCTAAAAAAATATAAAACTTTGGGTAAAATTAGCATTTTAAGAACATTACACCGTCCCACAAGTGTCAGATGTAAACATTCACACCGATCTAACTGCTTCCGTACCGAGGTTAAAATATGGCACCAATTGACCTCAACCAGTGCCTTTAAACATGTCCTTATTATAACCCCTAAGTATGATACCTCATTTAACACCCTTCGATCATTGAAGCCGGTTTGGTTTAGACACAAAATTTGTGTCTTAGACACATTCAGCTTATATCCTGACGTAGCTCCAAATTCTAATGCTAGCTGTTCTATCTTGGAGATGGCTCCCTCAGGGTTAGTTGTAACTACTGCCACATCGTCAGCATATGCAAAAACTCGGTACTGCTCTTGCTTCCAAATTACCGGTTCTATTCCTGCACTTTGCTCCAGCATCATTAAAAAGGGATTAATATATAATGAAAATAGCAAAGGCGAGCAAGGGCACCCCTGTCTTGTACCTCGTGTTATATATACCGAGTCTGACTCAAGACCCATAATGCATATCTTAGCAGTCGGGCGTCTATATAAAACTTGAATGGCTAACAGAAAGTTTGGCTGCAAGCCTGCCTGTCGTAATACTGCCCATAAACATTTCCACGCGACCCGGTCAAACGCTTTTTCGGCGTCCAATAAAATCAAACTGAATTTATTCCCCATAGTATTAGCAATATCCAGCAAGGTTACCACCCGATTAATATGATTAGTCGTTCCCCTCTTAGGTATAAACCCATGTTGCCGAGTTGACAGCTAACCGGGTCGCGAGTATTTTGGCATAAACTTTGCCATCTGTGTTTAATAATGATATTGGGCGATACGAGCCTGGTTGTTCGGCAGGTTTATCTTTCTTTTTAAAAACTATTATGTTAGCCTCATCCCAAGTCGAGGGGGCGGCTCCTGTTTGTGCCTGTAAAAAAGTGGTATGCATATCGGTTTTAATTTCACTAAAAAAAGTTTTATATATTTCCAACGGAAGCTTGTCGGGCCCTGCTGCTTTGCCGGAGGCTAGGCTATTAATAGCTCTTTCTAGTTCTTCCATCGTAATAGGTTCCTCAAGTCTTTCTGCATCTAGCGGATCTACTTTTTACAATTAAGACCCTGCAACAGCTTTTCCCTGGCCTGTGCATCAGAGGGATCCCCAGCATAGAGTGCCTCGTAATAACCGTGGAACACCTTTAATATCTCCTCACCCGTATCTACCAAATTCCCCCGAGTATCTGCTACTGGTCCGATTCTTTGGGCCGCCTCTTTTGATCGCAATCTTTGCGCCAAGCAGCGTCCAGTTGACTCCCCATATTCATAACTTTGGTTCCTATTGATAGAGTATTTCCTAGCTATTTCTTTGCTCCAATATGAATTTATTTTGGCCTTACACCTGGCTACGTGTATCTGGATTTCTGAGATATCAAGCCCAGCCTGAATCCCCTGCATAAGATTTCCTTCGGCTACTGACAGATTGTCACATAATTCCTGTACAGCTGCCTGTATCTGCTTCTGCTTATGTAGCCCAAAGCTAAGGGTTTCACCCCTTATACCCGCCTTTAGAGCATCCCACACTGACCCAATCTGAGCCGTGTTACGATTTATAGCCAAAAATTGCTCAATCCACTCCTTCATATGCACCACATATTCATTATCCAGAAGCAATTTTCTATCAAACGAAAAAGTTCGAGGCCTACTATCAGTCTTGAGTATACCAAGCTTCAATACCAGAGGGCCGTGATCAGAAGAAATCTGTGGATGGACCTGGATATTAGCACCTGACAGTAATAACCCAGATAGAAAAAAATAGTCTAATCTTACCAACTTCTGGTGCGGGTATGAATAAAAGGTATATCCAGGGTCCGGCCCATTCAGAGCGGCCCATGCATCCATCAGACCATGATCTGTCACTAAGGACTGCAACGCTTTAAAAACTTTCGGTTTCCTCCCATTATAGGATTTACTGTCATCATATAGCAGCCCTGTCTCAAGATGTATATTTAGATCTCCACATAAAATCAGTGGTGTGGGCCATAATGCTAATTCCACATTAAGACCTTCTATTACTGAAGCCTCATCAAGGTTTGATCCATATATAGAACAGATAGTGCATTTCATATTACCGATCAAACATTCAGCAATTGCCCACCTCCCTGCTTTATCTGCTAATGCTCTACCGGTCCCCTGTATATGATTTTTAACCAGTATCGCTACCCCTCGTATTGTAGTTGATTGCTCTGTAGACACCAATACATTAAACCCTAATTCCGCCAATAATTTTCTTTTGCCCCACGGAATGTGGGTTTGTTGAACACATACCAGATCTGGTTGAAGCAATCGCAATTCAGCCGAAACCCGTTGTCTCTTATTATAACTGTTCAAACCACAAACATTCAGGGAGCAGAGCCTAATGGCAAATTTTTTACGTCTATCCCCCATCTCTATTCCCAGCAAATTTAAGCACAAAGATCACAATTCTAAAACCATTGACTTTCTTAAACAATCTTCCTACACCTTCATGGATTTTTTTTACCCATGCCCTCCCCACCCCCGCCCCCCCAACCCCTCCCTACACGGCTTCAGCCGAAGCCATGCCCTCCCCCCACCTTCCCCCAAAAACGAGGCTAGGAGGCACAAGGCCTCTGTGATGGAACGAGCCTAGCCCCCCGGATCCCCCCTGCCCGACCACCTACCAAACTCAAAATCAGCAATTGAATCACCACATCACACAAGATCAGAGAAGAACCAAAAATACCACTTCTTATCTAAATCTAAATTTGATCTATACATATATTTCTAACACATTTAATTATGCGCATACTCTAAAGCTTCTTCCCCTTATCACTTTTTACATTGTATGGAGGTATTCCTTAGCCGCTGACTCTGTCGTAAAAAACCGCACCTGCTCTTTATAAATAACCTTGAGTTTGGCGGGATTCAGTAGAAAAACTTGGGCATTCTTATCTCGAAATGGAGTAATAAGCTGGCGCAATTGCCATCTCTTTTCAACGGTAAGGGGACAGTAATCGGGTCGCACAAAGAATTCTAATCCCTTCCCACATTTCTTTTGGTCCGGCCGCGCCAAATCATACACTGCCTCTCTCGCCAAGAAGTTATTCAATGATATTAAAATTGCCCTTGGTCTACTAGGTCTGCTAATATTCTGGCCAACTCTATTGCGCTGTGTGAAGGGGGATCTACGTGCTCGTTGGATCTCCCGGTCCCAATCCCATTGGGTTAGCCCAGGAAAAGCCTCAGAAAACAGTTCGATCACAAATTTCCGTACATCCTGCCCCTCCGCCCCTTCCGGAATGTCCAGTACGCGGAGATTGTTACGCCGCAGGCGATTTTCCAAGTCCGTAATTTTCCAGAGGGTGTCATCCTTCTCTATGCGTAGCGTCTCTGTTGTAGCTTTCTGTACAGCGAGTTCATCCTCTAGGTTCGAGATGCGTGTCTCTGCTTCATTGAACCTCTCTACGAACTCGGAACATGATTTTGCCACCCTCCGCACTGAATTCTGGAGCTTACGACATGCTCCCTGTGTGCGTTGGCTCTCGGTCCGGGTTTCCTCCCTGTGCGCCATTATGCTCTGATAAATAAGAGCCAGGGAGATATCCTCAGGATTCTCCATCATCTTTAAACCAGATTGTACCCCACTAGCCACTCCATTGGTTCCGTCCCCGGTCTCCCCCATAAATGAATAATCCCAGTGGAAGGAATCAGTGTTTTCCGCTATCTGTAGGCCTGCACCCACACCTGAGTCAGCCCTCTTACGCACAGTACTAGGGAGACCATCCCTCTGCTTAGTCTGCATACTCGTGTCTATCTCATCAATCTCATCCCCCGAAGTATCCGAGGGGTCCGACATTGAGTAAAAAGGAAAGTCCCCTGAATCACTCTCCTTTGCAGTGTCGTAATTATCAGCTTTATTTCCAATTACCCCCAGCTCCGCACTCTCCAAAGGTATCTCTCCTCTTTTCCCATCTTTTTCCCCCTCTTTAACTATCTCACAGGAATTGTCCCCAACCACGCTCTCTTTATCTAGTGTAGAGTCATCAGGATGCATATTCATGTCCTTCTTAGGTGTGGGGGCAAGTAGTTTCTTTACCTTCCCAGCAAGAAATAGAGCCGGAACGGACTTCTTACCGCCCTCCACACTAATCTTTTCCAGATTTAAACTAGGTTTCTTCTTCTCTGTCTCCCGTGCTGGCCCATTCTGAGCCACCTCCGTGTATCTCGCCTTTCCCCGTCCTGCCTTCGGGGGCATCACAGCGTTGAGCGTCCCAGTCTCTGCCACAGCGTCAGAGCTCGTCAGCGCTCCACGTGCACTGCGTCCGCAGCGCGCACAGCCGGAAGTCTGCCCAGCAAGGATCAGCAACCGCCAGATTGCCACACGGGGAGCCTGACAAACGCACAGCATTCCTCGAGTCACACACTCCAGGCCAGCCGCCAGCCTCACTTTTAAATTTGCATGCCTCTCGCCGATCTCAAAGGACCGCCGCCAGCTATACGGTAAATCTGGCAGGGGGAAGGACTCCGGGAGCTCAAGCTCACTCAGCCGCTCTCACGGCCGCCATCTTGCCCGCAGCAGTAGTTCTTAGGTTATTGCAGGAGCGCAGGGGTAGTGCCTAGGTGATTGTATGAGTGCATGGGAAGTACCTGAGTGAAAGTATGAGTGCAACACTAATGCCTGGGTCAATGGATGAGTGCACAGGTAGTCCTTGAGAGAATGGATGAGTGCATGGGTAGTGCTTGAGTGAATGGTTGACTGCAAGAGTATACCTATGTGATTGCATGACCACATGGGTAGTGCCTGGATGAATGGATGAGTGTATGGGTAGTCCTTGAGTGCATGGTTGAGTGCACAAGTACTGCCTGAGGGATTGCATGAGTGCATGGGCAGTGCCTGGATGATTGCATAAGTGTAGGGTTACTGCCTGGGTGATTGGATGAGTGCATGGGTAGTGCCTGAGTTACTTCATTAGTGCAAGATTAATGTCTGGGTGCTTATATCAGTGAATGGGGAGTGCCTGAGTAAAAGGATGACTGCAAGAGTAACGCCTGGGTCATTGGACGAGTGCATGGGTTGTTCCTGAGAGAATGGATGAGTACATGGGTAGTGCCTAAGTGATTGCATGAGTGCAAGAGTAGTGCTGAGTGATTGTATGAGTGCATGGGTAGTGCCTGAGTGATTGCATGAGTGCAGAGGTAGTACCTCAGTGATTGTATGAGTGCATGGGAAGTACCTGAGTGAAACTATGAGTGCAAGGCTAATGCCTGGGTCATTGGATGAGTGCATGTGTAGTCCATGAGGGAATGGATGAGTGCATAGGTAGTGCCTGAGTGAATGGTTGAGTACAAAAGTATACCTAAGTGATTGAATGACTGCATGGGTAGTGCCTGGGTGATTGCATCAGTGCACGGGTGGTGGCTGGGTGATTCGATGAGTGTATGGGTACTGCTTGAGTGGAAGAATGGGTGCAAGGGTAATGTCTGGGTCATTGGATGAGTGCAGAGGTAGTGTCTGATTGAATGGATGAGTGTATGTGTAGTTCCTGAGTGAATGGTTGAGTGCAAAAGTACTGCCTGATTGATTGCATGAGTGGATGGGCAGTGCCTGGATGATTGCATAACTGCAGGGTTACTGCTTGGGTCATTAGATGAGTGCATGGGTAGTGCCTGAGTGAATAGATGAGTGCATAGGTAGTGTCTGAGTGCATGGTTCAGTGCAAGAGTAGTGCCTGAGTGATTGTATGAGTGCATGGGTAGTGCCTTGGTGATTGCATGAGTGCAGGGGTAGTGCCTGGGTGATTAGATGAGCGCATGGGTAGTGCCTGTGTAAAAGAAAGAAAGAAGGGTAATGCCTGGGTTTTCCTATTACTGCAAGACTTGTGCTTCAGAGAATGGATAAGTGCATGGGTAGTGTCTACGAGAAAGGATGACTGCCTGCCTGATTACATGAGCAACATAATGATATTTTTCGAGTAGTGTAAAGGATCAACATTATTTATATTAGAAACAAATAACATATAATTAAACTTAAAACATTTTTTCACATCATCATGCATATTATATTATATATTCTTACCTTTCAAGTAATTTAGATACATTACTCAGTAGAAGTATTTTCCGAGTAGTATTCTCCTAAACAGCATTAAAACTCTTTTCAAACTTAAATAGTAGCTACTATAAAGAAGAAAAAGAAAAACTGTTATTTAATGATAATGTATTGCAGAAATTATAATATTACATTTTTAAGAACACAACATAAATTTAGATTTACATAACATTTTCACTTTCCCTTTTTTTGCTGTTCTCAGATTCCACTTAACTTCACCATACACAGTGATTTTAACATAGTATCATCATTGAACAGCGGGGAAAAAAGCAATCAAATTGATTGTAGAAAAAACAAAAATCAGTGTAGAACATCATCAGTATGTGTAGCTATGGGTTTTCCTATCTACACTTTGTTAATTACTTCCTTCATCTACATTAAGTCCATTATGCATCTCAAATACATTTGCCAAAATGTAGACTCTTATTTACATCTGGTACAATATAGACAACAAATATATAAACTATTTTCTTTTAAATACAATTTTTGAAATGCACTATCAATTAGCATAAATAATATTCCAAACAGTAATTATAAATACTAATAGTTTGCACTCCTGTCTTTTTTCTGTTCACATCTTCCCAATAGGCCGAATGATGTACTCAAAACTTTGGCTGCATTAATAGCAAATATGAATTTGGTACTTGATAAGGCAATCTAAGTTTGAATTCCAAGTGGGCATCATTGCAATGTGTCCATCCTTTATTACACTTTAAATAAATACACAGTATAGTATCCAGATGTTGTAGTAGGTCCATCATGGAAAATAATAGACACTGCTATAAAAGTTCTTCCTGAAATAGATATTTGACTTGCATTAACATTTTTAATTTTGGTTTCCAATTTTCTTCCATTTAATCTACAAAGTTGTAGCATTAAAATCAGATATTTTCCAAATATTTCTATATGTAATGTAGACAACATCTATGATCTACAATGCGAACATCTCATATCCTGATTGGCTGTTTTTATCAATTTGTTAAAAGGTACTGCTTTGCAGTCTGGTATCGTCAAGTATATGAATCATTCTCTTTGTATTTCAGTGTTAGAAGTAAATGAACACTCTTCACATTTATGATCCTATCTGTAACTTAGTCCAAATAAGTTTTCAATCTGTATTCCTTCATGTTCTAATACTCCAAGCATAAGAATTAGAAATTTTTGTGCATCTTGTTGTATATTAAGAGTAAATGTCAAAGAACCACTACATATATATATATATCCAAAAGATGCCGAATACCAGAAGCAGTATGGATTTTACTTCTGTCAGTTACCAACTGTTGAAATACATGATGTAGTAAAGAACAGAATCTTTTTTCAGGATTTCCCATGATTTCATGATGATCTTGTAGATAAAACACAACATTCAGAATCACATTAGCATAACAGTTGATACCTGAACTATTTTCCAACTGGTATCCTACAATGTCATCAACAGTTTCCATTTTCTTTTTCTTTATGCCTTCAAGTTTCTCTTCATTTGTTTTCTTTTTTTGAACCTCAATTTCATCTTTGACATATTTCCATTTTGAACACACTATTCGTTTCTCACATATGGGATATTCACCTAAATCAGGGCCATAAAGTCTTCTTAAACGATTGTACTCTCTTACACAATTTGCATCAGCACTAAACTTTTTGTCATCAAAATCTATCAAATACAAGCCAGACAATGTTCGTACTCGAGACAATGCAACATATGCCATTCCCTCTTTGAACACTGTACTTCCAATATTTACAAAAGCAGTGTCTATACTTAAACCTTGAGATTTATGAATAGTTACTGCATATGCTAAAGACACAGGAAACTGTTGTCTATGAACATACAAATCTTTTACAAGCAAAAAACGTACAACACAATGCCCAATCTGTCTTACCTCTTCAATCTGATCAAATTTTACAATCAAAAATTCTATTCCATCTCTGTTCTGAAATTTTACAAAATCAACAACATTTCCCTTTGCTCCATTATCTAAACCTTCTTCTACATTCAAATTACGCCGCAAAATTACCCGACAGTTTATACATACGTGTAAAGTATTTTCTAAGCCTGCAGTTTATGATACAGACTTTTCCAAAGAATCCAATTTAGCCTGTAATTTCTCTGTAAGGAGAATAGTCACTCCCTGGTGTTCAATTTTATCAATAGCTTCAATTTCCACTATTTGTTCTTTTTGAAGTTTGAGAAGTTGTTGATTAAATATAGAACCCTCTTGCAGTGTAGGCATTAGGCAAACTATAGACTGGTTTTCACCAAGCATGTTGTACATTACTTCAGCTGCTGTGTTTCCATTTGTAAACAAGTTCCTTAATAGCCGAATTTCTAAAGCTTGTTTACCATGTTTCATCAAAGCACCAATTCTTATCTCTTGAAGAATATTTCCGTAATATTCATCACTTGCTTGTCGCATTTTCTTAACAAGATCTTTATATTCAAAATGTAACACATGTTCACATTTCCAATACTTCCCAAAGATTTCCTAGTGTCTTCATGGACATGTGTTTTAAAAACAGGTTGTCTTTTTACAGGAGTAAGTTGTAGTAGATCTCCAAATACAATTAAATGTTTTCCTTCAAACAGAACATCGTAATCTGTTTTTAGAATCTGTTGCATTCTTAAATGAACAAAGGCAAGCATTAAGTTTGAGACCATGCTCACCTCATCAATGATTAAAAGTTTCATTTTCTTCACTACTCTTGAGACTTCATAACAAGCTTCTCCAGATAGCTTCTGATATTCCAATGTATTATCATGTTCAACTGGTAGCATAAATAACCGATGTAAAGTAATCCCTTTAATGTTGTGTGCTGCTAATCCAGTTAAAGCTGTTAAACACAAGATAAATGTGTTTCTGTAGCTTTGTGTAGATAACTGGTCAAAACTTTAATTTAGAAACTTTTTCCTGTTCCAGCTTGGCCAGTGATGTACATTAGAATAGGTTTAAATGATGAACATTGTCATTGGTTTTTTTCGTTCAGCAAACCATGTTGTATCTGTTCTTTCACTTGTAGATATATTTCTTTCTGTTCAATATTTAGTTATTCTTCTTACTTTCCCAACTGAATAATATCCTGTTGTGCTTGTTGCATTGAAGTTTCTACCTCATTCATGGCTATTGCTGCTTCATTTTCGATAATTGGTTGTTCCAGTGGATCTTGACTTAGAGGACCAGAACTTTGACTATCTTGAGAACTTTCTCTAGCTATTTCAGCTGCAATAGTACTTTCTTGTTCAATCTCATCATTTAACATTTTTAGATATATAGGGAAAATTGTGCACTGAATGCTATCTTTACTTGCATTAAAAGAATCTTCATAGCAGTCGAAATCTCCAAGTAATTCCGTTTCACGACTCCAAGGCTTGAACAGATGCAGAAGTGCTAAATAGAAAAATTCCCTTTTATCTGGACTTTCTGCAACTGAGTTTTCTGTGGTTAATAAGATTGCCTTTGGCATGTTTTACCAAACATCCGTCACATGCAATTACTGCATATTTTTCTTCTTTTATATTTTCTGTAACTTTCTTTTAAAGCTGTAATGTTGAAGTATTTCATACAGACATAGGTTTTCGAGATGTGGACTCCTTTTGGGATAGTATGTATCCAACATATTAGTTTTAACAATATCTGTACTTTGTGGTTCATTCTGTGCTAAGTATTCTATTTCTTGCAAAGATTTCAATATTCTATTTCGTGTGGCGGCAAGACCTAGACTTACCCAAATGATTCCTCTTGACTTTGAATATAAACTGGCTGAGCTCAAGCGATCTGAACATTCATAGGATCCAATATCTCGATGGGAAAGCACTTTCAAGCTGAATCTGTACAATTTCTTGCTAAGACTCTTAAATTTCTTCCCACATTTCTTTCATCTCTGTCTTTTCAGATTTGGTTATATATGATGTAACATAGCGAGCTGCAGCAATTGAATTATCTGCAACATACTGGATATCCATGTTAGCATTCCACATTTTCAAAATAACTGGATTGTAGTCTTTAATGTACTTTGAAGCTTCTGTTCTTTTTAAGTTGTACGTATTCTTAGGAGATTTCCGAGTTATTGTATGCCTTACTGCTGACAAAAAACTATTTACTCTTCCTTTAGAAATTATAGGACGTGAGAATCCAAAATGACATTTTGTATAAAATTGTCAAATTTGTATAAAATTTCCCTTTACACTTGTATTTTCTTCTGCAGTTTTTTCCACATCGATGACTTTGAAACCGTAAAACTTGTCACATGCTCTTTTCTCTTCCATCTCTTGGAATGGCACATGCAACATACTGTTCGATGAAAGACAAAACACTTTCATCAGTATCAGTTCGAAATTTTGGTGCATTCTTTATCCATAATAGCATGTGTATATGAGGAGGACCTCTGGCTTGGTACTCCTTTCTCCCCAAAAAATCTGTTACCTCTCCAAGAGGTGGATCATTTTTATTGCAGATAAAATACCTCATAGCTTGAAACTTATGATTAAAATATCTGCACACATTTACAGGATCCAAAGAACACAGTTCTCCAGCTGTCTTCAATTCAATGTTCTTAACATTTGAATTAGCTTCTCGTAGAAATTCAAGTAAATCTTCCCATACATATTCTGCACAGCTAAGTGTTACAAACCATGTAGGTGTACCTAAGTTTCTTAACATACATTTAAGTTCTCCATGACGACAATACCAATACTCATTGGTACCACGTTGGCATGTCATCAATTTCATTAACTGAGAATCTAAATTTTCATCTCTTTGTTCAACTTTGTCCATAAACTCTTTTGCACAAACATGTTGAAAGTGAAGTCCTGTTTTTAATATGTGGTTCACTGCATAAGAAAGTGCAGACAAATCGCTTTCAAACAGAAGATGAAATATATATGGAATGCACTGCTGAAATCTTGCATCTTCACAAAATATTCTTCTTGATCTGTATTCTGAAGCTGGAATCTGTACATCTCGCTCATAAAACCGTCCACCTAGTCCAGTGGGGAATAGCTGCTGAAAACAACGAGCTACTAAACCTTTTTCCCATACACTCATGGGACTTCCCTATGCTTTTTTCATTTGAAATAATTCAATACTGTTTCCAATTATTTCTGTGGAATGCAGAGGATGTATTGTATAATGTTCATAAATCTCTTCAGTTCTGCACTTGTCCACTTTCTCAATTTGTCCAGCTGAAATTACTGTTGCATTATGTAAGCATATTACATCTTCATCAACATTTACATTCTTATAATAAATGTTATTCTGTCTCAGATATATTGTAAAAGAAACAATTGATGGACAGAATGCTGGACAATGCAAACATTCACCCCCAGTCACAAGGATCTGGGTTAAATCCATCATTCTTTTGCTCACCACACCACCCCAGTTTGGACACAGCCATATGCAAATCAGTCTTGACCCTGTTCTTTGTGGGAACAGTCCAGCCCGAACTGCCAAGCCAGGTCCTCCCTGGACTGGAAACAAGCATCCTGGGACCGGTTTCAGGGCATCACCCTTCTTCAGCCAGGCTAGCTTGAATCCAGTGGTGTAGTGAGCACGGGACCCACGTCTGGGCATACCCTTCCCACTTAGGGCGACAAATGGAAAAGAAATAATTGATGGACGGAATGCTGGACAATGCAAACATTCACCCCCAGTCACAAGGATCTGGGTTAAATCCATCATTCTTTTGCTCACCACACCACCCCAGTTTGGACCCAGCCATATGCAAATCAGTCTTGCCCCTGTTCTTTGTGGGAACAGTCCAGCCTGAACTGTCAAGCCAGGTCCTCCCTGGACTGGAAACAAGCATCCTGGGACCAGTTTCAGGGCATCACCCTTCTTCAGCCAGGCTAGCTTGAATCCAGTGGTGTAGTGAGCACGGGACCCACGTCTGGGCATACCCTTCCCACTTAGGGCGAGACATGCAAAAGAAACAATTGATGGACGGAATGCTGGACAATGCAAACATTCACCCCCAGTCACAAGGATCTGGGTTAAATCCATCATTCCTTTGCTCACCACACCACCCCAGTTTGGACCCAGCCATATGGAAATCAGTCTTAACCCTGTTCTTTGTGGGAACAGTCCAGCCCGAACTGCCAAGCCAGGTCCTCCCTGGACTGGAAACAAGCATCCTGGGACCGGTTTCAGGGCATCATCCTTCTTCAGCCAGGCTAGCTTGAATCCAGTGGTGTAGTGAGCACGGGACCCATGTCTGGGCATACCCGGAATGCTGGACAATGCAGGTGAAACCCCGAAACCGGTCCTAGGATGCTCGTTTCCAGTCCAGGGATGACCTGGCTTGGCAGTTCGGACTGGACTGTTCCCATGAGGCACAGGGTCAAGACTGATTTGCATATGGCTGGGTTCAAACCGGAATGGCATGGTGAGCAAAAAACGATGGATTTAGGCCCAGATCTCTGTACTGGGGTGAATGTTTGACATTGTTCTGCATTCTGTCCATCAACTGTTGTTTTTGCATTTGTCACCCCGAGTGGGACGGGTATGCCCAGACGTGGGTCCCGTGCTCTCTATGCCACTGGAATCAAGCTATCCTGGCTGAAGAGGGTGAAACCCGAAACCGGTCCTAGGATGCTTGTTTCCAGTCCAGGGAGGACCTGGCTTGGCAGTTCGGGCTGGACTGTTCCCATGAGGCACAGGGTCAAGACTGATTTGCATATGGCTGGGTTCAAACTGGAATGGCATGGTGAGCAAAAAAACAATGGATTTAGTCCCAGATCTCTGTACTGGGGTGAATGTATGACATTGTTCTGCATTCTGTCCATCAACTGTTGTTTTTGCATTTGTCACCCCGAGTTGGACGGGTATGCCCAGACGTGGGTCCCGTGCTCTCCATGCCACTGGAATCAAGCTATCCTGGCTGAAGAGGGGTCAAACCCCGAAACCGGTCCTAGGATGTTTGTTTCCAGTCCAGGGAGGACCTGGCTTGGCAGTTCGGGCTGGACTGTTCCCATGAGGCACAGGGTCAAGACTGATTTGCATATGGCTGGGTTCAAACTGGAATGGCATGGTGAGCAAAAAACGATGGATTTAGGCCCAGATCTCTGTACTGGGGGAATGTATGACATTGTTCTGCATTCTGTCCATCAACTGTTGTTTTTGCATTTTTCACCCCGAGTGGGACGGGTATGCCCAGACGTGGGTCCCATGCTCTCCATGCCACTGGAATCAAGCTATCCTGGCTGAAGAGGGGTGAAACCCCGAAACCGGTCCTAGGATGCTTGTTTCCAGTCCAGGGAGGACCTGGCTTGGCAGTTCGGGCTGGACTGTTCCCATGAGGCACAGGGTCAAGACTGATTTGCATATGGCTGGGTTCAAACTGGAATGGCATGGTGAGCAAAAAAACGATGGATTTAGGCCCAGATCTCTGTACTGGGGTGAATGTATGACATTGTTCTGCATTCTGTCCATCAACTGTTGTTTTTGCATTTGTCACCCCGAGTTGGACGGGTATGCCCAGACGTGGGTCCCATGCTCTCCATGCCACTGGAATCAAGCTATCCTGGCTGAAGAGGGTGAAACCCCGAAACCGGTCCTAGGATGCTTGTTTCCAGTCCAGGGAGAACCTGGCTTGGCAGTTCGGGCTGGACTGTTCCCATGAGGCACAGGGTCAAGACTGATTTGCATATGGCTGGGTTCAAACTGGAATGGCATGGTGAGCAAAAAAACGATGGATTTAGGCCCAGATCTCTGTACTGGGGTGAATGTATGACATTGTTCTGCATTCTGTCCATCAACTGTTGTTTTTGCATTTGTCACCCCGAGTGGTACGGGTATGCCCAGACGTGGGACCCGTGCTCTCCATGCCACTGGAATCAAGCTATCCTGGCTGAAGAGGGGTCAAACCCCGAAACCGGTCCTAGGATGTTTGTTTCCAGTCCAGGGAGGACCTGGCTTGGCAGTTCGGGCTGGACTGTTCCCATGAGGCACAGGGTCAAGACTGATTTGCATATGGCTGGGTTCAAACTGGAATGGCATGGTGAGAAAAAAACGATGGATTTAGGCCCAGATCTCTGTACTGGGGGAATGTATGACATTGTTCTGCATTCTGTCCATCAACTGTTGTTTTTGCATTTGTCACCCCGAGTGGGACGGGTATGCTCAGACGTGGGTCCCGTGCTCTCCATGCCACTGGAATCAAGCTATCCTGGCTGAAGAGGGGTGAAACCCCGAAACCGGTCCTAGGATGCTTGGTTCCAGTCCAGTCCAGGGAGGACCTGGCTTGGCAGTTCGGGCTGGACTGTTCCCATGAGGCACAGGGTCAAGACTGATTTGCATATGGCTGGGTTCAAACTGGAATGGCATGGTGAGCAAAAAAACGATGGATTTAGGCCCAGATCTCTGTAATGGGGTGAATGTATGACATTGTTCTGCATTCTGTCCATCAACTGTTGTTTTTGCATTTGTCACCCCGAGTGGGACGGGTATGCCCAGACGTGGGTCCCATGCTCTCCATGCCACTGGAATCAAGCTATCCTGGCTGAAGAAGGGTGAAACCCCGAAACCGGTCCTAGGATGCTTGTTTCCAGTCCAGGGAGGACCTGGCTTGGCAGTTCGGGCTGGACTGTTCCCATGAGGCACAGGGTCAAGACTGATTTGCATATGGCTGGGTTCAAACTGGAATGGCATGGTGAGCAAAAAACGATGGATTTAGGCCCAGATCTCTGTACTGGGGTGAATGTATGACATTGTTCTGCATTCTGTCCATCAACTGTTGTTTTTGCATTTTTCACCCCGAGTGGGCCGGGTATGCCCAGACGTGGGTCCCATGCTCTCCATGCCACTAGAATCAAGCTATCCTGGCTGAAGAGGGTGAAACCCCGAAACCGGTCCTAGGATGCTTGTTTCCAGTCCAGGGAGGACCTGGCTTGGCAGTTCGGGCTGGACTGTTCCCATGAGGCACAGGGTCAAGACTGATTTGCATATGGCTGGGTTCAAACTGGAATGGCATGGTGAGCAAAAAACGATGGATTTAGGCCCAGATCTCTGTACTGGGGTGAATGTATGACATTGTTCTGCATTCTGTCCATCAACTGTTGTTTTTGCATTTGTCACCCCGAGTTGGACGGGTATGCCCAGACGTGGGTCCCATGCTCTCCATGCCACTGGAATCAAGCTATCCTGGCTGAAGAGGGGTGAAACCCCGAAACCGGTCCTAGGATGCTTGTTTCCAGTCCAGGGAGGACCTGGCTTGGCAGTTCGGGCTGGACTGTTCCCATGAGGCACAGGGTCAAGACTGATTTGCATATGGCTGGGTTCAAACTGGAATGGCATGGTGAGCAAAAAAACGATGGATTTAGGCCCAGATCTCTGTACTGGGGTGAATGTATGACATTGTTCTGCATTCTGTACATCAACTGTTGTTTTTGCATTTGTCACCCCGAGTGGTACGGGTATGCCCAGACGTGGGTCCCGTGCTCTCCATGCCACTGGAATCAAGCTATCCTGGCTGAAGAGGGGTGAAACCACGAAACCGGTCCTAGGATGCTTGTTTCCAGTCCAGGGAGGACCTGGCTTGGCAGTTCGGGCTGGACTGTTCCCATGAGGCACAGGGTCAAGACTGATTTGCATATGGCTGGGTTCAAACTGGAATGGCATGGTGAGAAAAAAACCGATGGATTTAGGCCCAGATCTCTGTACTGGGGTGAATGTATGACATTGTTCTGCATTCTGTGCATCAACTGTTGTTTTTGCATTTGTCACCCCGAGTGGGACGGGTATGCCCAGACGTGGGTCCCGTGCTCTCCATGCCACTGGAATCAAGCTATCCTGGCTGAAGAGGGGTGAAACCCCGAAACCGGTCCTAGGAATCTTGTTTCCAGTCCAGGGAGGACCTGGCTTGGCAGTTCGGGCTGGACTGTTCCCATGAGGCACAGGGTCAAGACTGATTTGCATATGGCTGGGTTCAAACTGGAATGGCATGGTGAGCAAAATAACAATGGATTTAGGCCCAGATCTCTGTACTGGGGTGAATGTATGACATTGTTCTGCATTCTGTCCATCAACTGTTGTTTTTGCATTTGTCACCCCGAGTGGGACGGGTATGCCCAGACGTGGGTCCCGTGCTCTCCATGCCACTGGAATCAAGCTATCCTGGCTGAAGAGGGGTGAAACCCCGAAACCGGTCCTAGGATGCTTGTTTCCAGTCCAGGGAGGACCTGGTTTGGCAGTTCGGGCTGGACTGTTCCCATGAGGTACAGGGTCAAGACTGATTTGCATATGGCTGGGTTCAAACTGGAATGGCATGGTGAGCAAAAAACGATGGATTTAGGCCCAGATCTCTGTACTGGGGTGAATGTATGACATTGTTCTGCATTCTGTCCATCAACTGTTGTTTCAGATATATTGTAGCCTTTTGAAGTTTACTAACATCTACAAACTCTTGCCAGATTTTTTGACTCTGTTGGTACACCATTTACTAGAATAACTACTGGCTCATTTTCTTCTCTGTCTACACCAACCGTTTCAATATTTTTCTTACAAACTAAAGGTAAGTAGACACCTCTTCCTTTCAGACCTTTTTGTAAATCTGTTGGTGGCAGCTTACAAGTTTTAGGCTCCATACGAACTACGGCCTGAAATGGGTGTACAGATTAAATAAGAATAGATTCATATGTATTCAAATCACTCAGTTCCTGAGGAATAGGTACCAACTCTAAGTTGTTATGTACTGCTCAAGCTGGCATTTTGTTTTCTTCTAATTTGTCATAACAATATTTACAAATGACTTGATCAACACCCAATTCAAACTGACCTTCTACCAACAAATAAACACAAAATTGCTGCAATTTATCATTGTTTTCTTTTTCACTTTTTAAATATAAATCAACATTCCTAATATTACTTCTATAGTGAATACGACGAGAACAAATACACACAAAGCTTGGTTTTTCAGACGAAACAGTCTTAAACTTTATAATTTCTTCTGCAAACTCATCAATACTAATTTCTTTCTCCTGTTCTTCAACACCTACACTAATCAGACTCTCAGTTTCTCTACACTCATCTTCTGATCCAAAAAAAAAAATTGTATATCATCACAAACTTTCTCTATATCTGATAGAGAACCGTGCAAAAGAGCTGTGTTCATTTCACATAAACATAATGCAGGTGTTTTTACATAGTAGAGTCTCCTTAGCAACTTCCTCAAATCAGAGTGGTGTTCATCTAACATTCTTAAATGATGAAAGGTACTTTGGCAGAGTTTTCTTGAAAGACAAGCCAGAGAATGACCTTGCAACTTAGTATATTTTCTTATTTTACATGGATCTAGTCCTTGTAAAATCTTAATTTTCTGTTTAATACTTTTTTTGCCATATTCTCGTAAAAAAATCGTAATATGTCAATAGACTCCTGTTGAATACTGCAAATACTGCTACAATCCCAGTTAAATACAGGAGCTTGTCTACGCCTCCCTTGAACTTCTTCAGCTATTACTTCTTCTACATTCCTAGGAACAATTTTTTCTCTTTGAATCTGAGAACCATCTTTCATCTCATAGCATCGACCCCTAGTATCAACTGCATGTACTAATGTGTTCTGTTGAAAATAGCTTTCTTCATTAAAGAAAGGCTCAGTACTAGAAGTATGTTTCCATTCACCAGTGAAAACTTTACAAAAGTTACTTCTATTAACCAGACTTTTTCTTTTGCTTTTCTCCTTCATAAACCGCATTGTTTTATCCAATGTTTTCATTCTCTTCAATATTAATATAAATAATTTTCTTTTTATTTCAAAAGTTTAAGCTACTACACTTTCAATATGTTGCTTTTTCTTATAAGCTGCTGATCTTCTTTTATATTTTTTACAATCTTTCAATACATTTTGTAGTACTCTACTTCTATACATTCTCTTCTTTGTGTCTTTATATTCTTTCAGCCTTCTTTCAACATGGATTGTTTTCCCATAACATGATTTTCTATTATCATGTTCTTTTGTCCTTTCCTTCTAATTTGTTGTTGAACTTTTCCTTCTCTTTTCAACATTTTCAAAATGCTTTACATTCTGTAAAAGTCTTTTAACAAACTCTTTAGTTCTCTTACCAGAAGTCTTTTTCAACAGTGTAACATTTTGCACTTCATCAAATTTCCTCTATTCTCTTTCCTTTAAATAGTACTGTTTTTTCTTGTTTTCTCTTTTGATCTTTTTTTTGCCATTTCCAATGTTTCTTGCCAATAAATATAAATATCTGAATATTCCTATCAATAAATAAACATTTACTTTCAATTACATTGCAAATGTCTCCATAGCACGTAAATATTTAGAATATTATACTTTAGATATTAACAAACCTGTGATAAGAACACACACGTTAAAACAATAACATGGTTCAGATTGCTGTTTTAAATTTGGCTAGTCCCAAGATTCTAAGGAGTTGGTGAAAACTGAAACTTCAACAGAAAAGTAAGGTTTAAGACATGTTGACAAAAGAATTAGTGATTAGGCTACTTGCTATGACTTTGTGGAAATGTACACTTGAAGTAGGCCGTATAAGTTTACATGTGTACTTGAAATGAGAAATGTAGTTTGTCAAATTTAAAACTCAGCGTGCTCTTGTAACTGAGGTATGTATCTACTTCAACATCTATTGTCTGATCTGTTATGCATCTAAACATTGTAGCTTGAAAACATGGTTGGTTTGACTACTTGTAGACAAATCTCTCAGTTCTGCTCTATCACTCAGTCGCACAACCTCTGATGTCTTCTGTATATAGGTGTGATGGAGCCGCCAAATAGCCTGTTCAATACTCAGGTGCCATGTTTTACGAGCAGAGAGGAATGCATAGGCTTTTTTTTACACAATTTTAGAGACCATACACTGTGAAACACTGGTATCCAAAATGCACAGAGTGATGTATGTATGCCTTGTGAAATATGGTGACACTTATAACAGTGATATAGTTGAATATCTGTGCCTCAGACCGCATGCTGTCTAAATTTGTGTAAAAAAAGTGTATGTATTCATTTCAGCTCATAAAATATGGCACCTGGGTATTGAACAAGCTATGTAGGAGGCTCCACAATTCCTTCATTCAGAAGACATCACAAGCTCTGCGACCGAACGACAGAGCAGAACTGAAAGATTTCTCTACCAGTAGCCAAACCGACCAGGTTCAGATGCATAACACATCAGACAATAGATGTAGAAGTAGACACATACGTCATTCACAAGACCATGAAGTCCCTTAAACATGACAGACTGCAGTTCCCATTTCAAGGCGACACCTAGATTTAGGCGATATACTTCAAGTGTACCTTTACACAGAGTAATAGAAAGTAGCCTAATCGCTAATCCTTTTGCCAACATGTCTTAAACCTCACTTTTCTCTTGCAGCTTCAGTTTTCAACAACTACTCAGAATCTTGGTCGTAGCCAAATTTAAAACAGCAACTCTTCACATGTCACTGTTATAAGTCTCACCATGATTCTCAAAGCATGCATGCATGTGTCTGTACCTTTTGCTAGTGGCATCATATATAAAAGAAACATACAAATAGATGTATACCTGTGTTTTACACATCTAGCTTCTTCAGATGCAAACATACCTCAGTCACAAGACCATAAATTCCTTTAAAGTTGACAGTCTGCACTTCCCATTTCAAAGAGATACCTAAATGTATGTACCGTACTACAAGTGTACCTTTCCATAGACTTATACGAGGTAACCTAATCATTAATCCCTCTGCCAACATGTCTTAAACCTCACTTTTGTGCTGCAGCTTCACTATTCAGCAACTACTCAGAGTTCTGGGCTTAGCCAAATATAAAGTAGCAATCTTACACATGTCTGTGTTGTAAGTCTCACCATATTCCTGATATCATGAATGCATGTGTCTGTACATTTTGCTAGTACCATCATGTAAAAAGAAACATACAAATAGACATATACCTGTGTTTTACATGTCTAGCGTCTTCAGATGCATAACACGTATCAGAATACTTGTCTAAGTAGAGACATACCTCAGTCAGAAGACTATGCAGACCTTAAAACTTCACAGAATGCACTTCCCTTTTCAAGCAGACACCTAAAATTATGCGGCATATTTCAAGTGTACTTTTCCACAGACTCGTACAAAGTAGCTTAATCACTAATCCTTCTACCAACGTGTCTTAAAGCTCACTTTTGAGCTGCAGCTTCACCATTGTACTACTGCTCAGAGTGTTGGCCCTAGCCAAATATAAAGCAGCAGCCCTTCACATTTCTCTGTTGTAAGTCTTACCATATTCCTAAAAGCATCCATGCATGTGTCTCTACCTTTTGCTAGTGCCATCATATATAAAAGAAACATACAAATAGACGCATACCTGTGTTTTATATGTCTAGCATCTTCAGATGCATAACATGTATCAGAATACATGTGTAAGTAGAGATATACCTCAGTCACAAGACTATGCAGACCTTAAAAGTTCACAGACTGCACTTCCCATTTCAAACAGACACCAAAAATGATGCGGTGTATTTCAAGTGTACCTTTCCACAGACTCATACAAAGTAGCCTAATCACTAATCCCTCTGCAACATGTCTTAAACCTCACTTTTGTGCTGCAGATTAACCATTCTACTACTACTGAGGGTATTGGGCTTAGACAAATATAAAGCAACAACCCTTCGTATGTCTCTGTTGTAAATCTCACCATATTCCTAAGAGCATGCATGCATGTGTCTCTACCTTTTGCTACTGCCATCATATATAAAAGAAACATACACATAGACGCATACCTGTGTTTTATATGCCTACATCTTCAAATGCATGAGACGTATGAGAATACATGTGCAAATAAAAACATACCTCACAAGACCATGCAGACCTTAATACTTCACAGACTGCACTTCCCATTTCAAGCTGACACATAAAATTATGCAGTGTATTTCAAGTGTACCTTTCCACAAACTACCCTAATCACTAAACCCTCTGCAACATGTCTTAAACCTCACTTTTGTGCTGCAGATTAACCATTCTACTACTACTGAGGGTGTTGGGCCTAGCCAAATATAAAGCACCAACCCTTCGTATGTCTCTGTTGTAAATCTCACCATATTCCTAAGAGCATGCATGCATGTGTCTCTACCTTTTGCTAGTGCCATCATATATAAAAGAAACATACAAATAGACATATACCTCTGTTTTATATGTCTACATCTTCAAATGCATGAGACGTATGAGAATACATGTGCAAATAAAAACGTACCTCACTCACAAGACCATGCAGACCTTAAAACTTCACAGACTGCACTTTCCATTTCAAGCAGACACTTAAAAGTTTGTGACGTATTTCAAGTGTACCTTTCCACAGACGCATACAAAGTAGCCTAATCACTAATCCCTCTGCCAACATGTCTCAAACCTCATTTTTGTGCTTCAGCTTCACTATTCTGCAACTACTGAAGGTGTTGGGCTGAGCCAAAAATAAAGCAGTAACACTTCACATGTCTCTGTTGTAAGTCTCACCATATTCCTAAAAGCATACATGCATGTGTCCGCCCCTTTTCGTAGTGACATCATATATAAAAGAAACATACAAATAGACGTATATGTGTGTTTTATACGTCTAGCATCTTCAGATGTCTAACATGTATGAGAATACATGTGCAAGTAGACACATACCTCAGTCACAAGACCATGCACACCTTAAAACTTCAGAGACTGCACTTCCCATTTCAAGCAGACACATAAATTATGCGGTGTATTTCAAGTGTACCTTTCGACAGACTCATACAAAGTAGCCTAATCACTAATCGCTCTGCAACATGTCTTAAACCTCACTTTTGTGCTGCAGATTAACCATTCTACTCCTACTGAGGGTATTGGGTTTAGCCAAATATAAAGCAACAACCCTTCGTATGTCTCTGTTGTAAATCTCACCATATTCCTAAAAGCATGCATGCTTGTGTCTGTACCATTTGCTAGTGCCATCATATATAAAAGAAACATACAAATAGACGGATACCTGTCTTTTATATATCTACATCTTCAAATGCATGAAACGTATGTGAATACATGTGCAAACAGAAACATACCTCACTCACAAGACCATGCAGACCTTAAAACTTCACAGACTGCACTTCCCATTTCAAGCAGACACCTAAAGGTTTGCGACGTATTTCAAGTGTACCTTTCCACAGACTCATACAAAGTAGCCTAATCACAAATCCCTCTGCCAACATGTCTTAAACCTCACTTTTGTGCTTCAGCTTCACTATTCTGTGGCTACTGAAGGTGTTGGGCCTAGCCAAATATAAAGCAGTGGCACTTCACATGTCTCTGTTGTAAGTCTCACCATATTCCTAAAAGCATACATGCATGTGTCTGCACCTTTTGCTAGTGGCATCATATATAAAAGAAGCATACAAATAGACGTATATGTGTGTTTTATACATCTAGCATCTTCAGATGCATAACATGTATGCGAATACATGTGCAAGTAGACACGTACCTCAGTCACAAGACCATGCACACCTTAAAACTTCAGAGACTGCACTTCCCATTTCAAGCACACACATAAAATTATGCGGTGTTTTTCAAGTGTACCTTTCGACAGACTCATACAAAGTAGCCTAATCACTAATCCCTCTGCAACATGTCTTAAACCTCACTTTTGTGCTGCAGATTAACCATTCTACTACTACTGAGGGTGTTGGGCCTAGCCAAATATAAAGCAGCAACCCTTCGCATATCTCTGTTGTAAGTCTCACCATATTCCTAAAAGCATACATGCATGTGTCTGCACCGTTTCCTAGTGGCATCATATATAAAGAAACATACAAATAGACGAATACCTGTGTTTTATACATCTAGCATCTTCAGATGCATAACATGTATGAGAATAGATGTGCAAGTAGAGACATACTTCAGTCACAAGACCATGCAGACCTTAAAACTTCACAGTCTGTACTTCCCATTTTAAGAAGACATGTAAAATTATGCGGCATATTTCAAGTGCACCTTTCCACAGACTCGTACAAAGTAGCCTAATCACTAATCCCTCTGCAACATGCCTTAAACCTCACTTTTGTGCTGCAGCTTCACCATTTTACTACTACTCAGAGTGTTGGGCCTAGCCAAATATAAAGCAGCAACCCATAGCATATCTGTGTTGTAAGTCTCACCATATTCCTGATAGCATGCATGCCTGTGTCTGCACCTTTTCGTACTGGCATCATATATATAGAAACATACAAATAGACGTATACCTGTGTTTTATATGTCTACCATCTTCAGATGCATAACACTTATCAGAATACATGTGTAACTAGAGACATACCTCAGTCACAAGACTATGCAGACCCTAAAACTTCACAGACTGCACTTCCCATTTAAAACAGACACCAAAAATTATGCAGTGTATTTCATGTGTACGTTTCCAAAGACTCATACAAAGTAGCCTAATCAGTAATCCCTCTGCCAACATGTCTTAAACCTCACTTTTGTGCTGCACCTTCACCATTCTACTGCTACTCAGGGTGTTGGGCCTAGCCAAATACAAAGCAGCAACCCTTCACATGTCTGTGTTGTAAGTCTCACCATATTCCTGAAAGCATGCATGCATGTGTGTGTACCTTATGCTAGTGCCACCATATATAAAAGAAACATACAAATAGATGTATACCTGTGTTTTATACATCTAGCATCTTCAAATGCATAAGAAGTATAAGAATACATGTGCAAGTAGAGACATACCTCAGTCACAAGACTATGCAGACCTTAAAACTTCACAGACTGCACTTCTCATTTCATGCAGACACCTAAAATGATGCGGTGTATTTCAAGTGTACCTTTCCACAGACTCATACAAAGTAGCCTAATCACTAATCCCTCTACCATCATGTCTTAAACCTCACTTTTGTGCTGCAGCTTCACCATTCTACTACTACTCAGGGTGCTGGGCCTAGCCAAATACAAAGCAGCAACCCTTCACATGTCTCTGTTGTAAGTCTCACCATATCCCTGTAAGCATGCATGCATGTGTCTGTACCTTTTGATAGTGCCATCATCTATAAAAGAAACATACAAATAGACGTATACCTGTGTTTTATACATCTAGCATCTTCAAATGCATAATACATATGAGAATACATGTGCAAGTAGAGATACACCTCAGTCACAAGACCATGCACACCTTACAACTTCACAGAATGCACTTCCCATTTCAAGCAGACACCTAAACGTATGCGGCATATTTCAATTGTACCTTTCCACAGACTCATACAAAGTAGCCTAATCACTTATCCCTCTGCCAAAATGTCTTAAACCTCACTTTTGTACTTCAGCTTCACTATTCTGCGACTACTCAAGGTGTTGGGCCTAGCCAAATATAAAGCAGTAACCCTTTGCATGTCTCTGTTGTAACTCTCACCATATTCCTGAAAGCATGCATGCATGTGTCTGTACCTTTTGCTAGTGGCATCATATATAAAAGAAACATGCAAATATATCTATACTTGTGTTTTATACATCTAGCATCTTCAGATGCATAACACATATGAGAATACATGTGCAAGTAGAGACATACCTCAGTCACAAGACCATGCAGACCTTAAAACTTGACAGACTGCACTACCCATTTCAAGAAGACGCCTAAAATTATGCGCATACTTTAAATGTACCTTTCCACAGACTCAAACAAACTACCATAATCACTAATCCAGTGACCAATGTAAACATATTAGTATGCACAAACTATTTCAATCATCTTTTCAGTACAATAAAGCAAACTACAATACACATCTGTACATTTCGTAACATATTTCAAACATCACACTAATTTCAAAACTTTGAAAATAATGTTTTTCAAATCTAAAAATATCACTACAAAGAGTGAAGCACTACTACATAATACATAACACTCCTTGCAAATTTGTAACTCTCCTTACAAATAGTGAGGGGGATGGGAGCAAACTGCTTCACCTCCCAGCACAGTTCGCCCCTTAGCATCCTGGTAAATGCAGTTCAGTTTAAATGCTGAATTGAATTTGTGTTGAAGTGTTTCACCAACGTTGGTGCAGGTTAGTGCTATTAATCTCTAGATATGTGTTTATGGATATTAACCTTCATCAGTAGAGATAAAAAGGAAATTCATCTGGGGTTGCTGAGAAAGCTGCCACAATCCTCTCAGGTCTCTGTACCTCTCCCTGGCGCACAGGTGCATCTCCAAGAGCTCGTCAGCTCAGTGGCTCAAGGGAGCCTTTTTAAACACTGAGGGGGATGGGAGCACACTGCTTCCCCTCCCAGCACAGTTCGCCCTTAGTATCCTGGTAAATGCAGTTGAGTTTAAATGCTTACTTGAATTTGTGTTGAAGTGTTTCACCAAAGTTGGTGCAGGTTAATGCTGTTAATCTCTAGCCACAATTGTTTCTGGATATTATCCTTCATCAGTAGAGATAAAAAGGAAATTCATCTGGGGTTGCTGAGAAAGCTGCCACAATCCTCTCAGGTCTCTGTACCTCTCCCTGGCACACAGGTGCATCTCCAAGAGCTCGTCAGCTCAGTGGCTCAAGGGAGCCTTTTTAAACACAGAGGGGGATGGGAGCACACTGCTTTACCTCCCAGCACAGTTCGCCCCTTAGCATCCTGGTAAATGCAGTTCAGTTTAAATGCTTAATTGAATTTGTGTTGAAGTGTTTCACCAAGGTTGGTGCAGGTTAGTGCTCTTAATCTCTAGACACATGTGTTTCTAGATATTATCCTTCATCAGTAGAGATAAAAAGGAAATTCATCTGGGGTTGCTGAGAAAGCTGCCACAATCCTCTCAAGTCTCTGTACCTCTCCCTGGTGCACAGGTGCATCTCCACGAGCTCGTCAGCTCAGTGGTTCAAGGGAGCCTTTTTAAACACTGAGGGGGATGGGAGCACACTGCTTCACCTCCCAGCACAGTTCGCCCCTTAGCATCCTGGTAAATGCAGTTCAGTTTAAATGCTTACTTGAATTTGTGTTGAAGTGTTTCACCAACGTTGGTGCAGGTTAGTGCTCTTAATCTCTAGACGCATGTGTTTCTGGATATTATCCTTCATCAGTAGAGTTAAAAAGGAAATTCATCTGGGGTTGCTGAGAAAGCTGCCACAATCCTCTCAAGTCTCTGTACCTCTCCCTGGCGCACAGGTGCATCTCCAAGAGCTCGTCAGCTCAGTGGCTCAAGGGAGCCTTTTTAAACACTGAGGGGGATGGGAGCACACTGCTTCACCTCCCAGCACAGTTCGCACCTTAGCATCCTGGTAAATGCAGTTCAGTTTAAATGCTTACTTGAATTTGTGTTGAAGTGTTTATCAAAGTTGGTGCAGCTTAGTGCAGTTAATCTCTAGCCACATTTGTTTCTGGATATTATCCTTCATCAGTAGAGATAAAAAGGAAATTCATCTGGGGTTGCTGAGAAAGCTGCCACAATCCTCTCAGGTCTCTGTACCTCTCCCTGGCACACAGGTGCATCTCCAAGAGCTCACCAGCTCAGTGGCTCAAGGGAGCCTTTTAAAACACTGAGGGGGATGGGAGCACACTGCTTTACTTCCCAGCACAGTTCGCCCCTTAGCATCCTGGTAAATGCAGTTCAGTTTAAATGCTTAATTGAATTTGTGTTGAAGTGCTTCACCAAAATGGGTGCAGGTTAGTGCTCTTAATTTCTAGACACATGTGTTTCTGGATATTATCCTTCATCAGTAGAGATAAAAAGGAAATTCATCTGGGGTTGCTGAGAAAGCTGCCACTATCCTCTCAGGTCTCTGTACCTCTCCCTGGCGCACAGGTGCATCTCCAAGACCTCGTCAGCTCAGTGGCTCAAGGGAGCCTTTTTAAAAACTGAGGGGGATGGGAGCACACTGCTTCACCTCCCAGCACAGTTTGCCCCTTAGCATCCTGGTAAATGCAGTTAAGTTTAAATGCTTACTTGAATTTGTGTTGAAGTGTTTCACCAAAGTTGGTGCAGGTTAGCGCTCTTAATCTCTAGACACATGTGTTTCTGGATATTATCCTTCATCAGTAGAGATAAAAAGGAAATTCATCTGGGGTTGCTGAGAAAGCTGCCACAATCCTCTCAGGTCTTTGTACCTCTCCCTGGCGCACAGGTGCATCTCCAAGAGCTCGTCAGCTCAGTGGCTCAAGGGAGCCTTTTTAAACACTGAGGGGGATGGGAGCACATTGCTTCACCTCCCAGCACAGTTCGCACCTTAGCATCCTGGTAAATGCAGTTCAGTTTAAATGCTTACTTGAATTTGTGTTGAAGTGTTTCACCAAAGTTGGTGCAGGTTAGAGCTGTTAATCTCTAGACACATGTGTTTCTGGATATTATCCTTCATCAGTACAGATAAAAAGGAAATTCATCTGGGGTTGCTGAGAAAGCTGCCACAATCCTCTCAGGTCTCTGTACCTCTCCCTGGCGCACAGGTGCATCTCCAAGAGCTCGTCAGCTCAGTGGCTCAAGGGAGCCTTTTTAAACACTGAGGGGGATGGGAGCACATTGCTTCCCCTCCCTGCACAGTTCGCCCCTTTGCATCCTGGTAACAACATATTTTAAGCCCTGGGGAGGAGTGGTCCCCGGGGCCATCCCGTATTTACATAATCTATGCCCTGGGGAGGTGGTGGTTCCCGGGGAAGTGTGGGGGGGCAAGGAGCCCCCCCACACCTTTTTTTTTTTTTCAATCCCCGGGGAAGTGGCGGTCCCCGGGGCTGTGGGGGGGTGCGAGGCACCCCCATTTAAAGTTTAAAGCCATGGGGAAGTGGTGGTCCCCGGGGCAGCGGGGGGGGCAGAAGCCCACCCATGCCTTTTATTTTAGAAAAAAGCCCCGGGAGGTGGCGGTGCCTGGGGCTGGGGCGGGGCGGCGTGTGCCCCTCGCATAATATTAAATTAGCCCTGGGGAGGTGGCAGTCCCCGGGGCAGCGGGGGCCCCCGTGGGCCCCCGCTAAATATTGCACCATTGCCCCCAGGACCTGGCCGACCTGGGAGCTTAATTAAACCAAGCGCATGAGACCGTGCTTCATTTTTAAAAAAAAACTTTGTACCCTATGCAAATTTCGCGAAATTATTATTTTTTTAATTGTTTTTTGGGCCTTTGGGGTCCCTGAGCAGGCCTAGGGGGTCAGAGTGTACCTTTTCTTGTTTTTTTACCTTTTTACTTGTGACTCGGTTCAACCGAGTCACAAGATGACTGCCAACACTTCCTGGTTTGAAGTGTTGGCAGCCAATCAGAGTCAGGCTCGTGATTGGGAGGGTTCGCGGATCCACCGCGGTCACCAGATACTAATATTTTTTTAAATATGAATTTCTCAGGAACTACTAAACGGATTTACGCCATTTAACAAAAAGGTCGCTTTCTGAACCAAGAGCTAAATTTTTGTCAAATTTGGTGTAATTCCGTTCAGCAGTTTGGGCTGTAGCCTTGTCTAAAGTTTCCTATGGAAATTAACATGGAAAAAATGAGTATTGGGACCCCCCTTTTTTCTTGGCCCCTGCTTGATGAAACACCCTGAAACTTTCAAGACAGGGGCTTACCGGAGCACCCCATTAGTTTTGAAAATTTCACAAACATTCGTCAAACGGCGCCAAAGATATTGGCAAAAGAACAAACGCTTTTTGAATAGAAACAAGGTCCTAACTATAACTACCTACTGGCGACCACCAGTGGGTAATATGTATATACTTCAGGACACAAGTGGACTTCATCCTCCAAGCAGCAGTGTGCCAGGAGGCGTGTTTGCAGAGTGGTGTAAAAAGGGGGCGTGGCCTCGGACCACTCTCAGCAATCCAGCTGTGTGGGACTTACTGGAGGTACCTGGTGGGCTAGTTGGCCCCCAGAGACCCTCAGTATTCAAGGAGACTTAATCCCCCAACTTAGAATCCGCCAGGAGGGGCGTTTGCAGAGTGATGGAGAAAGGGGCATGGCCTGTGTCCAGCTTTCGTCAATCGCACTATCTGGGACATACTGGAGTTATGAGGTAGGCTAGTTGGCCCCTAAGGACCCCCAGCAGTGAAGGGGACTTTAATCCACATCCAAGAGCGTGCCAGGAAATGCGTTTGCAGAGTGATGGGGAAAGGGGGCGTGGCCTGCTATGACAACTTAGCAATCCTGCTGTGTGGGACTTACTGGAGGTAATAGGAGGAGTAGTTGGCCCCCAAGGATGTCCTTGTGGGCCAACTATGCCTCTTGTTTCCTCCAGTAAGTCCCACACAGTGGGATTGCTAGGACGTCTTCGGAGGCAATGCCCCCTTTCTCCACCACTCTGCAAACGCGCCTCCTGGCAGACTACGGGATGGGGGATGAAGTCCACATTACTCCTGAGGGACTTTGGGGGCCAAGAAGCCCTTCTGGTACCTCCTGTAAATCCTACGCAGTGGAATTCCTGAGCGCTGGTCGGAGGCCCAGCACCCTTTCTCCACCAGTCTGCAAACGCGACACCTAGTTAAAGAAGTGTTTGCAATGTAATAGGTTTCACATTTGTGAGAGATAGAGCTATTGGCGTTGTAAATGTAAAAGTTTTTTACTAATGTTTTTTGGAATGGAGTGGATGTACGTTGTGTGTAGTGGAATTATGTGGTATGTTGTGCAGTGAAATTATGTGGATAGAAACTATGTGGTATTTAGTGAATAGGAATTATGTAGAGTGGGATTATGTGTTATGGAGAGCAATTATGTGGTATGGTAGTCTGTGTTGTGGAGTGGTAACCTCAGGTTTAGTCTTCATCGTTTCCATAGAAGCTCAACTATGAACTTAGTGAGACAAAAAAAGAAGGAATCACTGAGGAGCACTTGTGGACCTAGTCAGAGGTATGAGCAGGGCCACTGGAATTATGCAACTGTTTGGCTGCACCGACTTTCGCACAAATATACATTTTCCGCATTAGCCACATAATTCATCATCTGCTCCCTAATCTGCAGATTTGAACAAAAAAAGCCTTTTTTCTTGCTCAAACGGCTCAAACGTTACCAAAAATGCAGCGACAAGTGTTACAGCGTGGTGGAAGGCCCTTTGCAAACCTAGAATGGTCACCTGTTAGTGATTGCTAAATGTGGGTGTTAAATTGGTACTAATGGTGTGCAAGCCACTCTTGCTTCCTTCTGCACCTCTCTCTGCTCCTCTCTTGCCTCTTTCTGCATTTCTGTTGCTTCTTTCTGCACATTTCTTTCTTTTTCTGCACTTCTCTTGCCTCTTTCTGCAAATCTCTTCTACTTTCTGCATCTCTCTTGCCTCTTTCTGCATGTCTGTTGCCTCTTTCTGCACCTCATTTGCTTCTTTCTGTACCCCTCTTGCCTCTTTCTGCACCCTTCTTCCCTCTTTCTGCACCTCTATTGCCTTTTTCTGTACCCCTCTTATGTCTTTCTGCACCTTTTTTGCCGCTTTCTGCACCTCTGTTCCTTCTTCCTGCACTTCTTTTGTTTCTTTCTGCACCCGTCTTGCTTCTTTCTGTACCCCTCTTGCCTCTCTCTCCACCTCTCTTCCCTCTTTCTGCACTTCTGTTGCTTCTTTCTGCACTTATCTTGCTTCTTTCTGCACCTCACTTGCCTCTTTCTGCACCTCTATTGCCTCTTTCTGCAGTTCTCTTGCCCCCTTCTGCACTTCACTTGCCTCTTTCTGTAATTCTCTTGCCTCTTTGTTCACCTCTCTTGCCTCTTTGTTCACCTCTCTTGCCTCTTTCTGCACCTCACTTGCTTCTTTCTGTACCCCTTTTGCCTTTTCTGCACCCCTTTTCCCTCTTTGTGCAACTCTCTTGCCTCTTTCTACACCCCTATTCCCTCTTTCTGTACCACTCTTGCCTCTTTCTGTACCTCTGTTCCTTCTTATTTCACCTGTCTTGTCTCTTTCTGCACCCTTCGTGCCTCTTTCAGCACCTCTGTTGCTTCTTTCTGCAGTTCTCTTCCTCTTTCTGCACCCCTCCTGCCTCTTTCTGTACCCCTCTTGCCTCTTTGTGCACCTCTGCTACCCCTTTGTGCACCCCTCTTGCCTCTTTTTCCACCTCTGTTGATTCTTTCGGCACCTCTTTTTCTTCGTTCTGCACTTCACTTGCCTCTTTCTGTACCCCTCTTGCCACTTTCTGTACCTCTGTTCGTTCTTTCTGCACTGCTCTGGCTTCTTCCTGCACCTCTGTTCCAAATTTCTGCATCCCTCTTGCCTTTTCCTGCACCCCTTTTCCCTCTTTCTATACCTCTCTTGCCTCAGTCTGCCCACCTGTTCCCTCTTTCTGCACCCCTTTTGCCTGTTTCTGCAACTCTCTTTCATCTTTCTGCAGTTCTCTTGCCTCCTTCTGCACCTCACTTGCCTCTTTTTGCACCTCTGTTGGTTCTTTTGCACTGCTCTTGCTTCTTTCTACACCTCTCTTGCAAATGTCTGCACCCCTCTTGCCTCTTTCTGCACCCCTTTTACCTGTTTTGTACCACTCTTGCCTCTGTCTGCACCTCTGTTCCTTCTTTCTGTACCTCTTTTGCCTGTTTCTGCAACTCTCTTGCCTCTTTCTGCAGTTCTCTTGCCTCCTTCTGCACCTCTGTTGCTTCTTTCTGCACTTCTCTTGCCTCTATCTGCATCCCTGTTGCTTCATTCTGCACTTCCCATACTTCTTTCTACACCTGTCCTGCTTTTTTCTGCACCCCTGTTGCCTCTTTCTGCATTTGTCTTCTCTCTTTCTGTACCTTTCTTGCCTGTTTCTGCATCTCACTTGCCTCTTTCTGCACTTCTCTTGCTTCTTTCTACACCTCTGTTGCTTATTTCAGCAATTCTCTTGACTCTTTCTGCACTTCTCTTGCCTGTTTCTGCACCTCTCTTGCCTCTTTCTGCACCTCTCTTGCCTCTTTTGCACCCCTGTTGCCTCTTTCTGCACCCCTCTTCCTTCTTCGTGCAACTCTCTTGCCTCTTTCTGTACCTCGCTTGCCTCTTTCTACACTTCTCTTGCTCTTTCTGCACCTTTCATACCTCTTTCAGCACCTCTGTTACTTCTTTCTGCACTTCTCTTCCTTCTTTCTGCACCCCTCCTGCCTCTTTCTGTACCTCTATTGCCTCTTTGTGTACCCTTCCTACCTTTTTCTGCACACCTCTTGCCTCTTTTTCACCTCTGTTGGTTCTTTCTGCACTGCTCTTGCTTCTTTCTGCACCTTACTTGCCTCTTTCTGCACTTCTGTTGCTTCTTTCTATACCTCTGTTGCTTCTTTCAGCAATTCTCTTGCCTCTTTCTGCACTTCTATTCCTTCTTTCTCCACCCTTCCTGCCTCTTTCTGAACCTCTCTTGCCTCTTTGTGCACCTCTCCTACCTCTTGCTGCACCCCTCTTGCGTCTTTTTGCACCTCTGTTGGTTCTTTCTGCACTGCTCTTGCTTCTTTCTGCATCTCACTTGCCTCTTTCTGCACTTCTCTTGCTTCTTTCTAAACCTCAGTTGCTTCTTTCAGTAATTCTCTTGACTCTTTCTGCACTTCTCTTGCTTGTTTCTGCACCTCTCTGGCGTCTTTCTGCACCTCTGTTGCGTCTTTCTGCACTTTACTTGCTTCTTTCTGCACCTCTCTTGCCTCTTTCGGCACCTCTATTGCTTCTTTCTGCACCCCCCCTGCCTCTTTCTGCACCCCTCTTCCCTCTTTGTGCAACTCTCTTACCTCTTTCTACACCTCTCTTCCCTCTTTCTGCACCACTCTTGTCTCTTTCTGTACCTCTGTTGCTTCTTTCTGCACTTCTCTTGTCTCTTTCTGCACCCTTCGTGCCTCTTTTAGCACCTCTGTTGCTTCTTTCTGCACTTCTCTTCTTTTTTTCTGCACCCATCGTGCCTCTTTCAGCACCTCTGTTGCTTCTTTCTGCACTCTTCTTCCTTCTTTCTCCACCCCTCGTGCCTCCTTCTGCACCTCTGTTGCCTCTTTCAGCACCTCTGTTGCTTCTTTCTGCACTGCTCTTGCTTCATTCTGCACCACACTTGCCTCTTTCTGCACTTCTCTTGCTTCTTTCTAAACCTCTGTTGCTTCTTTCACCAATTCTCTTGCCTCCTTCTGCAGTTCTCTTGCTTGTCTCTGCACCTCTCTTGCATCTTTCTTCACCTCTGTTGCCTCTTTCTGCACTTCACTTGCTTCTTTCTGCACCTCTCTTGCCTCTTTCGGCACCTCTGTTGCTTCTTTCTGCACCCCACCTGCCTCTTTCTGGACCCCTCTTCCCTATTTGTCCAACTCTCTTGCCTCTTTCTACACCTCTTTTCCCTCTTTCTGCACAACTCTTGCCTCTTTCTGTAAATCTGTTGCTTCTTTCAGCACTTCTCTTGCCTCTTTCTGCACCCTTCAAGCCTCTTTCAGCACCTCTGTTGCTTCTTTCTGCACTTCTCTTCCTTCTTTATGCACCCCTCGTGCCTCCTTCTGCACCTCTGTTGCTTCTTTCTGCACTTCTATTGGTTCTTTCTGCACTTCTCTTGCCTCTTTGTGCATCCTTCGTGCCCCTTTCAGCCCCTTTGTTGCTTCTTTCTGCACTTCTCTTCCTTCCTTCTGCACACCTCTTGCCTCTTTCTGCACCTCTGTTGCTTCTTTCTCCACTTCTATTGCCTCTTTCTGCACCTCTTTTGCTTCTTTCTGCACCTCTCTTGCCTCTTTCAGCACCTCTGTTGCTTTTTTCTGCAGACCTCTTGCCTCTTTCTGCACCTCACTTGCCTTTTTCAGCATCTCTGTTGCTTTTTCTGCAGATCTGTTGCCTCTTTCTGCACCCCTCTTTTCTCTTTTTGCACCTCTCTTGCCTCTTTCTGCACCCCTATTCCCTGTTTCTGCACCTTTAATGCTTGTTTCTGCACCTCTTGCCTCTTTCTGTACCGCTCTTGCCTCTTTCTGCACTTCTCTTGCTCTTTCTGCACCCTTCACACCTCTTTCAGCACCTCTGTTGGTTCTTTCTGCACTGCTCTTGCTTCTTTCTATACCTCTCTTCCCTCTTTCTGCACCACGCTTGCCTCTTTCTGTACCTCTGTTGCTTCTTTCTGCACTTCTCTTGCCTCTTTCTGCACCCTTCGTACCTCTTTCAGCACCTCTGTTGCTTCTTTCTGCTCTTCTCTTCCTTCTTACTGCACCCCTCGTGCCTCCTTCTGCACCTCTGTTGCTTCTTTCTGCACTTCTCTTGGTTCTTTCTGCACTGCTCTTGCCTCTTTCTGCATCCCTCTTGCGTCTTTGAGCACCTCTTTTGCTTCTTTCTGCACTTCTCTCACCTCTTTCTGCACCCCTCTTCCCTTTTTCTGCACCTCTGTTGCTTCTTTTTGCACTACTATTGTCCCTTTCTGCACCTCTCTTGCTTCTTTCTGTACCTCACTTGCTTCTTTCAGCACCTCTGTTGCCTTTTTCTGCAGATCTCTTCCCTCTTTCTGCACCTCACTTGCGTCTTTGAGCACGTCTGTTGCTTTTTTCTGCAGATCTCTTGCCCCTTTCTTCACCCCTCTTTTCTCTTTCTACACCTCTCTTGCCTTTTTCTGCACCCCTGTCCCCTGTTTCTGCACCTTTCCTGCCTCTTTTTGCACCTCTGTTGCTTCTTTCTGCATTTTTATTGCCCCTTTCCGCACCTCTCTTGCTTTTTTCTGTACCTCACTTGCCTCTTTCAGCACGTCTGTTGCTTTTTTCTGCAGATCTCTTGCCCCTTTCTGCACCCCTCTTTTCTCTTTCAGCACTTCTGTTGGCTCTTTCTGCACTGCTCTTGCTTTTTTCTGCACCTCACTTGTCTCTTTCTGCACTTCTCTTGCTTCTTTCTACACCTCTGTTGCTTCTTTCAGCAATTCTCTTGCCTCTTTCTGCACTTCTCTTCCTTCTTTCTGCACCCCTCTGGTCTCTTTCTGTACCTCTCTTGCCTCTTTGTGCACCCCTCCTACCTTTTTCTGCACCCCACTTGCCTCTTTTCGCACCTCTGTTGGTTCTTTCTGCACTGCTCTTGCTTCTTTCTGCACCTCACTTGTCTCTTTCTGCACTTCTCTTGCTTCTTTCTAAACCTCTGTTGCTTCTTTCACCAATTCTCTTGCCTCCTTCTGCAGTTCTCTTGCTTGTTTCTGCACCTCTCTTGCGTCTTTCTGCACCTCTGTTGCCTCTTTCTGCACTTCACTTGCTTCTTTCTGCACCTCTGTTGCTTCTTTCTGCACTTCTATTGGTTCTTTCTGCACTACTCTTGCCTCTTTGTGCATCCTTCGTGCCTCTTTCAGCCCCTTTGTTGCTTCTTTCTGCACTTCTCTTCCTTCTTTCTGCACACCTCTTGCCTCTTTCTGCACCTCTGTTGCTTCTTTCTCCACTTCTATTGCCTCTTTCTGCACCTCTTTTGCTTCTTTCTGCACCTCTCTTGCCTCTTTCAGCACCTCTGTTGCTTTTTTCTGCAGACCTCTTGCCTCTTTCTGCACCTCACTTGCCTTTTTCAGCATCTCTGTTGCTTTTTCTGCAGATCTGTTGCCTCTTTCTGCACCCCTCTTTTCTCTTTCTGCACCTCTCTTGCCTCTTTCTGCACCCCTATTCCCTGTTTCTGCACCTTTAATGCTTGTTTCTGCACCTCTTGCCTCTTTCTGTACCGCTCTTGCCTCTTTCTGCACTTCTCTTGCTCTTTCTGCACCCTTCACACCTCTTTCAGCACCTCTGTTGGTTCTTTCTGCACTGCTCTTGCTTCTTTCTATACCTCTCTTCCCTCTTTCTGCACCACGCTTGCCTCTTTCTGTACCTCTGTTGCTTCTTTCTGCACTTCTCTTGCCTCTTTCTGCACCCTTCGTACCTCTTTCAGCACCTCTGTTGCTTCTTTCTGCTCTTCTCTTCCTTCTTACTGCACCCCTCGTGCCTCCTTCTGCACCTCTGTTGCTTCTTTCTGCACTTCTCTTGGTTCTTTCTGCACTGCTCTTGCCTCTTTCTGCATCCCTCTTGCGTCTTTGAGCACCTCTTTTGCTTCTTTCTGCACTTCTCTCACCTCTTTCTGCACCCCTCTTCCCTTTTTCTGCACCTCTGTTGCTTCTTTCTGCACTACTATTGTCCCTTTCTGCACCTCTCTTGCTTCTTTCTGTACCTCACTTGCTTCTTTCAGCACCTCTGTTGCCTTTTTCTGCAGATCTCTTCCCTCTTTCTGCACCTCACTTGCGTCTTTCAGCACGTCTGTTGCTTTTTTCTGCAGATCTCTTGCCCCTTTCTTCACCCCTCTTTTCTCTTTCTACACCTCTCTTGCCTTTTTCTGCACCCCTGTCCCCTGTTTCTGCACCTTTCCTGCCTCTTTTTGCACCTCTGTTGCTTCTTTCTGCATTTTTATTGCCCCTTTCCGCACCTCTCTTGCTTTTTTCTGTACCTCACTTGCCTCTTTCAGCACGTCTGTTGCTTTTTTCTGCAGATCTCTTGCCCCTTTCTGCACCCCTCTTTTCTCTTTCAGCACTTCTGTTGGCTCTTTCTGCACTGCTCTTGCTTTTTTCTGCACCTCACTTGCCTCTTTCTGCACTTCTCTTGCTTCTTTCTACACCTCTGTTGCTTCTTTCAGCAATTCTCTTGCCTCTTTCTGCACTTCTCTTCCTTCTTTCTGCGCCCCTCTGGTCTCTTTCTGTACCTCTCTTGCCTCTTTGTGCACCCCTCCTACCTTTTTCTGCACCCCTCTTGCCTCTTTTCGCACCTCTGTTGGTTCTTTCTGCACTGCTCTTGCTTCTTTCTGCACCTCACTTGTCTCTTTCTGCACTTCTCTTGCTTCTTTCTAAACCTCTGTTGCTTCTTTCACCAATTCTCTTGCCTCCTTCTGCAGTTCTCTTGCTTGTTTCTGCACCTCTCTTGCGTCTTTCTGCACCTCTGTTGCCTCTTTCTGCACTTCACTTGCTTCTTTCTGCACCTCTCTTGCCTCTTTTGGCACCTCTGTTGCTTCTTTCTGCACCCCACCTGCCTCTTTCTGGACCCCTCTTCCCTATTTGTCCAACTCTCTTGCCTCTTTCTACAACTCTTTTCCCTCTTTCTGCACCACTCTTGCCTCTTTCTGTAAATATGTTGCTTCTTTCAGCACTTCTCTTGCCTCTTTCTGCACCCTTCATGCCTCTTTCAGCACCTCTGTTGCTTCTTTCTGCACTTCTCTTCCTTCTTTATGCACCCCTCGTGCCTCCTTCTGCACCTCTGTTGCTTCTTTCTGCACTTCTATTGCCTCTTTGTGCATCCTTCGTGCCCCTTTCAGCCCCTTTGTTGCTTCTTTCTGCACTTCTCTTCCTTCTTTCTGCACACCTCTTGCCTCTTTCTGCACCTCTGTTGCTTCTTTCTCCACTTTTATTGCCTCTTTCTGCACCTCTCTTGCTTCTTTCTGCATCTCTCTTGCCTCTTTTGGCACCTCTGTTGCTTCTTTCTGCACCCCCCTGCCTCTTTCTGCACCCCTCTTCCCTCTTTGTGCAACTCTCTTACCTCTTTCTACACCCCCCTGCCTCTTTCTGCACCCCTCTTCCCTCTTTGTGCAACTCTCTTACCTCTTTCTACACCTCTCTTCCCTCTTTCTGCAACACTCTTGCCTCTTTCTGTAACTCTGTTGCTTCTTTCTGCACTTCTCTTCTTTTTTTCTGCACCCATCGTGCCACTTTCAGCACCTCTGTTGCTTCTTTCTGCACTCTTCTTCCTTCTTTCTCCACCCCTCGTGCCTCCTTCTGCACCTCTGTTGCCTCTTTCAGCACCTCTGTTGCTTCTTTCTGCACTGCTCTTGCTTCATTCTGCACCTCACTTGCCTCTCTGCACTTCTCTTGCTTCTTTCTAAACCTCTGTTGCTTCTTTCACCAATTCTCTTGCCTCCTTCTGCAGTTCTCTTGCTTGTTTCTGCACCTCTCTTGCGTCTTTCTGTACCTCTGTTGCCTCTTTCTGCACTTCACTTGCTTCTTTCTGCACCTCTCTTGCCTCTTTCGGCACCTCTGTTGCTTCTTTCTGCACCCCACCTGCCTCTTTCTGGACCCCTCTTCCCTATTTGTCCAACTCTCTTGCCTCTTTCTATACCTCTTTTCCCTCTTTCTGCACCACTCTTGCCTCTTTCTGTAAATCTGTTGCTTCTTTCAGCACTTCTCTTGCCTCTTTCTGCACCCTTCATGCCTCTTTCAGCACCTCTGTTGCTTCTTTCTGCACTTCTCTTCCTTCTTTATGCACCCCTCGTGCCTCCTTCTGCACCTCTGTTGCTTCTTTCTGCACTTCTATTGGTTCTTTCTGCACTTCTCTTGCCTCTTTGTGCATCCTTCGTGCCCCTTTCAGCCCCTTTGTTGCTTCTTTCTGCACTTCTCTTCCTTCTTTCTGCATACCTCTTGCCTCTTTCTGCACCTCTGTTGCTTCTTTCTCCACTTCTATTGCCTCTTTCTGCACGTCTCTTGCTTCTTTCTGCACCTCTCTTGCCTCTTTCAGCACCTCTGTTGCTTTTTTCTGCAGACCTCTTGCCTCTTTCTGCACCTCACTTGCCTTTTTCAGCATCTCTGTTGCTTTTTCTGCAGATCTGTTGCCTCTTTCTGCACCCCTCTTTTCTCTTTCTGCACCTCTCTTGCCTCTTTCTGCACCCCTGTTCCCAGTTTCTGCACCTTTAATGCTTGTTTCTGCACCTGTTGCCTCTTTCTGTACCGCTCTTGCCTCTTTCTGCACTTCTCTTGTTCTTTCTACACCCTTCACACCTCTTTCAGCACCTCTGTTGGTTCTTTCTGCACTGCTCTTGCTTCTTTCTATACCTCTCTTCCCTCTTTCTGCACCACGCTTGCCTCTTTCTGTACCTCTGTTGCTTCTTTCTGCACTTCTCTTGCCTCTTTCTGCACCCTTCGTACCTCTTTCAGCACCTCTGTTGCTTCTTTCTGCTCTTCTCTTCCTTCTTACTGCACCCCTCGTGCCTCCTTCTGCACACCCGTTGCTTCTTTCTGCACTTCTCTTGGTTCTTTCTGCACTGCTCTTGCCTCTTTCTGCATCCCTCTTGCGTCTTTGAGCACCTCTTTTGCTTCTTTCTGCACTTCTCTCACCTCTTTCTGCACCCCTCTTCCCTTTTTCTGCACCTCTGTTGCTTCTTTCTGCACTTCTATTGCCCCTTTCTGCACCTCTCTTGCTTCTTTCTGTACCTCACTTGCCTCTTTCAGCACCTCTGTTGCTTTTTTCTGCAGAACTCTTCCCTCTTTCTGCACCTCACTTGCGTCTTTCAGCACGTCAGTTGCTTTTTTCTGCAGATCTCTTGCCCCTTTCTTCACCCCTCTTTTCTCTTTCTACACCTCTCTTGCCTTTTTCTGCACCCCTGTCCCCTGTTTCTGCACCTTTCCTGCCTCTTTCTGCACCTCTGTTGCTTCTTTCTGCACTTTTATTGCCCCTTTCCGCACCTCTCTTGCTTCTTTCTGTACCTCACTTGCCTCTTTCAGCACGTCTGTTGCTTTTTTCTGCAGATCTCTTGCCCCTTTCTGCACCCCTCTTTTCTCTTTCAGCACTTCTGTTGGCTCTTTCTGCACTGCTCTTGCTTTTTTCTGCACCTCACTTGCCTCTTTCTGCACTTCTCTTGCTTCTTTCTACACCTCTGTTGCTTCTTTCAGCAATTCTCTTGCCTCTTTCTGCACTTCTCTTCCTTCTTTCTGCACCCCTCTGGCCTCTTTCTGTACCTCTCTTGCCTCTTTGTGCACCCCTCCTACCTTTTTCTGCACCCCTCTTGCCTCTTTTCGCACCTCTGTTGGTTCTTTCTGCACTGCTCTTGCTTCTTTCTGCACCTCACTTGTCTCTTTCTGCACTTCTCTTGCTCCTTTCTACACCTCTGTTTCTTCTTTCAGTCTCTTTCTGCACTTCTCTTCCTTCTTTTTGCACCCCTCCTGCCTCCTTCTGTACCTCTGTTGGTTCATTCTGCACTGGTCTTGCTTCTTTCTGCTCCTCACTTGCCTCTTTCTGCACTTCTCTTGCTTCTTTCTACACCTTTGTTGCTTCTTTTAGCAATTCTCTTGCCTCTTTCTGCACTTCTCTTGCTTCTTTCCACACCTCTGTTGCTTCTTTCAGCAATTCTCTTGCCTCTTTCTGCACTTCTCTTCCTTCGTTCTGCACCCCTCCGGCCTCTTTCTGTACCTCTCTTGCCTCTTTGTGCACCCCTCCTACCTTTTTCTGCACCCATCTTGCCTATTTTTGCACCTCTGTTTGTTCTTTCTGCACTGCTCTTGCTTCTTTATGCACCTCACTTGTCTCTTTCTGCACTTGTCTTGCTTCTTTCTACACCTCTGTTGCTTCTTTCAGCAATTTTATTGCCTCTTTCTGCACTTCTCTTCCTTCTTTTTGCACCCCTCTTGGCTCTTTTTGCACCTCTGTTGGTTCATTCTGCACTGCTCTTGCTTCTTTCTGCACCTCACTTGCCTCTTTCTGCACTTCTCTTGCTTCTTTCTGCACCTCTGTTGCTTCTTTCAGCAACTCTCTTGCCTCTTTCTGCACTTCTCTTGCTTGTTTCTGCACCTCTTTTGCAAATTTCTGTATCCCTCTTGCCTCTTTCTGCACCCTCTTCCCTATTTCTCCACCTCTTTTGCTTCTTTCTGCACTTCTCTTGCCTCTTTCTGCACTTCTCTTCCTTCTTTCTGTACCCCTCTGGCCTCTTTCTGTACCTCTCTTGCCTCTTTGTGCACCCCTCCTACCTTTTTCTGCACCACTCTTGCCTCTTTTTGCACCTCTGTTGGTTCTTTCTGCACTGCTCTTGCTTCTTTCTACACCTCTGTTGCTTCTTTCAGCAATTCTCTTGCCTCTTTCTGCACTTCTCTTCCTTCTTTTTGCACCCCTCTTGACTCTTTTTGCACCTCTGTCAGTTCATTCTGCACTGCTCTTGCTTCTTTCAGCAATTCTTTTGACTCCTTCTGCACTTCTCTTGCTTGTTTCTGCACCTCTTTTGCAAATTTCTGTATCCCTCTTGCCTCTTTCTGCACCCTCTACCCTATTTCTCCACCTCTTTTGCTTGTTTCTGCACTTCTCTTGCTTCTTTCTGCACTGCTCTTGCTTCTTTCTGTACCTCTGCTGCAAATTTCTGTATCCCTCTTGCCTCTTTCTGCACCACTGTTCCCTCTTTCTGTACCTTTCTTGCCTGTTTCTGCACCTCACTTGCCTCTTTCGGCACCTCTGTTGCTTCTTTCTGCACTTCTCTTGCCTCTTTCTGCACCTCTGACTTAGAGGTAGTTTTAATCTCCCTGCCCCATTATGTACCAGGGCCTTACAGGGGAGGTCATGCCAATCACAGGGGTACCCCAACCCATAGTGTATCCTAGTGTATGTAGGTGTTTTCACTGTATTCTAAGTGTCTTTCAGGATAGCACTGGCTCCGGGCCTGGTTAGTCAGAGTCAGTTACCACCAGTACCAGTCAGCAAAAAGTTGGGGGCACAGGATGACTTAGCAACAAGGCCTCTTTCTTCACCTCTGTCGGTTCTTTCTGCATATCTCTTGCTTCTTTCTGCACCTTTCATCGTCTTTCTGGACTTCTGTTGCCTCTTTCTGCATTTCTCTTGCTTCTTTCTGCGCATTTCTTCCTCTTTCTGCACATGTCCTACCTCTGTAGGAATAGTTAGAAATTAGCATTTAAAAAACCTTAGAAATTCACTGAAAAAACCATAGGTTTCAGGGACGTTATGGTTTGAAATTAGCATTTAAAAAACCTTTGAAATTCACTGAAAAAATGATAGATTTCAGGGACGTTATAGTTAGAAATTATCATTTAAAAAACCTTTGAAATTCACTGAAAAAACCATAGGTTTCAGGGACGTTATAGTTAGAAATTAGCATTTAAAAAACCTTAGAAATTCACTGAAAAAACCACAGGTTTCAGGGACGTTATAGTTAGCTGGACATTTCACTCGTACAAAACCAGAGAAATTCGGCCGTTATAGTTAGTTGAGCTAACTATAACTCACACCCCCGCAATGCACTGCTGATGACGTCACATATTACATCATTCATGACATGGTCAGTGACATCACTGATGACATCACTGATGACATCTCAAATGACATCACCGATGACATCACTGATGACATCATCCACGTGATAATCTGATGCACCTCCTCACACCCTAATATAACCTTTGATACACCCACTGTAAAATACAGACTACCATTTTCGAAACCATAGACACACCAAGACCAGCTACTACATACCCACTCACTGATTCCTAGGTCTACACACACATCCACTCATTTACCCATACATTCCCTCATACATGCAGTCACTCATCAATACAGCACTATCATATGCACTCATACACCTATACAGACAGTCACACACCGCCACTGATCCATAGAGTTACTCAGACACCTAGTCAGTCATACAAAGAATCAATCACACTCCCATTTACTCACCTATACAGTCATACACACACCACCTCACTTATTCATACAGATACTAACACATACTTACTCTCTTATACAATCACTGATACAAGCACACACTCATCCATACAGCCGCTCTCACAATCACTCACTCTCACATATAGTTATTTATATACTCCAACACTCACATATACTGCCTTTCACATATGTAGTTACTCACACATGTACCACTGAGACATCCATTCACTCACCAACACACCCATACACTGACTCACCCACCCATACAGCCCTTCACAGATACACTCTTGAACCCATACACCCAGTGAATCACCCACTCACACATCTATGCACAGAGTCACACCCCCCACCCACCCACACAGACACACATACAAATACTCAGACAACCAATCAATAACCCATATAGCACACAGTAAGCTACTCAACAACCCATGCAACCGCTTACACACCAACTGACAGACTGATACCGACATTTACACAGTTTAGTCACTAACCCATGCATTCAGTAAGACACGTTTAATCACTCATTTATACAGACAGTCACGCACCTACTAAATCATCCATTCAGACACTTATCCACCCACTCTTTCTTCAAAACACCTTGGCATATATATATATATATATGTATAAAATATATTTAAACTTTACAGAAACACACATTCACTGGATGATGTTATCAGTGATGTCATTTGAGATGTCATCAGTGATGTCATCAGTGATGTCACTGACCATGTCATGAATGATGTAATATGTGACGTCATCAGCAGTGCATTGCGGGGCGCGAGTTATAGTTAGCTCGACTAACTATAACGGCCGAATTTCTCTGGTTTTGTACGAGTGAAATGTCCAACAAACTATAACGTCCCTGAAACCTGTGGTTTTTTCAGTGAATATATATATATATATATAAAGTTTCCGACGCTGCTGGCTACGTTCACCATTCGGGGTCGGTGCGAGTTGCGGGTGCCGGAACCCGTTTGTTATATAAATGAAGCTTCGTATTACGTCCAATACAAAGAGACTCGCACACCAAGGAAAGTTTATAAGGTAAAGTGTATTAAGTTTAGCGGCAACGCGTTTCGATCAAAAGATCTTCTTCACAAGCCAATTTGCCCACGTAAACATCCACCATTTTAAAGTGCACTAAATAAATTAACATAGAAAACGGACTAATAGTGTGGGATCTAGGCATCAACATAGAAAAAAGACTTTCAGTCCAACCCAGGTTTACGCCAAAAATGTAGAAAGTCACATTTGTAAACATACAAATTCCTGTAATTCATGTCCAGCACATTAATACATTTTCTGGTTTATGCATAAACAATGTTGAGAATCACATTGGTCATTCCATACACTTCATATTCAGAGCATTTTTTACCAAACAAGGCGCTGCTGCGCTACAATAGTCATTTAATAATCAGATTGTCCTTGCTCCCCGCGACCCGACTCTCATATTTAAAGTGGCATCCTATTCGGCCAAGTGGCCTACGTCAACATGAGGTAAACAAGGATTCAAAGCATCTCCATATTGCCTCCCTGTACATCATATAAAGTACTATGCGACAGCCTCACTATTATCAATGATAAAATTCCTGGGTGTCTTAACACAATGAAAAACATGAAATAACAATAATATAATGGTTAAACACAAAGGTGTACACGCTCCTGTTTACCCGGCCAAGTGGCCAACTACTCTCAGATTACTACAACAAGGCCCCCTGGGCAAGCCTTAGTAGATACCATCCTCACACTATTTACACAAAAAACAAAAAGAAAAAACATATTCGTGACCACCGTGTGTTAATAAAATGAAAGGAAAACGAGACAACATAAAAAATCTCAAGGGAAAACTTTTCTATGAGCTACGGTTCATAGACTATGGCCTTCTACCAGTGTTCTATACTCACTAGAGGATCTCAGCTGACTTTGCTTCTGGTGAAAGTTTTTCAAAACTGTTAATACTGAGTTATGTTTGGGAGCCCCCAGCACATTCCAGTATGGACAGGGAAAACAAGGATTCACATCAGAGGCTAGAGTAAGGCAGAAAAAGTAGAAAAAGTAGAGTTACTCATCCGATATGGACAAAAAGTTCCTCATCTTCGTTGATCCCAAAGGGGGTCTTGCTATCGAGGAGTATTATGTATCTGGACTCCAAGATCTCAGTTTTTTCTCACGATCACTCCCTCTGGGGTTGGCTGCAATCCTGTCGATGCCAAAGAAAGAGAGACTGTTAAGGTTCTGCTTGTGACATTTATGCCAGTGTCTAGCTGTGGAATAACTCATGTCACCATTTCTAATCGCCCTTGTATGCTCCAGTATTCGCTTTTTATGGGGAAAATGGTACTACCCACATACATCTTGCTACAGGGGCAGATGATGACATACACACAGTAATCCGTATTGCAGTTCATAAACTTCTGAATATTGGCCATTTTGCCTGTTGGTAAAGGATACGTCTTTCTATTTCTGCTGTTGCTGCAAGCTTTACATTTACCACATTTAAAAAAGCCCTTTTGTTGTTGTAGCCAACCTTGTTGTTTGCTGCCCGTCATGTAGCTGGAAACCAGCATGTGCTTAAGGGAGCGTGCCTTCCTGTATGTGATCTGAGGATGTGAAGTGACACATGTGCCTATCACCGGGTCGTTCTTAACCATGTGCCAATGTTTATTCAGCATTTTCCTAACAGTAGTTGCCTCAGTATTGAAAGTAGTAATCATTCTTATTTCGTTCTCCTTATTGGGTTGCTTAGGTCTTTTTACTAGCAAACTAGGTCTCTCTCGTTTGGCTACTTTCTCTTCCGCTGCCCTCAGTACTGTTTGTGGATAGCCCCGCTGTTGGAATCTCCCCATCATTTTTTGTTTTTCATCCTCAAAAGTACGTTGTGTGCTGCAGTTGCGCCTTGCCCTGATGAGTTCCCCATAGGGTATACTCCATTTAAGTTTGGGAGGGTGGTGACTGGCCGCATGTAATATGCTGTTGCCGGAGGTAGCCTTCCTGTACAATTTCGCAACAATCACTCCATTGTCTACACTGACACTCACATCCAGAAAATCCATTTAATTTTGATCACATTTGTAGGTGAAACATAGATTCACTTCATTGTTACCCAACACATCCAGGAAACTCTCAAGTTCAACCTTAGTACCATTCCACACCATGAAAATGTCATCTATGAATCTCGTCCAGAATGTGATGTGTCTGGTCCAAGGTTCATTCTTCTCCACCCAAACAACTTGCTCCTCCCACCCCCCCATAAACATGCAGGCGTAACTGGGCGCAAAGCAGCTTCCCATGGCAGTCCCAACCTCTTGTTTGTACCATCTGTCCTCAAATAGAAAAAAGTTATTTTCTAGGCAAAATGTGAGCATCTCAATCAACATTTTCGAGTGTTCATATAAGAAAATAGATTTGCCTCTGAAGTAGTGTCTACATGCCGCGATTCCCTGGCTGTGCTTGATGCATGTATAAAGGGCAACCACATCGATTGTGACCAACCAGCATTCCCCCTGCCAAGGTATTCCTTCTATTTTGTTAATAAAATCCGTACTGTCCCTACAGTAAGAGGGAAGGTCAAGAACATATGGAAATAAGAAGGAATCTAAGAAGATGGATGTATTTTCGAGGAGGCTACCATTAGCTGACACGATAGGTCTGCCTGGGGGGTTAGTGTTGTTCTTATGAATTTAAGGCAGCATGTAAAAACATGGTGCCGTGGGCTTTTTGGAGTAGAGGAATCGAAATTCATCCTCCCCTAGTAGTTCCTTACGTCTCCATTCAGTTAAAGCAGCATAGAAATGAGTGGTGGACTCATCATATGCTTCCCTGTTAGATTTGATATAACTTCCAGACGCCGTGAGCTGCCTGTTAGCCTAATTACTGTACAAATTAATGTCCCAGAGGACCACATTGCCACCCTTGTCTGAAGGTTTGATAGCAAAACTGGGATCTCCATTCAATGTGGACAGGGCTGACCTTTGTTCTGGATTGAGATTATGTGCATGTTTATTTTTGGTCATTTTCCATATTTTCATTAAATCACATACTACGACCTCATGGAAGGTGCCTAAAGTATCGTGTGGCAAATTGGGGTTAAAGGTGGATTTAGGTTTGAATTTGGTGCTCACAGTGCCTCTAGTCTCCATACCCAATTGACCCAACAGATCTTCCTCATTAGTCCACTCACCTACCTCTTCATTCAACTCAGCAAGACAAGCCAGTCCCTCAATGTCTTTCATGCACAAATAATCAGAAGTCAGATCGCGCACCCCTGTGCATTTACCTCTGCCTGTCGCACTGCTCTTCTTATCTTTCTGTAAAAACATTTTGCATAGCTTCAATTTTTGCACAAACAGAAAAACATCAACATGTGTTTCACTATAGTTAAAGTTTGCTGTGGGGCAAAAGGTTAGTCCAAGTTCCAATAGGGATTGTTCTGCCTCAGTTAGTTCGTGTGAGGACAGGTTAACAACTGTTAAGTTCTGCTCACCCATTATCTTCTCTTTGTTTGCCGAGTTGTCCTCCCATGCGGCATTGTGTCCCTTGCGCTGGCCTCTTCCCCTCCGGGTTTTCCTGCTTTTATGTTTGCGCCTCTTCCTCTTCCTTGGTCTGGTGGTTTGGGTCTGAATGTCTTGTTCGTTTGTAAAAAGCGATATTCCTCCAATGATGTGAAGGGCAGAGAATTCGCCCCCTCCGGCCCTGCTTGATCTTCCAAGTCCGAATAACTCTCAGATCCAGACTCCGATGTTGCTAGCTCCTGTTGTCTGAGGGCTCCCGTCTGTTTAAATTGCCTGATGGCACCGTCGTATTTCCTCCCAAAAGTTAAGATTCTGCCGTTGGCATAGTCCTGTTTGTCTCTCAGAAATTTGCGGCGTTTCTTCTGCTTGATCTCTTCCTCATATTTATCTAGTCTTACTTCCATCTGTGTTAATGCCGTTCTTATTTCCTCTTGTTCCGGATGTGTGTCCAATTCCTCCTTTACTTTCTCAATTTCTTTACACGTAGCCTCCAGCTCAATCCCAGCATATTTTGAAAGAAGCCCCAACATGTTTTTACACGTGGCCGCCATTAGTACTGACCACTCTTCCAAAAGTTTAGGATGTGGGTTTTGGTACGTTGGGGTAATCAAAATGCATAAACCCCTGGGAACTCTCCCTACCTCGATGTAGCTGTCGAGTGAGGAGACTTCCCACCACCTGTTTATTTCCTTACGTTGCAGTCGTTCGTACTGTGCCAGCATTTGTTTAAGATTTCTGGTCGAGGTGCCTGCTGTTCGCCCCATTGGCGGATCATTTCCAACATAGTCCTCATCAATTTCATTGAAAAGAGAGCGGGCCGCATCCGATCTTCCTGCCCGTTTTGTCATAGTTCTTATGCCATCCGCCGTACTCGTAGGCTGTTCTCCCTTGCTCATATCCGTATACAGTATGTCCTTATAGTACCTCGCCGCGTTGCACAGTAAGCTACTTGCGGTACCCCTGCCAAATCCTCATGATCATACGCTAATGTATCCCGCTGCTCGAGAACCGCAGGAGTAGTCTGACAGATCGCAAAACGCCCTCCGGTGCCTCGCAGCCCGTTTTCGTACTCACCCGTCCTCAACTCAGCCTCTGGGTTACCGATATCCTAGTCAATCTTGATCGGCGGCGAGAGCCAGCAATTCCATCACGTTCTGGACGAGATTAATAGATGACTTTTTCATGGTGTGGAATGGTACTAAGGTTGAACTTGAGAGTTTCCTGGATGTGTTGGGTAACAATGAAGTGAATCTACGTTTCACCTACAAATGTGATCAAAATGAAATGGATTTTCTGGATGTGAGTGTCAGTGTAGACAATGGAGTGATTGTTACGAAATTGTACAGGAAGGCTATCTCCGGCAACAGCATATTACATGCGGCCAGTCACCACCCTCCCAAACTTAAATGGAGTATACCCTATGGGGAACTCATCAGGGCAAGGTGCAACTGCAGCACACAACGTACTTTTGAGGATGAAAAACAAAAAAATGATGGGGAGATTCCGACAGCGGGGCTATCCACAAACAGTACTGAGGGCAGCGGAAGAGAAAGTAGCCAAACGAGAGAGACCTAGTTTGCTAGTAAAAAGACCTAAGCAACCCAATAAGGAGAACGAAATAAGAATGATTACTACTTTCAATACTGAGGCAACTACTGTTAGGAAAATGCTGAATAAACATTGGCACCTGGTTAAGAACGACCCGGTGATAGGCACATGTGTCACTTCACATCCTCAGATCACATACAGGAAGGCCCGCTCCCTTAAGGACATGCTGGTTTCCAGCTACATGACGGGCAGCAAACAACAAGGTTGGCTACAACAACAAAAGGGCTTTTTTAAATGTGGTAAATGTAAAGCTTGCAGCAGCAGCAGAAATAGAAAGACGTATCCTTTACCAACAGGCAAAATGGCCAATATTCAGAAGTTTATGAACTGCAATACGGATTACTGTGTGTATGTCATCATGTGCCCCTGTAGCAAGATGTATGTGGGTAGTACCATTTTCCCCATAAAAAAGCGAATACTGGAGCATACAAGGGCGATTAGAAATGGTGACATGAGTTATTCCACAGCTAGACACTGGCATAAATGTCACGAGCAGAACCTTAACAGTCTCTCTTTATTTGGCATCGACAGGATTGCAGCCAACCACAGAGGGAGTGATCGTGAGAAAAAACTGAGGATCTTGAAGTCCAGATACATAATACTCCTCGATAGCAAGACCCCCTTTGGGATCAACGAAGATGAGGAACTTTTTGTCCATATCGGATGAGTAACTCTACTTTTTCTACTTTTTCTGCCTTACTCTAGCCTCTGATGTGAATCCTTGTTTTCCCTGTCCATACTGGAATGTGCTGGGGGCTCCCAAACATAACTCAGTATTAACAGTTTTGAAAAACTTTCACCAGAAGCACAGTCAGCTGAGATCCTCTAGTGAGTATAGAACACTGGTAGAAGGCCATAGTCTATGAACCGTAGCTCGTAGAAAAGTTTTCCCTTGAGATTTTTTATGTTGTCTCGTTTTCCTTTCATTTTATTAACACACGGTGGTCACAAATATGTTTTTTCTTTTTGTTTTTTGTGTAAATAGTGTGAGGATGGTATCTACTAAGGCTTGCCCAGGGGGCCTTGTTGTAGTAATCTGAGAGTAGTTGCCACTTGGCCGGGTAAACAGGAGCGTGGACACCTTTGTGTTTAACCGTTATATTATTGTTATTTCATGTTTTTCATTGTGTTAAGACACCCAGGAATTTTATCATTGATAATAGTGAGGCTGTCGCATGGTACTTTATATGATGTACAGGGAGGCAATATGGAGATGCTTTGAATCCTTGTTTACCTCATGTTGACGTAGGCCACTTGGCCGAATAGGATGACACTTTAAATATGAGAGTCGGGTAGCGGGGAGCAAGGACAATCTGATTATTAAATGACGATTGTAGCGCAGCAGCGCCTTGTTTGGTAAAAAATGCTCTGAATATGAAGTGTATGGAATGACCAATGTGATTCTCAACATTGTTTATGCATAAACCAGAAAATGTATTAATGTGCTGGACATGAATTACAGGAATTTGTATGTTTACAAATGTGACTTTCTACATTTTTGGCGTAAACCTGGGTTGGACTGAAAGTCTTTTTTCTATGTTGATGCCTAGATCCCGCACTATTAGTCTGTTTTCTATGTTAATTTATTTCGTGCACTTTAAAATGGTGGATGTTTACGTGGGCAAATTGGCTTGTGAAGAAGATCTTTTGATCGAAACGCGTTGCCGCTAAACTTAATACACTTTACCTTATAAACTTTCCTTGGTGTGCGTGTCTCTTTGTATTGGACGTAATACGAAGCTTCATTTATATATATATATTCACTGAAAAAACCATAGGTTTCAGACACGTTATAGTTAGAAATTAGCATTTAAAAAACCTTTGAAATTCACTGAAAAAACCATAGGTTTTAGGGACAGTTATAGTTAGTTGGACATTTCACTCGTACAAAACCCGTGAAATTCCCATGTTATAGTTAGTTCAGCTAACTATAACTCGCGCCCCACAATGCACTGCTGATGACGTCACATATTACATCACTCATGACATGGTCAGTGACATCACTGATGACATCACTGATGACATCTCAAATGACATCACTGATGACATCATGCAGTGACTGTGTGTTTCTGTAAAGTTTAAATATTTTTAATATATATAGGAAAAGACATATTGAAGAATGAGTGGGTGTATAAGTGTCTGTATGGATGATTTAGTAGGTGCGTGACTGACTCTATAAGTGAGTGATTTAACGTATCTTACTGAATGCATGGGTTAGTGACTAAACTGGGTGAATGTCTGTATCCGTCTGTCTGTTGCTGTGTAAGTGGCTGCATGTGTTTGTGAATAGCTACATGAGTGTCTATATGAGTTATTGAATGGTTGTCTGAGTATCTGTATGGGTGCCTGAGTGTTTGTGTGGGAGGGTGTGTGCGACTCTGTGCATAGATGTGTGAGTGGGTGATTCACTGGGTGGATGGTTTCAAGAGTGCATCTGTGATAGACTGTATGGGTGGGTAAGTGTGTGTAAGAGTGTGTTGGTGAGTGAATGTATGTCCCAGTGGTACATGTGTGAGTAACTACATATGTGAAAGGCAGTATATATGTGTGTCGGAGTATATAAATAGCTATAAGCGAGAGTGAGTGATTGTGATAGTGGCTGTATGGATGAGTGTGTGCTTGTATCAGTGATTGTATAAGAGCGTAACAATGTGGTAGTATTTGTATGATTAAGTGAGCTGGTGTGTGTATAACTGTATAGGTGAGTAAATGGCAGTGTGTTTAATTATTTGCATGACTGACTAGGTGTGTAAGTACCTCTATGGATGAGTGGCGGTGTTTGAGTGTCTATATAGGAGTAAGAGTGCATATGATAGTCCTGCACTGAGTGACCATAAGTATGAGTGACTGTACGGGTGAGTGAGTGGATGTGTGTGTGTAGACCTAAGAATCAGTGAGTGGGTATGTAGTTATTGGTGTTGGAGTGTCTATGGTTTTGCGAATGGCAGTCTGTAATTTAGATTGGGTGTATCAAAGGTTATATTAGGGTGTGAGGAGGTGCATCAGATTATCACGTGGATGATGTCATCAGTGATGTCATTTGAGATGTCATCAGTGATGTCATGAGTGATGTCACTGACCATGTCATGAGTGATGTAATATGTGACGTCATCAGCAGTGCATTGCGGGGCGCGAGTTATAGTTAGCTGAACTAACTATAACAGGGGAATTTCACGGGTTTTGTACGAGTGAAATGTCCAACTAACTATAACTGTCCCTAAAACCTATGGTTTTTTCAGTGAATTTCAAAGGTTTTTAAATGCTAATTTCTACTATAACGTGTCTGAAACCTATGGTTTTTTCAGTGAATTTCAAAGGTTTTTAAATGCTGATTTCTAACTATAACGTACCTGAAACCTATGGTTTTTTCAGTGAATTTCAAAGGTTTTTTAAATGCTAATTTCTAACTATAACGCCCCTAAAACCTATGGTTTTTTCAGTGAATTTCAAAGGTTTTGTAAATGACAATTTTTAAATGTATTAATTGTTATATTTATTTTTTTGATACTGATTTACTACATTTTTTAAAACTATTTATTTTTATATATTTTATTTATTAAATTACATTGTAATTACATTATACATTACATTACAAAATATACTTTCTCAGAATGAATTACTTTAGTTTAAATAGTTTGCAAATAGGCAATAGAGTTTTAAGTACAGTAGTTACAGTTGTTGCAATGGGCAACACAATTTCAACACAATGCAACATTGAGCTCAATGTGAATTTCTAGTTAAATGCAATTAGTTACTTTATGGATTACTTTTCTAACCACAGGACTGGATCCTAGATTCAGTCCTGGGACATCTCCTGTAAACAGTTGAGTAAAAGCGTTTTGGTTACAGTAGTGATTTTTAAGGAATATTATTGTATTTTAAAAGTTGACACTTAGAAACTTTTTCACATAGAATCACCAATGTTATCCTATGGGAGGAAATTCACTTAGCAGGTAAGTAGTGTTATCGTTACTTTTTCTTACTCAGTGTTGGATCCTGGATCCAGCACTGGTGCATCTCCTGTAAACAGTTGAAAGAATGCGTTTAAGTCATACAGGTGATTTTTAAGGAATATTTGTAATTTGTGAAAATCGACACTTTGAAACTTTTCTGCTGAAAACCAGACAATGGATTCCTATGGAAGGAAATATAAGTTACTGGTAAGTACGGTTAGAATTACTTTTCAGGGTCAGTGCTGGGCTAAAGAAGCAGCACTGGGTTCTCTCCTGATAACAGGTGAGTAAATCGGAATTCGTAGTTCGGTTGATTTTAGAGGAATATTATAAAGTTCCAAAACTCCACACTTAGAAGAATTTCCAAGTGAAACCAGTCAATGTTAGCCTATGGAAGGAAATTCAAGTTACTGGTAAGTACGGTTAAAATTACTTTTCAGGATCAGTACTGGGCTGAAAGATGCAGCACTGAGGTCTCTCCTGATAACAGGTGAGTAAATCGGAATTCGTATTTCGGCTGATTTTAGATGAATATTTGTATGTTTCAAAAGTCGACACTTGGAAACTTTTTCAGCAAAAAGCAGACAATGATATCCTATGGAAGGAAATTCAAGTTACTGGTAAGTACGGTTAAAATTACTTTTCAGGATCAGTACTGGGCTGAAAGATGCAGCACTGAGGTCTCTCCTGATAACAGGTGAGTAAATCGGAATTCGTATTTCGGCTGATTTTAGATGAATATTTGTATGTTTCAAAAATCGACACTTAGAAACTTTTTCAGCAAAAAGCAGGCAATGATATCCTATGGAAGGAAATTCAAGTTACTGGTAAGTACGGTTAGAATTACTTTTCAGGATCAGTACTGGGCTGAAAGATGCAGCACTGAGGTCTCTCCTGATAACAGGTGAGTAAATCGGAATTCGTATTTCGGCTGATTTTAGAGGAATATTTGCACAATGGTGAAGGGAGGGGGCGGGGCCTGAGGTGACATCTGTGCAAACGCGCCCCGTGGCGCGTTTTAAGTTGGGGGATTAAGTTCCCTTGAATCATGAGGGTCCCTGGGGGCCAACTAGCCCACCAGGAACCTCCAGTATGCGCCAGGGGGCTGCGTTGCAGAGACGTGTACAGAGGCCACGCCCCTTTTTACACCTCTCTGCAACGCAGCTCTGTGGCGCTTTTTAGAAGTACATGGTGGGCTAGTTGGCCCCCAGGGACCCTCAGGATTGAAGGGGATTTAATTCCCCATCTTAAAACGCGCCACGGGGCCTGTTTGCACACATGTCACCTGAAGCCCCGCCCCCTCCCTTCACCACTGTGCAAACGCGCCCCGTGGCGCGTTTTAAGTTGGGGGATTAAGTCCCCTTGAATCCTGAGGGTCCCTGGAGTCCAACTAGCCCACCATGTACTTCTAAAAAGCGCCACAGAGCTTCGTTGCAGAGAGGTGTAAAAAGGGGCATGGCCTCTGTACACCTCTCTGCAACGCAGCCCCTGGTGCATACTGGAGGTTCCTGGTGGGCTAGTTGGCCCCAGGGACCCCCAGTATTCAAGGGGAATTACTTCCCCTTCTTAAAACGCGCCAGGGGGCGCGTTTGCAGAGTACTGCAGGGAGGGGCGGGGCCTCCGGCACGATGCCGGTCGTTTTTTTTTTTCTTGTTTTTTTAATGGGAGGGGCTGGTGGCCCCCTTCCCTTAGCCACTTTTGGCCCCGGGGACCCCATCCCCCGGGGCCTGAGCATTTATTTATTTTTTAAATTAAAAAAAAAAAAACGGGAAGGGGGCTGCGTGGCCCCCCTTCCCTGGGCCTGTATTGGCCCCGGGGACCCCATCCCCCGGGGCATGCCCTCAATTTTTTAATTTTTTTATTTGGAGGGGGGCTGCGTGGCCCCCTCCTCAGGCCATTTAAGGCCCCGGGGACCCCATCCCCGGGGCCGGCCTTACCCTTTTTTTATTTTTTTATTTTTTATAATTTGCGGAGGGGGCTGCGTGGCCCCCTCCCTGACCCTTATGGCCCCGGGGACCCCATCCCCCGGGGCCTGGCCTCTCGTTGGGGACTGTGGGGGGTCCCCAAACCCCCACAGTCCCGCCGGCTCCCCGTGTCCTACGGGAGCCGGCATTGCTTTCCACATGGGGAGCAGCTAACATGCTGCTCCCCATGTGGAAAAGCAATTTGCTTGGATATTGGAGCGAGAGCAGGTTTCCTGCTCCGCTTCAATATCCAAAGCAAGTTTGCAATGACAGGACTGGAGCCGCGAGGCTCCGTCCTGTCATTGCAAACAGCAGTGTCCCGGGGTAGGCACCCCGGGACACTGCAGGAGCCGGCCCTGGGGGTGGCGGTCCCCAGGGCCATCAAGGGCTCCAGGAGGGGGCCGCGCGGCTCCCGTCCTGTCATTGCAAACTTGCTTTCACAGCCCCGGGGAGGTGGTGGTCCCCGGGGCTTTGGGGGTCCGTAACGGACCCCTATATTCAAATGTTTAGTGCCCCGGGGAGGTGGCAGTCCCCGGGGCGTGTGGGGGGGCTGGAGCCCCCCCACACAGGTCCCAAATTTTTTTTTTAAAAAGAAGCCCCGGGGGGTGGCGGTCCCCGGGGCTGCGGGAGGGCAAAGAGCCCTCCCGCACCATTATTTTCTTAAGCCCCGGGGGGTGGCGGTCCCCGGGGCTTGGGGGGCCTTAGAGGCCCCCCACATTAAATCTAAACCCCCCCACCATGCCCCCGGGACTTGGCCCACCCGGGGGCAAAGTGACTATCGAAGCGCGGGAGACCGCGCTTCGATTTTTTTCGGCAGGATCCGCGCTCCTGAGCGCATCCTGCCAATTTTTTTAAAAAAATGCTTTTTCTACCGGGGGTCCTTGTGGGACCCCTGAGCAGACCTAGGGGTCAGGGTGTTTCTACCCTGCCCCCTTTGTGCGTTTTGCACACTTTTTTTACTGCTTTCTTGTTCCTCGGTTCTACCGAGGAACAAGATGGCTGCCAACACTTCCTGGTTTGGAGTGTTGACAGCCAATTAGCAGAACAGCTCGTGATCGGGAGGGTGCGCGAATCCAACGCGGCCATAGATATATATGTGATTTTCCTTTTGATTTTCTCAGGAACTACTGAACGGATTTACACCATTTAACAAAAAGGGTACTTTCTGAACCAAGAACTACCTCTTTGCCAAATTTGGTGTAATTCCGTTCAACAGTTCGAGCTGTAACCGTGTCTAAAGTTTCCTATGGGAAAATGAATGGGGAAAACACGTTTTAGGACCCCCTTTTTCTCGGCCCCCGCTTGACGAATCACCCCGAGACTTTCAGGGTAGGAGCGGACCGGAGCAGGCCATAAAGTTTGAAAATTTCGTGAAGATTCGTCAACCGGCAAGAGAGTTATTTCAAATAGAATGTCGCGGATTTCCTATGGAAAATAGGTCCTAACTATAACTATCTACTGGCGACCGCCAGTAGATAATATATATATATATATATATATATTTATATATATATATATATATATATATATATATATATATATATATATATATATATATATATATATATATATATATATGTAGTTTAGGATGTGAGTACTTACCTCAGGGTGAGTCCTTTACTTCATTAAATCATTGTGAGCCCAGCCCACTGGTAGCTATGGCAATGAGCAGATAGGCTTAACTTACAGGCATTGTGTAAAGTATTTATGCATTACTCAAATAGTAAAAAAGTCAAAATACAACTAAATAAAAATCCTTAACCAATTCAGAAATAAAGTACAATATAATAAATAAAACGTCACCAAAATGATAAAAATCCAATGAGTAGAACCAGAGTTATTAATTTTTTTTCTGAATTTAAAAATAGTGCCAAAAAGTCTTAAATGTCAACCACGGTCATCTGGTTGTGGGAGACAGGGGCAAGTGTAAGTTTTATGTAGGCTTGGGTGCAATTTTTATTACATCAGAGTATTGTTGGTGAGTCTATGTTACTCCTTGACGCAGAATTACCTATAATAATGCAATTACGCCTTCTCAAGTAATTAAGAGTAATTTGAGGGGGAAAATCATACTGCGAAAGGACATTTAGTGAGCATGAGTGGCTGCTCGTGCTGCTGTTTATGTTCTGTTGATTTTATCAGTGCAAAACTCATCCTTGCATCCAATTTAAATATGAAGATTTATTTAGCACCTAGCGTTAAATGTGGGGAGTAAGCTGGAGGAAAATCCTACTTCAAATGTATGTTCAGTGAGTGCCAGTGGCTGCTTGTGTCAGCATTCCTTCCACAGCTCACCTCTCTTGACTATTACAATATACCGGCATCACTTACGTCATTCCTCCCAACACTTATGAATGAACAAATGTCTTGTACCCTGACTTTTGACCATATTACATGGTGTTAGTAATAGCTAGCTGCAGCTGGTGTTCCGCGGTTTGTTGGAAAAGGCTTAATATTTATTTATTTATTGAATTTGTAAAGCACCCCCAGAGGAGTATCTCCGCCCAAAAAAATAACTTTTACAAATGTTTTACCATGCATATGCAAGGTCAGGTTTCAGGCACCATGGAAACATCCAGAAAATCCAGCAGAATAAGCATCAAGCAACCGGCATAGATTAACTCAACGTGAACCTTCCGGAAGACCGCCCTCATCAAATTAATCATCTGCCCCTGTTCCTTGCTATAAGCAAAAATAATGCAACCTTTGTGAACATTCTAAAGCACCTTTTAGAAGGCAACCTCATCAAGTTTATTATCTGCACCTGTTCCTTGTTACAAACAATTAGAATGTGACCTTTAGGAACGTTCTAAAGCAGCCTTATTCAAAGACCATCCACACTCCTCCCTTTCTCTCAGCCTCTTCACATGCCATTTACCTGTTTCGAAGCTTCCAGGACTCTGTCTTGCCAGCTCCCTTGATCCTCCCACTTCTACCTCACCGCAAAGACCATCTGGCATTAGTCTTGCACCTAGATGGAAAAAAGGACAAGAAGAAAAGGAGGGACCCATTAACAGACTTGATTTTACGACGCGCTGAGCTCAGTTGCAACATTGTGCTGCAAACAAAGGTAGCCAGTGTTTTGTTCAACGTATACATACTGTTGGCAGAGCTCTGCCAAAGAGGACTTTCTTGTGGGTGTGATGCTGAAATCATACTCACTACAGTTTCGAAAATTTTGATAAAGGAGCCAATACGGATAATCTAAAAGAAAACAAACAAGAACAAAGCTAAAGGTTGGTTGAGATTTGAAAAGCTTTCATGAGGTGATACCTTAAGAGATAGACTTAATACTAGACTAAAGCCATATTATTTGTTTGTTTATAGGTACCATATCTGCTGGTACCATTCATCAGACTGGTGTGAATGCCTGCTGCAGTGTTGCTGTTGAGTAGATGAGCCACAGCATCTTTGACTCTACATGCTCTCGCCATCCCAACCCAGTTCCCCCTGGGATTTGCCACTGGAGCAGTGTCTCCTCCTATAAACCTAGGGCATGTCTCAGGAGGAGTCAGGAACTAGCGTTGCAGCCCCATTGGAATCATCTGGGATCCAGGTAGGTGGCTTATGACAGTTTGCTCTGGCTATTCATGTTCTGTTGTATTTAGCACTATTTCTTAGCACAAAATGGATCCTCATGTGCATTTTTTTTTACTAAGGAAATAGCACTAAATGCAGAATTTCTCTTCTCATGTAATTCTGCATAATCTCTCAGAATTTGTAAGTAATTCTGTGTGATTTTGCTAGATGGAATTAGGAGAGTGACACCCACCCCTAGTTTTAGTACTGAGTGCAATGCAGTGTAGGTCGGATGCAGGTACCAGGTTTGTTCTGGTCAAAATGTTTCCTTAACAGTTAGAAACTTTTATTGAGCAGATAACCTTCTGCCTAGGAAGACAGATAGCTGTGGCCGAAGCTGGGCTTGCCAAGATGGTGAGCTGAAGCCTGAGGTCTTGGTGAAGCTATTGATGACGGTCGATAGACACTGAGTGGGAAAAGGTCAGGTTTCATGCCCAAACAGACCTCAATGTTGATGAGATGCAGACCAAGGCTTGGTCTGGTGAAGCTTTCTACATTTGGACTTAGAAACTTTTCTGGAGCTCGGACTTCTACAGAGGGGCAAGGCTGCAGGCTGTAGGCGATGAGGGCTCAATACCATTGTATGCTGGTCGACAGCAGTCCCACTTCAGCAAATTATTACTGCAGAGAGGAACTTAATGGGAGACACAGCAAACTGAATCCCACCACCAAAGTACCATCAGTATATTGGCTTGGCAAGTTAGTTCCAGTCCCACGCCATTTCTCAGGGAAAAAAGTTGTCAAAACGTTTCTAAGTCCCAGGCTTTAGGGTTAGGCAAGGTGGTGTTCACTCTGACACCAGCCAAAGGCCCATGACCTTGGGGGCAACACTTGGGGGTCAGGACCCACACCAGCAGAGGACAGCAGCAGAGTCCAGGGCCCATCCAGCTGGAACCAGTCAGATGGGAATGCAGAAAAAAGGCCTCTTGAAGCTTGTTGTGTCCCTGTAGCTCATGGAGGTCAGCCTTATGTCCCTTAGAGTCATTTCTAGAGTCCTAGGTATAAGTAGGTAAGTCCAGTCTTCTCAGGTCTTTAGACAACAGGGGATTCCTCTTCTGAATCTACTTAACTCCTTAACCGCGGCACGAATTCCGCCGCGGTGCGGGAGTTTTAATGAGTGGGCGGGGCTGCGTCGGCCAACGGACGTGTGCAGCACTAGCCAGGTAGTGCTCGCGATGGCCGTTGGCCGACGTGCGCTCGGAATGGGTTAAGGACCAGCAATATTCTGAAGTAGGTGGGTGGCTGGAGATGCCACATTAATCCCTGGCACAACCTAGTGGTTTTGAATAACTCCTGGGGATGCCCTAACCATTGGATTAAAGGCTCCCTGGACTAACGATTCCCACTTTGGGCATTTTCAAGATGTCTGACGTCTTCAGCCATACTAAACTTGGGCTCAGAGGGCAGGGGGTTTATCTGGGAAGTATGCTATGGTAATCCTAGTGTCCTCCCACGTCTAACACTAAAATACAGTTTTAGGCAGTCCCTGTACTTCCCGCCCACACACAAACAAACTCATGATTAGAAGTCTTGTAGGGCAAAACTGAGCTTTTAGCAACCAGACAGTGGATAAACACAAATTGTTTTGCCATTCTGTTTCCCTCTTTTGAAGTACGCCCCAGCGTCATATGAAAAACACCAGCAAACCGGGCAAACAGGTCTTGACATCCAGCCGGATTTGCCACTGTGATGTGCACAAGAGAGTCAGTGCAGTAGAGGTTGGTCTGGCTGGGGGGACAATAGAAGGCTGTAGGCATGGGTGTTAGTAATATCTGCTCGTGACTGAGTAGGCCTCCTTGAAGATTCAAGTCCCTGGCCCATCACATAGGCCATCATGTCAAGAGCATAACAACAACAACATCACCCCAAACCTAAGGCCTTTTGTCCCTGTCCTGGGAGAAAATGCACATCTCATTTATGCCCATTGAAATGTTGATTGCTGGCTGGCAGAAGGGAAAGAGTAAAATGCAGATTTAGCTTCTAGGGACTTCAGGCAGGGCAAATTTGACTTTTAAGAAGTCATCTTTCTAAATATTTATTACAAATGGGACTTCACTAGTGAATTGGCTTGTAATAAGTATTTTAAAAAGCCCAATAATTAAACTTGTAGCTGGTTCCTAAGCGGAGATAACGTTTATTTAAAATAATATTGAATTCCAATGCTTTCTTATGGAACAGCTTACCCTGCTACAGTGACAATAGCTTTGAGGTGCAAGTCACTATAAGCACATTTTTAACATTACCTTTACATGTCCTACTTTTAAATACCATGCACCCTACTTAATTGTCAGTGCGGCTTACTTTGGAGTGACTTATTAATGCTTAAATGGAGGGATTAGGCCTTTAAAGGGGTTTATTTTGACCGGTTGAATTTGCAATTTAAACCTGCACAGCTAGGCTACTTCCAGCAGGCCTGCAGTTATGTATACATCATTAGTATTGTTGATGGCACAATGGGTGCAGCAGTCTACTTGTGACATTTAACTTAAAAGCCCTAGGTACATCTTGATACCACATACTAGGGACTTATAGGTGAGTTAAATATGCCAATCAGGTATATACCAATTTCACTGTGTTAAAAGGAGGAGCACAATCACTTTACCACTGGCTAACAGTGTTAAAGTGCACAGAGTTCTATAGCCAGCAAAAATAAGGTTCTGTAAAAGGCAAAAAATAATTGATAACATCAGTGATCACATCACTGATGATATCATCCAGGGGACAGGACAGTTTTCTAGAAGGTTTTCAAACTAGGAAGTTTTGAGAAAGGTACAAGTATATTCAATTTTACTTACCATCTGTTGTACTAATGGGCTTATACATTTGCAACAAGCAGAGCATGAAGCATACCTCTAAAATCACTCACATTAATCATTTCACATTCTCCTTTTTACTAATATTGAGGTGGGTAAGAAATGCAATGGCTCTGCAGATATTAATGACATCAGCAACTTATTAAACCTTGAATGCTGTTCTAAAACAGCGTTTGGGTATTTACCGTAATGAGATGGGTCTGTTAAATACATCACCTGACTCATGAGATTAAGTCAATGGCTTCACTCCGAAAATTCAGCAAATTAAAAGGCATGTAGTACCAGGCCCTATGGACAACACTTGGTAGTGTGCAAAAATACCTTACGCATATTCCTGAAGTGAGCAAAATGGTGTTCACCATTTTAGCAATGCTTACAATCATACCTTATTAGAACTGTATGTAAGTGAGTCACACATACATTATACATTTTACCACAATGTATTTCCCAGAATTTTCAATGAAAGTTTAGAAATAAATATTTGTAGTGTATAAATCTCCAGTTGTTATGGAAATTGTCTATAGAACTATATGACACATCTTTGACGTCAGTATGCACACAGACATCGACAGGTGAATAATGTATTGTAAGGAGAAGACTTAGTTTTTTGCACATATTTTTAGTAACAGGCCTTTGAATTAAGGCACAACCAATTTGAAACATATGACTGCAACTTGCACTAGTTGCGCTCAGTCTCTACCTTGCTCCAATGAAGTACTGCTTGCAGTTACAACTTCACTGGTAGCTAAAGTGTGCACCATATAACTTTTGCTATGCTGAATGAGACTTGTTTCCAGTACTACACTGTTTCTACTTGCGAAGCAGTAGCTTGGATGATGTCTTCAGTGATGTGATCAGAGATGTCATCAATGATTCCTTTTGAGATATCATCAGTGATTGTAGGAAAGTGGAGAATTATTTAGTGATGCAGGTTAGGGTTCCATATGCAATGCTCTCGCAATACCTAAAAGATGGTCCTTGGATTCACAATAATAAATCCTTAGCTCAGTCTTGGTAGAGTGGTGAAGAGAAGTCAGGTTTTACTAGAGGAATATGTGTTAAGCATTTTAGAGTACCAACATGAACAATAAGTAATTGATACAACTCGAAAGAAATCAGACATCAATTTATAAACATAAAGCAGATTTTTATGTAAATTTAGACACCAATACAAAGTCAATCAGATAAGTACAACCGGAGTTATAGATTTTAGAAGCAAAAATAAATCAGTGCAAATCAATACTGCAAAACTTTAGCATTGAGGTCAATGGTAAAAAGCACTAGTGACAATCGGTCACTTGCAGGTCGAGTTGTGCGGAACCCACTCACTGGAGTTTAAGATAATGTGAGTCCCAGGACCAAGACAGTCAGTTCAATTTTACCTGGTTTGAAAAGCCGGGGTGCAGAGTTGTCCTGGCTTTCCTTGGTGCTCAAGCGGGAGCTGTGGAGGAGCTGGTTTTAATGCTTGGACGGTGCTGGCAGGGAAACAGGTGCAAAAAGTAGACAACAGGCCTACAACATTTTTATTTATTTATTGATCATTTGTATAGCACTTGGTTACCCCTTATCGGTGTGTCCCCGCGTTGGACTAGAGATCAGAGTCAAGGAGAGAGAAGCAAGGGCAAAAGACATCATACCTGATTAAATTGAATATGGTTGCTATACAGCCATGTTTTCAGTTTCTTCCTAAAATCAATTTCAGTGGGGGAGTCTCTGAGGACACTGGGAAGAGAATTCCATATTTTAGCTGCTATGTAGGCAAAAGATTTTGCTCCTATTCTCGCTTTCCTGATCTTGGGGATAGTTGCCAGATTCGCATTAGAAGATCTGAGGTTCCGGTTAGGTACATAAGTTTGGACCAATGAGTGAAGATAGCTGGGGCCTTGTTTATTTAGTATGCAACGGCATATGCATAGAGCTTTAAAGCTGATTTCTTTGAACACTGGAAGCCAGTGTAGCTGGTCTAGGGCGCTAGATGCTGAGGATCTTTTGGGAAGATTTAGAATCAATCTAGCTGCTGCATTTTGAACTTGTTGCAGTAATCTGAGATTCCCTTTAAAAGCACCCAGGTAAAGAACATTCCCATAGTCTAATTGGGAAGTAATTAGTGCGTGGACTATGGTTTTTCTAGATTTGGTAGGAATTAGGTCAGTGTCTTTAGGGTGCCAAAACATTTTCCGGCAGTTTTCCTGATATGGTCTTCAAAGGAGAGTTCTGACTCGTAAACTACTCCCAGATTCTTGACCTTTAGTTTAGGGGCTGGGGGTTTCCCCAGAGACACTGGCCACCAAGCTGATGTCCATATTGAGGGAGTTCTGCAAACCAGCAAAATCTCCGTTTTCTTGGCATTTAATTTTAGACAGTTGTTTGTCATACAAGAGGCTACGTCCGATAAGCAGGCCTTAAACCGATCGGCCACGATAGCGGTGGAATTGGACCGATTCACTACTCATTCGGTGTCATCGGCATACAACACCACTTGAAAATTATGACTTTTAATGATATCTGCCAGGGGTTTCATATACACATTAAACAAGGTAGGGCTCAAGATACAGCCCTGGGGGACTCCTTTAGTGGAGTGGAACAGGTCCAAAATACAAGATTTAAGGGTAACTTGGAATGATCGACCCCGCAAGAAGGAACTAAATGATTCCAGGGCCTTACCTCTGATTCCAAAATCCTGAAGCCTCAGGATCAATATGACATGCGACACCGTGTCGAAGGCTGCGCTCAGGTCGAGTAATATCAGGGCCAAGTTATGGCCCATGTCTGCGTTCTGTCTCAGTGTTTCCTCTGATAGGAGGAGGGCAGACTCTGTAGAATACATTGCCCTAAAACCGGATTGCATGGGGTCTAGTAACTCTTTGAACTCTAGGAAACTAGTAAGAAGGTTATTAGCGTGCTTCTCTAGTATTTTTTCCCCAAACGGAAGGAGGGAAGTAGGTCTCATGTTTTCTAGTATGGAAGGGTCAATGGAAAGATTTTTCCTAATAGGAATTACCTTAGCATGTTTCCAAGGTCTGGGCACAGTGCCAGACATGATGGATAGCCTCAGAAGTTCTTGTAGGAAGGGGGCGATCATGGTAATCCCCAACTGCAGAATTCTGGGTGGGGCTGGGTCTCTGGGGGAGCCCGATTTAATGGATGAAAAGATAGCACTAACTTCGGATATAGTAGGGTAAGGAAGATCCATTAAGTCACCTGGTTGTTCTCTAATCCTAACGGTGTCTTCTTTCCTGAAAGAATCTGGAAAGTTTTTGTAAATTTTGGTCACTTTGTCGGAGAAGAAAGTTGCGATGTTGTTGCACAATTTGCGCGAGGGAGAAATGTTAGCTGAGATTCGTTCAGAGTTTGTGAGTGATTTAAGCAAGGAAAATAATTCCTTGGTGGGATTTCTGGCTGAGTCGATCATCTGAGCATAGTACTCCTTTAGTTCTGATCTTATGCGCTTGTGGTAGATTTTAAGAGCCTCTTTAAGGCGGGTGCGGCCATTCGCGCTCAAGGCGTTTCCATTATTTTTTCATTGAAGCAAGTTGTTCATTAAACCAGGGTGCTGAAGGCGACGCTCTAACATTCTGTCTCAGGACCAGGGGCGCTAGGGTATCAATAGTTTTTGTCAACCATGCCTCATATTTTAATGTAAAAACAATTGATGGACAGAATGCAGAACAATGTCATACATTCACCCCAGTACAGAGATCTGGGCCTAAATCCATTGTTTTTTTGCTCACCATGCCATTCCAGTTTGGACCCAGCCATATGCAAATCAGGCTTGACCCTGTGCCCAGTGGGAACAGTCCAGCCCGAACTGCCAGGCCAGGTCCTCCCTGGACTAGAAACAAGCATCCTAGGACCGGTTTTGTGGTTTCACCCCTCATCAGCCACGATAGCTTGGCTCCAGTGGCATGGAGAGCATATTTTAATGTGGCATCCGTCATCTGGTCTTCTTGTTCGATGTTCGGTTTAGTATTTTCCACGGTGGCCTTAAATTTCTCAGGTGTTACTTTAGCCCAGTTCCTTCTTTGAACGGGCAGTGCTAAGGAATTATCCTGATGGCTGCTAAGTGGAACTGAGAAGGGGACCAAGAGGTGGTCTGTCCAAGGTAGTTTCACTGGGTCTTCCACTAGAATAGATTGGTAATTAGAAAAATAGGATCTAGCGTGTGGCCCTTCTCGTGCGACAGACCTACCACTAATCGAGATAGCTGGAGAGTTTCTAAGTCTTTAATAAGAGATAGGGCTGTCTGACAATCCTGATATTCTAGATTGAGATCCCCTAGTGTAATCAGTTTTTTATGCCTCAAATCCAGTGAGGTGGAATAATCCATCAGCTTAGAAATGAAAATCGTCGCAGGGCCCGGGGGTCGGTACAGCAATAGACCTATTAAATATTGATTGCTAAACAAGTTCACCGAGAACTGCGCCGCCTCACTATCAAGAGAATCTACCTCATTGAGAGAGCATCTCCAGATTTGCTCAAAGATAATTGCAAAACCACCCCCTCTTTGTCCTAGACGGTCGCATCTCACAATGCTATATCCCAGAGCCAAAGCATCCAGAATGTCCGGCTCAAAACATTCACCCACCCACGTTTCCAATAGAAAGAGTGCATCCGGGGCTTGCTCACTAAGTATGCTGTAAATTTCTGATTTGTGTTTAGGGAGGGAGTGACAGTTTAACATTAAACCTTTGAAAGAACTATTATGGGAACTTAGTTTTACATTCTGTCTGGTGCTATTAATCCTGCTCTGATCAATTGAGAAAGTACAATGGCTACATTGTGTTTTATCTTCACCTACCTAAAAGGCGCCTTTGTAGGCCTCTTGTATTGGGGGGCCAGGTTCCTAAGAGTATGCGATGAAAATTGCATCCAATGGATTTTAAAATGGCAAGGGGACAGGCCCCTGGCCCTGGACGGCAGCGAATGGGTGCAGACGGGCTAGCCTTTGGCGCGCCTTCAGTGCATCTGCACATCGGCCATATTCAAATAGACTCCTCAGAGGAGGCAGAGGGAATCCGGCCAATCAGGAAGAGAAGGGGCGGGGCCGACCACAGAGGGCGGGCACCACCCGGACGTCAGGAGACTAAGTCTCTCGAAAACAAAGCTCGTCAAGACCGTTAAGGCAGAGAAACGAGGGGGTTAAAAGGAGGGGAGCCAGGCAACTCCCAGCACCATAGGTGGTACAAGGAAATAAAATCAAGGAACAGAATGCCAGTACAGTATAAAACACAGGAGCCAGGCACCTCCCACACAGAGAGTGTGTTGGACACACAGCTGTGGTTAATTGAAGGTGCAGTTAAGTTCCCTTGTGTAGCAGCGTTGAGTAAAGGAGACGGTTGCCAGACTGGCCACCAACAAGCATTGTCATCAGTAAGGTCAGCAAAATGTTATTTCGACGTATGGAGTTCCAGGGAAAAACAGTTGCTGCTTGAAACTTGCTGGAGGTCAGGACTACATTCCCCACAATGCACTGGACCATCTACTTTTGTCCAATCCCTCGGAGGGCCCAATGGCCAGCGATTCTTTGGTTCCGGTACAGTATTTTTACCTGCAGAGTGCAGGGGACTAGTGACACTAGTCAAAGGAAGTTTGGAGTTGCCTTTGGCTCTCAAAGGAGTCCCTTTGTCTGGTGGAACCATTCTTTGGTCTGGGACAAGTCGCAGTCATGCAGTGTCAGCATGGTTGCCACGGGTGCAGAGTATCACACCTTTGTTTTGTGCAGGTCCTGTTTTAGCAGACTCTGGTCTCTTCTGTGTCCACTGTTATAAGTCAGATCAGAACTAAGGTTCAGGTGCCATCGGTGCCCCTTAAATCCTAGATTTAAGGGTGTTAGGGGTGTGGGTGCAAGTGGCCAATGGGCTACTAGCCCCTCCTTTGGGAGGCAGTCTGGTTGCATATGACAGGCGGTGTAAGCTTTGAAGCTCACCGCTCTGCTGTGTCATTTTACTACAATCAAACAACAAGAGAGAGAGGTAAAGAAAAAATGGAACCACTCTTAGTCCCCCAAATAGATTAGCGAATTAACAACAGAAGAATGAAACCGAAATGAATGAAGAGCTTGCAAGAGGAGTCACTCTTGTTTATAAAAGTACCCTCACTCACCAACCTATTTGGTGACATGCTTCACCATTGGGTTCCCACCAGAGAGGCCAAGTGCCTCTCTGGTGTGCTACGAGGCCTGATTACAGTGGAGCGGGTTTTTTTGATTTTTTGTGGAAGTTCAGGAGGTGATGGTGCAAACAAGGTTAAAATTGCCTTTACTTGTCCTATAGTATTTAATAGTGGAGAAGTAAGGCAAGAATAAAAAATTAGTGAGGTGGATGTTTTAAAAACTGGATAAATTGACCAGTCACATCCCAAAGTGATAATGAAGTGTGGTCTACATGTTTCAGCCTCCTAACGCCCGTAGCGAGGCTTTCTTCAGGACCAAGTGTCACGGCGGTATGCACACCCTAAGGTGCACCCTGACCTGTGACATAGAAACCGCGCAACTCACGGTTACTGGGGAGCCTTCAAAATTCTAGAAAGCAACGTGACTCTGAAAGACAAAACACATAGAAAGACAAACATGCCATATTACAGGTTTTGTACATATAAACAGTATTAGAGCCATGGTGTGGGTGATAAAACTCGTGCTGCAAATGCGTGCTCTTCGAAGTGCAGCCATAAATAGTACTTTCTAACCTATGGTGGTTGTGATATAATAAGTGCCTGGATGTTTTAGCACTTACTGCGATTGAGTCACACGTGACCTGGCAAAAATCCAGGTAAACGGTCTAATTATGCCGGTATCGTAGTGCCAAAAGCATTTCTAATCCTGCATGCCAACTCTGGCAATTGCACGATAAAATGATAGTTAAAAATAAAGTGAACATGACTATAAAAAATTAGCAACACGCGATTGTGTGGCTAGTGGCATCAAAAACGTTTATGCAAAAACGGGAAAGGCCAGGCTTACATAAGATGGTAGATACCCTTACGTCATGGATCCTAGCGGGGGACGGTGGCTTGTAGTCACACGCTACGGAAATGGAGATAACCCATAGTTACAAAAAGATCTTAAAGTTACCTTAGGCTTCTTGAAACAAAATACGGGTACTCACTACTCCAAAGCCAGACGCCCGTATGGCACCTGGATCTTCCCGACAACAGGACCCCGAGGATAATGGAGTCCTGCCCCGGGCAGTTTTAAATACATTTGGAGCCGTAGAAACCACAGACGCGGGTAAATGACGGTGGGACGTACGCACGTACGTCTGTATCCATCCGACGTCAGGATACACACACGCCCTAAGAGAACTGACCCTGTTTCCAATCCATCCGTGCTTAACGTATGGGGCCTACCTAGTGTCATGGGTCATTTTCCCTGTGGCAACTGCAGTGTCTGCCACCTGACCTCCCCTACAAAAACCTTGGAGCTCGAACCGAATAAAACATGGACGCAGAGGTCCCATACCAACTGCAATTCAGCTAACGTGGTATATCTGATCACGTGCCCCTGTGACTTGCGTTACGTGGGGATGACCACCAGGAAAATCAAGCACCGCATATGCAAACACCGGAGCAACATCCGTTGCAAGAAAAGCACTACGAAAATGGTGGAACATTTTCTGCAGGTGAATCACACCAGTAATGGTCTACAATGGACAGTTATTGAGCAGATCAACCCAGGTACCAACACCCAAGGAGTACTGTTTGAGAAAGAACAACGTTGGGTTTACCATCTTTCAACATACAAACAGGGACTCAATGACAACATCCCATGGGGTTCTGTTCTAAAACGATAGCCTTTACACCATACCATACTGTAGTTCTGTAATGGTCTTAGCAATTTTTATATGGTTTCTGCCCCCCGTGATTTTGTCTAGGAGGGTTTGTGTATTTGCCTGCTTATAGGTATCCTGCAGGTTCAGATGACACCAATGTACTTGAGTAAGCGAGTAAATCACCATCAGCGCAGCAAGCAAGTAAATCACCTTCAGCGCAGTTTGCCTCTACTACACTCAACTAATATTTGCCTGCCTATTTTATTTAGGAACCACCTCCCTTTGACAGGCTAGCTGCACCGTCATTGGCGCGCTTGTGCTGTGATTCTGGTTATTCAATGACTCATTATGCCCATTACTGCTAGTTTAGCACTACCAGTTTATTCACTAAACTTGCGACTATTACACTGCACCAGCAGTTTTCGTTATTAGTATGATATGGTTCTGACCTTCGTACAAGTTCCACATAACAGCGTGGACCGATTTCCTTTATGGATCACATTTGGACTCCATTTGCAATAAAGCTTTTCAACTGAATAGACAGCCGCGCTACTTCGGTTAGCGTTACACTCTTTGCCTGACGTCGGATAGATACAGACGTACGTGCGTACGTCCCACCGTCATTTACCCGCGTCTGTGGTTTCTACGGCTCCATATATATTTGAAACTACCCGGGGCAGGACTCCATTATCCTCGGGGTCCTGTTGTCGGGAAGATCCAGGTGCCATACGGGCGTCTGGCTTTGGAGTAGTGAGTACCCGTATTTTGTTTCAAGAAGCCTAAGGTAACTTTAAGATCTTTTTGTAACTATGGGTTATCTCCATTTCCGTAGCGTGTGACTACAAGCCACCGTCCCCCGCTAGGATCCATGACGTAAGGGTATCTACCATGTTATGTAAGCCTGGCCTTTCCCGTTTTTGCATAAACGTTTTTGATGCCACTAGCCACACGATCGCGTGTCGCTAATTTTTTATAGTCATGTTCACTTTATTTTTAACTATCATTTTATCGTGTAATTGCCAGAGTTGGCATGCAGGATTAGAAATGCTTTTGGCACTACAATACCGGCATAATTAGACCGTTTACCTGGATTTTTTCCAGATCACGTGTGACTCAATCGCAGTAAGTGCTAAAACATCCAGGCACTTATTATATCACAACCACTAAAGGTTAGAAAGTACTACTTATGGCTGCACTTCGAAGAGCACGCATTTGCAGCACGAGTTTTATCACCCACACCATGGCTCTAATACTGTTTATATGTACAAAACCTGTAATATGGCATGTTTGTCTTTCTATGTGTTTTGTCTTTCAGAGTCACGTTGCTTTCTAGAATTTTGAAGGCTCCCCAGTAACCGTGAGTTGTGCGGTTTCTATGTCACAGGTCTGGGTGCACCTTAGGGTGTGCATACCGCCGGGACACTTGGTCCTGAAGAAAGCCTCGCTACGGGCGTTAGGTGGCTGAAACATGTAGACCACACTTCATTATCACTTTGGGATGTGACTGGTCAATTTATCCAGTTTTTAAAACATCCACCTCACTAATTTTTTATTCTTGCCTTACTTCTCCACTATTAAATGCTATAGGACAAGTAAAGGCAATTTTAACCTTGTTTGCACCATCACCTCCTGCACTTCCACACATTGTTTTTTAAAAACGCTCTGCTGTAATCAGGTGTCGTAGCACACCAGAGAGGCACTCGGCCTCTCTGGTGGGAACCCAATGATGAAGCATGTCACCAACTAGGTTGGTGAGTGAGGGTTCTTTTATAAACAAGAGTGACTCCTCTTGCAAGCTCTTCATTCATTTCGGTTTCATTTTTCTGTTTTTGTGTCATTTTACGAGCCATAATGTCGGGGAGGGGGGGTGTCACCTCCTTCCATCCAGGCCATTGTTTCTGACTTCTGGGAGAGTTCCCACCTCCTGGCAGGGGGTTAGATTTCTCTCTTGGCGGCAGCAGCTGCGTCCTGCCAGCCAGAGCATAGCTAAGGCTGGGGCAACCAGGTGGGAAACCTCTAAGGTAGCCCCTTGGATGCATGCCACATTGACCTTGACATGACAATCATGTCAGTGGTGATAAGGCACGTTGTTTGATACCAAACACAACATGTTTCCTTGGTACCAAATGGAGCCAGCCTATGTTATCCTATGGACTGCTGATCACTTATAGTAGCCCTTAATGGAAAAAGCTATTATAGGGACATATGAGCTTGCACTTATATGTCAACGTCTTTAATATAATGTACCCTGCCTCTTGAGTTCGGGAGACCTTCCTTAGGGGTGACTGGCATATATTAAAAATAATGCTTTGACCTTGCCACACTTGGTGAGGGCAAAGGTCAAGTTTGAGTAGTTTGCACTGCTCTTGCAATCTGCAATGAAAAGATTCCCCGGGATGCACATTGTCTTATCCAAAGATAAACAATCCATAATAATTGACTTTGTAAAATTGGTCTCATCTTTAGCCCAGATGGACCTCCATAGCAGCAGCGGGCGCAGTGAGATCAAATCTGCTAGATACTGTAATCCTACTTCCCAATGTATTATCTCAGTGGAGGCTGAGGGAGGTAGACTTAAAAGACGATTTAAAAAGGAGTTTTCTTCACGCTGCAGAGCCTGACTGCAATGATAGCCCCACAACCCTGCACCATACATGGCGGAGACTACAGATCAAGCCTTATATATAGCTAACATATCCTTAATTGGGCGATGGCCTAATTTTGTCGCAACCCTAAAAACACCATATGCACTCCTGTTCATCTTAGATCCGACATTGGCTATTTCATATGACCAAATCCCACTACCTGATAAGGTTACTCCCAGGTAGCAAAACGTGTCGACAGTGTCTACAGGAGTATTATCAATGTAAAAGGTTTTTCATTTCTTTCATTTAGACCCGCATATCATAGCATATGTCTGTGTTTTATTGATTACCAATTTCCTTGCGGTGATAAAATCCCCAAAGCTGTTAATTAATCGCTGTAGGCCGACCGGGATCCTGGATAGTAACAAAGCATCATCCACATAGAGCAGCACTGGGTTGGGGCTCCCAGAGATTTGTGGGGCATCAGCTTGTACCATTTGCAGAACCTTGTCCACCTTGTTGATAAACAATGAGAAGAGTAGCGGGGCATTTCACATCAAAGTTTGAGTGCATTCGCCCCCTGGCCCATATCGCACTTTACTTGATAGAATCTCATAGAGCCTTGCAAGAAAACATATAATAGGTTTAGGTGCACCAAGGCTAAGCAGAGTCGGCAAAATAATCGAGTGGTCAACAAGGTCAAATGCACTGCTAAGATCTGCAAAGCATAGGTACAATCTCCCTTCTTTGGCACAGGTATATTTGCCTATTAGTAAATCCAAGTTTATACATTGTTGTATAGTCCCCACCCCTTTCCTGATGTGTTATTGTACTGGGGAAGGTATCACATTTTCGTTTGTCCACTCTTCTAATCTCATTAAAAGGACTTTACTCATCACTTGAATTGAAGAGTCTAGGACCGATATTGGATTATAGTTTTTTGCTTCTGACCCATTACCCTTCTTATATATGGGGATAATAACTGACTTACCCCATGAAGGGGGAATACGCTCTGTCACTGCTGTATTGAATACCCTACTGAGAATTGGACCCCACAAATCGGTTGCTGCTTTGTAAACGTCTACTGGGACCCCGTGGGGGCCCGGGGCTTTCCCCCGTACTTTCCTTCAAACTCATCTGTACCTCTTCAATTGTGATGTTCAACTGTAGGGTGGGCCAGTTACTTTGTGTTTTGCTCAGTGTGCTCCCCGCTTCCTGATCAGATGAATTAAAAATACTTGAAAAGTGGGCTACCCAAGCTTCGCATGTAACATGAGATAAAAGCTCTGGGGAAGAATCACTATTTAGAAAAGGTGAGTTAACTGTTTTCCAGAACAGTTTGTTGTTAGCAGTTTTTTGCAGCCACAGACAGCTTGTCCCATGCTGTCTCCTGTGATTCCTTTTTTCTGGCCAAAAGGACTATTTTATAACTGAACCGAAGGGTTTTGATCAAAACATTGTCTCTGGGTTGACAATGTAGGGCCTGTTTCAATTGATTAGAAGCTAATGTACACCTGTGGGCAAACCAACCTCTGCGTTGTCTGTGTCTTGCCTGATAGGGTTGGGTCAATATCCCATTAATTACTGCATTTATCTTGGTAAAATTAATTAACAATTGAGTGGAGCTAACATCATCATTAATACAATAGAAAATCTCTTCGCCACACTTTAAGACAATTTTGTGTAAAGTTTTTGTTTGATCCACTCCATTCCATTTAATACGTACCCCGTTAGGTCTTGTAGCGGCAATGTTAACTATGGTACTCGGGAGGGTTACAACCTTTCTTCCCCAGAAAAGATTGTCAATATAATACAATTATGGTCGCTCAACGCAAGCTGAGCTACCCTCAGAGTATAGCACAGATTGCTAACATTAGTAGAAATCAACACATGGTCGATGATAGATGAAGCATTCCTGCCTATAAAGGTCGGACTCTGCTCTCCATTATTGTAGCGGGCACATTGTAACAGCTCTAAGTCATACTTGGTAATCATTAAGTTCAGGGCTCCACCGTACTCAATATGTGGGAAGTGTATAGAATCGTCCCCTTCATGGTTGGTTACCCCACATACCAGAGTAGCAGACAAAGGGCAGGCATGGATATTAAAATCCCCAGCCCACATGGGGCAATACTCTTATTGATAAAACTTAATAGGGTATCTAACCCATTATGCAGCTCTGAGACTACTTTACCACCGGTTGAATCAAAAACATTATTTTAGAAATTGACCAAAACCAGATCCCTTCCTCCTTTAGAGGCCAATCACATTATTTGTGAATGCACCCCAATCGTGACAACTCTCTTTACATTTACCAGCAACTTATTTGATACAAGAATCAAAACTCCCGCTTTCGCCCTTCCAGCAGAGGTTGGTACTGCCTGCAGACGGTGAGAAGAGAATCCTTCAAAATAAACAGGCGCAGTGCACCAAGTCTCTTGTAAACAAATGACATCAAGTTCATTAACCCCTTCTGTGCTCATGAGGGAATGGTTTCGTCATGAGCACAAGTTCTAGTGTGCTCATGACGGAACCATTCCCCACAAGCACCGAAACTGAGAAACTGAAACTAGTTTCAGTTTCTCAGTTTCGGTGCTTGTGGGGCTATCTCAGCCCCCCGAGCACCGAAAAAGATGGAAGAGGTATCGTTGGAAAGGGGAGAATCTCCCCTTTCCAATGGTACCCTTAACTAGTGGATCCCTGCTTGTGGATCACCCCAGGAGGGCGATCCCCAAGCAGGGATCCACCCACTAGCGCCAGGGAGGGGGGAGCGGCCCCTTGGGCAAGGGCCTTTTCTCCCCCATATTTGTTTAGCCGCAACAGACTTTCTGCCCGACCTGGGGTCAGATGGGGGCAGTAGCCCCCAATCTGCCCCCCGGGGGGGCGGAAAGGCCACTAGAAACCAGGGATTATTTTGTTTATTGACGTTGGGGTGGGGGCTGCCCAAAAAGGGCATGGCAATGCCCCCACCCCTCCCCAGAGAAATGTAAGTCTTTCCACCCCCCCTGGGGGGCAGATGGGGGCAGTAGCCCCCAATATGCCCCCCCGGGGGGCAGAAAGCCCACTAGGAACCAGGGATTTTTTTTTATTGACGTTGGGGTGGGGGCTGCCCAAAAAGGGCATGTCAATGTCCCCACCCCCCCAGAGAAATGTCAGTCTTTCTGCCCCCCCCGGGGGGCAGAAAGCCCACTAGAAACCAGGGATTATTTTTTTTTTATTGACGTTGGGGTGCGGGCTGCCCAAAAAGGGCATGGCAATGCCCCCAACCCCCCCAGAGAAATGTAAGTCTTTCTGCCCCCCCGGGGGGTAGAAAGCCCACTAGGAACCAGGGATTTTTTTTTATTGACATTGGGGTGGGGGCTGCCCAAAAAGGGCATGGCAATGCCCCCACCGCCCCAGAGAAATGTCAGTCTTTCTGCCCCCCTGGGGGGCAGATGGGGCAGAAGCCCCCAATCTGCCCCCCTGGGGGGGGCGGAAAGTCCACTAGAAACCAGGGATTCTTTTTTTTATTGACATTGGGGTGGGAGCTGCCCAAAAAGGGCATGGCAATGCCCCCCCCAGAGAAATGTAAGTCTTTCTGGCCCCCCGGGGGGGGGGGTAGAAAGCCCACTAGGAACCAGGGATTTTTTTTAATTGACGTTGGGGTGGGGGTTGCCCAAAAAGGGCATGGCAATGCCCCCCCCCAGAGAAATGTCAGTCTTTCTGCCCCCCTTGTGTGGGTGTCCAATGCAGAATTGGCTACAAACGTATTTTAAAAAAAATGTAGCGCTTAGAATTCCCAGTGCTATACCCTTATTCGCTATGTTTTGGGCTCTTCCTAGTCACAGGCCCTTGCCCCACCCACACAAGTGAGGTATCATTTTACTCGGGAGACTGAGAGAAATGCTGTGGGGTAGGACATTTGGGCCGGCACGGTAATTCCACTCAAAAATATGTGGAAAATGTGTTTTTTTCAGCTAAATTTGAGGTTTGCAGGGCATTCTGGGTAGGAAAACGTTGGGGTACCCACACAAGCCATACCTCGCTGGACTCCCCCAGGTGTCTAGTTTTCAGAAATGTATGGGTTTGGTAGGTTTCCCTAGATGGCGGCAAGCCCGTGGCCAAAACCCCAGGTGCCCCCCCAAACCAGGTAGTTTTGTTATAGGTAATTTTGATGTCTCCTCAATAAGTTTTGGGCCCTTGCCTGTCACGGGTACTTGACCCACCCATGTGAGTGAGGTATCATTTTTATCGGGAGACCTGGGGGGAACGCTGGGTGGTAGGACATTTTTGGATCCACGTAGATTCCAGAACTTTCCCACACAGAAATTTGAGAAAAAAAGTGATTTTTTCAGTTAAATTTGAGGTTTGCAGGGTATTCTGGGTAGGAAAATGTTGGGAGACCCATGCAAGCCATACCTCACTGGACTCCCCCAGGTGTCTAGTTTTCAGAAATGTGTGGGTATGGTAGGTTTCCCAAGAAGGCCGCCGAGCCCGGGGCCAAAAACCCAGTTGACCCCCTTTGCAAAACCAGGTTGTTTTGTGATAGGTCATTTTGATGTCTCCTCAATACGTTTTGGGCCCTTGCCTGTCGCGGGTACTTGACCCACCCACGCGAGTGAGGTACCATTTTCATCGGGAGACCTGGGGGAATGCAGGGTGGGAGGAAATTTGTGGATCCACGTAGATTCCAGAACTTACCCACACAGAAATTTAAGAAAAAAGTGATTTTTTCATCAAAATTTGAGGTTTGCAGGGGATTCTGGGTAGAGAAACGTTGGTGGATCCATGCAAGCCATACCTTCCTAGACTCCTCCGGGTCTCTAGTTTTCAGAAATGTGTGGGTTTGGTAGGTTTCCCTAGATGGCCGCCAAGCCCGGGACCAAAAACTCATGTGACCCCCCTTGCAAAACCAGGTCATTTTCGGATACATAGGGGGCATCTGAGTTTTTGGTCCCAGAGTCGGCAGCCATCTAGGGAAACCTACCAAACCCACACATTTCTGAAAACTAGAGACCCAGGGGAGTCCAGGGAGGTATGGCTTGCATGGGTCTCCCAACGTTTTCCTACCCAGAATCCCCTGCAAACCTCAAATTTTGATTAAAAAATCACTTTTTCTCAAATTTCTGTGTGGGTAAGTTCTGGAATCTATGTGGATCCACAAATTTCCTACCACCCAGCGTTCCCCAGGTCTCCGAGAAAAATGGTACCTCACTTGTGTGGGTGGGTCAAGTACCCGCGACAGGCAAGGGCCCAAAACCTATTGAGGCGACTTCAAATGAACTATCACAAAACAACCTGGTTTTGCAAGAAGTCACCTGGGTTTTGGCCCCAGGCTCAGTGGCCATCTTGGAAAACTACCAAACCCACACATTTCTGAAAACTAGAGACCCGGGGGAGTCCAGCGAGGTATGGCTTGTGTGGGTCCCCCAACGTTTTCCTACCAGAATGCCCTGCAAACCTCAAATTTAGCTGAAAAAAATCCCTTTTTTCTCACATTTCTGTGTGGGAAAGTTCTGGAATCCACGCAGATTCCAGAACTTTCCACCACAGAAATGTGAGGAAATCGTGGTTTTTTTGACAATTTTTTAGGTTTGCAAGGGATTCTGGGTAACAGAACCTGGTGAGAGCCAGTCAAGTCACCCCATCCTCGATTTCCCTGGGTGTCTAGTTTTCAGAAATGTATAGGTTTGCTAGGTTTCCCTAGGTGCCGGCAGAGCTAGGGTTCAAAAACTACAGCTAGGCACTTTGCAAACAAAGGGTCATTTTTCACTGTGAAAAAGTGGTGTGTCCACATAGCGTTTTGCGCCGTTTCCTGTCGCGGGCACTAGGCCTACCCACACAAGTGAGGTACCATTTTTCTCAGAAGACTTTGGGGAACTCGGGGTGTGTGGAATTTTGTGCATCCACGCAGATTCCAGAACTTTCCACCACAGAAATGTGAGGACAATGTGTTTTTTTGGACAATTGTTTAGGTTTGCAAGGGATTCTGGGTAACAGAACCTGGTGAGAGCCAGTCAAGTCACCCCATCCTGGATTACCCTGTGTGTCTAGTTTTAAAAAATGTATAGGTTGCTAGGTTTCCCTAGGTGCCGGCAGAGCTAGGGTTCAAAAACTACAGCTAGGCACTTTGCAAAAAAAGGGTAATTTTTCACTGTGAAAATGTGGTGTGTCCACGTTGCGTTTTGCGCCGTTTCCTTTCGCGGGCACTAGGCCTCCCCACACAAGTGAGGTACCATTTTTCTCTGAAGATTTTGGGGAACGCGGGGTGGGTGGAATTTTGTGGATCCACGCAGATTCGAGAACTTTCCACCACAGAAATGTGAGGAAAATGTGTTTTTTTGACAATTTCTTAGGTTTGCAAGGGATTCTGGGTAACAGAATCTGGTGAGAGCCAGTCAAGTCACCCCATCCTGGATTCCCCTGGGTGTCTAGTTTTCAAAAATGTATAGGTTTGCTAGGTTTCCCTAGTTGCCGGCAGAGCTAGGGTTCACAAACTACAGCCAAGCACTTTGCAAAAAAAGGGTCATTTTTCACTGTGAAAATGTGGTGTGTCCACGTTGCGTTTTGCGCCGTTTCCTGTTGCGGGCAGTAGGCCTACCCACACAAGTGAGGTACCATTTTTCTCGCAAGACTTTGGGGAACGCGGGGTGGGTGGAATTTTGTGGATCCACGTAGATTCCAGAACTTTCCACCACAGAAATGTGAGGGAAATGTGTTTTTTTGACAATTTCTTAGGTTTGCAAGGGATTCTGGGTAACAGAATCTGGTGAGAGCCAGTCAAGTCACCCCATCCTGGATTCCCCTGGGTGTCTAGTTTTCAAAAATGTATAGGTTTGCTAGGTTTCCCTAGGTGCCGGCAGAGCTAGGGTTCACAAACTACAGCCAAGCACTTTGCAAAAAAAGGGTCATTTTTCACTGTGAAAATGTGGTGTGTCCACGTTGCGTTTTGCGCCGTTTCCTGTTACGGGCACTAGGTCTACCCACACAAGTGAGGTACCATTTTTCTCTGAAGACTTTGGGGAACGTGGGGCAGGTGGAATTTTGTGGATCCACGCAGATTCCAGAACTTTCCACCACAGAAATGTGAGGAAAATGTGTTTTTTTGACAATTTCTTAGGATTGCAAGGGATTCTGGGTAACAGAACCTGGTGAGAGGCAGTCAAGTCACCCCATCCTGGATTCCCCTGGGTGTCTAGTTTTCAAAAATGTATAGGTTTGCTAGGTTTCCCTAGGTTCCGGCAGAGCTAGGGTTCAAAAACTACAGCTAGGCACTTTGAAAAAAAAGGGTCATTTTTCACTGTGAAAAAGTGGTGTGTCCACATTGCGTTTTGCGCCGTTTCCTGTCACGGGCACTAGGCCTACCCACACAAGTGAGGTACCATTTTTCTCAGAAGACTTTGGGGAACTCGGGGTGTTTGGAATTTTGTGCATCCACGCAGATTCCAGAACTTTCCACCACAGAAATGTGAGGAAAATGTGTTTTTTTGGACAATTGTTTAGGTTTGCAAGGCATTCTGGGTAACAGAACCTGGTGAGAGCCAGTCAAGTCACCCCATCCTGGATTCCCCTGGGTGTCTAGTTTTAAAAAATGTATAGGTTTGCTAGGTTTCCCTTAGGTGCCGGCAGAGCTAGGGTTCACAAACTACAGCCAAGCACTTTGCAAAAAAAGGGTCATTTTTCACTGTGAAAATGTGGTGTGTCCACGTTGCCTTTTGCGCCGTTTCCTGTTGCGGGCACTAGGCCTACCCACACAAGTGAGGTACCATTTTTCTCGTAAGACTTTGGGGAACGCGGGGTGGGTGGAATTTAGTGGATCCACGTAGATTCCAGAACTTTCCACCACAGAAATGTGAGGAAAATGTGTTTTTTTGACAATTTCTTAGGTTTGCAAGGGATTCTGGGTAACAGAATCTGGTGAGAGCCAGTCAAGTCACCCCATCCTGGATTCCCCTGGGTGTCTAGTTTTCAAAAATGTATAGGTTTTCTAGGTTTCCCTAGGTGCCGGCAGAGCTAGGGTTCACAAACTACAACCAAGCACTTTGCAAAAAAAGGGTCATTTTTCACTGTGAAAATGTGGTGTGTCCACGTTGCGTTTTGCGCCGTTTCCTGTTGCGGGCACTAGGCCTACCCACACAAGTGAGGTACCATTTTTCTCGGAAGACTTTGGGGAATGCGATGTGGGTGGAATTTTGTGGATCCACGCAGATTCCAGAACTTTCCACCACAGAAATGTGAGCAAAACGTGTTTTTTTTGACAATTGTTTAGGTTTGCAAGGGATTCTGGGTAACAGAACCTGGTGAGAGCCAGTCAAGTCACCCCATCCTCGATTTCCCTGGGTGTCTAGTTTTCAGAAATGTATAGGTTTGCTAGGTTTCCCTAGGTGCCGGCAGAGCTAGGGTTAAAAAACTACAGCTAGGCACTTTGCAAAAATAGGGTCATTTTTCTCTGTGAAAAAGTGGTGTGTCCACATTGCGTTTTGCGCCGTTTCCTGTCGCGGGCACTAGGCCTACCCACACAAGTGAGGTACCATTTTTCTCGTAAGACTTTGGGGAACGCGGTGTGCATGGAATTTTGTGGATCCACGTAGATTCCAGAACTTTCCACCACAGAAATGTGAGGAAAATGTGTTTTTTTGGACAATTGTTTTGGTTTGTAAGGGATTCTGGGTAACAGAACCTGGTGAGAGCCAGTCAAGTCACCCCATCCTCGATTTCCCTGGGTGTCTAGTTTTCAAAAATGTATAGGTTTGCTAGGTTTCCCTAGGTGCCGGCAGAGCTAGGGTTCACAAACTACAGCCAAGCACTTTGCAAAAAAAGGGTCATTTTCACTGTGAAAATGTGGTGTGTCCACGTTGCGTTTTGCGCCGTTTCCTCTTACGGGCACTAGGTCTACCCACACAAGTGAGGTACCATTGTTCTCGGAAGACTTTGGGGAACGCGGGGCGGGTGGAATTTTGTGGATCCACGCAGATTCCAGAACTTTCCACCACAGAAATGTGAGGAAAATGTGTTTTTTTGACAATTGTTTAGGTTTGCAAGGGATTCTGGGTAACAGAACCTGGTGAGAGGCAGTCAAGTCACCCCATCCTGGATTCCCCTGGGCGTCTAGTTTTCAAAAATGTATAGGTTTGCTAGGTTTCCCTAGGTGCCGGCAGAGCTAGGGTTCAAAAACTACAGCTAGGCACTTTGAAAAAAAAGGGTCATTTTTCACTGTGAAAAAGTGGTGTGTCCACATTGCGTTTTGCGCCGTTTCCTGTCGCGGGCACTAGGCCTACCCACACAAGTGAGGTACCAATTTTCTCAGAAGACTTTGGGGAACTCGGGGTGTTTGGAATTTTGTGCATCCACGCAGATTCCAGAACTTTCCACCACAGAAATGTGAGGAAAATGTGTTTTTTTGGACAATTGTTTAGGTTTGCAAGGGATTCTGGGTAACAGAACCTGGTGAGAGCCAGTCAAGTCACCCCATCCTGGATTCCCCTGGGTGTCTAGTTTTAAAAAATGTATAGGTTTGCTAGGTTTCCCTAGGTGCCGGCAGAGCTAGGGTTCACAAACTACAGCCAAGCACTTTGCAAAAAAAGGGTCATTTTTCACTGTGAAAATGTGGTGTGTCCATGTTGCGTTTTGCGCCGTTTCCTGTTGCGGGCACTAGGACTACCCACACAAGTGAGGTACCATTTTTCTCGTAAGACTTTGGGGAACGCGGGGTGGGTGGAATTTAGTGGATCCACGTAGATTCCAGAACTTTCCACCACAGAAATGTGAGGAAAATGTGTTTTTTTGACAATTTCTTAGGTTTGCAAGGGATTCTGGGTAACAGAATCTGGTGAGAGCCAGTCAAGTCACCCCATCCTGGATTCCCTGGGTGTCTAGTTTTCAAAAATGTATAGGTTTTCTAGGTTTCCCTAGGTGCCGGCAGAGCTAGGGTTCACAAACTACAGCCAAGCACTTTGCAAAAAAGGGTCATTTTTCACTGTGAAAATGTGGTGTGTCCACGTTGCGTTTTGCACCGTTTCCTGTCGCGGGCACTAGGCCTACCCACACAAGTGAGGTACCATTTTTCTTGGAAGACTTTGGAGAATGCGAGGTGGGTGGAATTTTGTGGATCCACGCAGATTCCAGAACTTTCCACCACAGAAATGTGAGCAAAACGTGTTTTTTTTGACAATTTTTTAGGTTTGCAAGGGATTCTGGGTAACAGAACCTGGTGAGAGCCAGTCAAGTCACCCCATCCTCGATTTCCCTGGGTGTCTAGTTTTCAGAAATGTATAGGTTTGCTAGGTTTCCCTAGGTGCCGGCAGAGCTAGGGTTAAAAAACTACAGCTAGGCACTTTGCAAAAATAGGGTCATTTTTCTCTGTGAAAAAGTGGTGTGTCCACATTGCGTTTTGCGCCGTTTCCTGTCGCGGGCACTAGGCCTACCCACACAAGTGAGGTACCATTTTTCTCGTAAGACTTTGGGGAACGCGGGGTGGGTGGAATTTTGTGGATCCACATAGATTCCAGAACTTTCCACCACAGAAATGTGAGGAAAATGTGTTTTTTTGGACAATTTTTTTGGTTTGTAAGGGATTTTGGGTAACAGAACCTGGTGAGAGCCAGTCAAGTCACCCCATCCTCGATTTCCCTGGGTGTCTAGTTTTCAAAAATGTATAGGTTTGCTAGGTTTCCCTAGGTGCCGGCAGAGCTAGGGTTCACAAACTACAGCCAAGCACTTTGCAAAAAAAGGGTCATTTTTCACTGTGAAAATGTGGTGTGTCCACGTTGCGTTTTGCGCCGTTTCCTGTTACGGGCACTAGGTCTACCCACACAAGTGAGGTACCATTGTTCTCGGAAGACTTTGGGGAACGCGGGGCGGGTGGAATTTTGTGGATCCACGCAGATTCCAGAACTTTCCACCACAGAAATGTGAGGAAAATGTGGTTTTTTGACAATTTTTTAGGTTTGCAAGGGATTCTGGGTAACAGAACCTGGTGAGAGGCAGTCAAGTCACCGCATCCTGGATTCCCCTGGGTGTCTAGTTTTCAAAAATGTATAGGTTTGCTAGGTTTCCCTAGGTGCCGGCAGAGCTAGGGTTCAAAAACTACAGCTAGGCACTTTGAAAAAAAGGGTCATTTTTCACTGTGAAAAAGTGGTGTGTCCACATTGCGTTTTGCGCCGTTTCCTGTCGCGGGCACTAGGCCTACCCACACAAGTGAGGTACCATTTTTCTCAGAAGACTTTGGGGAACTCGGGGTGTTTGGAATTTTGTGCATCCACGCAGATTCCAGAACTTTCCACCACAGAAATGTGAGGAAAATGTGTTTTTTGGACAATTGTTTAGGTTTGCAAGGGATTCTGGGTAACAGAATCTGGTGAGAGCCAGTCAAGTCACCCCATCCTGGATTCCCCTGGGTGTCTAGTTTTCAAAAATGTATAGGTTTTCTAGGTTTCCCTAGGTGCCGGCAGAGCTAGGGTTCACAAACTACAGCCAAGCACTTTGCAAAAAAAGGGTCATTTTTCACTGTGAAAATGTGGTGTGTCCACGTTGCGTTTTGCGCCGTTTCCTGTCGCGGGCACTAGGCCTACCCACACAAGTGAGGTACCATTTTTCTCGGAAGACTTTGGGGAATGCGAGGTGGGTGGAATTTTGTGGATCCACGCAGATTCCAGAACTTTCCACCACAGAAATGTGAGGAAAACGTGTTTTTTTGGACATTTATTTAGGTTTGCAAGGGATTCTGGGTAACAGAACCTGGTGAGAGCCAGTCAAGTCACCCCATCCTCGATTTCCCTGGATGTCTAGTTTTCAGAAATGTATAGGTTTGCTAGGTTTCCCTAGGTGCCGGCAGAGCTAGGGTTAAAAAACTACAGCTAGGCACTTTGCAAAAATAGGGTCATTTTTCTCTGTGAAAAAGTGGTGTGTCCACATTGCGTTTTGCGCCGTTTCCTGTCACGGGCACTAGGCCTACCCACACAAGTGAGGTACCATTTTTCTCGTAAGACTTTGGGGAACGCGGGGTGGGTGGAATTTTGTGGATCCACGTAGATTCCAGAACTTTCCACCACAGAAATGTGAGGAAAATGTGTTTTTTTGGACAATTTCTTAGGTTTGCAAGGTATTCTGGGTAACAGAACCTGATGAGAGCCAGTCAAGTCACCCCATCCTGGATTCCCCTGGGTATCTAGTTTTCAAAAATGTATAGGTTTGCTAGGTGTCCCTAGGTGCCGGCAGAGCTAGGGTTAAAAAACTACAGCTAGGCACTTTGCAAAAAAAGGGTCATTTTTCACTGTGAAAATGTGGTGTGTCCACGTTGCGTTTTGTACCGTTTCCTGTCGCGGGCACTAGGCCTACCCACACAAGTGAGGTACCATTTTTCTTTGAAGACATTGGGGAACGCGGGGTGGGTGGAATTTTTTGGATCCACGCAGATTCCAGGACTTTTCACCACAGAAATGTGAGGAAAATGTGTTTTTTTTTACAATTTCTTAGGTTTGCAAGGGATTCTGGGTAACAGAATCTGGTGAGAGCCAGTCAAGTCACCCCATCCTGGATCCCCCTGGGTGTCTAGTTTTCGAAAATGTATAGGTTTGCTAGGTTTCCCTAGGTGCCGGCAGAGCTAGTGTTCACAAACTACAGCCAAGCACTTTGCAAAAAAAGGGTCATTTTTCACTGTGAAAATGTGGTGTGTCCACGTTGCGTTTTGCGCCGTTTCCTGTTACGGGCACTAGGTCTACCCACACAAGTGAGGTACCATTTTTCTCTGAAGACTTTGGGGAACGTGGGGCAGGTGGAATTTTGTGGATCCACGCAGATTCCAGAACTTTCCACCACAGAAATGTGAGGAAAATGTGTTTTTTTGACAATTGTTTAGGTTTGCAAGGGATTCTGGGTAACAGAACCTGGTGAGAGGCTGTCAAGTCACCCCATCCTGGATTCCCCTGGGTGTCTAGTTTTCAAAAATGTATAGGTTTGCTAGGTTTCCCTTGGTGCCGGCAGAGCTAGGGTTCGAAAACTACAGCTAGGCACTTTGCAAAAAAAGGGTCATTTTTCATTGTGAAAATGTGGTGTGTCCACGTTGAGTTTTGTGCCGTTTCCTGTCGCGGGAACTAGGCCTACCCACACAAGTGAGGTACCATTTTTCTTGGAAGACTTTGGGGAATGCGGGGTGCGTTGAATTTTGTGGATCCACACAGATTCCAGAACTTTCCACCACAGAAATGTGAGGAAAATGTGGGTTTTTTGACAATTTTTTAGGTTTGCAAGGGATTCTGGGTAACAGAACCTGGTGGGATCCAGTCCAGTCACCCCATCCTGAATTCCCCTGGGTGTATAGTTTTCAAAATTGATAGGTTTGCTAGGTTTCCCTAGGTGCCGGCAGAGCTAGGGTTAAAAAACTACAGCTAGACACTTTGCAAAAAAAGGGTCATTTTTCATTGTGAAAATGTGGTGTGTCCACGTTGCGTTTTGAGCCGTTTCCTGTCGTGGGCACTAGGCCTACCCACACAAGTGAGGTACCATTTTATTGGGAGACTTAGGGTAACACAGAATTGTAGAGCAACTGTTATTACCTATTGACTTTCGATGCATTTCTGCCTTCCAAATGAAAGACAATGTGTAAAAAAGAAGTCATTTTGAAAAATGACCTATAATTCTCATGCTAGTATGGGTACTCCCAATTTCGGAAATGTGCAAATATCTACTGTTTCTAAACTCTATATTTTGTTCCCATTTCAGAAATACATAGGTGTCTTTCATACCGTTTTTTCCATGTATACATTTTCCCAGAATATACCCGGTACATAATAAAAAACCATTGCAAGACGCTGCTCAGTTATTGGCTCTGGGTTCGTCGGGTTCTTGGTGAACCTACAAGTCCTATATATCCCCACAACCAGAAAGGTCCAGCGGATGTATCAGTATATTGCTTTCAAACAGCTGTCATAATTAGAAGAAGTTACAGGTGAAAACGTTGACACAAATGGCTGTTTTTTTCAACTAATTTTCAATTTTTCCTATATTCAACGGTTAGTTTCTATAAAGAAAGCTTGAAGGATCTACAGAAATGACCCCTTGCTGAATTTAAAATGTTGTCTACTTTTCTAAAATGTATAGCTTTCCAGGATCCATTATTGCTTTCATACCCATTTCTACCATTAACTGGAAAGAGGTTGAAAGCACAAAAAATAGCAAAAATAGGCTATGTCCCAGGAAAATGCCAAAACTGTGGAACAAAAAAATTGGTTTTCTGACAAAAGTCTGCTTGTCCCTGAAAGCTGGGAAGATGGTGATTTCAACACCACAACCCCTTTTTTGATACCATTTGCAGGGAAAAAACCAGACGCTTTCATCTGTAGCCCTTTTTTCCAATTTTTCCAAAATTTACCTTTATTATGGCTAATTTCTGGGTCCCCTCCAGGGGAATCCACAAACCCTGGGTACCTTTAAAATCCCCATGATGGTGGAAAAAAAGGACGCAAATTTGGCATGGATACCTTATGTGGTCAAAACGTTACAGGGGCCTAAGCGCAAACTACCCCAAATAGCCAAAAAAAGGCTTAGCATAGGGGGGAAAAGGCCTAGCAGCGAAGGGGTTAATAAAATCATACCAGCCTAGCGAACCCTGTTTACTTGTTCGACCAGCAATATTCCATGCTGCAATTTTATAACCGTTTTACATTTTATATCCTAAATTACTAGTAAAGGGCAAATTCACTTGGTCCTCACATTGACTGATACTAGCCACAATGGTACTCTCTGCGCATGGTTGATAAATAGTCAGGTCTTTATGGGATAAGACGGTTACATCTATATTAACCCTGTCGGGATCACCCTTCCCATCCTTTGGTGTTGTGGCCTTGATCATTAAGATGTGGTCAAATTATTGTCAATCATTTTCCTGCAGGATGCTTAAAGATTGATACCTATTGGAAACAGGCAACGGGTAACGAGGCTGATTTTCTATGTCTGGGGTCATACGTGAACTACCAGTCCCACCCTCTATGCTCTGAATAGGGCTTAAATGTCTACAGAAGAAACCAAGAGGCTGAAGTGACACATTCTGGTCCAGCTGGAAGGGAGGGGTTGCCCTCACTAGGGCATTTCTTGCCCAGTTAGGGTCTCTAAACTTAATGTTAATACAATCCCCTTTAAAGTTCTTCCGCAGGGGGCTGATCCAGCTCACTCGCCGAGTTAGTAAAATCTGGCCAGCTCCTACCACTGGGTATTGGCAGTTCATATGAAGCCAATGTGCCACTCTGTTTTTTAGAGAATCATGAGTTTCTACTTGACCAGGTCACGGGGGGGGGCATTAACTAAAACTGTCACATTTGGACAGCATTCCGGTGGTAGATTTATCGAAACACCAGCTCCTCCGCTTTGGACACCAATTTTCCCCATTAAATTATGCATTATGGGGTACTGCTCAGGGCCAGTCATATCCCTATGTTTTGGGTGGCTTTTCATTCCTGGGATCTGTTGTGTACTGGACCTCATGGTACACAAGGGAGCATGTACAGTCTCGAGTTCCTTATTATAGCCCCTACAGTGGTGGGAGCAGTGGTTCCCCTGCACTTCTTCACTGTTTGGTATGTACATGCCACATTATTTATTACCATATCTGGAGATGCTGTAGCATATGGTAATAACTTGGATAAGTCACCCCTCACCATTTCGTACCCCCTCACAGTTCCATTAGTAGAGTTAATGCAAATAGAGCTAACCTTATCCACTTCGCTAATAAAAATATCAAGTTTTTAAGGGATTGGATTCAGCAGATCATCTATTTTGTTTACTATGGAGGCTACTATTAGGGCCAGTTGTGTATTCATGGGGGTATCTAGATCGACTATACTCTCATTTACAGCCTCTGTAGGCCTCGGGTTAGGTCCTTTCTGGCCTTTTGAGCCATTAGCCGTTAATTGGGCCTTTTTGCACCTTTTTTTCCTCTTCGGCGCAGGGGGTACCTCAAGTGTGGGCAGGGAGTCCAATGATGCATTAGGCCCTAGATCTGGGGTACTTTGGGGGTCCCGCCCTTCAATAGCCCAAGGGTTATGGGCCTCATCTAATTGCGCTTTCCCTGTCGTGGCTAAATCATTGTCGACACCAGCTGTCCCACCCGCCACTGCTCCTCACCCTAATGAGAGGTGATGTTCCGTCCTATCTATTTCTTCAGAAATTGCACTAACTGCTCGTACTACAAAAGAGTCTATGGTGCGAGGGGTATCCACAACAGAAGGCACGGCCGTCGCCTTACGCTTACCCATTATAACCTGGCAGGCGTGCTAGACCAGAAAAATTGGTAAACGGGATGTAAAATGTTGCACTTCCAGATAAAACAGTAATCAATCAGGTGAAATAAAGTGTTGTATTTTCAGAAGAAACAGTAATCTATTAGGTAAATGATATTCTATAAATCGTGGGAAATGTATCTTACTATGCAGGCTAAAACAGTCATACCAGCCAATATACATAGTTCTTAGGCGGTCTATGTAGGTCAATATGGGGTAAGTCTCCGTATTCAATATGCTTGAATTAGAAATAATGTTCAGCCACAGTGGGGTAAAATGGGGCACAGTACCTTTTGGACGTCTCTCCCTAAGGCAGATGTATGAGGGGTGGTCCAGCCCAGCCCAGCCTCTTCCGGGCAATGACGAGCGGCCCATGCAGCAGGAGTTTGTTGGCACTTAACCGCTTCCATGCTCATGACGAGACCAGCTCGTCATGAGTCACAGTGGAGCTGTGCTCATGACGAGCTGGTCTCGTCATAACGGCTGTGCACCGCCCACGCGGTATTAATTCCCCGCCTGTGCGGGAGAATTAATTAGTGGGCGGGGTTGTGACGAGACCAGCTCGTCATGAGCACAGCTCCACTGTGACTCATGACGAGCTGGTCTCGTCATGAGCACCGTGGCACCGCGCTCACCCCCCCGCCCTCCCGCCCTCCCGCACCCATGGGGGAATTACCCCCTCAGGGAAGGGGTTAAAGCGCGAGAAGAAATAGCAGCCCCTCCCTCTGGGGCCAGGGGAATCCTGGGACTCAGAGTCCCTCAGCAGGAAGGCAGGCAATCGGGCGTCCCGAGCAGCGGGAGTTCGTTGGCTCTTAAAGCGTGAGAAGAAACAGCACTGAGGTCATATGCAGTGCATGATGGGGGCACAAGTATTAGGCAGATTAGTGAAGTGTAAGTGGTAAATTTCAGTCTTTTTTAATTTTTGAACATTAGTTTTTATATTATTAGAAGACTATAATGAGTTTAACCTTTTGTTTTTTCATTCAATATATATCTTACCTGCGGAACATGACTATAATCAATCTGGTCCAAATTAAGATGAACGCCCACCAGACAAAAGTGAGCATGCCAACTGAGTGTACATTTCTTAATGACTGATTAAATAGTACTTGGAGGAGATCAATCCACCAGTGCACCAGCTAATGAGGATAATAGGCAAAACAATTTCCTCTCTAAGTTTGGTGCTCAATTAAGACAAAACTGGTTCAGGTGTCCTTGCTCCAGTGTGTTATTAAATACAATAATATTGTTATAACTATTTTAGAACCATTGCAATCTGCAATTTGTCTGTCTATCTATCTATCTATCTATTAGCTTCCTAGATTCGCTGGGCTCCTTCCTTATTAAACGAGAAGTGTCAGATGAAAATCAATAGTAGACATTCCTGTGCTGACAATGATGAGCAAATGTCTATAGAAAATAAGTGCATACCTTGAGGCAAAAGGTTTATTTCGCCTGATGCATTTACCATTGAACTGGTTTAATATCGTACTGGAATGAACAACACTACAACCATCTCCCAGGAAGATGCTAGAGGCATCTTAAGGCTTAACAACGGCAGAGAATGTAGTGCATGGGAGCTTATTGTCGAAGCAAGCCTGAGTAGGTAACGTCGCTCCTGAAATCTCCACTTCACTTTGTTTTCAAGTTATAATATGGGGCATATTTATTAGAAACTGTCGGAGCGCAGTGTCATGCCAAAATTGGTAATGCCGCACTCCATCAGTTTAAAAACTCAGGAATGCGCCTTATTTACAAAAATACTGCGTACCCCTTCGTTTCCCCTAGTGCTGGCGCTAAAGAAACTGCCTAGCGCCAGCGCAGGTACCCTTGCGCCATGTTGCAAGGGTGCCTGTGCTGCAGGGGTGATTGTTTATGTGCAGGAAGGAACACCTTCCTGCACATAAACAATATTTACAGGCGATTTGCTGTTTCTATGAGTGCTGCAGAATACAGCACACATGGAAAGAGCAAAATACGAGGAGAAATGAAAATTTCTCCTCGTATCACCTGCTTAAGACCAGGTATTCCCTGCCGATATTTTTGGCGCTGCCCCATACCTTGTAAATATGGGGTAGAGTCAAAAAGCAATGGGTGTTGCGGTGGAACGCCCAGTGCAACACCCATTGCACGCCCCTTTCACGCTATGTGCTGTGTGAATAGGATTATTATGTACAAGGTGGCCCTAAGCCACGCTAACGCCTCCTTGTAAATAAGGTGAAGGACTTAACGCCACCAGAACGTAGCAAAAAGTGATGTTCTGGTGCTGTTAACTCTTTGTAAATATGCCCCTATGTGTCTTATGAGATTAATTTGTTGAATCTAAAATAAAGTTGCTTGAGAGCTTGCACACACACATGTAATTTAACCCCTTCCCTAAAAGTGGGATAAGCTGTATAGTAGGTGGTGAGAGGTGAGATGTTTCTATTTTAAAAGAGAAAGTGAAGTTGAAGTAAGGTACTGTTCAATTTATTTCAGTCTTCTGCTGGGCCTAGAAATGGATTAGTGCCTGTGAGTGACGTAAATGGAGTTACAGACTCATTTAGAGCATGGGGTCAGCATCACAAGTCAGCAAAGAATATGGCTCTGCTACCCTGGTGGAAGACCGCATGCCAAATATAGAGTAACCAGACAGGTGATCCGACCTCATAATCTATACAGCAGAACCGGCTGTAACAATTCCTAGGGTGGAGCTATTAGCGGAAGAATATGGAGCTTTTTCAGGATATTTAGTAAATAAAGAGAAAACCGGGATTATGTGTTGGAATATTCCAGATTGGAGGGGAAATATCCAGATATCTTGGAATTAGTTTTATTAACTCATTACAGGAAATCCCCCAGCATAATCTAGAGAGGGTAGCAAAGGATATTGAGAAATCACTAACTAGATGGAAGAACCTCCCACTGACATTATATGGAAGAGTGAATTTAATCAAAATGGTGCTACTTCCTAAGTTGACATTTCTTTTTAATAGTATTCCCTTTACCTTCCCAAGAGGCCTGATCGATAAAATACAGGGCAAATTGGGTAGTTTGTTTGGGCGGCTAGGGGAGCACGTATGTCCTGGAAGAAATTGCGGCGTAAATTGGCAGAAGGCGGGCTGGCACTCCCGGACCTAAGACTGTACTGTATGGCATTTCAGTTTAAGAACTGCAGAGTTCTTTTAGGTACACCGGGGCCCATGGTGTGGGGGGGGGGGGGCTGTTAGAGGAGATGGTTAAGGAGTGGGGAACGAAAGGGTTTCTATATAAATCCGGGGCAAAAAATTCTTCAAAAAAGTCAGACTGAAGACGCTTAAGGCAGCACTTATCCTTTGGGTTGGAATAAGGAACATACTGGGAATGGGATACTATTCAGGGGGGGCACCAATATGGGATTGCCTGAATGCTTGCAAGATCAATTAAGTATCCCACTTAGGAGGGCGGGAATCGATCTATGGGGAGACCTCATGATGATGAAAGAGGTGGTGCCATGGGAAATCTTGATGGCAAAGACAGGGGGGTCCCTCTCAAGGTTTAAATATTTGCAGTTGCTATCCTGGGGGGAGGAAAACAGGAAAGAGACCGGAGGATCTTGGGAGTTTGAAAAGAAGCTACAGAACGAGGCCCCGAAAAAGAAGGAAGTAAGCGACTGGTATCGGACCCTGGTGTCTTTTGATGAGAAGACAATTAAAGCACCATATGAGATCTGGGATAGTGCTATTCAGATGACGGACCCACAGAGAATGTGGTTAACTTTCTTTTAAGTTGCTGTATAATGTGGTCAAGCCAGCAAATTTAAAAAGAAACCACTTTTTCACAGCTAGTAGGTTATATTGGACACCATATAAATTGGCAAAATTCGTAACAGCTGTTGCCCCAAGATGTCACAGATGCGGTTTATTGAGTGCAGATTATAGGCATATGCTTTTTGAATGCCCCCTGCTACAGGACTATTGGTCTTTAGTGGAGAAGGTAATAAATGAAATTCTCTGCACTAATGTAAAAATAAGTTTAACGTTGATTATGTTAGGGGTGGAGGATAAGTCGATCTCGCCCCTATCGATGAATAAGCAGGCCCTACTCTTCTACCTGATTCTTCTCGCCAGCAGAGAAATTTGTAAAAAATGGACAGATGCTGTACCACCCCAAGGGTTGGACTGGTTCCAGGCGGTTAAAATTATTTGCAAAATGGACGTAGGTCTGGAGACCAGTATACACTTTAAGATCTGGGAGGATTTTTTTAACTGGAATGGCACAATAAGAACTTAATCTTACCAGTCCTATGATTACACCTGCGTGGAACTAGCAACCAGGTCACTGGACGGGCTGGTACGCAGGACTATTGAGACACTGCAAATAGCCTGGGGAGGTACAGGTTGGATGTCAGGCTGCAATTTGCATACAATGGTGTTATGAGGACAAAAAAAAACAAAAAACAGACAGGTGAGCAGGAACCTCAGTGCCTCAGTGAAACAGCTGTTGTGGACGCTACATTGAAGGCTCTGATCCTTTATTGAGTGGGTGGTATGTTTGATGAGTTTGTTTAGCAAAGTTCTTAATTTTCTGTCATAAACTTCCAAAGTGGGAGTTTGCTTTCAGAAAACAAAAGAAGCAATAGTAGTAGCGGCTGGCATCTACAGGGAGTGGTGATGCAGGCAAATGGTTGGTGGGTAGTGCACTACCGAACTCGTGTTGCAAATAAAAAAATAAAACCCACTTACCTTACATGGACGACATGGCCTCCTCCTAGCAACAGGTCATTCTCCTGCTGCAGTCCAATGTTCAGGCGGGCCCCAGCCAACTGCATTAAATAATTCTGGAACTGCTCTCATCAGCATGAGAGAAGCTCCAGAATTGGAGGGAGCAGCCACTCTCACCACTCCTGAGGACACTGGAGCCCTGCACTTGCTCAAACCCAGCTGTCTTAAGACAGCTGGGTTAGAGCTTTTAAAGTGCGCATGTCTGGCTGACCATGGCAAGATGCCCGGCCAAAGGGACATGCGCACTTTGAAAAGTGCTCAAGGCAGTCCACCCTCCTCCCTGCTGCCGTCACTGTGCAAGCCCCGCCCTGTCTGACCCTTTGTCCGGGGTAGGGGATTTAAAAATAAAAGGGTAATAAATTAACTTTATTACCATTTTATTTTTTATATAGGGGCTTTTGGGGGCATTTTACTTGGCGAAGCGATGCTCCTCCGCTCTAATGGCCCTGGCCCTGATGTGCGGGGAGATTTGTAGACATTCCACAATTGGACAGCAAAGAGTGGAGAACATAAGAACCTGAATTTGCAGGTGACATGTGCAGGTTTATCCAGAAAAGGCTGGGGTTTCTTTTTCTCCCATGTAAAAAGGAGTTGATTTATGCTGTGACGCTATGTGAAATCAGTGAATCCAGACCATAACCACCTTGTTGCATTGCACAAAAGAATCCTGTGTTGCAAAGAAAATATTGTCACTTAAAACAAGCCTTCAGTGACAGAATATAGAGGACAAACATATCGTGTAGACAGATTAGCACCGCAAATATATCGAGGATAAAAATATCGAGAAGCTAAGTGAAAATAGGTAAGTATAGATTAACTATTCTTAACTACACCTCTACGTACCTTGAAAATATATATTGTCAAGGTACATATATGTAGAGTTAAGTATAGTTAAACGTTTTGCATATTGATAAAAACCTACCTTTACAATATTCTTGTTCTCGATATTCTTGACACACTATTTTGTTCACATGATATTTGGACTCAATATTTTGTCCAAACACAGATAACAAGCGATGCCATTTGCTGGGAGACCTACAATTCTTTGAAGCTTATACATATTTTTATTCTTCTGAATCTTATTAAATAAATGTTCCCGTTTAATGGTAAAGCCTTTCTTCCGAATCACTTGAAATGTTGGCATACTTAAATACCTTCTCTTCCTTAGTGTCTGTGTTGTGCTTTCTTCCTAATAGTATGTTGGGGATGCCCAAAATATTATGGTTGCTAATAAACCTGAACCTGCATAGATGCTAAATGTGGTATGTCATAATGAAGGGTTCCGTTCTATGGGGGGGAATGTTATGTTCTTGGAATTCTGTGGGCGTCAGTTGCCTGCAGACAGTTGGATGGATGAGGTGAAATAAATCTTACCTTCGATCAACGTGGATTCTTTTGTGTTTCTTTATGTGGTGAACACCACATAATTTGGCGACGAGGGCGGGATCCCATGCGCTCACCTCAACATCCAGTTTCTTTAAAAAAAAGGTGTGCTCGCTGGATTTGTGTCACGGTGATTGGCACTCCTCATATTAAGTCCAGGTATCTTCGTATTTGGATTCAACCCCTTAGGAGAAACAGATTGCTGGCACAGGTCACAGGTTGGTGAGCCAGCAGGTTAAAAAAAAAAAACGTTCTTCAAGCTGACTTTAAGTGCATTAGAGGTGGTCAAAATTTACGTATTTTTGGTTTCTTAAATTTTTAAAAAATTATATGTGGTTTCTTATTTACTCTTTTTCTCTTTAACCTTATTACGTATTTGGCTTGCACTGACAAATTATAAAGCTTTGGTAAGAAGGTTTCTTTACAATTTACGCCACTATGCAGAATGTAACACAACCTCTATTTTTTCTATGTTATCCTGGTGAACCAACAATTAAGTGGCAGAAGTGGAAAAAAATATTGATAAATTATGCAAGAGTATGTGGTACGAATTTAAGTGCAGAGCGCAAGCACTCCTTATTACTTCATTGTTTAGGTGGTGAGGGATAAGAAGTACTGGAGAATTTGCCAGAGCTAATTGCTGCATAACAGAGGAATTTAAATGAATATGAGATATGCATGTTACAATTAGACCATCACTATCTCCCACATGTCAGTACCATCATGGAAAGATACTATTTTGAGTTGCAGGAACAGATGTAAGATGAATCTGTAGAAGAATTTGTAACTAATCTAAGGAAGTTGGCGGCAAGTTGCAAGTTTGGTAGTGCAGTGAAAGAGAGAATAAGAGATCAATTTGTGTTAAAATGTGCTCATGACAAGATAAGGGAAGAATTGTGGTTGAAATATGAGCCACCATTAGAGGAAGTATTAGCAATAGCTAAACATGTAGAACATATGATGAAGTGTGTTGATGAATTAAGCACTTCCAGTTACAAGACAAAGAAGTGCAGTACTAAGGTGTATGAAGTGGTTTGTCAAGTAAAAGGTAAAAATTTCACAGATACTGAGAATAAGAAAACTGTTTGAGTAAAAACACATGTTTTCGGTGTGGGAGGTTAGGACATAGTGCAAATGCTATGTTCTGCCCAGCGCTACAGGTTATATGCAATTCATGTGGAAAGAAGGGACATTTTGCAAAATGTTGTAGAAGTAAAATGAAAAGGAAAGATCGACCAGAAGTCAAGGAGATTGTATATCAAGTTGATGGTGTGGAAAAACAACATCCTTCACGCACGGTTATGATTGAGGGAGTTGAAATTGAGATGTAGTTTGATTCGTGCTCACATCTTACCATGGTTTCAAGAGATACTTATGAATCTCTGTTTAAGGATAAAGTGAAGCTGTCCAAGGTTGACATATCACCTGTGGGGTATCGTGGAGTACCGATTAAAATGCTGGGGTATTTTACAGCTTGTATTGAACTTAGTGGAAGAGTGACAGTAGGGAAAGTGTATGTTGCACATAAGGGTGATGCATTACTGGGCTGGCCTCACCAACGGGTGTTGGGTGTTCTGTTAAATTCCAATGAGGTTCCGCAAGTACAAGTTCAAGAAGTTGATGACTTCTCTATTCCTTTTGATGAGCAGTTTGAGGAAGTCTTCAAGGATGGTTTATAAGGTTGAAGGAAGTAGCTATTCCAGTTGTTGCAAAGGTAAGAAGGATTCCTTTGATTGAACAGGCTGGTGTGCAAAAAGAGTTGGAGCGTCTAGTTGAAAAGGGGGTAATTTCACCAGTTGAGGCGACGGAGTGGTTGGCTCCTATTGTTGTCGCTAAGAAATCAAGTGGTGAAATTCGCTTGTGCATTGATTTGCGTGCTCTTAATAGAGAGGTGGTGGTGGTGGAGAGATTTCCTTTACCCAATATTGACGAAATCATCTCTACTTTAGCAAGGGCAAAGTACTTTACTACATTGGATCTGGCTTCTGCCTACCATCAGGTGGAGCTAGATGAAGCGTCTCAATAGTTGACAGCATTTATAACACCTATGGGAACATTTAAATTTTAGAGGATGCCGTTTGGTTTGGTCTCGGCAGCCTCCGTGTTCCAGAGAATTATGTCAAAGATTTTGAAAGGAGTTACTGGGGTTAAGTGCTATCAGGAAGATTTATTGATTTATGGTAGCACTAAAAAAGAGCATTACTTGAGGGTGTGTTCTGTTTTGGAAAGATTGGAAAAGGCCGGGTTAACCTTAAGGAAAGATAAGTGCAAATTCTGTGTGGAAGAGGTCAACTATCTTGGTCACAGTATTTCTGTACAAGGTGTTTTCCCAAAGAAGGAGTTGGTCGATACCATTGTGAAACTACAGGAACCTGTTAATAAGGAGGAGCTAGTTTCTTTATTGGGTATAGTAGAATATTATTGCAAGTTCATACCCAATGATGCTGCTAAAACACAAAATCTCAGAAAATTACTTGCAAAAAATGTGAGTTTTGATTGGTGTGCAGAGTGTAAGAATGAGTTCAGATCTGTGAAGGAAAGTCTAAAGAATGCACCCTGTTTGCAGGCTTTTGTACCGGGTGAGAAAACGTACATTATGACAGATGCGAGTGCAAAAGGCATTGGTGCTGTATTGTTACAAAAGAAAGATGGAACGGAACGTTTGATAGCTTGTGCCTCTAGGTGTTTGAGGGGTTCAGAACAAAATTACTCTGTCATAGAAAAAGAGGCATTATCCATATACTGGGCATTAAGGAAATACAGGAATTTTATTTGGGGAATGAGAGTTGTAGTACTCTCTGACCATAAACCATTAAAATAAGTGTTCTTTGAGGAAGGCTTAGATGCCATTTCCTCGAGAATCAGGAGATGGGTTATTTCATTCCAGGAGTTTGATTTTGTGGTAGACTATGTACCTGGAGTGATCAATTGTTCCGCTGATTGTTTGTCACGTTTGGTAGATTTGAATGGATGTGAGCAGGAGGATGGAAACTTTATAGATGAAGTGGTGAATGTGTGTGAGGTGATGCTAGGAGAGGTTGAAGAAGAGGAGTGGATGTCTGAAATACTTAAGGATCAGGATTTGTCAAAGGTAATTGAGCTGGTCACATCAGGGAAAAATAAATTTTTGACAAAACCCTGGTCTTTCATCTGTGATGAGCATTCTACAATGAATGGTATGCTTACTCGTGGGACTGAACTTGTACCCCTTGGTGTGCATAACAAGTTACTCAATTTTGCTCATGATGGTCATTTGGGCATTGCAAAAACAAAAGAGAAATTGAGGTTGCAGTTTTGGTGGCCAGGCATGGACAAGGAAGTGGAGAGATTGGTCAGAAACTGTATGCAGTGTTGTGTGAGTGATAAGATTTTGAAATGTAAACAAATGCCCATGGTTTGCAGAAAGCTTCCAAAATATCAATGGGATGAAATTGCTATTGATATAGTAGGACCTTTGCATGGGGATAGCAGCGCTCCGTATTTCATAGTTGTTTTTGGACTTGTACTCAAGGTGGATCGAAGTTACATGTGTTAGAGATATTTCTTCGACAAGTGTTATCAGATTTCTAGAAGACATATTCAAAAGGGAAAGTTATCCTAATTCTATGTTGTCGGATAATGGTCCTCAATTTTGTTAAATGGAAATGCAGAAATTTTTTAAAGAATGTGGTATTATTCATAAAAGGAGCTCTGTGTATCACCCAGAGACAAATGGAGCTGTGGAAAGGGTGAACAAGACCCTGAAAGAAAGTATTCAGCTAGCTAGGGCAACCAATTTAAATTGGAAATCTGTTCTGCAAGACAGAATAACAGCTTATCGTTTGGCACTGCATTCCACAACGGGAAGATCACCTTTTGAACTATTCAAAGGACTAAAAGAAAATGATGTTGGTGAATGGAGATCAGACATCAAGAGGTCAGAAAACAGCATTTTGACAGAAGAAACTGTGTAAAGGACAATCTGGTGCGAGTGAATGATCTTGTCAAAATAAGGGCACCAGTAGGATGTCAATCCTGGTCTAAATACACCAGAGTAAGAAAAGTGGTAAAGTAATTCAAAAATGCAGTGAAAGTAGATGATGGACATATTTGGAACAAAAGTCGGGTTGTGGTAGTTAAACCTCTTTCTGACTCAACTTGTATACAACAGTCATGTGCTTCAGAACGATACAATGAGCAGAGTGCTGAGGCAAGGCAAACAGAGTCATGCTCACATTACAGTGTTCTTAGGGACAGAAATATGAGAGTTAGGAGAAAACCTTCTTATATGAAAGATTACGTTTGCAATGTTTTATCTAGGTAATTTTCCGGTTTCCTTTGTATTTATATATGAGAAAAGGTTGTTTTTCATATTTTCTACTCTATGCTTAGACAATTTCTTTGTTTTACGGTTAACTTTCTTTTCTTGGAATTTCTCCTATCTACGGGCTGTTTGCTCTTGCAGAAGGGGGGAGGAGTGTGGTATGTCATAATGAAGGGTTTCGTTCTATGGGGGAATGTTATGTTCTTGGAATTCTGTGGGTGTCAGTTGCCTGCAGACAGTTGGATGGATGAGGTGAAATAAACCTTACCTTCGATCAACTTGGATTCTTTTGTGTTTCTTTATGTGGTGAACACCACACTGAACAGGTGTCAAAGGGCGACATATACTAATCTGTCCAGTACCATCATCGGTCCTGCAGGAGGAGCCACCATTCTCCCACTCACATGCAAACACCACTACACAGTATCACTGGGAGAGTGACACACAGGAGTGGGAGAAAAAGGAATGGTATTGACAGGGAGAGAACATGCCTCTTGTGCTACTGAATCCACACTTCTTGTACTGGTATACATCTGTTCTCTGGTAATGCCCGGTGTGATACATGTGAAACATTTAACATAAGCAGGGCCTTCTTTAGGGCAGGGCGAGCAGTGCAGCCACACTGGGCGCTGACCTGTGGAGGGGGCACTGACCTCAGAGGTGGGGGTGCTGTGTTTAGCAATAACTTTTGATTGTAGAGATGAGGGGCACTTTTGCCCGGTGGTAGTGAGGGAATACAAGAAGGCGGTCATGGGCTGTGGGGAACGCCAAAGATTATTGTCACACCGGGCGCCACCTGCGCTAAAGCCGGCCCTGAACATAAGATTCCTATAGTGGAAAAGGCAACAGGATGTACATGCAGAAATCTCTACTTTTCTAAGGATTAGTTTACATTTACACGTTCGGTTTTGGGATACCCTATGAATTTATCAACATGCTAACTAGGCTGATTCTGTCCTCTCTCTGTAGTACGGCGTACAGTAACAGCTGTTGACATATATTTGATTTATGCTGCAAATTAAACATGTGCAAAGTTAACACAGCTTTGTTAAAGCTATTACTCCAATACTATTTAAAAAGTTTATACTAAGACATCCATCTACATCAGTGCACACTCTTAGTGAATGGTTCTAGAATTCCCTTTATTCATTGTGGTGAACATTTAGATGAAAACTGAGTGCTGATGTTAAAAAAACCACTAGGATTAATTAAGAATGTTTTACAGTGCCCAGGTAAGTGGGCAGGTATCTGGCAACCGGAACAGAATAAGGTTATATTTAAATGCTCTACCGAATGGTTCTTGGAGCTCTAACACTAGGTAAAAGTTTTCAGTTGGCCCATGAATTCAAAACACAATCTTCAATTATGAAATTGTGAAATGCACATGAAGACTGAAAACTGAAACCCTTATTGACTTACTAATTTTTTTAGACCTTCGTCTTACAGCAGGTACCGGAGAAAGAACTGGGAAGAAGAATCTGTAGCTGATGAGAACTACTGCCTTGACCCCGGAGAGCACAAGAAGAAGCTATAGCAATGTCAGTGAAGCACAGGGATCATCTAATCTGAGGAGCTGGAGCCTGAAGGCATGCTGTCGCCTCTTATTCAGAAGTCTCAAGGGGAAGCAGAGAAGCCTAGACAGGGTGTAGCTTCTTTGCTGAGTTACCTTCAAAAGGTGTAGCCATGCCCAAAAGTTGGAGCCAGGGAAGTCTCAGATGCAAGCACTATGTTCTAGACTGGGCGTGCCTTTAAAACTGAGAAACACATGAGGTCCATATAGACAAGGGTAGGACCGCAGAGAAGATGTCTCCTTGTAGTGTTATGTGCTGGATTGAGGCCCTAACATAGGTGCGCCGTTTCAGAGGCACAAATCCTTCGTGCCACAGAGACAGGCAGGACCCTTCACCTACATTGGCCCTCCCTTCACAAATAACGAGCAACAGAGTCTGTCCCTTATCTGACGTGTGCTCTGGGTGCAGAAGAAGGTCCATCCTAAATACGTCATATCCATGTTCAACAGTGACTAACCTACGTCACAATGAGTTCTTAGAAACAGACCCTTAGCTCTTGGGATTTTCCCTAGCACAGGATTATTGATTTCTCCAAGAACTCATTAAATATGCATGAACCACTATTTCCTAAGGGTTCATTCCTGACGTCTTCCTCTGACCGACTTTACGTCAATACTAACATTCCAAGGCATCTATCAGGTATAAATATACCTCCCTTTGCCCAAGCAAACTAGAGGGGACCGAGACTTTCCATGCAGACACTCTGACCTGAGACGCTGCAACCTGCATCATGCCACAGCTCCAGCTGGCAGAGGTCCATCCACCCATCCTGGGGTGTCCAGCTCGAGACCAGGATGAAGTCCCACTAAGGTAATGGGGTTAGACTAAATCCTAGGAGGATTCTTGGCTCTCTAAGACCTACACACATGCTAGGTACACTTAGGTACATCTAGTTAGGCATCATAGGGGTATAGGCTTTATCTTAATGCATTCTGCATTTCATGTATGTGTTCATTACTATTGCACAATGGTAAAACTGTACCATGCACTTTTATTTAACTGCACTGCTGGCCATATTTCTCTGCTACTGTCCAACAGTTGTCGCAGCACATATAACCAGTACTAGAACAACAACTGTGCAATAAATTTTATTGTAAACACACCCGACTGTTTCTTCTATGTACTTCTCTGAGATGAGTGACTGAATGAAAAGTAGTATATTGTTTCCACGATCCTGAGGGATCAGGGTTTTATGTTATGTGGTTGCCAGAATCTATTCCCTTCTTGTCTTCAAGAAGTTTCTAGTGGCCTCTGAGCTAGCTGGCACAGGTAATTAAGTTTAATATAATCGATAGGGACATACCGACCTTAGTCCTATGTCAAACCTATAGGTTATATTATTCAAATGCGCAGAGCCTATTAGGGAAATAAGAACTACACTACATGACACCGAAACGTGAATTTGGCACTTATTTAACAGTAGAATCTGAGTAGTTCAGTCATGCTTATTCTCAGAGACCCCTACTCACAAAACGCCAGAGACGTCTGGAGTGGGTAGGCACAAAATTCCGCCACAGCTGAGTAGGCAATCTTCCTATGTATTGGCTGTAGGTTAATCAAGCTTGAAGGAAAAAGTTCCCGAACAATTGTGCCTTTTAAAACCTTATCTTAAAACCCTTTAGGACATTTTGTTTTCACAACACAATGTCTGTCGAGGCAGCTGCTCCTGTCACTGGGACACAGGTCTCAAACGACGAAGAGGAAGCAAATGCAATACATTTTGCACCCAAAATCAGGCATACACTCACACAAAAACCCCTCAGACATGGTTTAACAGACCGAGAGGGTACAGTGATATTAATAGAGGTACACGAAGATTATCAAACAGATGTGTTCTATTCTTGGGTTACATTCCCAGCAGTAAATGCAACAACTCAGACTTTTCATTCTTACATACATGAAAAAGTCCCAGCGGTCTACACTCCGTTCGAGGAGATTAAGATTCCGCACACTGACCAGGGCCACAATTTCTGGTTTAATGGCGCCCTACAACAAATAAATAAAACCAGGTTCGGTCCACTAGGTAGACCAGGAGCTACAAGGCCAATATTAGCTGGCTACACACCACATCCTGATATTGACATAATGCCACAAGATGCACTGCTCTTACAACACAAAGAGTTGGTAAAACTCTTACAGAGCCATGACGCAACTCGTCATGAGGACACTTGGTGTCCAGCCCACAGTAGCTACAAATAACACAGCTCCAACACAGAGCACCGCTACTAAAATCACTCCACAAACATTACACACAGTAATGGGTAAACTGCCCACAAAATGTGAACAGATTCCTTTCTGGGTAGCTCAGGAAATTACCCAGTTAGAAGCAGTATTTCCAAATACCACACCATTTGAAAGCATATAATGCTAACACTCTGCTTGCCCATGAGGATCACACCACAGTTAGAGGACTGCACCACTTGGGGTACAGTCTTTGCTGCCATATATACCAGGACTCATGGTATTCCTTCCTTAGCGGTAATTCCTGATGTCTTACAACAGATACAGAACAAGTATGGAGCTGAACCAGCTCTGACCTTAGGTATGAAATTACTAGGTAATTACGACCAGGTATCAACAATAATACTAGCTAACATTAAAAGGGAAGCAGCTTCAGTGGCGATCCGCCAACACCTAAGAGAGGTCAGTCTTATAGACCAACCACAAGAACTTCCCAAAATAATTGAAACTGCATATGCAGAACTGGGAAGGGACAGTTTGGGTGGGAAGGCTTTTAAAACCACAGCTAATGGGAAGTCTTGAGAAGGACAATTCTAAGCAGACACCTACTTTTTCTAAAAAGAAGTGGGATAATAATAAAAAACAACATTTTTCAGAAAAGATTCTCAGTCTTGAGTTAGGTCTCCTCAAAAGGAGCCCTCTGCAAAGAGGTATAATCTTAGGAATAGTGATAATATTAGGAAACCTGACAGGTATCAGGATACTGATACACATTCCTCTCGACAAACAACACAGGGAGAGAAGGAAAGTCAGCACACAAAGAAGAGCACAAGCAGTCCAGGGACAAGCACGCTCAGGACTCTTCTAAAACATAAGACAAGCCACAATCCAAACCTCAATTTAAAAAGAAGAAAGTTGCAGGTCTCAAAGTTAGACATGCACAGAATCCTAAGGACTCAAATTCTGAAAGGGGAATGGGCTCAGACAATGCTAGACAGCACGGCAGAAGTAACAATAGCTCGCCAGAACCTGAAGGAATTTCTGGACAGCAAAATTGAATGATTACATCACAGTGGAAACACCAGACAAAAGGGTGAACGTCCCACACAAGTTATATGAAATAACACTCCGCATGGAGGAGGACAAACACAGGAAAGCAAAAGGTCTCTTTGCGAAGAACCTATTGTCTGGTTTTGACATACTGTTAGCAGAACAAGATTAGCCGCCAGCATTCGTCAGGGAGCGCCCAAAGGGAGAAAGTATAGTTTTCCTGCATTTTCCAACCATGTTCCAGTTCACCTTAAACATACATATGCATGGGAGTGGGCAGTAGCCCAAGCTCCAGCATTGTATAAAAATCACGCTGGATGGGATGATGCCTCAACCCACCATGTGATCCCATTAATAGTTTCACCACATGCTCAAAGACAATATCCTATTTAAGCAAGAAGCTAAAAACACAGGTCAGGGAGATCTTAGATCAACTTGAATACCAGGAGATCATTGAAAAATGCACTTCACAAAAGAACAATCCCTTGTTTCACTTATCAAAACATGATAATACATTTCGTCTACTTTTCATTTACAGACACTTGAACACTTGCACAAAGACATATGCTGTCCAACATGCAGATAGTGCCGCATTAATGAATAACATTATGCGGGGGAAAAATAAAAAACAACACTTGTTGTCTCAAATGGACTTTTCTGTCAAACTATAGCACCTGAAAACAGGTACCTAACAGCATTTAGTATATTAGAGTCCCAGCGACAATTTTTTGTCATCTCCCCCGTGGGTATAAGAACAGCTCAGGGGTATTTTCTGAAAGAGTTACTGAATGGCTAAAGCACTTTGATGAAGAAGCGTTGTCCTATTTGGATGATATTTATCTAATGGACGACCTATTGGGGAAACACGTGACCAGGGTGAGCACCTTTATTATGGGATTTGCCTCTGGGGGCTACAAATTTGATTTTGAGAAATCAAAAATTGCCCACCTCTGTGTCCTATTTTTGGGATACTAGTTTTCAAGTGAAGGAAAAAGCCTGGCAGCTAACTTTTTAGAAAAGTGTGCGCTGCTCCAGCCTCCAAAGACATTAAAACAACTTCCAATCAGTACTGGGATTCCTAGATTTTGGCAGAACATACATTTTTGATTTCGCAGAGAGAGTAAAACCTTTCTACGACCTTTTTCAAACCTGACTTTTCAGTCAAACACTGGACACATGAACACACCAATATTCTTTGTTCACTCCAGGAAGATATTATTGCTTCCAAACACATACACACACGTGTAAACTTGCACCACTTGGTACTCAGTCTCGTTTATGGTCAATGCGGGTACACTTATTAAACCTTTAATGAAGGTGAAACTGTACCAATCGCATACAAATCTCATCTGTACACAAACACAGAAATGAGTTTTAATTCAACAGGAAAAAATTCTGACAACCATTCAGACTGCTGTAGCAAAAGAAAGAGCACTGGCTCATGGGATGATGCATTATTGTCGTCACCCCGGTACCGGGGCTAGCATTCCTAATGCCAAAGCCTTACATCCAGAATGGATATAAAGGGCTAATTCTTTTGCTGCATCAGACTTTGAATCCAGATTTGATCCAAGTTTAAAAACACAGGCATTTCTGCAATATGAGAAAGAAGATCATCTACCAAATGAAATCTTGCCTCTAGATCAGTATGAATTTTTAAGATTTACACTGATGGGTCTGCACCACCGGCCGCCTTTGTTGAAGAACAGATGCTGGATGGCAAGTTCTGTCCTCATTGCACCAAAAAACTACCTCTAGGTAATAGCACGGCTCGGTTGGCAGCTTTAAAAGCCCTGATACTTGCACGTAAACACGGATCGCGAATTCCCCACACTTATAGTGTGCGATTCCTTTTACTGTGTGCAATCATGTAATAAATATTTACACCATTGGGAACAAAATGGGTTTAAAGATGAAGAAGGTGGCATAATTAAACACAAAAATTATGGGAACAGGTAGTGGAGTTGAAAAATACGACCTACCAAACAAAAACTCACGTGATTAACACACTGAGTCATCAACGTGATGGCGTGCACGTTGCAGGGAATTCATTGGCTGTAGAAGCCACTCAGGGGGCTGTTCACACAGCTTCCGTAGCTGCGCACACTCGTTCAACAACGAGAATAGACAGTTAGAATATGGTGGCTGTAATTGCTTCACGCAAAGGCAGCACAGCAGTGCCTAAGAAATTTCCACTTATATACTCCTACAAGTTAGGTGCAAACAACATTCCATATGCTCAGATTCCTGGAGTGGGGGATAGAGTATTTCCAAATATGGATAGTAGGCAGGAATTAATCATTTAAAGCACACAAGGGCTTGGGCTCCGCGCATTCAGGGGTAATAGCTACTATTTCTTCATTGCAAACAGTGCTATTGGTGGCCAGGGTTCAGAAGTCAGACCATTGGCTTTGTCTTGAACTGCAAAATCTGCAAACAAATGCCAGGCTACACCATCGCAAGACCCGCGCAGGTCCCATTGCTAGACAGCATCAGACTGTCCACTTGGTCGTGTCATGTAACAGGACCACTGTGGCCCCTCAAATTTTGAGGTGGCTTAAAAATATATCTTGGTGGCAGTGGATCCGTGCTCAAGTTTCCTACAGGTATGGCCTTAGTGCTCGGCTGACGCTCAAAACTGTTATAGAAAGATTTGCGAGTCCATAACAGGAGATACGCAATCAACGTTACACCCTGACTATGGCTCCACGCTTAGCTCTCGGGCTGACAAAGAGGCCATGGAAGGGATGGACGTAATATTGCGGTACTCCTCTCCAACACCATCCTGAGGGAATTTAGGTAGAGGAGAGGAAGGACTGGGGCATAGAGCAATCCTTAACAGCTATTGTATTAGGCGGGGCGCTAGTGAGGTCAAACACTTATATGGATTCAGGGGGCAATACACACCCAGCCAAGAAGCTCTCTAGGGGGTCTGACTCCATTTACGAATGTGGGAACCTGATCATAAATGTGAAGGCACAGTGGCGGATGAAAACCATTCTGTATCTATGATCGTTTGGCTGTTTTACAGGAACTTAAGGAAACAAAGAAACAAACAAAGATTCTGTCAAAGTGAAACAGGCCGCCACTGGGAAATCGAGGTAATCACGGCAAGACCTTTCTGAATCCCAAAAGTCGGGGATCTGGGCACAGAGAGATAAAGATCGCGGACACAAAGGAATTTGGCCCCTCATACAGGAAAACCTGTGCCATTCCTTGAAGTGAAAGGAACAAGAACTGTACTTTTGCCGCATCTAGCCGTGAAAAAGGAAAACAGATTCATTTCAAATGAAAGAATCAACTAAAAACTATGTGGCCAATACTGAGCAGTAGGCCTCGTGAACTCCACAGTAGTAGACGTCCCTCTCACTACTATTCAAGAACTTCAAACTGAAAAGCTCATCACGTTTGAGAAATCAAATCCATGGAGTGGGGGACTATGCAACAATGCAATGGAACTAGTTCTCCTTGAACCAACCTTTCAAATTCAAAATAAAAGTCAAGACAACACTCAAGTTGCAATTTGGCCAAAAACAAATGTGTACACCAACGTTTTTCAAGAAAAACATCAAATAATAAAAGCTTCAACGTTTTTCAACAAAAACATCAAATAATAAATGCTTCAACGTTTTTCAACAAAAGCATCAAATAATAAAAGCTTCAATGTTTTTCAACAAAAGCATCAAATAATAAATGCATCAACGTTTTTCAACAAAAGCAACAACTAATAAATGCTTCAATGTTTTTCAACAAAAACATAAAATATTAACTTCACCATCTGAAAGTTTTTCAGCAAAGACATCAACTATTAATTTCAACATTTCCAACGTTTTTCAACAAAAACAGCAGAAATAACTTCAACTAAACACGATGCAAGTTCAACAATTGATCATGCAGCTACTGGCTATTTCATTAACTGTGATACGTTTTCCATGGCTCCATGTGAACAGGAAGCGAAGCCAGCCGAAAACAAACAACGAACATGCAAGTACAAACTTTTGAACCTTTTATTTTTCCAAAAAGATACAGACCTGGCTTCACCATGGGTAGAACTATGGAGTATTTCTGGGTTCATCTTTTTCTGTTCTAGCTTTGCTTAGAGCTAGCTTTTAGTATGACTCTTAGTGGACACTTTTCTACAAAACAGAATCAACATAAAACTGAAGCCACATCCATTTTAAATTCAAATGCAAAAGAGACTTATAAATGTATTCGGCCTGAACAAGTCTTTGTATTCTAAATGATGTATTTAATCTTCCGGTTTTTAATTTTGATTAATGTATTTTGAACTTTCATTCATTTTCATTCATTTTATCATTCATTCAGTGATGTCATTACCTGCAGTACATTTTTCTGAAAATTGGGTTACTGATACAGTGAATAATATGCTGTCTGTTTTAGGAATAATTGCTACATTTTCAGATCATGAAATGTTAGAGATTTATTCTTATTGTGACGCTTTATACCTGTTACCTTCATTAAGGTTAACAACTCCTACACAATTGTAATGCATCTAGAAATGTGGTTGTTTAAACACCAGTAGGAACGTTGCCAAACACCACCAAACACCATCGCACGGGGGTGGAATAGTTGACATACATCACCAGGGGCAACATTAGATGCCATTTACAAAACAACAGGACAGACCCAGTTAGGAAAGTATGGGTGGTTTGGCCTTTTGACACAAATACCTGTCACAAAAATGATTCCTGAACATCACCAAGGGACTCAGTATACATACGCCAGACCTACGTTATATACAGATAACATCCAGAGGTAGTGAAATCCTACAGTGTAGGGAAGTTGTGCCCTTTTTGGCTGGAAGTCCCAACACTGAAAGTAGTGAACCAAAAGTTTCCTTTGTAAAATTCAATGCCTTGAGCAATCTGAAAACCATGCTTGTGCAGCACTTTTATTTTTTATTTCACATCAGCTAAAGAAATATTTTTTCTTTTTTGCAATATAGCACTCTTAAATACAGACTGCCCCTCTTTCCTTTTTGATAAATTTTATCTTTCACACACAAGCAGTGTGATGCACCTTGGGAATACCTTGCAAACAGGAACTATGCTTCTCATGGTTTCTAATATTTAAAAGACCAGTCTGAAAAGACTGCAACTGCAACATACCTGTTCTCTGATGCCTGTTTTTTGCAGTGAAGAATGCGTGGTCATCATCTGTCTGACACTTCTAAAGGAAACGCCAGCAGCATTTAACACCAGGCTGGAACTGCTGACGTCCCATGCTTGGCTGTGTCCCAAGCGTATTCCCATCAAACCAAAGCATTCCTTGCAAATCCGGAGGGTGCCTTTTTGCTTCCTTTAGCTAGCACCAAGGTATCGATTACAGCACCGGCTGCCTCAGAACCAGCAACTGGCAGCACTGCTCATTCTGTGCTCCCACAACGATTCTGCAAGGTATTACAAAGGTCCGTCCCCTGCAGTAACTAGCAACAGAAATGTTGTGTCTCTCAGCCACTTGTTATCTCGATTTTGCTAAAACATGTCCTGAAACACATTTTTTCTCTTATTGTTTCAACTCTGACCGAGTGCTTGGAGCTTTCCCTCCAAATTGACCTTTCTTTTCCTTTTTTTTTCTCTAAAGAAAGCATGGTCTTCTGAACAGCTTGTAAGAGTTTTCAATTTTATAAACAGGAACTTTTATAAGTAACTACTGACTCTAAGAGAATATTTTTTAATGACACTATAGATTTTTCCTGTCTCCACAGAGTCTATAGTAATTTTACATATTTTAACAGCTGCTATTTTTTCTGCTCATAAACCACTCTCATGCAACTACCTGCCAATCATATGCAAATGCCTATTTTAGTCACATAGTTTGCTTTTAATGGGTTATTCACGATTGTCCATAGATTGGAGTGGGTGTTATGTGCTGGATTGAGGCCCTAACATAGGTGCGCCGTTTCAGAGGCACAAATCCTTTGTGCCACAGAGACAGGCAGGACCTTTCACCTACATTGGCCCTCCCTTCACAAATAACGAGCAACAGAGTCTGTCCCTTATCTGACGTGTGCTCTGGGTGCAGAAGACGGTCCATCTTAAATACGTCATATCCATGTCCAACAGTGGCTAACCTACGTCACAATGAGTTCTTAGAAACAGACCCTTAGCTCTTGGGATTTTCCCTAGCACAGGATTATTGATTTCTCCAAGAACTCATTAAATATGCATGAACCACTATTTCCTAAGGGTTCATTCCTGACGTCTTCCTCTGACCGACTTTACGTCAATACTAACATTCCAAGGCATCTATCAGGTATAAATATACCTCCCTTTGCCCAAGCAAACTAGAGGGGACCGAGACTTTCCATGCGGACACTCTGACCTGAGACGCTGCAACCTGCATCATGCCACAGCTCCAGCTGGCAGAGGTCCATCCACCCATCCTGGGGTGTCCAGCTCGAGACCAGGATGAAGTCCCACTAAGGTAATGGGGTTAGACTAAATCCTAGGGGATTCTTGGCTCTCTAAGACCTACACACATGCTAGGTACACTTAGGTACATCTAGTTAGGCATCATAGGGGTATAGGCTTTATCTTAATGCATTCTGCATTTCATGTATGTGTTCATTACTATTGCACAATGGTAAAACTGTACCATGCATTTTTATTTAACTGCACTGCTGGCCATATTTCTCTGCTACTGTCCAACAGTTGTCGCAGCACATATAACCAGTACTAGACCAACAACTGTGCAATACATTTTATTGTAAACACCCCCGACTGTTTCTTCTATGTACTTCTCTGAGATGAGTGACTGAATGAAAAGTAGTATATTGTTTCCACGATCCTGAGGGATCAGGGTTTTATGTTATGTGGTTGCCAGAAGCTATTCCCTTCTTGTCTTCAAGAAGTTTCTAGTGGCCTCTGAGCTAGCTGGCACAGGTAATTAAGTTTAATATAATCGATAGGGACATACCGACCTTAGTCCTATGTCAAACCTATAGGTTATATTATTCCAATGCGCAGAGCCTATTAGGGAAATAGGAACTACACTACTTTAGGGACTCCTTTGATTGTCCTCTTCTTGTTCCTGTAACTTACAGCAGTTAAAGAAATCCTTTACTTCAATTGTACTACTGAATATTGTCCAACAGAATATTGTCATTCAAGACGATAGAGAACAGAATATCGTCGGGACAAAATAGTGAAAGGTAAGCGCATATTGGGAAGTATAGATCTACTATTCCTAACTCCACATCTATGAACCTTGAAGCTATACGTATCACATAGGTACATATATGTGGAGCTAGGTATAGAAAATGTACAACTACTTACCTGTCAATATTTTTTGTTGATATTTTGTCCACGATATTCTGTCCCATTGATAGTCTACGGGCAATATTCAGGGTACACACTGTCTACTACATAATGCCTCCATGTTGTTAGTTGGAGTAAAAACATTAGTGAATGCTTCAGGTTCTTTGATGTTTTGGTTGTAAACATACAATTAAGCATACCAAAGTTTTTCTGTGGCTCAAGCAACTTAATGTAATGCCCTCATTTCAAGAGCCTTTGTAATTCTGGCTTAGGCTCAAATCTAAATTTATGCCTCAGTCAACTGGTGTATGCAGAACATTTGTGTATGCTTTATTTTTAGGCAATCTGAATAGATACGCATGTCATTGACCGAAAAAGGATGAAATGTTTGACCAGCCATGCTATGATTTGTACCAGAGACCTGATGGTCACACAGAGATCTAAGCAATATTTGTTAAACTCTCTTAGCTTTATTAATACATGTTGTTAGAAATTGGGTTTCTGGTTGGCAGAGGTATGCACCCTGTCCAAGCAGGAACCACAATCAAAGTCAGGGTAAGTCAGATATACACTATAAATTAACCTATGCTCACCCTCTGGTAGCTTGACACAGAGCAGTCAGGCTTAACTTAGAAGGCAAGACCACTGACTCATTGTCAGTGAAATTGCTCTCCCACCCTCGCAGCTCCACCATTAAGTGAGGCCTGCCCCTGCACTCTCGAGTGTTGGTGATCGAGTCCCTCCTCCACCCGCAGGTTTCCCTGCGCCTCATCCCTGCTGGTCCAGTGGACCTCTGTCTCCTTCTTCTAACTGTGCTCTTTCACTCGTTTTTCTACCCTTTTTTATCTTTCACCTTTCTGCACTTTTCTGCATCTCTGCTCTTTTGTGCCTTATTTCTGCTCATTTTCCCTTCCTCTCGCTCTGCCCTTTCACTTGTTTTCACTCATTTTTCTACCCTCTTTTATCTTTCACCTTTCTGCACTTTTCTGCATCTCTGCTCTTTTGTGCCTTATTTCTGCTCATTTTCCCTTCCTCTCGCTCTGCCCTTTCACTAGTTTTCACTCGTTTTTCTACCCTCTTTTATCTTTCGCCTTTCTGCATCTCTGCTCTTTTGTGCCTTATTTCTGCCTATTTTCCCTTTTTTCTTTATCCCTTATTTCCTCCCTTTACCTTTCCCTCGCCGCTGCTGCCCCCGCGGCCCCTCCCCCAGCGCGACCAGCCCAATCCAGCTCCCCTCCCCGCTCCCGCCTCCCAGCTGTCCAGCCCTCCCCGACCCCTACTTAATGGTGGACACTGCGCGGCCGTGGTGCGTCAAAGGCAAGCCCGTCTGCGCCCGTCCGCGACCCGACCGCGACCAGCGCCAGGAACCCTGGACCTCCGCCCCACCAACGCTACGACCCAGCAGCACTCCAAGCACTCAACCCAGGCCGCAACAACAACTGCAAGCTAGCATCACCAGCCGACTCCCACGGACCCTTCAGCTGTCACCGCTGCCGGCACACCTGCAGCACCGCCAAGAACACGGATCCAGCACAACCCGCCCACAAGAACACAACCGAACCGAAGACCCTGCAATGCATCCTCCTCAACGTCCGATCCCTCCACAAACACGCCACAAAAATCTGGGACCTCCTCGACAGCACCACCCCGGACGTAGCGTTCTTCACCGAAACCTGGACCAACACCACCTCGGGACCGGACATCGCCATCGCCATCCCCCAAGGATACAAGATCTCCAGGAAGGACCGCCCCACCCGCCCAGGAGGAGTAATCGCCATCGTCCACAAATCCAGCCTCCGCCTGAGCACACTCTCTGACGAGCCCACAGAACTGATGGAACACCTTCACTTCAAGATACTGACCAGCCCCACCGCCACCCTCCGAGGAACCCTCATCTACCGACCCCCTGGACCCTGCGGACCCTTCGCCAACTCCATCACGGACATTATCTCCCCGCAGGCCATCGCATCCACCAACTACACCCTGCTGGGAGACCTCAACTTCCACCTCGACAACCAACTGGACCCCAACACCACATCCCTCCTGGACAACCTCCACAACATTGGACTGCGCCAGATCGTGACCGAGCCCACGCACTCAGCAGGACACACCCTCGACCCCTCTTCACTACAGGAAACTCCATCACCTTCAGCCACACCACCGAACTCCCATGGACCGACCATAGTTGCGTCCATTTCACCTTCAGAACACCCACCATCCACAGACACCAGCACCTGCTTCCACGAAGAAACTGGACCAAAATCACCAACGACCAGCTCACCTCCTCACTCAACAACTCCACCCCAACCATCGCGGAAAACGACGACCCCAACACCGCAGCCCGAACCCTGCATAGATGGATCTCGGACAGCACCAACACCATAGCCCCCCTCAAGAAAAACAACAATATCCGCGCCAAGAAAGCCAGATGGTTTACCACCGAACTTCGAGAGTCCAGAAGCACATGCCACCGCCTCGAAAAGGCCTGGAGGAACACCAAATCCACAGAAGCCCACGACAACTTCAGAGCCGCCACCAACGCCCACCATCAACTCATCAGAGAAACGAGGAAAAAGCGATTGAAGACAGAATCTCCACCCACGCGCACAACAGCAAGGAACTCTTCAGCATCATCAAGGAGTTCGCCCAACCCACTAGCGAGTCTACCGACATCCCTCCCTCACAAGACCTCTGCGACAAACTCAGCACCTTTTTCCACCACAAAATCAAGAGCATCTACGACAACTTCGACGAAGACAACCAACACACTGAACCCTCACCAACCACCCCCAACACCCGGAAACCAGCGATTGACGACTGGACCGCCCTCACCGCCCTCACCACCGAAGACACACTGAAGGCAATGAAGTCAATCCACTCAGGGGCCCCCACAGACCCCTGCCCCCACCACATCTTCAACAGAGCCGCCGACACCATCGCACCCATGCTCCGCCACACCATCAACCGCTCCCTGGCGACCGCCTCGCTTCCCGACGACTGGAAACACGCCGAGGTCAACCCCTCCTAAAGAAACCCTCAGCGGACCCCACCGACCTCAGAAACTACAGACCCATCTCCCTGCTCCCGTTCCCAGCGAAAGTCATCAAGAAAGCCATCAACAGCCAACTCACCACATTCATTGAAGAACACAGCATCCTCGACTCCTCCCAATCCGGCTTCAGAAAAAACCACAGTACGGAAACCGCCCTCCTCGCCGCAACAGACGACATCCGCACCCTACTGGACAAAGGAGAAACAGTAGCCCTCATCCTCCTCGACCTATCAGCGGCGTTCGACACAGTCTCCCACCGCACCCTAATACGCAGACTCTATGACGCAGGAATCCAGGACAAGGCCCTCGACTGGATCCGCTCCTTCCACTCTGGCAGGACACAGCGGGTCTGACTCCCCCCTTTCCTCTCGGACCCCACACCTACCACCTGCGGAGTCCCCCAGGGCTCCTCCCTCAGCTCGACGCTCTTCAACGTCTACATGGCTCCACTCACCCCCATCGTCAGAACCTACGGACTCAACATTGTGTCATACGCAGACGACACCCAGCTCATCCTCTCCCTATCCAATGAGCCCAACACCGCCAGACGCAACTTTCGAGAAGGCATGGAAGCCGTCACCAAATGGATGAAAAACAGCTGCCTACAACTAAACACCAACAAAACAGAAGTACTCATCATGGGCCCAAACCCCGATGCCTGGAGCGACACCTGGTGGCCCCCCGCCCTCGGAAACCCGCCAACCCCCACGGACCACGCACGCAACCTGGGAATCATCCTGGACTCCAAGCTCAAAATGGACCACCAGATCAACTCTGTCTCGTCTTCCTGCTTCCACACCCTCCGCCTCCTTCGTAAGACCTTCAAATGGATCCCCTCGAACACCAAAAGACCGTCACTCACGCCCTGGTCACCAGCAGACTCGACTACGGCAACGCACTCTACGCCGGAATAAACAAAAACCTCACCCGCAAGCTACAGAACATCCAGAACGCCGCCGCAAGACTGGTCCTCAACCTGCCAAAACACTGCCACATCTCCCAGCACCTGCGCACACTCCACTGGCTCCCTGTCGAGGCGAGAATCTCCTTCAAGATGCTCACCCACGCACACAAGGCCCTCCACGGCACCGGACCAGCATACCTGAACAGCCGACTCAAATTCCACGCACCCCAAAGGACCCTACGATCAGCCCAGCTCTCCTACGCCGTGGTCCCCCGCACCAGAAAGACCAGATCGGGAGGCCGCTCCTTCTCCTTCCTCGCGGCCAAAGCATGGAACGCCCTTCCGCTCCACCTCAGACAGACAACATCGCTCCCCATCTTCGCAAGAAACCTCAAAACCTGGCTCTTCGACAGACCCCCTCCTTGATGGATGGAACCTGCACCCCCACCCCTAGCGCCTTGAGACCCTTACGGGTGAGTATTCGCGCTTTAACAAACCCCTGATTGATTGATTGAATGTGTAAGGCAAAAAGACTCCACAATAATTTAGAAGAATAGATTATATTTCTATCAATAAAACAAGACCAGAATGAATAAAATCCAATAAGTAGAAGCCAAGATATGAATTTTTAAAGAATAAACTGTTTTACATTGTTTAGAAACAGATAGCACCAACTGGGACTATCTTGTTGCACTTGACCGAGTCAAATCCAAAAGTTCAGGTCAACCGCAATGGAGCGCGGGTCAAATACAGGGACCAGCCTTGGCCCACTGAACACTACCTTGGATGTGTCGATCTCACAGATGTAGGCAATGCATTGATTCTGAGTTTAACACCATCGAGGATGTGTTGAGACTGAGTCAAGATGCGATGTACATTGGGGTAATGCGTCATGATCGACTCACTGGACTGGTGATGATGTGAGCAGTACAAAGAGATGCCTCGAGGACAGGAGAAGATGCCTCCCGCAGTCTGCAGTGCAGAGTTCTTGGTCCATGCAGCATCAGTGATGCATTGGCATAAAGGGTAACGCGCTAGCTCCAATCGGGGCAACTTTGTTGATGCACGGATTTAGAGATACTGCACTTTAAACTCACTCCCAGGGGCTCAGGACTGGATTGGAACCACTTGGCATAGCAGAACTCACAGCAGACAGAGTCCAGGTGCTGGTTGCAGGGTGAAGATAGATGTCTTTGATATCCCTTAGACTTCAGATAACAGGAGGCAAGCCAATAAGCCCTTGGAGATGCTTAGGTTCTGGGATGTAGAGCTCCAGGTCGAGTACTTCTTACTCCAAGGCAAGAGGGCAGCAGGCAGTCAGATCAGAGTTAACCAGGTACTGATGCAACAACTGATTCTGGCAATTATTAAGGATCTGCTCCCTCATAATCAAATTGTACAATCCATTAAAGGCCTGCACTTTGCTGCCAAGTTACCAGCCTTCCAGAGCCTTAATGGTACTATCCACAAAGTCTACCCAATCCTGATTCTGTGCCTTCTGGGTGTCTCTGAACTTAATCCTGTATTGTTCAGTGGTTAAGCCAAACCCATCAATGAGAGCACTCTTCAAAATTGAGTAATTGTCAGCATCCTCTCCTCTAACAGTGAGGAGCTTATCTCTACCTTTGTCAGCAGAGGAGAGCCACAAGATAGATGCCCACTGCTCTTGAGGGACCTTCTGCACTTTACAGGCCCTCTGTAAAGCAGTTATCTGTTTATGGATGTCATCCCCAACAGGGTAGGGAGGAACAATCTTGCTCAGGTTCCTATGTTCAAACATAGGTCAACTCTAACCTACGACACTACATACAGTGGAGTTTATGATTTGAATGTCCTGTATATATTTTCGCGCATACAGCTCATTAGTCACTGTGGCCTGGTGGTCAAGGTCTCTGATGTATGCACCAAAAGTTATGTGCTCAAACCCTGATGTTTCAATGATTTTGGTTTCTGAGGTAAAATTATAGTCAATGGTACCTTCTCTGATAAATGTTAGAAAATATTTTTCATTTCTCCTGGTTTGAATATCTCTCTTTACTAGAAGGTCTTACCCCAAAGAATGCAAATCTTCTCTCTCTCTCCCTCTGTCTGGCTTTCCTTTTTTCTCTCGCTCTCGCTCTTGCCTTCCATTCAACACTGTCAATGATGTCAACATAGGTGAAGACTAACTTACGGCACTGCATACAGTGGAGGGTTTGATTTGAATGTCGTATATAGGTTTTCGTGCAATCTACTCATGAGTCGCTGTGTCCTAGTGGTTCAAGGCTCTGACTCTTACTCCAAGGGTTATGTGTTCAAACCCTGGTGTTTCAATGGTTTAGGTATTGGAGGTAAAATTATAGGCAATGGTACTTTCTCTTATAAATGTTGGAAAATATTTGTCATTTTTCCTTGTTTGAATATCTCTCTTTACAAGAAGGTCTTACCCCAAAGAATACAAATCTTCTCTCCCCCTCTGTCTGCCTTTCTTTTTCTCTTGCTCTTCCTCTTACCTTCCTTTCAACACTGTCAATGATATCAACATAGGTGAACTCTAACCTACGGCACTGCATACACTGGAGGGTTTGATTCGAATGTCATATATACGTTTTGGTGCAGCTTACTCATGAGTCACTGTGGCATAGTGGTTAAGATCTCTTACTCCAAAAGTTATTTGTTCTAAACCTAGGGCCTCATTTATGAGGTTTTGCCATAAGGAAGCGCAGCAGGCCTTCCTACTGCGCTTCCCTATGGCAAAAGAAAAGGGCAGGAATGCGCTGTATCTATAAGATACGCCGCATTCCTGTCCTTTTCCCCTGTGCCGGCGCACAATGGGCTGCCGTGCACCAACGCAGGCACCTTTGCACCATGGTGCAAGGGTGCCTGCATTGCGGGGATGATTATTTTTGTACAGGAAGGGAAACCTTTCTGTACAAAAATAATCACAAGAGGCTTATTCCTCTTTCTATGTATGCAGCCCACATAGAAAAAGGAAAACCGAGGAGAAATAAAGATATTTCTCCGCGTTGTGCCTCCCTTACGCCTCTCAGCATTGTGCCTCCCTTACGCCTCCCCTAGGGAGGCATAAGCTCTTGGCGCTGCCTCAGATTTACGATTTCTTGTAAATCTGGGGCAGTGTCAAAAGGCCATGGATGTTGCTGGGAATGCCCCCAGCAACACCCATTGCACGCCCCTTTAATGCAGAACACTGCGTTAAAGGGACGGATATTTATCAGGCAGCATTAAGCCCAAAAAAGTGGCTTAGTGCTACCTGATAAATATCACGCAGGCTTCTGCGCCAGGGAACGTCAAAAAAAGTGACATTCTCGAGGTTCAAGGAGTCTCATAAATGAGGCCCTTAGTGTTTCAATGGTTGTGGTTTCTGAGGTAACATTATAGTCTATGGTACTTTCTCTGATAAATGTTGGAAAATATTTTTCATTTCTCCTTGTTTGAATATCTCTCTTTACAAGAAGGTCTTACCCCAAAGAATACAAATGTTCTCTCGCCCTCTGTCTGGCTTTCTTTTTCTCTCGCTATCTCTCTTTCCTTCCATACAACACTGTCAATGATGTCAACATAGGTGAACTCTAACCTATGGCACTGCATACACTGGAGAGTTTGATTCGAATGTCCTATACACGTTTTAGTGCAGCCTACTTGAGAATGAATGATGCCTAGTGTTAAAGGTCTCTGACTCTTATTTCAAAGGTTATGTGTTCAAAACCTGGTGTTTCAATGGTTGTGGTTTCTAAGGTAAAATTATAGTCAATGGTTCTTTCTCTGATAAATGTTGGGAAATATTTTTCATTTCTCCTTGTTTGAATATCTCTCTTTCCAAGAAGGTCTTACCCGAAAGAATATAAATCATTTCTCTCCCTCTGTCTGGCCTTCTTTTTCTCTCACTATATCTCTTTTCTTCCATTCAACACTGTCAATGATGTCAACATAGGTGAACTCTAACCTATGGCACTGCATACACTGGAGAGTTTGATTCAAATGTCCTATACACGTTTTAGTGCAGCCTACTTGAGAATGAATGATGCCTAGTGGTAAAGGTCTCTGACTCTTATTTCAAAGGTTATGTGTTCAAAACCTGGTGTTTCAATGGTTGTGGTTTCTAAGGTAAAATTATAGTCAATGGTTCTTTCTCTGATAAATGTTGGAAAATATTTTTCATTTCTCCTTGTTTGAATATCTCTCTTTCCAAGAAGGTCTTACCCGAAAGAATGCAAATCTTCTCTCTTACTCTGGCTGGCTTTCCTTTTTTTTCTCGCTAAAATTATAGACAACTGTATTTTTTCTTATAATGGTTGGAAAATATTTTTCATTTTTCCTTGTTTGAATATATCTCTTTACAAGTATGTCTTACCCCAAACAATCAATCAATCAATCAATCATGTCACTTATAAAGCGCACTACATACCCGCGAGGGTCTCAAGGCGCTGGGGGAAGAGGGGGGTGGTGCTGCTACTGATCGAAGAGCTAGGTCTTGAGGAGTCTTCTGAAGGCCAGTAGGTCTTGGGTCTGTCGGAGGTTGGTGGGGAGGGTGTTCCAGGTCTTGGCGGCGAGGTGGGAGAAGGATCTGCCGCCGGCCATTGTTTTCTGGATGCGGGGGACTGTGGCGAGGGCGAGGCTGGTCGAGCGGAGCTGGCGGGTGGGGGTGTAGAAGCTGAGTCGTCTGTTGAGGTAGGCTGGTCCGGAGTTGTGGAGTGCTTTGTGTGCGTGGGTGAGGAGCTTGAAGGTTATCCTCTTGTTGACAGGGAGCCAGTGCAGGTCTCTCAGGTGGGGTGTGATGTGGCTGCGTCGGGGGATGTCGAGGATAGGACGTGCAGAGGCGTTCTGGATGCGTTGCAGCCGTCTCAGGAGCTTAGCCGTCGTTCCTGCGTAGAGGGCGTTTCCGTAGTCCAGCCTGCTGGTGACGAGGGCCTGGGTGACTGTTTTTCTTGTTTCGGTGGGGATCCACTTGAAGATCCTGCGGAGCATTCGGAGGATGTTGAAGCAGGATGAGGAAACGGCGTTGACCTGCTTAGTCATGGAGAGGGTGGGGTCGAGGATGACCCCTAGGTTGCGTACGTGGTCGGTGGGTGGCGGAGCTGTTCCCAGTGATGTTGGCCACCAGGAGTCGTCCCAGGCTGAAGGGTTGGAACCAAGGATGAGGACCTCCGTCTTGTCCGAGTTCAGCTTCAGGCGGCTGGTCCTCATCCATTCGGCGACGGCCTTCATTCCTTCGTGGAGGTGGGCTTTGGCGGTGTGAGGATCTTTGGTGAGGGAGAGGATCAGCTGGGTGTCGTCGGCGTAGGAGATGATGTTGAGGTTGTGCTGTCGGGCGACGTGGGCGAGGGGTGCCATGTAGATGTTGAACAGCGTTGGGCTGAGGGAGGAGCCTTGGGGTACGCCGCAGATGATCTTGGTGGCCTTGGATCGGAAGGGGGCGAGGCAGACGCTTTGTGTTCTGCCGGAAAGGAAGGATGTGGTCCAGTCCAGGGCCTTCTCTTGGATCCCGGCGTCGTGAAGGCGTGTTCGTAGTGTGTGGTGGCAGACCGTGTCGAAGGCGGCTGATAGGTCCAGGAGGATGAGGGCTGCTGTTTCTCCGTTGTCTAGCAGGGTCCTGATGTCATCGGTGGCGGCGATGAGGGCGGTTTCGGTGCTGTGGTTGCTGCGGAAGCCGGACTGGGAAGGGTCCAGGATGTTGTTCTCCTCGAGGTAGCGGGTCAGTTGTTTGTTGACGATTTTCTCGGTGACCTTCGCGGGGAACGGGAGCAGAGAGATGGGTCGGACGTTCTTGAGGTCCTTGGGGTCTGCCTTGGGTTTCTTGAGTAAGGCGGTGATCTCGGCGTGCTTCCAGCTTTCCGGGAAGGTTGCTGTCTCGAAGGAGATGTTGATTATTTTCCGGAGATAGGGCGCGATGGCTGTACTGGCTTTGGTGAAGATGTGGTGAGGGCACGGGTCTAGCGGTGAACCGGTGAATCTTCTCTCTCCCTCTGACTGGCTTTCTTTTTCTCTCACTCTCTCTTTTTCCTTCCATTCAACACTGTCAATGATGTCAACATAGGTGAACTCTAACCTACGTCACTGCATACACTGGAGTGTTTCATTCGAATGTCATATATACGTTTTCGTGCAGTCTACTCCTGAGTCACTGTGGCCTAGTGGTTAAGGTCTCTGACTCTTACAATAAATGTTATGTGTTCAAATACTGATACTTTAGAGGTTGCGGTTTCTGAGGAAAAATTATAGGCCATGTTACATTCTCTGATAAATGTTGGAAAATATTTTTCATCTCTCCTTGTTTGAATATCTCTCTTTACAAGAAGGTCTTACCCCAAAGAATACAAATCTTCTCTCTCCCCCTGTCTCGCTTTCTTTTTTCTCTCTCTCTCTCCCTCTTTCCTTCCATTCAATACTGTCAATGATGTCAACATAGGAGAGCACTAGCATACAGCACTGCATACAATGGAGTGTTTGATTCAAACGTCATATATAAGTTTTCGTGCAGATTATTCATAAGTCACTGTGGCCTAGTTTTTAAGGTCTATGACTCTTCCTCCAAATGTTATGTGGTCAAATCCTGGTGTTTCAATAGTTGTGATATTGTAGGTAAAATTATAGGCAATGGAACTTTCTCTTATAAATATTTGGAAAATATTTTTCATTTCTACTTGTTTGAATATCTCTCTTACAAGAAGGTCTTACCCCAAAGAATACAAATCTTCTCTCTCCCTCTGTCTGGCTTTCTTTTTCTCTCGCTCTCTCTCTTTCCTTCCATTAAACACTGTCGATATCAACATAGGTGAACTCTAACCTATGTCACTGCATACACTGGAGTGTTTGATTCGAATGTCATATATAAGTTTTCCTGCTGAATACTCATGAGTCACAGTAGACTAGTGATTAAGGTCTCTGACTCTTACTCCAAAAATTATATGATCAAATCCTAGTCTTTCAATGGTTGTGGTGTCGGATGTAAAATTATAGGCGATGGTACTTTCTCTGATAAATGTTGGAAAATATTTTTCATTTCTCCTTCTTTGAATATCTCTCCTTAGAAGTATGTCTTACCCCAAAGAATAGAAATCTTCTCTCTCCCTCTGTCTGGCTTTCTTTTTCTCTCTCTCTCTCTCCCTCTTTCCGTCCATTCCACACTGTCATTGATATCAACATAGGTGAACTCCAACCTACGACACTGCAAACAGTGTTGTTTTTGATTCGAATGTCATATATAAGTTTACGTGCATTCTCCTCATGAGTGACTGTGGCTTAGTAGTGAAGGTTATGTGTTCAACTCCTGGTATTTCAATGGTTGTAGTTTCTAAGGTAAAATTATTGTCAATGGTACTTTCTCTGATAAATCTTTGAAAATATTTTTCATTTCTCCTTGATTGAATATCTCTCTTTACAATTATGTCTTACCCCAAAGAATACAAATCTTCTCTCTACCTCTGCCTGGCTTTCTTTTTCTCCCACTCTCTCTCTTTCCTTCCATTTAACACTGTCAATGATGTCAACATAGGTGAACTCTAACCTACTGCACTGCAGCCACTGGAGACCTTGATTCGAATGTCATATATACGTTTCCATGCAGCCTGCTCATGATTCACTGTGGCCTAGTGGTTCTGGTCTCTGACTATTCCTCCACAGTTTATGTGTTCAAATCTTGGTGTTTCAAGGGTTGTGTTTTCTGAAGTTCAATTATAGGCAATGGTACTTTCTCTGATAACTGTTGGAAAATATTGTTCATTTCTCCTTGTTTGAATATCTTTCTTTACAAGAAGGTCTTACCCCAAAGAATACAAATCTTCTTTCTGCCTTTCTTTTCCTCTTACCTTCCTTTCAACACTGTCAATGATATCAACATAGGTGAACTCTAACCTATGGCACTGCATACACTGGAGGGTTTGATTCGAATGTCATATATACGTTTTGGTGCAGCTTACTCATGAGTCACTGTGGCATAGTGGTTAAGATCTCTTACTCCAAAAGTTATTTGTTCTAAACCTAGGGCCTCATTTATGAGGTTTTGCCGTAGGGAAGCGCAGCAGGCCTTCCTACTGCGCTTCCCTATGGCAAAAGAAAAGGGCAGGAATGCGCCGTATCTATAAGATACGGCGCATTCCTGTCCTTTTCCCCTGTGCCGGCGCACAATGGGCTACCGTGCACCAACGCAAGCACCTTTGCACCATGGTGCAAGGGTGCCTGCGTTGCGGGGATGATTATTTTTGTACAGGAAGGGAAACCTTTCTGTACAAAAATAATCACAAGAGGCTTCTTCCTCTTTCTATGTATGCAGCCCACATAGAAAAAGGAAAACCGAGGAGAAATAAAGATATTTCTCCGCGTTGTGCCTCCCTTACGCCTCTCAGCATTGTGCCTCCCTTTACGCCTCCCCTAGGGAGGCATAAGCTTTGGCGCTGCCTCAGATTTACGATTTCTTGTAAATCTGGGGCAGTGTCAAAGGCCATGGATGTTGCTGGGAACGCCCCCAGCAACACCCATTGCACGCCCCTTTAACGCAGAACACTGCGTTAAAGGGACGGATATTTATCAGGCAGCATTAAGCCAAAAAAAGTGGCTTAGTGCTACCTGATAAATATCACGCAGGCTTCTGCGCCACGGAACGTCAAAAAAAGTGACGTTCTCGAGGTTCAAGGAGTCTTATAAATGAGGCCCTTAGTGTTTCAATGGTTGTGGTTTCTGAGGTAACATTATAGTCAATGGTACTTTCTCTGATAAATGTTGGAAAATATTTTTCATTTCTCCTTGTTTGAATATCTCTCTTTACAAGAAGGTCTTACCCCAAAGAATACAAATGTTCTCTCGCCCTCTGTCTGCCTTTCTTTTTCTCTCGCTATCTCTCTTTCCTTCCATTCAACACTGTCAATGATGTCAACATAGGTGAACTCTAACCTATGGCACTGCATACACTGGAGAGTTTGATTCGAATGTCCTATACACGTTTTAGTGCAGCCTACTTGAGAATGAATGATGCCTAGTGGTTAAGGTCTTTGACTCTTACTCCAAAGGATATATGTTCAGATCCTGGTGTTTCAATGGTTGAGGATTCAGAGGTAAAATTATAGTCAATCATACCTTCTCTGATAAATGTTGGAAAATATTCTTCATTTCTCCTTGTTTGAATATCTCTCTTTACAAGAAGGTCTTACCCCAAAGAATATAAATCATTTCTCTCCCTCTGTCTGGCCTTCTTTTTCTCTCACTATATCTCTTTTCTTCCATTCAACACTGTCAATGATGTCAACATAGGAGAGCACTAGCATACAGCACTGCATACAATGGAGTGTTTGATTCAAACGTCATATATAAGTTTTCGTGCAGATTACTCATGAGTCACTGTGGCCTAGTTTTTAAGGTCTATGACTCTTCCTCCAAATGTTATGTGGTCAAATCCTGGTGTTTCAATAGTTGTGATATTGTAGGTAAAATTATAGGCAATGGAACTTTCTCTTATAAATATTTGGAAAATATTTTTCATTTCTACTTGTTTGAATATCTCTCTTTACAAGAAGGTCTTACCCCAAAGAATACAAATCTTCTCTCTCCCTCTGTCTGGCTTTCTTTTTCTCTCGCTCTCTCTCTTTCCTTCCATTAAACACTGTCGATATCAACATAGGTGAACTCTAACCTATGTCACTGCATACACTGGAGTGTTTGATTCGAATGTCATATATAAGTTTTCCTGCTGAATACTCATGAGTCACAGTAGACTAGTGATTAAGGTCTCTGACTCTTACTCCAAAAATTATATGATCAAATCCTAGTCTTTCAATGGTTGTGGTGTCGGATGTAAAATTATAGGCGATGGTACTTTCTCTGATAAATGTTGGAAAATATTTTTCATTTCTCCTTCTTTGAATATCTCTCCTTAGAAGTATGTCTTACCCCAAAGAATAGAAATCTTCTCTCTCCCTCTGTCTGGCTTTCTTTTTCTCTCTCTCTCTCTCCCTCTTTCCGTCCATTCCACACTGTCATTGATATCAACATAGGTGAACTCCAACCTACGACACTGCAAACAGTGTTGTTTTTGATTCGAATGTCATATATAAGTTTTCGTGCATTCTCCTCATGAGTGACTGTGGCTTAGTAGTGAAGGTTATGTGTTCAACTCCTGGTATTTCAATGGTTGTAGTTTCTAAGGTAAAATTATTGTCAATGGTACTTTCTCTGATAAATCTTTGAAAATATTTTTCATTTCTCCTTGATTGAATATCTCTCTTTACAATTATGTCTTACCCCAAAGAATACAAATCTTCTCTCTACCTCTGCCTGGCTTTCTTTTTCTCCCACTCTCTCTCTTTCCTTCCATTTAACACTGTCAATGATGTCAACATAGGTGAACTCTAACCTACTGCACTGCAGCCACTGGAGACCTTGATTCGAATGTCATATATACATTTCCATGCAGCCTGCTCATGATTCACTGTGGCCTAGTGGTTCTGGTCTCTGACTATTCCTCCACAGTTTAGGTGTTCAAATCTTGGTGTTTCAATATTTTTCATTTCTCCTTGTTTGAATATCTCTCTTTACAAGTATGTCTTACCCCAAAGAATACAAATCTTCTCTCTCCCTCTGTCTGCCTTTCTTTTTCTCTTGCTCTTCCTCTTACCTTCCTTTCAACACTGTCAATGATATCAACATAGGTGAACTCTAACCTATGGCACTGCATACACTGGAGGGTTTGATTCGAATGTCATATATACGTTTTGGTGCAGCTTACTCATGAGTCACTGTGGCATAGTGGTTAAGATCTCTTACTCCAAAAGTTATTTGTTCTAAACCTAGGGCCTCATTTATGAGGTTTTGCCGTAGGGAAGCGCAGCAGGCCTTCCTACTGCGCTTCCCTATGGCAAAGAAAGGGCAGGAATGCGCCGTATCTATAAGATACGGCGCATTCCTGTCCTTTTCCCCTGTGCCGGCGCACAATGGGCTGCCGTGCACCAACGCAAGCACCTTTGCACCATGGTGCAAGGGTGCCTCATTGCGGGGATGATTATTTTTGTACAGGAAGGGAAACCTTTCTGTACAAAAATAATCACAAGAGGCTTCTTCCTCTTTCTATGTATGCAGCCCACATAGAAAAAGGAAAACCGAGGAGAAATAAAGATATTTCTCCGCGTTGTGCCTCCCTTACGCCTCTCCGCGTTGTGCCTCCCTTACGTCTCTCCTAGGGAGGTGTAAGCTCTTGGCGCTGCCTCAGATTTAAGATTTCTCGTAAATCTGGGGCAGTGTCAAAAGGCCATGGATGTTGCTGGGAACGCCCCCAGCAACACCCATTGCACGCCCCTTTAACGCAGAACACTGCGTTAAAGGGACGGATATTTATCAGGCAGCATTAAGCCAAAAAAAGTGGCTTAGTGCTACCTGATAAATATCACGCAGGCTTTCTGCGCCACGGAACGTCAAAAAAGTGACGTTCTCGAGGTTCAAGGAGTCTTATAAATGAGGCCCTTAGTGTTTCAATGGTTGTGGTTTCTGAGGTAACATTATAGTCAATGGTACTTTCTCTGATAAATGTTGGAAAATATTTTTCATTTCTCCTTGTTTGAATATCTCTCTTTACAAGAAGGTCTTACCCCAAAGAATACAAATGTTCTCTCGCCCTCTGTCTGCCTTTCTTTTTCTCTCGCTATCTCTCTTTCCTTCCATTCAACACTGTCAATGATGTCAACATAGGTGAACTCTAACCTATGGCACTGCATACACTGGAGAGTTTGATTCGAATGTCCTTTACACGTTTTAGTGCAGCCTACTTGAGAATGAATGATGCCTAGTGGTTAAGGTCTTTGACTCTTACTCCAAAGGATATATGTTCAGATCCTGGTGTTTCAATGGTTGAGGATTCAGAGGTAAAATTATAGTCAATCATACTTTCTCTGATAAATGTTGGAAAATATTTTTCATTTCTCCTTGTTTGAATATCTCTCTTTACAAGAAGGTCTTACCCCAAAGAATACAAATGTTCTCTCGCCCTCTGTCTGCCTTTCTTTTTCTCTCGCTATCTCTCTTTCCTTCCATTCAACACTGTCAATGATGTCAACATAGGTGAACTCTAACCTATGGCACTGCATACACTGGAGAGTTTGATTCGAATGTCCTATACACGTTTTAGTGCAGCCTACTTGAGAATGAATGATGCCTACTGGTAAAGGTCTCTGACTCTTATTTCAAAGGTTATGTGTTCAAAACCTGGTGTTTCAAAGGTTGTGGTTTCTAAGGTAAAATTATAGTCAATGGTTCTTTCTCTGATAAATGTTGGAAAATATTTTTCATTTCTCCTTGTTTGAATATCTCTCTTTCCAAGAAGGTCTTACCCGAAAGAATGCAAATCTTCTCTCTTACTCTGGCTGGCTTTCCTTTTTTTCTCGCTAAAATTATAGACAACGGTATTTTCTCTTATAATGGTTGGAAAATATTTTTCATTTTTCCTTGTTTGAATATATCTCTTTACAAGTATGTCTTACCCCAAACAATACAAATCTTCTCTCTCCCTCTGACTGGCTTTCTTTTTCTCTCACTCTCTCTTTTTCCTTCCATTCAACACTGTCAATGATGTCAACATAGGTGAACTCTAACCTACGTCACTGCATACACTGGAGTGTTTCATTCGAATGTCATATATAAGTTTTCGTGCAGTCTACTCCTGAGTCACTGTGGCCTAGTGGTTAAGGTCTTTGACTCTTACATTAAATGGTATGTGTTCAAATACTGATACTTCAGAGGTTGCGGTTTCTGAGGAAAAATTATAGGCCATGGTACATTCTCTGATAAATGTTGGAAAATATTTTTCATCTCTCCTTGTTTGAATATCTCTCTTTACAAGAAGGTCTTACCCCAAAGAATACAAATCTTCTCTCTCCCCCTGTCTCGCTTTCTTTTTTCTCTCTCTCTCTCCCTCTTTCCTTCCATTCAATACTGTCAATGATGTCAACATAGGTGAGCACTAGCATACGGCACTGCATACAATGGAGTGTTTGATTCAGACGTCATATATAAGTTTTCGTGCAGATTACTCATAGGTGAACTCTAACCTACAGAACTGCATATTTTGGCGTGTTTGATTCGAATGTCATATATAAGTTGTCGTGCAGACTACTTGTGAGGCACTGTGGCCTGTTGGTTAAGGTCGCTGTTTCTTAATCCAAAGGTTATGTGTTTAATTCCTGGTGTTTCAATGGTTGTGGTATCGGAGGTAAAAGTATAGTCAATGGTACTTTCTCTGATAAATGTTGGAAAACATTTCTCATAGTTTAAATATCTCTCTTTAGAAGAAGGTCTTACCTCAAAGAGTACAAATCTTCACTTTCTTTTTCTCTCCCCTTTCCTTCCATTCAATACTGTCAATGATGTCAACATAGGTGAACTCTAACCTACGCCGCTGTATACATTGGAGTGTTTGATTCGAATGTCATATATACGTTTTCGTTCAGACTTCTCATGAGGTACTGTGGCCCACTGGTTAAACTCTCTGACTCTTACTCCAAAGGTTATGTGTTAAAATCCTGGTGCCTCAATGTGTGTGGTTTATGAGGTAAAATTATGGTCAAGGCTACTTTCTCTGAGGAATGTTGGAAAATATATTTCATTTCTCCTTGTTTGAATATCTCTCTTTACAAGAAGGTCTTTCCCCAAAGAATACAAATCTTCTCTCTCCCTCTGTCTGGCGTTCTTTTTCTCTCGCTCTCTCTCTTTCCTTCCATTCAAACCTGTCAATAATGTCAACAAAGGTGAACTCTAACCTACTGCACTGCATACACTGGAGTGCTTGATTTGAATGTCATATATAAGTTTTCGCATAGATTAGTCATTGGTCACTGTGGCTTAGTGGTTAAGGTCTCTGACTCAAGCTCCAAAAGTTATGTGTTTGAGTCATGGTGTTTCAATGGCTGTGGTTTCTGAGATAAAATTACAGGCAATGGCAATTTCTCTTATAAATGTTGGAAAACATTTTTCATTACTCCTTGTTTGAATATCTCTCTTTTCAAGAAGGTCTTACCCCAAAGAATACAATTCTTCCCTCTCACCCTCTCTGCCTTTCTTTTTCTCTCTCTCTCTCTCTTTCCTTCCTTTGAACACTGTCAATTATGTCAACATAGGTGAACACTATCCTACGGCACTGCATACATTGGAGTGTTTGATTTGAATGTCTTATATAAGTTGTCGTGCAAACTAATTATGAGTCACTGTGTCCATGTGGTTAAGGTATCTGTCTCTTACTCCAAAGGTTATGTGTACAAATCGTGGTGTTTCAATGGTTGTGGTTTCTGAGATAAAATTACAGGCAAAGGCACTTTCTCCTGTAAATGTTGGAAAATATTTTTCATTACTCCTTGTTTGAATATCTCTCTTTACAAGTATGTCTTACCCCAAAGAATACAAAATCTCCTCTCTCCCTCTGTCTGGCTTTCTTTTTCTCTCGCTCTCTTTTTTTTCTTCCATTCAACACTGTCAATGATGTCAACATAGGTGAACTCCAACCTACAGCACAGTATACACTGGAGTGTTTGATTCAAATGTCATATATAAGTTTTCGAGTCAATTACTCATGGGTCACTGTGGGACAGGGGATAAGGTCTCAGAATCTTACTCCAAAGGTTATGTGTTCAACTCCTAGAGTATCAATGGATGTGGTGTTGGAGAAAACATTATAGGCAATGGTACTTTCTCTTGTAAATGTGAGACAATATGTTTAATTTCTCCTTGTTTGAATATCTCTCTTTACAAATATGTCTTACCTCAAAGAATAAAAATCTTCTCTCTCACTCTTTCTGGCATTTTTTTTCTCCCTCTTTCCTTCTTTTCAATACTGTCAATGATGTCAACATAGGTGAACACTATTCTACGGCACTGCATACACTGGAGTGTTTGATTCGAATGTCGTATACCAGTTTTCGTGTCAAATACTCATGAGTCACTGTGTCCTAGAGGATAAGTTATCTGTCTTTTACTCCAAAGGATATGTGATCAAATCCTGTTGTTTCAATTGTTGTGGTGTCCGAAGTAAAATTATATGCAATTTTACTTTCTCTGATAAATGTTGGCAAATATTTTCCATTTCTCCTTGTTTGAATATCTCTCTTTACAAGTATGTCTTACCCCAAAGAGTACAAATCTTCTCTCTCCCACTGTCTCGCTTTCTTTTTCTCTCTCTCTCTCTCCTTCTCTCCTTCCATTCAATACTGTCAATGATGTCAACATAGGTGAACTCTAACCTACGGCACTGCATACACTGGAGTGTTTGATTCGAATGTCATATATTGGTTTTCGTGCCAACTGTTCATGAGGCAATGTGGCCTAGTGGTTAAGTTCTTTGACTCTTACTCTAAAGGTTATGTGTTCAAATCCTGGTGCTTCAATGGTTGTGCTTTCTGAGGTAATATTATAGTAAAGTCTATTTTCTCAGATAAATGTTGGAAAATATTTTTCATTTCTCCTTGTTTGAATTTCTCTCTTACAAGAAGGTCTTACCCCAAAGAATACAAATCTTCCCTCTCACTGTGTCTTTTCTCTCTCTCCATCTTTCCTTCCTTTCAACACTGTCAATGATGTCAACATACGTGAACTCTAACCTACTGCACTGCATACACTGGAGTGTTTGATTCGAATGTCATATATAGGTTTTCGTGTAGACAAATCATGAGTCACAGTGGCCTAGTTGTTAGGGACTCTTACTCCAAAGGTTATGTGTTCAAAAATTGTTGTTTCAATGGTTGTGGTATTGGAGGTAAAATTATTGATAATGGTACTTTCTCTTATTAATTTTGGGAAATATTTTTCATTTCTCCTTGTTTGAATATCTCTCTTTACAACTATGTCTTACCCAAAAGAATACAAATGTTCTCTCTCCCTCTTCTGGCTTTCTTTTTCTCTCGCTCTATCCCCCTCTTTCCATTCAACACTGTCAATGATGTCATCATAGGTGAACTCTAACCTATGGCACCACATACACTGGAGTGTTTGATTCGAATGTCATATATAAGTTTTCGTGCATCCTGCTCATGTGTCACTGTGACCTAGTGGTTAAGGTTGCTGACTTTTACTCCAAAGGTTATCTGATCAAATCCTGTTGTTTTAATGGTTGTGTTGTCGGAGGTAAGATTATAGGCAATGGTACTTTCTCTGAAAAGTGTTGAAAAATATTTTTCATTTCTCCTTGTTTGAATATCTCTATTTACAAGTATGTCTTACCCCAAAGAATACAAATCTTCTCTCTCCTTCTGGCTCGCTTTTTTTCTCTCCCTCTTTCCTTCCATTCAACACTGTCAATGATGTCAACATAGGTGAACTCTAACCTACGACACTGCATACACTGTAGTGTTTGATTCGAATGTCATATATAGGTTTTCTTGCTACTTGCTCATATGTCACTGTGGCCTGGTGGTTAGTCTCTCTTACTCCAAAGTAATGTGTTTAAATCTTGGTGTTTCAGTGTTGGAGCTAAAAATATAGGAAATGGTTCTTTATCTGATAAATGTTGAACAATATTTTTCATTTCTCCTTGTTTGAATATCTCTCTTTACAAGTATGTCTAACCCCAAAGAATGCAAATCTTCTCTCTCCCTCTGCCTGGCTTTCTTTTTTTCTCCTCTTTCCTTCCATTCAACACTCTCAATGATGTCAACATAGGTGAACTCTAACCTACGGCACTGCATACACTGGAATGTTTGACTTGAATGTCATATATATGTTTTCGCGCAGCCTGCTCATGTGTCACTGTGTCCTAGTGGTTAAGGTCTCTGACTCTTATTCCAAAGGTTATAAGTTTAAATCCTGGTGCTTCAATGGTTAATGTTTCTGAGGGAAAGTTATAGGTAATGGCACTTTCTCTAATAAATGTTGGAATTTTTTTCCATTTCTCCTTGTTTGAAAATCTCTCTTTACAAGAAGGCCTTACCCCAAAGAATACAAATCTTCTCTCTCCCTCTGTCTGGCTTTTTTTTCTCTCTCCCTCTTTCCTTCCTTCCAACACTGTCAATGATGTCAACATAGGTGAACTCTAACCTACGGCACTGCATACACTGGAGTGTTTGATTAGAATGTCATATATAATTTTTCTGCAGCCTAATCATGAGTCACTGTGGCCAGGATGTCGGACAGATGCAGGTAAAAGGTTGTGTAATTACCTAGGCCTATATTGTGGTACATTGGGATTCATAACACTCCACTCCTCATCCGACTGGATGACATAATACTAAATGCTAAAATGCCTGTTTTAAAAGCATAAAAACATTGCTAAAATATGAGTTTAAAAAACATCTAAAAACATGGTATGTGTTAAAAAATAATGTATATGCAAAAAAGCTCTATAAGTCCTCTAAAAAGTCAATATACTGTCAGACCAACTGAGCACGCCGAAAGCCATAGTGCTCAGTAAGAGCAGAAAAGGAAAAATAAAACAAAAACGATGTTTTCTAATTCCAGTTTTAGTTGTTTTCGAAAAACGCCAAATTGTTCCCAGCACATGGAGAGCCAAATGTTTATGTGTCCTGTGCGGGAGACGCAACATCACTGTTGCCTGCCTTCTCAGACGACGGTCCCTGTAACACCTCTTGGATCAGGTCAATGGAGCAAAGGTGATCTTCTCCGGTTCCCACAGTCGTTGCTGAGGAAGCTTTCGATGCCTGGAAGCCTGGAGCAGAGCCGGTGTCCATCCCAACAGGAGCTAAAGCATCCCATGGTGGCTCTATGCCGAGCCGACATCAGGATTGGAATATGCTGAGGGCACTGCAGGCACACCGTAAGTACTCCATACAGTTGGCAATCAGCTTATTCATAGTGCTACGTACTGCTATGACAAGCACACCTTTTACTTTTGGATTGGTTCTTGCAAGTTTTTTTTCCACAGTTTTTCCTTCTTTTCTACCTTTATTATGTGTGCATCTCAAATGTATTCCTTAACGCCTCCACAGTCTTTTCTTGCAACTACTGGTGATCCTCCCATAAAGTGGCAATAATGGAGGGAGTATTTTTTAAACTATCTAGATGCAATAGAAGAAAGTGAAGAGGAGTTATCACAAGTAAGGAAAAAGAAAATCTTGCTACATTCTCTGGGCCCTCAAGGCCTTAAGGTGTACAACTCTATAGAAAAAAACATTCGCCCTCCTAGAGACTCTGATGCTTTTCTTCATGCGTTAGAGAATTTAGATGCCTATTACTCCACTTTGGTGTGCATTGCCATTGATCACCACAAGTTTGTAGAAGTACTAGGTCCATCCTTGCTAACACCTGACGTACTGCCAGAAAGTTTTACTGGTGAAAAAAATATATCTTTTGGGGTACAGGGAGCTTAATTGCTGAATTCAAAGGCAGATCAGCCATGGGGAAATTGTATATCTCCCTTGAGGGACTATCAGTTTTGACATGGATAGATCAGAGAAATTTAAACATCATCTTGGACCCTAATAGTCCAGAACAAGTTTTGGTGTTGGATCATAAAGACCTCTATAATCAGGGATTTAAAGAGGAATTTCCTGAGATGTTTTTGGGTAAGGTTGGAAGTTTGAAAGGATATGTACACAAAATTGTCCTGAAGAAGAATGCTAAACCTAAGATTCACAAATCTGGAGATATTCCATGGGTTCTTAGAGAAGAAGGTAGCAAAAGAATTAAAGACCTTATAGGAGGGTGGTCTCATTGAAGAGGTTGATGCCTCTGAATGGGTTGCAACCATGGTTATTGCATGAAAGGCTAATGGGAAAATCCATTTATGTATTCATTTAAGAAGTCTTAATGAGAACATTGTTGTAGGGAAGTTTCCCCTTCCAAAGATTAATGAGTTGATGTCACTGATAGATTTGTCATCGGCATATTATCAGGTAATGTTACATGAAGATGCCAAAAGCCAAACTACCTTTATGATGCCCCAAGGTTATTATCGTTTTATACGAATGCCTTTTGGGCTAGCATTGGCTGCTGCTGTTTTTCAGAAACATATGCATAAATTGTTTGTGGGAATTCTTGGTGTAATTTTTTTCCAGGACGACATCTTTATCATGGGGGAGTCAAAAAATGTCCATGATAGTAGAGTGCACGTTATTATCGAGAAATTGCGTGATAGTGGGTTGACTGCAGAGTTGTCTAAATGTAAATTTGGTGTTCAATCCTTAGATTACTTGGAACATGAAATTTCGGCTGAAGGGATTAAACCTAGGAAAACTTTATTGAACGCTACAAAGAATGCTCCCTCACCTCAAAACAAGGATGAATTGCGGTCTTTTCTGGGCCTCATAGAATTCTATAGCAAGTTTATGCAGTGTTTTTCTGAAAAAACTTACAATCTACGACAGCTGTTAAAGAACAAATCCACTTTTGTGTGGACAGAATGCCTCCAAACTGATTTTGACAAAATGAAACATGAATTGTGTGAAGCAAAGAATTTGGTGGGGTTTAATCCTACACCTGGATGTATTATCACCACTGACGCGAGCAATAAGGGCTTAGGAGCTGTGTTGTTACAAAGGGACATTGATGGAATAGAAGGCACTGTCGCCTTTGTCTCTAGAGCGTTATGTTCGGCTGAAGAATATTATTCGGTCGTAGAGAAGGAAACCCTTGTGGTTGTGTGGGGGTTGGAACACTTCAGAAACTTCATTTGGGGTATTCATGTAGAAGTAATGTGCAATCTTAAACCTTTGGTCAAAGTATTGTCTACTGAAGGGTTACTTAAAGCAACACCGAGAATTGCAAGGATGTCTGTGCGCTTACTTGATTACATGTTTTCGATGAATTACATACCTGGTGTGAAGAATCAGGTAGCAGATTACTTAAGCAGATTACCATTGCCTTTGGAAGCTGTACCTGAAAAATGGGATGATTTAAGCGTAGCTTGGACTGACGTAACTGTTAGGAGTGAAGCCGGAGACCTTAGAGAGTGGAATGAGGCTTCCGCCAAAGATGAGATGATAACCAGTGTTAAAACTTTTGTTGTGCAAGGTTGGCCAGAGAAAAGGTCATCGAGCGAAGAACTAAGGCATTTTTGGGAGGTACATGAGGAATTGTCCATGGTGGGGGATAATGTATTACTGGGTGAAAAAATTATTCCTCCCAAAGTGTTAAGAGTCAAGTTGATCAACTTGTACCACGAGGGACATCTGGGGATTGTCAAGAGCAAGAGGAGAGTGAAAGAAATGTATTGATGGCCGGGCTTGGATGTTGAAGTGGAGAGAGAGATGAGACAGTGTTACTCATGTTTGAATTCTGATAAGGTTAGTTATTCCTCACCTGTCACCTATACCTTGTCCTGAGATGGCATGGAAAACTTTGGGCCTTGATATTATGGGCCCCATTGTCGATCAACAGCAAAGTTGGCTCCTTCTGGTCGCGATTGACTACTTTTCGAAATGGCCGGATGTGAAGTTTGTAGAACGTGCTGATTCTGAAAGTGTGATTTTGTTCATGGATGAATTGTTCCAAAGAGAAGGGTTGCCCAAGCGAGTCATTGCTGACAACGGTTTTCAGGTCAAGAGTGTTTCTGTAGAGCATTTCTTTAAACGCAATGGGATTGAACACAGAGTTACCTCGATCTATCATCCCAGTGGGAACGGTGAGGTGGAGAGCTTCAACCGTGTTATTAAGGACTCTCTACAATTGGCCAAACTCAAGAATCAAAATTGGATAGTAGCTGTAAAAAAATGCTGTGGATGTATCGTACAATGCCCACTGTTATTAGATACAGCCCCTTTACCATTATGAGGGGTAGAGTACCGTTCACCAAAGATAATCAGTGTTAGTTGAGACATTCCAGGTTGTGTGAGTGGTCTTCAAGCGAAGTAAAAAAAAACATTATGTTGTACCAAGAGAAGTATAAGAAGTATTGTGATTTAAAACACAATGCCAAAGAGATTTTCTCAAGAAAGGAGACATGGTGCGGGTGAAATTGCCTTTTCAGGTGAGGAAAGGTGAGAGCAAGTTTTCTGAGCCGTTGGAAGTTGTCGAAGTATTTACGAATTCTGCAAGTTTGTGTGATGGAAAAGTGTAGCACATGAGTAGATTGGTGAAGTAAAATAAAGGGTTGAAGGACTGGGTTGATGTTCAGGAAGAAAGGAATTTTCATTGGCAGGACTCTCTTCAAGGTGAGTGTCATATTTCCTCTAGAGATGAACCCTGTCAGAGCCCGTGTGGGTCACCACAGTTGAATGGTGTGCCTTTACCAGGTGAGAGATTGACACAGGAAAATGTTAGACAAACTGTACTTATTCCACAGGGTCTTTCCCATAACAAGTTTGGAAGAGAGATTAGACCACCAGAGTACATCAAAGATTATTTCACTTATTGCTAGCGCTTGGTTTCTTTTGTTTCGCTTGCCTGTTCATTTCTCCCCCTTCCCCAGCCTTAGGTTTTCTTGTATTAGTTCCCTACTATGTACTATTCCTTCTCATATTTTTATTTACTTTCCTCATTGCATTGTTTATTTATAGTACTGCTTTGTTCTGTTGTATACTAGTGTCACAATGTATTGCAAGGAAGGAGATGTGTTGTATTGTACCAAGTTGTTGGAATGTTTGCAACGTCATTGATGACACATGGAATGTTACAGTGTCATCAATGATCAGTTGTGCTGACCTCCTTTGGAAGAAGTAACTTAATAAAATACTCCTTGGACTAAACGACGGTTCCTGTATTACTCAACAATTTTCTCTATAGTGCTCTCCTCTTCCCCCTCAGATTCTATATCACTGTCCTTGTCTCCACCACTGCCGCCACCATCATGAAACCTCTGGCTGCCGGTTTAAGGGGCTCCCTCTCTTGCACAACCATTTCAACACTGCTGCCAGACATGCACGCTGAGTGAATTCAGCCAGGTACATGTTAAGTGGTAATGTTATAATCTCCTGGCCCGCCATTAAAATGTAGAAGGAAGCAGTTGGGCATGGACTCACCTTTTGTCACATTGGCAGTGACATGGCCTTAGTGACTTCAGGAAGCCTGCATCTCCTCCCCATCCAGCCTCCCAGCCTTCACCACCTCCTGTCAGCAGCACCCAGCCCTACTGCTGCACAGTGTAGTCCAGGAGTGAAAGCTGAAGTAGGTAGAGATGGCGTGATTAAGTCACTGGTCAAGGAGAGGAAAATGTGCGTGCGCAGAGTGAAGTTTGTGTGCCTCGGGCAGCTGTGGATAGTTATGAGGTAGGTGGTGCACTGAGGCAGGTGCCATAATGCAGGATGGCAGGGAGGTGTGGGAGTCTGGCAACAACAAGGATGGGCATCAGACCGGAGTAACAGTATCCCACCTGAGGACAGTATGAACTGTGAGCAGTGGGTGCAGCCCGCCTGGCTCCATGGCTTTAAGAGGGCTGGTACAGGCCGCTGTGTACTCTGGCCAGCTTCTTGCGCACTAATGTGTTCTTCTACTGAGCACACCTAGCTTACACTATCTCTTGACTCAACTCTGGGCTGCATGTGTGTACCCTGGCAGAAGATTCAGCACTGCAGTGGTTACGTTTGTATCTGTGAAACAGCGAGACCCGATTGCAATTTCTGCTGCCGCTCTTGACCACGTTGTGTCCTTAAGGAAATCACCTTATGTGTCTGAGCCTCATTTCCCTTATCTGTCCATTCCAGTAACCCTTGCAGTATGGCCATGCATGGGCATTATTGATATATACATATATATTAACAACCTTCTTGTTTACATCCAAATTAGCACGGCATTCATAGACAGCAAAACATCATTTTTTATCACTTCCAGGTTATTTGTCTCACCTGCTTCCAGGTGATTTCTCTGGTTCATAGGCGCTGCAAGAAGGGGTTATGCGGTGCTGCAGAACCCCCAGAATAACTATGCTGGGGTTCAGAAGGTGAATGAGCAATAAAGATACCTTTAAATATTTTTTTTTCTTTTTCAGATTTGCCGTGCCTTTAAAGACAGGTCAATGTCAGTCAGTGTTCTGGCAAAATGCTTGCTATTCTTTAACCATGGAGATTGGTCTTTTCATTCTCTGACTGCAAAGTGAAAGGATTTTGTAAAGTGAACTATGTGGCAATTTTGCTGGGATACAAAGAGAAAAGAAAAGCTGCAGGATGCCATTTTATGGCTGTAAATAAACTATATATATATTTCAAACTATATCAGCAGTTAAGTAAGAATAAATGAATCTCATTTGTTTTGTAATTCTGAACTGTGAAGGAAACAAAGATTTTAACAGGATCAAATCCAGGGGCTCGCGTAACTCATGTAATTCTGTGTAGAGTAATCATGTGGAATTACCTAAGTATTCAGAGAGATTATACACAGTAGCGGTCGATACTTATAGCAGAGAGGGGAGCGGATGGGACACAAATGCACACATACACACTAACTCACATCCATGCATTCATACATGCACGCACACACACATATCCATTTACAAGACTCACTCCCATATATTCATGAACACACACATGCACCAAACATAAATAGAA